>OX393553.1:23660517-24260517 GCA_947650365.1 Chamaelirium japonicum | reverse complement strand
AGGAAGCGGGTGATGGTAGTGATCGACCACAGCTCGGGGGCCAAGCACGCCATGATGTGGGCCCTCACCCACGTCGCCAACAAGGGCGACCTCCTCACCCTCCTCCACGTCCTCCCTCCACCCCCTGCCGCCGCCCCCCGCGGGGACGACACCCCCCACCTCGCCACCTCCCTCGCCACCCTCTGCAAGGCCTGCAAACCGGAGGTAATTAATTACCCCCATCCCTCTCTCTCTCTCTCTCTCTCTCTCTCTCTCTCTCGTCATAAAGAGTTCCTTCTAATGGGCAGGTTGAGGTGGAAGCCCTGGTGATCCAAGGGCCCAAGCTGGCCACTGTGCTCAGCCAAGTCAGGAAGCTGGAGGCCTCTGTGCTGGTGCTGAGCCAGACCAAGCCCTCCCCCCTCTCTTGGTAAGCCAATCAGACCGCCCAACATTCGATCAATGAGAAACTACTCGATTGTAGCCCCCCCCTCCCCTGATTTGGCTTCCGATTGGCTGGCTGCAGCCTGTTCAGGAGCCGCGGCGAGGAGTTCGTGGAGCGCTGCATCGACGGCGCCGACTGCCTGACCCTCGCCGTGAGGAAGCGGAGCAGGGGCGTCGGCGGGTACCTGGTCAGCACCCGGTGGCAGAAGAACTTCTGGCTCCTGGCCTAACCACCACAAAACGGCCATCAGAATAACACAGCCAAAACTCAGGCTCAACCCAAAACCAGAGCCTGATCTGACCCAACCCAGCCACTATGTAACCCTGTTTATGTGGTTCATCGCCTGTAGTACTTATGATCACACTGTCTCTGTTACATTGCATCAGCTCTCTTTAATCTCTACCTCGATTCTCAAGCTGGTAGCTCTTAGTAAAATGTAATGGATGACACAGATTTGATCTGCTCTAACCCGAATCATCGAAAGTTGATCGGCAACCGGGGAGAGATCCCTGGGATTGGAGTGCTACACTGTATCCAGCTTGTCAATTACAAGGGGAACCATCTCGAATCGACTCTGAGGGGTCGGCGGTGGCAGCGTCCCCAGTTGCTGAGATAGCCGGTGCCTAACATAACCGTAGAAAGTGCAGCCCGAGAGCGTCACCGCACACCCTAACGCATTCATCGCTGAGATTGGGTTTCTGAACACGAGCCATGAGACCAACACAGCAACTGCGACCTGCGAACGATGATTCACGTCCTGATGTATAAGTCTGACCGATTTGGGGGGTGGGACGAGGGGCAGCTCACCTTGAGATTGCCTGCTACATTGAAGGTGACTGCGGTAGTGGAATGGATGACATAGAAGATGGAGAAATTGAGACAGAAGGCCAACACCCCCCCCGATGATAATGATCGATGACGAATGAAGGGTTTGGTGTGTGTAGAACCAGTCGATGACTCCCGCTCCTTCGATCATCGCTGCCGGGACTGCCAGTATCATGGTTGCATAGGGTGCCATGTAGTACACAGTGTTTATGCTATCAGGACAAATGAAGCATGTTAATCAAACCCTACAATCGATCAACCAGACATTGCAGATGGCCGTACAGTTTTCATGATTCATTTTGAGGATTTGAACTAATCTCCCATTTATTTTTAATATCAATTCTTCATATGAATAGTATCTTAATAATTCAATTAAGTGCACATTATAAAAACCTCCCCTAAACTATACACCTAATTTCACATTGGTCCCTCAACTGTTTATTTTGAACAACTTGACCCCCTGAACTATGCTCCGTCTTCCGACAATGTTCAGATGTCCAATTTATTATTTATCCCAAAAATGCCCTTCTTAAAATGGCTAAACACGTTTTCTAAATATTGCTTGCGCTGACTAGGACAATGGTAGTTTGATATAAAAATTAAGTTTGGGCGGCTGAAATTTGACGGAAGGGATGAACATGCGCGCAGACAGATTTGTTTAGGGGGTCAAGTTGTTCAAAATAATGCTTGAGGGACCAATGTGAAACTAGATGCATAGTTCAAGGGGTTTGTTTGTAATTTTCGTTTCAATTAATATACCTAAAGTTTATAAGAAGAGGAAATAGTTAACCAGCAAGATACAACCACTATACATATATGCATATAGATTACCTTGTAAATTTGATAGAACTAGATCAACAATGTAAGGTTAGGCAGAAAACCATACGAATGATTTTCATTACAAATAACCCAAACACGTACATAGCAGGCAATATGGCATTTAAGGATGGAGCTACCTGTCAAATTTAAAACCATGAAGTAGGGACTCTGCGAGGATGGTCTTTGTCGTTGTAGCAACACAACCGAACAAGGCAGCACAAAATCCAAATACGTTGAAACTAAGCTCCGTCATAGAGGTCAGAAGAATTCCTCCAACAATGGGTACCAAAGAGAGCCAGATCCGCCAGTCGAAGTGTTTTCTCCATACTAACCACTGCAGAATGACTGTTTCAAAAACCAGGAAATGAGACGAGAAATTCGTTTGACATGGAAAGCTATACAAAGAGCACTCCTATTTGAACATACAAGGGGCATACTGTAGAGGTGGGGGGCATCGGGAAGCGCTCAATGCATCGGCCAACACACTGAGCACCGGCCGATGACCGCCACCTCCGCAGTATGTCCAAGAGCACGCCCCCTTGTATGTTCAAATAGCATTTTCCCTAAATAAATAACGAAGAGTGCACAACAGGGGAGGGGGGGAGGATCGGACCAACCTGTTGTTGCAGGAGTGAATGATTTGATCGTCTGCATGAAAGAAACTGGAATATACCGCAAGCTCACATTTCCCAATACAATGTTGATGCAGAACACGAATGACATAGGGAATACTCTTCGCCAACGATCTTCAGCACTGACCTCGATCAGTGGTTTAACCCTAAGCAGCTTGATGGCAACATACGCTCCAATGGCGGAGCATATGAAGTGGATGCAAGACACTGATAAAGGAAACTTAAAATCCAGCTTCTGTAATCATAAGACTTTATTATCTTAGGAAAACCGTGTTCATATTTTAAAAATAAAAAATCATTATTATTTAAAACAGTGAAAGAGCAAGAGTTCGTGAATCGTCTCCCGTCCTGCACGGGTGAGAGGAGTCCGTAAATGTGAGATTTCCTCTATCACAAAACCCAAGTGTTGAGATGAGATCCCATCATAAATATAAGGATCGTTTCCGCCCTCTACTTAATTTACCAGAGGTGGTACTAATCCTCCAACACTTCCCCTCACGTGCAGGTCAATCTTTTTGGTGGTCCTTGTCACGTGGATGATAGATGTGTGGGGACCACATCCGACAGGTGAGTGATACGATTAGGCTCTGATATCATGTGAGATTTCCTCTATCCTAAAACTCAGGTGTTGAGATGAGGTCTCATCATACATATAAGGATCGTTTTTGCCCTCTGTTTAACCGAGGTGGGCCTCCAACAGTAAAGACTCTCCCGTGAGAGAGAGAAGCTTCTGTTTTCTCTCCCCCGTAATTCCTGGCCAATTTTGTCTCTGCCATGGCCTTGTATGACTCCAGAAGGGGCCATCTGGTTTCCTCTCTCCCAAACCTAGTAGGACTCCAGAAGGGGTGGATTGGTTATTTTAAATAAGGATGTTCTTCTATCTTCCATGTGAGATTAATCATCTACAAAGGTGGCTGAGTGCTACAAGAGAGTCTCTAGTATACATGCAAGCTTCATCCCCATTTTGTATAAATTCTTTTTTTCCTTTTTTCCCCCAAGACCAATGCATATTTTGTTATTAAAATATGCAAAAATTTATATTTTCAAGCCGTGTAGGATAAGCTAGTCTTTGCATTATGGTCCTAGTTTTAATTTACAAGTCCTAGATGGATTTGGAGTTGCACTAGTTTGGTCTATATAAGGATGATGCCTCCACCCATTGAATCCGAGGTTTAGCATTCAACCTCTATTTTCCCATCGTTTTTCAATTGTGAGGCATTTGATATATCCATCTTAATTGGATTTTTTCCTCGTGTTGGTTGGTATCAGAGGTAAGATCAAATCAATCTAGTTTTGACAATTGAGGCCATCTGGTATTGGAGTAAGATCAAATCGATCCAACTTCGGTGTCATTAGAGGTGAGAAGGTAAAAGAAATTATAGCAATCAAATGTACAAAAAATTTGAGGGAGATTTAAAGCAAGTTAATATTTAAAATTTTAGTTCCCAAACGTGTTTTGGTCTTACCACAGGTTGAAACAATTAGGTGTCCCATTTTAGCTCAAAAAGTCAAAACTAGTTAATCTTATAAATGAGGAGAACAAATGATGTTAACTTATATTATAAATCCAAAATCGTTATCCATCTTATGGCTATTTATTAAAATCTAAAATTTAAACTATATTTGTATTTTCATGTAGAAACGATAAATTAAATTAATATACATAATAAGGTACAATATAAAAGAAGTATATAACAATGTAACAATTCAATACTTTCATCCAAAAATTGTCGAAACATGCACAAAGTTGATTTATCAACAATTTTTAGTCGGGCAACCATTCAAAATGTTTTGAACGTCATTTTCATCGCAAAATAACTTTTAAAACATGCTTCATCAATTAAATTTATGCTACACTCCAAAGTATTCAATCATTTTTGCCTTGTTGGAAAATTGATTCTTGTTGTTGAATCAGGCCATCATGTTACATCAACATCTTGAATATCAACGGATTCCATACTCTGATTCGAGTAGGGATAAAACATGCAAAATTGCAAATATAATTTAATCATATCGTAAGGTAAAGAATCCCAAAATCAAAAAATTCATGTTGATAAAAGTGATTATGAGAACTAGACACAATCTAAAAGCGTCCATCAGCCAAAAAATTAAAAGGGGGACTTAGTGAGCCGTCCCTGACAAAGAGATCGGTTAAGCTAAAGGACTGTGAAAACCAATGGATGAAAATACCCTCTACTTCGTGTTTTTAAATTTTCTTTGCAATGCCACCGAACCAGTGAATCTGGCCAAATCTGCTTGCCTCCGTTGCTCGTCACAATCAGAACCAGTCTCCTTTTCCCACATCCTCCCTCCTCGTCGACGGTGGTTGCCATCAAGCTGGGGTGCGATGCATCGATCAACGATGGCTACCGTCGGGGTGGGGTGCGATACAACAGTGGGAGCCCCACCTTCTCCCCCCTCACGGGCGATGACTGCCTTTGGGCTGGGCTGCGATGCACCGATCAACGGTGGTTGCCAGCGTGGGGTGTGATGCACCAACCGGAGCCCCACTCCTTTCTCCTCACTGGTAGTGGTCGCGTGGAGAAAGAGATAGGAGAAGGGAGCAAGAAAAGGATAATGTCAGGTTTAGTAAAAGAGACAGGGACCTTAGGCTAAAAGAAACTTTAGCTGGTCATGTTCATGGGATGGATCTGTTGCCAGGGACCTCTCGCACATTAACCCAAATTAAAACTTCTCACAAAGAAGATGGAATTGAAAAAATGAAACATCCTAACTAAGTTCACATAATTTTTAGGAACTAGTCAAATATCTTCTCTTTCCTACTTGGACTAGGAGTCCTTTTGTTTTCTTGAAAGGATTTAAGAAAGAGACTTCCGTTAGAGAAGACAACGCTTAATGTCAACCCTGCATAATAGCTAACCGACGTGTTGTGGAGCCAGCCCCGACTAGCACAACAGTTCACCCGGCGCCTGAGCGGAGGTCACCGGCGCCTGGGCAAATTACAACCAGAGCAGAGGGGGTTGCTGACTGAAAGTGCCGGAGCCTAGGCGAATTACCACCAAAGAGGGGAGATGAGGACTGGAGGTGTCGGCGCCCGGGCGACCACGGAGCTGGAGGCATGCAAAGGTTAGGGTTTTGGGGTCCCTATTTAATTATTTTCCAATCTGTCTTACATTGTACCTATAGGAAAACATAAAGAGGCACAGTGGCGAAGCCAGAAACTACAAAATTAACAATTTAAGGGGGGTCATTTGTTAATATTTTTTAAAAAAAATTTAAAACATCAAAACGGCCCCTAATAAGTTTTTCAGCATTGGAGGGGCCACGGTCCCCCCTTAGCCCCCTCTGGTTCCACCTCTGGAGAGGCTTGTGAGAGGATTTTAAATCAGCGAGAAGAGTTGGAACTTGGAAGCGACATTAAATCGAGGAGACTTGTTCCTTTCGATCCGATTCTCCAAGATAGTGAAGTGTAGGATCTCGACCCTGGACATACGCAAGTTTTGCTAAACCAAGGTAAATCTGTGTGTCGCCTCTTGCCTCTTCTACCCTATTATCTCTTTGTTGTTGTTTTCTTCCGTCGATTGCTAGACCATAGCCTGCGCAATCTGCAACAACTAGTATCTGAGCACAAGGTTCATAGGGAGCAATGGTGGAAGGAGAGGTCAAGATCGAAAAATTCAACGGGAAGAATTTCGGGTTCTAGTTGATGCAGATCGAAAATTAGTTGTATCAAAAGAATTTGTACCTGTCGCTCAGAGGAGAAGCGGGCAAGCCAAGGAGATGAGCGATTCGGATTGGGTCATTTTCAACAGAAAAGCTCAAGGTATGATCCTGTTGTCCCTATCTACAGCTGTAGCGTTCAATATCTCCAATGAGACAACTATAAAAGGATTCATGAAAGCCCTAAAAAAATGTACGAAAAACCTTCGGAGTTGTTAATGTATAGAGATGGGTCGGGTTACATGTACAGTCGGGTCGGGTTGTATGGTTATACATGTACATATATATTGGGCTTGAGTCTCTCAATAGAGAGCATTCCATTCCTCTCCAAACCCTAGCCGTCATCTCCTAACTGTTGGATGTGAATCCATGGTAGAGGCCCGCAGCGGAAGCAAAGTGAAGGTCCGAGGACCGTGAGCGGTGTGCGTTACATATCAAAATTTTCATCGAAACGATCTACATATGCGTGTATGAAACTAGCATGGCAACTACGCGAATCCCTAACGACGATCTAACGCGAAAGAACAATCTAGCATGTATGCATGTTCTAATTATGTTAGATCTACTTGTTAGAGATCATACCTGCGTGCGGAATCTTTCACCGCGACAAATTTCTTCTTTGTTGATGGAGACGGGCTACGGATCTGCTCGACATAGCTTCGGTGCGACGGCCATAACTTTCTGCTCCGAACTCCGATTGGGCTGAAATTTGGACTGAAGGTAGCCAACTTCGAGACGCAACTTTTGCAACAAGTTTCACGTCGTTTGGACTTCTGTAGCTCCCGGAATCGCAGAAACAACGTTGATTTTATGTGCAGATTCTGGACAGCAAAAGGTTGCGGGAGATGCCTTCTAGTTCACCCGATCTCACACGATGCACGGCACCTCGTCGATGGATCTCTGAGTGCCTCCATACGACGAGCCTTCTCCTTCTACGAAACACCACGCGAGGAAGACGAGTCGCCATCCAATGGCGCAAGCGAGGGAGAGAGAGACGAGGGAGGAGATGCGAAGAGAGAAGAGGGGGCGCCTAGGGCTTCCCCATGGCTTGGGCCGGCCCTAGGCTTGCATGGGCTCATTAATTTCGTCCCCCCCTCTCTCCTTATGCCTTATATAGGGTCGGCCTTATCCTTACGGATAAGCCTAGCGGATAGGATTGACTTATTCAAACCTTTCCCTATATATCTCTTCTTTTATCTCTATCTTTTCCTTGTTTTCGAAAACGGTCAAAACCAGCCCGTTTTCTGCACCTCATGACCGGCCGTTTCATCGGAGGCAACAACCTCCTGAAACTAATAGTGCCGACCTTGACCAGTCTCTCAACACTTAGGGCCGACCCCCCTAGTGCATAGTGGCGCATGGTATGACCAAAACGCCCTTATGTCACTAGTTGGCCGTTCCTCGTGTACGAGACTTTGCAAGGCACACATAAGTGAAGTGCACTAATGATTTCACTATCCTCTGAGGCTCCCGTAGGGTGCCCCTAGTGAAGTCAACTAGTCAACTCGCAACATGTCCCGGTGCATCGCACCCATGTGGCAAAGTCCACTTATGACAAGGAATTGCTACATGTGTCTCTGCACTAACCTAGGGTTTCCCCTTAGTGCACACACGTAGCTACGCATCTACCGAGCACTAGTGCGAAGCACTCACGGAGCGTATGCTTGGAATTCTCGCTTCCTCTAACTACGTTTTATGTTTCGATGAGATGGTATAAGAACCATACATAATGTCGATAAGGTGGAACCTTCAGGGACCAGGGTTCATGGCTTCCAACTCAGACTCGATCGACACACTACCCGAGTGTACCATCGATCCTCTGAGTCTGAGTTAACCTGCGTAGCCACCCAGAGTGCGACACAGGCTGCACTCCAATTCCCTTGGACTTACTATGTTCTCCCTCATACCCCTGCTCTCCGCTTAGTATGGTAAACCCGCTGTCCCTCCACTTGGTGCCATGATGCAACTCAAGCGGTGGAGAATACCGTCAGACTCGAGTGCTCATATGACTCGGTTCCTTCCAGGTTGACCATATACATCGTATCTCCGATTACTCTTCCGAGCAACCGGATCCGTCACCAGTCCAACTGATGACCACCTGGCCAGGGTTTAATACGACGTAGGTCAGACCAAGGAACGCACCTCCCATTAGGGGTGTGGATAGCCTGCAGGAGTGACATACTGATGCAACGCCAGCCGGGTAACCCAGTACACCGTGGTTTTGGATCACTGCATCCGGATCCTCACACATTGGTGCGTCAAAGCACCACACAACTGGTTAGTCCACCAGACATGGTTCCTCAGGGTTTAGGACCGTTTTACCCTAAGCAGAAACACGGTTTAGTGCACCGATGTCTGCTCATCGATCTGTGCACCGTGTTGGTTCCGTTCGGCCACAGACATTGTGCCTGGTAATGACCGTGGTGGAGACACCCACGCTCTGTCATCCCAACAGCTTATCCTGACAGGGCGACCAACCCTTATCAGAGCTGCGAACGTATTTAGGTTACATGGAACCAGTCCCTTGAGTCTCCCACTCAAGAGGATTACCATGTAGCCATGGCTCTCTGTTCTGTTATCAGAACACGTACTAAGGTACGTACCAATATGCATTCCTATACTATCAACCATACATAGCTAAACTATAGGTTTTTACGAGCTGTAGACCTCACCAATTCTAACACTAACATGGTATCAGAGCTCTAGGGTTCTCCCGCGCGACGACGACGACGACGACGGTCTCCCTTCCGGCCTCCCTTCACCCGGCAGCCCCTCCCCTCCGGCCTCCCCACCCGGCAGCCCCCCGACCCCTATCCTCCCTCCACCCGCCCTTCCCCCCCCTTCCTCCACCCGGTAGCCCCCCGCCCCCCTCCCTCCACCCGCCTGGCCCCCCCGCCCCTCCTCTTCACCCGCCTGGCCCCCCCTCCCTCCACCCGCCCGGCCCCCCCGCCCCCTCCCTCCACCCCCCCGCCCTCTCCCTCCACCCCCTCCGGCGCCCACCACCCTTCCCCTTCACCCGCCCGACCCTTCCCCTTAGCCCATCCGCCCCCCCGACCCCCCTCCTCCACCTGACCGGCCCCCCCACCCCCCTTACCTCAGCCCACCCGCCCCTCCCACCCCGCCCTCTCTCCTCCGCTCACCCGACCCCCCCAGTTCACCCGCCCGGCCCCCCTGATCTCTCCCAGCTCACCCGGCCCCCCCAGTTCACCTACCCGCCCCTCCCACCCGCCCCTCCCACCCCGCCCTCTCTCCTACCGTGCCGTCCGTCGTTGCGATCTCTCCACCGCTGAAGGCCCGCCTTTCAGTTGTCATCGGCCAGCGACTGGCCTGATTGGTCACTCACCGTCGAGGCCGCGCCCTCCAGTCGTGATCTGTGGGGTCACATCACCGGCGATGATCCTCCTCCAGCTGTCATCTCAGGCTCCTCCTCTGTCACCAGCAGTGTCGCGTCCTCTGGTGCGACTGCTACTGTCACGACTACTCCCACAGCAGCCACGGCTGCTGCTCTCACGTGGCGACGCCACGATCAGGCCATCCGGGCCTATCTTCTGGACTCTGTTGCTCGTCCGCTCCTTACTCCCATCGGCCGCCTTCCTACAGTGCGCGCGATGTGGGAGTATCTCCGGGACCGGTTTCTCCCGCGCGGCGGCGCACGCCCGCATCAGCTTATTTGTGACTCGCAGTCTGCACGTCAGGGGGAGCGCACGATTCAGGACTTCTTCAGTCTGATGAGTGCATACTGGTATGAGCTGGACTCCCTGATCCCGGAACGGTGTGCTTGCCCCCGCTCTCGGGATTTCCAGCGCTACCTCGATGAGGGCCGCTTACACCAGTTCCTGGCAGCGTTTTAGTCGGACTTTGCTCTCATCGCTGCTCAGCTCCTGCACCGTGAGCCACTCCCTCGGCTAGAGGATGCTCTACTCGCCTTGGTCGATGAGGAGACCCGCCTTCAGACTCAGGGTACTCGTCCTCTTGCTCCTAGCTCCGACACTGTCCTGGCGGCCGGGTTCTCTGATGAGGCTGTCTTCTGTCACTACTGCAAGGAGCCCGGACACATGAAGCGTGAATGCCCTACACGTCCTCCACGCAACCCCCGCTGGGGTCCGGATAAGAGAGCCTCACGCTGGGCTTCGGTTTCCCGAGACGATCGACGCGGCGGTCGAGGTGGACGAAGCCGTGGACGTGGTTCGTCCTCCTTCCGCCACTTTGGTGGTACAGCGGCTACTGTAGAGGCCTCGACGCTCCCCACTGCTACCACAGCACCTTCTCAGCCTAAGTCGGACCGTCTTCAGCGCCTCGAGGAGCTCCTTCTTCGCTACCTAGCCTCCACCGGCTCCGCGACTGCTCACGGCTTGTCTGCCACCTCTGGTACTACTGCTCCATGGATCTTCGATTCGGGTGCCTCCTGTCACCTCACCTTTGACTCCACTGTACTCACTGACTGTTCTCCCACTACCACCCACCAGGAGGTTCGCACTGCGGATGAGACTTTCGTCCCTATTCCGCAATATGGATCCATCACTACTACCTCTAACCCTTCTGGTCGCCTGACCCTACCCCATGTCCATCATGCCCCCCGTCTTAACATTAATCTGATCTCTATCAGTTCTCTTTGCGACTCTGGCCTGACTGTCACATTCACCCCTTCTGTTTGTGTTGTGCAGGATTCGTGGACGGGTCAGAGGATTGGGCTGGGCCGTAAAGCAGGAGAACTTTACCAGCTGGACCATCTACATGTGTCTTCCGTTCCTGTTGCGTCTGTCATGTCTGTTACCTCTGATGCCGACCTGTGGCACAGAAGGTTAGGTCATATATCGAGTGATCAACTCAAAAGCGTATTCCGTTCGGGCGCTTTGGGTCGAGCGTCCTTCTCCCCTCTCTTTGTTTATACGAGTTGTAGACTGGCAAAGCATCTAGTTCTTCCCTTCTCTGCTAGTGCTTCCCAATCTGATGCTTTATTTGATTTAGTACATTCGGACATTTTGGGTCCTGCACCCGTTGCATCTATTTCTGGTTTCATTAGTATGTGTGTTTTATCGATGACTACTCTAGGTGCACCTGGGTTTATCTTATGCGTCACCGGTCTGAAGTCCCTTATATCTTTAGAAGATTCACCACTATGATACATACTCAGTTTGGTCGGCGCATTAAGACAGTTCAGTCTGATTGTACCAAGGAGTATCTCTCCTCTGATATGCGTGAGATTCTTCAATCTCATGACACTCTTCACCAGCAGTCTTGTCTCCACACCAATGAGCAGAACGAAGTCGCCGAGCGCAAGCATCGCCATGTCCTTGAGACCGCACGAGCCTTGCTTATCTCTGCGTCTGTTCTTCACTCCTACTGGGCTGAAGCTGTCATGACGGCTGTCCACCTTATCAATATCACTCCGTCCTCTGCTCTGTCCGGTGCCACCCCATATGAGCGTCTTCACTCCAGCCCACCTGACTACTCTCTTCTTCGTACGTTTGGCTGTACGTGCTTTGTTCTTCTTCCTCCCCATGAGCGCACCAAACTTTCTGCGAGGTCTGTTAGGTGTGTTCACTTGGGGCTCAGTCGGGAGCACAAGGGGTATCGTTGCTACGATCCCTTGGCTCGCCGGATCCGTGTCTCTCGTCATGTTTCCTTTGTTGAGGATGTCCCGTACTTTTCTCCTGAATCTCGGGATCTTTCCCTCCCTCCTGCGTCACCCTCCTCGTCCTCCTCACTTCTCCACATACCCGTTCTACCTCCGTACTCTGCTGCCCCACCCACGCTTCCTCCACCTCCTCCACCTCCATCTTCCCCACCACCACCTACACCACCACCACCACCTTCTCCTCCGTCTCCCCTGTCACCTACACCACCACCACCACCTGTCACGTGTGTCTACGTTCGTCGCTCTACCGTTCCTCCCTCTCAGTCGGTTTCAACTGATACCTCCTCCCCACCTGCAGCTGCTCCCCCCTGCCCGGTCGCGGATCCTGGCCCTGTTCGGCGATACGCTACGCGCGAACATCACCCTCTCGCTATGACTACTCTCCTAACAGGTTTGGCTACTCTGTGTTTACTCCTGATTCATCTGATATTTCTGGACACTCTGTTGTTGCATCCTACTTTCCGTCCTATCAGGCCTTTCTTACAGCCCTTCACACCCACCGGGAGCCCCAGTCGTACCATGAGACGGTTGTTCACCCAGAGTGGCGACAGGCCATGACAGTCGAGCTTGAGGCCTTTCAGCGGACCCAGACGTGGGATTTGGTTCCCTGTCCCACGGGCGTGGTTCCTTTCAGCTGCAAATGGATCTTCAAGATCAAGACTCGACCTGATGGGTCCATTGAGCGGCATAAGGCACGCCTTGTTGCTCGTGGTTTCTCCCAGGAGTATGGGATTGACTACGAGGAGACGTTTGCTCCAGAGGCTCGGATGACTACCGTTCGCACCCTCTTAGCTGTGGCAGCTGCTAGAGGGTGGCCTCTACATCAGATGGATGTGACCAATGCATTTCTCCACGGTGATCTCTCCGAGAAGGTATACATGGCTCCTCCACCGGGCGTCCCTGCTCCTTCAGGTCACGTATGCTGTTTGCGCCGAGCCACCTATGGGCTCAAGCAGGCCCCTCGTGTCTGGTTTGAGCGATTCCGCAGTGCAGTCCTGGCCGCCGGGTTTGTTGAGCGCCACTCCGACTATGCCCTGTTCACTCGCTCCTCCAGTCAGGGTATTGCAGTTCTTCTTCTCTATGTGGATGATATGATCATCACCGGGGATGACAGTGCCACCATAGCATCCCTTCAGCGTCACCTCCAGAGTCAATTTGAGATGAAAGATCTGGGCTCTCTTCGCTACTTTTTGGGCCTCGAGATTGCCTGGTCAGCTCGTGGTCTGTTGATCTTCCAGCAAAAGTACATCTCCGACATCTTTGCTTATGCTGCTCTTACTGACTCTCGCACTGCTGACACATCCATGGAGCTCAATTTGAAGCTTCTTGCTACAGATGGTGAGCCGCTCCAGGATGTCTCCTGCTACCAGAGGCTGGTTGGGATGCTCGTCTACCTCACTATGACCCGGCCAGACATTGCCCATGCTGTTGGCATTGTCAGTCAGTTTATTCAGGCTCCATGTTCAGTTCACTATGCAGCAGTCCTTCGGATTATCCGCTACCTCCGAGGCACCATCACCCGTTCACTACTGTTTCCCTCCACCTCTCCGTTGGTGCTGCGTGCCTACTCCGATGCAGATTGGGCAGGAGATGTAGCCACTCGCTGATCTACTACCGGATATTGTGTGTTTCTTGGTGATTCTCTTATTTCGTGGCGCAGCAAGAAACAGGAGTCTGTTGCTCGCTCCAGTACCGAAGCCGAATACAGGGCTATGGCTTCCACCACCGCAGAGATTGTCTGGCTTCGCCGCCTTCTACTCGACTTGGGAGTTGTGATATCCAGGCCCATGCCTCTCTTCTGTGACAACCGGAGTGCTATTCAGATTGCTAGCAACCCGATCTTCCACGAGCGAACAAAACACATTGAGGTTGATTGTCACTACGTTCGCCAAGAGTTTCTCGACCATACCATCTCCTTGCCATTCATTCCATCATCGGAGCAAACTGTTGATTTCCTGACGAAGTCCCTTACGATTGCTCGCTTCCGACACTTTATCGGCAAACTCTCGGTTCATGATCCACCGTGAGTTTGAGGGGGAGTGTTAATGTATAGAGATGGGTCGGGTTACATGTACAGTCGGGTCGGGTTGTATGGTTATACATGTACATATATATTGGGCTTGAGTCCCTCAATAGAGAGCATTCCATTCCTCTCTAAACCCTAGCCGTCATCTCCTAACAGGAGTCAAACAAAGTTTTTTTTATGAAGAAGTTCAATCTGAGGATGAAAGAAGCAAGCGTGGTGGAACACCTGAACGAATTCAATATGACTAAGTAATCCTAATGGACGTAGGAATCCCATATTACTTGAGAAACACTCTTCAATTACTAGAACTAAAAATAAAGAAAGCAAATAAATACTAGAAATTAAATAAAATAAACTCGACTAGGACTCCCTAAATTTAAAAGTTTAATGGATCATGTCGAATCCCTAGATGCTTCTGCATCAATTCTCTTAGGGTTGGAAAATTATTAAATCCATCAAGCCGATCCAGATGATGAATTTGGCCCTTGATCAACTGGCGATGTAACCGATGTTGGATTTCCACTTGATTGTATCTCTAGGGTGTTGGATCAACGGCTCATGGATTTCGCACTCATAATAACTGATCAACTGTTGCAAGTTGATCCATGGCAGCTTCTCATCTTGGCAATCAAACAAAGCACAAAATTGGTGCAAAACCATGATCATTCTAAAAGCAAGCAATTTTTAGAATGTTGATATCAATATGGATATGACAACATATCATAATCCACGAATTAAATAACATAAAGAAGAAAATGAGTGAATGGAATTGCAAATACTGGAATAATTCTAAATGCATGTGGAATAAAGTAATCCAAGAGGTCTTTTTTTTTTTTTTGAGAAGTCCTCAATGAGAGGAGGGGTTAGGCCTAGACCCTTACCAGTTTATTAAAAGAAGGAGAGAGCGAAGAAAGTAACAAAGCCAAGAGGTAAAAAAAGAAAGATTTAAATGAATGCCTAAGAGGAGGCAACTAGGGAGCTGTTTGGCATCATTCCGGAACAATCTATTTCCATTCGAATTCCATGATTTGAAAATAACGGCTAGTAATTATTCCGCTGGAGTGAAGGATTTGGGAACTAAAAAATATCACTCCGATTGTTTCTATGCCGATCGGAATACCGGACCATCAAATTGCATTAGAAATAGTAATTGACGGTAATAACCTCGTCTGGAAGAGGATAATTAAGGGGAACAGCTGTTCCACATACCAAACACCCCCAAAGTGGACCCATGACCCTCATGATCCCATCAGCATTCTAGAACTATCCAATGTAGTATGCCCTTAGATCCAAAATCGACCATGTAAAAAATGAAGGAGGATTGACAATCCATTGCATCATGGTTGCATTTCTAGAAAGAGGATCCAGCGCGCATTTAGAAAAGATCATTCGACCATGCGAAAATGATGAATTGATAACAGATCAAACATAGTTTTAGAGAGAGAGAGAGAGAGAGAGAGAGAGACCTGGAAGATCCACTTGTTCATGATGATGACGGTGACGTTAAACCCCCACCACTGGAGGATGGCGAGGACGGCCCAGAAGAGGCCCCAATGCAGCACCTGATTCTCCTCCATCCTTGATCCGCGTCCCCCAAATTCGGACCACCAACGATGGGAAAAGGCAAGATGCGGCAACGATTTCACAGGCGGGAGCTGAAGTAAAATTCACAGAGGGAGGGAGGGTTTGTTGTAAGGGGGGTTGGGTGGGAGACTGGGAGGGGAGGCTTGTAAGAACTGCGGCGGTGGCGGTGGCGGTGGCGGGGGCAGCGGCGGCGGGTACGAGGACTGCAGGTGGCGTAGGAGGAGGAGAAGGAAGATGGAAACTAAAAATAACTCATCAGGCGACTAGTAAGCCGTACAAGTACAATTGAGCTCTCTCTCTCTCTCTCTCTCTCTCTCTCTCTCTCTCTCTCTCTCTCTCTCTCTCTCTCTCTCTCTCTCTCGCTATAGAGAGAGAGCTCTCTCTCTCGCGCGCGCTAGAGAGAGAGAGAGAGAGAGAGAGAGAGAGAGCTGCCTTTGCTTCCCCAATTTTGACGCCAGAAACTGAGCTCACTACCTTTGTGAGAAATTGTTGGGGAAGGAACAAGAAAGACTAATAGGAGCGTTGGCGGAGGGACACTATTCGTAATAGGGGTGTAAAAAAAACGCCACCGGCCCGAAAGTCAACAGCCGGAACTTGAGCCGGCCCGGTCAACGGACCGATCGGGCACGTCCCAAAGCACCATAGGCTGGGCTCGGGCCACCACCCAAAGCCCGTATCCCGGCCCTGCCCAAAAGAAAGCCCGACTAGAAAACATATTGGATATATATATAGAGTAGTGATACATTGTGGCCGGCTAACGTGCGGCTTAACGTGCGGCCACCCCCTTCGGGGGTATTTTCGGAATTTTTTTTTTTTTGGGGATTGATCGCCCATCCTTGGATTGGGCACACACAAAATTTCAGCCTGATCCAAGACTTGTAGGCCGTCCAAATGTGTTGATATTTTATCGGTCATTCATTTTTTTTGCCATTTTGATCAGCACATTTGGACGACCTATAGGTCTTGGATCGGACTGAAATTTTTTGTGTGTTTATAAGTAAGTTGTGTATTACAAATTACATTGGCTTTAGAGTTGGGAATAACAATCAGGTTCTGTGTTCAACCCTGAACATTAGCCTTTGAAAATTTTTTTTTATATCCCGGCTCAGGCCGGGCCCGACGGGCTAATCTGGGTTTAGCTTATCTAGACCCGACCCGGCTCAACCCTGCACATTAGCCTTTGAATTTTTTTTTTATATCCGGGCCAAGCCAAGGCTCAGACCCTAGGCCCGCGGCCCGGCACAACAAGCCAGATTGGCTACTCTGGGCTTAGAATGTAGGCCTGACCTGGCCCGGCCCGTTTTACACCCCTAATAATTCGTATAAACTTCACCCTCTGAAATTTTTTTTTTGTTAAAACACACATGTTTTAACACAAACCCGACCCGACCTGGTCCGAAATTACCAATATATGTATATCCGGGCAGGGCCCGAGCTCGGACCCTTGGCATGTGACCCGGCCCGACGGGCTAGTCCGGGTTTAGCATATGTTGTCCCGATCCAGCCCGGCCCGTTTTACACCCCTAATTCGTATAAACTTCACATACCAGGAGAGAAGATAGGGGAGTTCGGGTTCGGGGAGTGCATTTTTGCTATGGACTCCTTTTGTTGTGTTTGCGTCCGGCCCAATCACAGTGTGCCACATCATCCATTTCACAGGAGTGAAATGGCATAGTATGATTGGGTCAACAGCAAACGAAGCCGGCAGCAAAAATGCACTGGCGTTGGTATCCAGGAATGAACGGTGAAAGGAAAATGGTACTCAACCAACCTATTTTCAAATTTCAATTGACCAACCTATTGTGCCACAATCACAGAAGTCTGTTTTAATCGTCCCTGTTGAACTAAGGGATTCGGAGTCTCTCTCTCTCTCTCTCTCTCTCTCTCTCTCTCTCTCTCTCTCTCTCTCTCTCTCTCTCTCTCTCTCTCTCTCTCTCTCTCTCTCTCTCTCTCTCTCTCTCTCTCATGTTTTATGATTTTATTTTTTCCTCATCACTCCAGGATTATCTTATCCCCCAAGAGGTCAGGATCGGGGTCGTTGCTCTCTCTCTCTCTCTCTCTCTCTCTCTCTCTCTCTCTCTCTCTCTCTCTCTCTCTCTTCTTGCTGCAATTTCGCTGAATGGGGGTCTGTTTGCGGGGGGAGAGAGAGAGAGAGATCCTATGTGTCCAACAGGGGAGAGTGGCGTGACATCGTGGGGGTGGATAGAGAGAGAGACGGTGTCACCCGGTGAGAGGGATAATTTTTTTTTTTTTTTGGATAACCAAATTACACTACAGAGACCAGGACAGGGGAAGGAGCCAAAAGGCCCCTAACTCTTGACAAAACAACACGGACCAATATCACGGAGCATTAAGTCCCGAAGCGGGATAGGAACATCCCTGAACCAAAAACCATCACCCTACCGAAAAGCCGCGCGCGCAAGCCAATCAGCCGCACCATTCCCTTCCCGATAAATGTGGGACACCCAAATGATATTGCACCGAGCCATAAGGCGCCGACAATCATCCATCAAAGGCTCGACCGCCCGTGTAGAATCTAAACGATGAAGCACGCTCATTGAATCGCCTTCCACCACCAAAGGGGTAGCCGGCCAATGCAAGGAAACACAACGTTACCCCATCCACAAAGCACGAGTCTCTGCATCAGGCACCGACGTGCAATGAAACAGCTTGCTCCTGGCGGCCCACATGGCGCCATGATGGTCCCATAGTACAAAACCAGCTCCTCCGGACCCAGGTGTGTAAGACTCGTCAAAGTTGAGTTTAAGACATCCGGGATCCGATGGAACCCATTGAACAAAGCACGGAGAAGCACCCACCGGGATCGGGATACCTTTTTACTCCAGCGGATTGTTGGCCCAAATGCTCATTGATGTATCTGGGCTGTTAACCAAAGAGAAGGGAGGCATCCTATCTAAAATTCACACCCAGCCACGACTCATGCATGTCATCCATACTCTTTTTACACATGTTGAAGTTAAAATTGAATCACAGTCGTTCTTTAGCATGCCATTTTGTTCTGAGTGTGATTCACCGATTGAGTGAGATTCATTGGTTGGGCTGGGTGTAAGGTAATGTTGGTCCATATGCTCAATGATACATCTGGACCGTTAACCGAAGACAAGGGAGCCATCTGATCTAAAATATACACCCACCCACTACGCATGCATTTAGCCGTTTCTTCAATCAAGTGTTGGGTTAGGGCATGAATGCATGGTACAAAGGGCATGTGGTTCTTGGTGAGAACATCCAAACATCATCAGGCAAATCTAGATTCAACATTTATAATTAAAAAATTACTATTTATCTTTTTTATTTGGGGGCCTTACGATTCTATAAAGGGTTATTTTTACTTTGCCCCCCAAGTTTTGACTTGAATTAGACTTTACCCCCCATATTTTTATTAATTAGACTTTACCGCCCAAAACTAACTGTTCCGTCAGCTCACCCTTTCTCTTAGATGGTGAGCTGACGGAACAGTTAGTTTTGGGGAGTAAAATCTAATTAATGAAAAGTATGGGGGCAAAGCTTAATTCAAGGCAAAGTTGGGGGGCAACGTCAAAATAACCCTTCTATAAAGGCCTTTGCGGTTATTGAAGGACCATTGGCGCCTTCGTTTCGGGCACGGGCACGCGACGTACGGCAGCACAGCTGTTTGGGTTGTTTTAAATCATTGATTCATTGATTGAGAAGTCATGTTTATTTACATCATTGAGTGAGGAAGAATAGTTAATTTTTTTTAATGTTCAAAATTTATTCAAATTCATCGAATAATGAAAAAGGAGATTCGTTCCGATTTAGATAGTTGCAGTTTTGTTAATTTATGGTGTTAAAGTTCATAACCAGTACATATCTACAACTTTATGAACTTTGTCAATGTCTTTGTATGTATTAGAGTTGCTTATAGAAGAGAGAGAAAAAGAGAGATTTTCGTTGCCAAATAAGGGCGGCCCAACCAGACAATGATTTTTGCCGCCCAATTCGAGTATATAATGTTTTACTGTCGACGATGATCGTTGCAATTCCGAATTTGGGCACAACCTCCAAATATAAGTGACGCCGACGAATTAGGTTGTTTTTGCCAAGTGTGAACTCCTCAGCCAAATTTGGGTGCCCCCACCGACTGTGGGTGCCGCGGAACCAAATTTTTCGCCCAGTTCGAGTGCCCACATACACAAGCATTATCACTGCCCACAAAATACAATCACCTCCCTTAAAATATTATCATCACTCACAAAAAATTGTTATCTCTATCGAAATATTGTTGTCGCTCTCGAATTATTTTATTGCCACTTTCAAAATATTATCACCTTCCTCGAAATATTGTCTCCACCCTTGAAATGTTTTGTGTCGTCCTCGAAATCTTTTGCATGCCAGATGGCATGAGCATTACTAGTATAATACATAATGTAACCCTTCACTCACATCTCATCTTTGGGGGGTGAAAAGGTACCATCCTAGTTTTTTGGGAGCCATTCAACTCTCCCCTTTTGATTTTAACGCTCAGATTTTTACCTGTATCTTTGGAGCACTGTTTCAGACTTTTTTAAAAAATTTGTTAATTATAAATCCTCAACCGTCCCTCCCAAATATGGGGGTTGATCGTGGCCTCCCCATAAATGGGGGTTATGATGGGGGCTCGGTTGGAAGGGGTTTTTTAATACTCAACTTCCAAAATCCCACGTGGATGGGGAAAGGGGGGAGTTTTTACTCTAAGACCGTGTTTGGTAGTCAAAAAGTGATGGAAAAGGGAGAGAACTCCATCCCTTAAGTGATGCTAGACGTGTTTGATAGCCGAAAAAGTGAACAGGAATCAGAATACTTTTATATCTAAATTATCCTCATGTTAGTGTAATCGGGAGAAGAGTGAGGGGGTTCTCTTTCCTTCCACTCCTGAGGAAAAAGACTTTTCTCTCGGGAGGGAAAATACTTTCTTTTTCTTTAATAAAATTTTTCGACTACCAAACGCAGCCTAAGGGGTTCGATCAACCGGAGATTTTAACCCAAGCTCTTTGGAGAGAGTTTCTGCAACCTAACTGGTATCTGCACTTTCTTACTGCCCAATCGGAGCAGGCCACATAGACCTTTAAAGGGGGATAAGTGTAGCTCCACTTGCAACCGGACATACGCTACACTTGTTGGCCTTGCTATCCCCTATAATAATCCATGTGCAGCCGTATGCTACACTTGCTGACCCTATCCCCTATAACCGTCTAAGTCACTAGGGGTAGCAATGGGTCGTGTCGGGTCGGGTTCATGTCGTGTCTAGGTTCGGGTCATGTCCAAAACCCCTAGACCTGGACCCGACCCATTTAACTAATCATGTCTAGACTCTAAATCTGTACCCGACCCGCTTATAAACAAGTAGACCCGTTTATCACATGGGTTTATTCAGTTGACCCAATCCGACTCGATCCGACCCGACCTGACCCGATAAGACACGTTGGAACTACATACTACAGTATCGGATTGCAGGTAGACCCGACCAGACCCGACATGACCCGTTGAATTTTAAACGGGTCTCCTCGGGTCTACCGTGTCCAGACCCTAAACACGGACCCAACCCATTTATTAAACAGGTCTATTGTGTCGACCCGACCTGAACCTGTTTAACCCAGACCCATACCTGCTAATTTCGTGTCGGGTCCAGAATAGCCAGCCCTATAAGTTGAATATGAGCATGTCAATGATATGCCCTAACTCGCACGTTGACCTCCCCGTAGTGGCCGGATCATGATTTGAGGGTTCAGCCGAATAAAAATTGGTTCGGATTTTGACGGATTCTAACCGAACCATGACCCAACCCTAAATATGCTTCGTTTTGGATCCGGCTCAGCCGACTCGGTTCAGTATAGAACTGGGTCCACCACTTCCGAACTAGGGCAAATTAGACCCGACCTTCAGTAGTTTTTCCTAGCATTTAGTACTTGTGTCTGAAATGACAGAACCCAATCCCGTTCCTTTTCTCACTCGGTTCATATTCGAACCCGAATTCTCAAACCTTGGGCCAGATCTTGCCTAAATGTCCCAAAGGCTTGGGCTTGTTCTGATCTTGTTCTTTAATTTGTCCATGATGATATTGTTGGTGGCCTCGGTATGTCCATTCGCTTACAGGACCAAGGTCTCAAAAATAAGATTTTGATAGTTGAGACCATATGGAGCGTAGTTTTCGGATGCCATTATCATTAAACCCATTATAAGAATTTGAGTCTATTCAACTCAATTTGAGTTAATGCAGCTCAATTTTGAGTTAATTCAACTCAATTTTAAAAAACCTTTAAATTCTTATGAATCCGTCATAAGAATTTGAGTTAATTCAACTAGATTTTAAGTTAATTCAACTGAATTTTTAGTCAATTCAACTTAATTTTGAAAACCCCATAAATTCTTATGAACCTATCATAAGAATTTGAGTTAATTTAACTCACTTTTGAGTTTATTCAACTTAATGGAGTTAATTCAACTCAATTTTGAAAAACCCCCAAATTCTTATGAACTCGTCATAAGAATTTGAGTTAATTCAACTAAATTTTAAGTTAATTCAACTCAATTTTGACAAAAAAAACCCAAATTCTTATGAACCCATCATAAGAATTTGAATTAATTTCACTCAATTTTGAGTTTATTCAACCCAATTTAAGTTAATGCAACTCAATTTTGAGTTAATGCAACTCAATTATGATTAATTCAACTCAATTTTCAAAAAATCTCAAATTGTGTCAAGTGAAAAAACTGCCCAAATGCTTAGGCAATCGCCTAGAGAAAACCGTCCGCCTAGGGGGTTGCCTATGCGACCAGGGGTTCGAAACACCTAGGCGCCCGCCTAGGTGACGCTTTGACTACAGAGGTGAAAACCTTCTCACAAACTTTTTTTTTTTTCCTAAAATTGCCTTCTCTAGAAGCTTTCTTTATTTTGCTCACAGATCCTTCAACTTAAACTCCTTACTATGCCAAAGGTTTAATTGATAATTAAGTTAAATGTTCAATTAACTTCAAAACATGGTTGTTGTAACAACCAATATCATTTGAGAACAAAAGTAGGAAACTAAACCCCCCATCCCAAAGCGCCTAGCACAAAAAACATATTTGCACCTATTGGGAATTAGTCTCACATTGACTGGGAATGAAAATTTTTGTGTATTCATATCTAAGAAGCACTGACACTGATAAGGGGACACGTGTACTACACGACACAGATACGTCGACACAGCAAATCCTAAAAAAGGACACGGGTACGACAGGGACACGGCAAAATAAATTAATAATTTTTATTTATATTTTATGTGTTTATAATTCATATATATTTCAATATCCAAAAAAACCTCATAGAAAACAACTAAAATGAAATTTTAATGTATACTGAATCGCAACATTTAGTTACACTCAGCCAGATCGGTGGATCACACACGGCCATAAATGACATAGAAAAGAACGGTTGTGTTTCAGAATTTAAGTTTTTGCTTCACTCTATCTGAAACCTCAGAGGATCAAATATGTTATAAAGCCAAAACAGAATCGTAACCATCCGTTACAACCAGCTTGACAAGTGACTCGCACTCATGCCCAAATGGCATGCAAAAGAACGGTTGCAATTCAGTTTTGGCTTCAACTTATCTGATCCTCTGAGGTTATAACCTTAGAGGATTAGATTGGTTGCAAGTAAAATTGAAACAGCTTGTAACCCAACCCTATAGTGACCCTATATCAAACAGCCTGTTAACCCGTCGTGTCCAGCGAGTGTTTGACGAGTGTCCGGTCATGTCCGGGTTCCGGAAGCACGTGGGACACGGCACATGCGTGTCAGGTGCATGTCCGGCGTAAGTCCGACGAGTGTCCGTGTATAACACGGGTATAAGGGGCCTAGGGAAGCGCCTGTGCTTCCTAGATTCATATACCCTTTGTGGACCTCCGAGTTGTCCCAAGCCCCTTGATTGCTTCATATTCACTTAGACCTGGGTTTTCAGGGCTTGAGGTAACTACAAATGGCATCAGAGCCCGGGTTAACCCAAGCCCATGCCGGTTTGGTGTGTGTGTGCGTGTGTGTGGGTGGGGGGGTTGCCTCCGTCTGCACCCCAGGCCTCCTTGCAGGCATTTGTGCCTCCTGAGCACAAGATTAGTCTCTCGAACCCACATGAGGAGGGGGAGTTGGCTTTGCCCCCAGACCTTAGTGGGAGGGGGAGATTTGTTGGGATTTAGTCCCACATCAGTTGGGAATGAGCAAAATGGTGTATTCAAATACCCTCTAGTGTACCTTCCCTAACGACTCGGGTTTTGGGGCCAAAGGTTATCTACAGCACCCACTGCACAATTACCTACAAATCAAATCGCTAGTAACTGATTTAGATCGAAGATTTAGATTAGGATCGGGATTTGATGAATCAAATCTCACCATACTTTTAGCCTAATTTAGTGTGTTTTAGCAATAGAAGTGATGAATGACTAGAATGTCAAATACTTTTGGTCAACAGCCATTTAACTAAATATTTTATTTTTTAATAATATTTTGAACAAAAGCCCAAAAACTTATTCCAAACATATAGTTCCACAAATAATGGACAGATAATATAACACAAAAATATATTTATCACACATGAGCAAAAAAACACCAAGAACCTAGACATCACATGTATAGGTTGTATAGTTTATTTTGGGAAAAAAATGAATGGCAACTGCCAAACAAGCTATCTTCCAGTGTGGTCATGGCATCGTAAGCAATATTTCTCTTTCTTTTAGTTTTGATTTTTTTCTTGCAATGTTCCATCAATTGCTCATGATTCATACATATTTTGAACTGGCAATAGAATTATATTGGTTGCCCACGTTCTTTTTCTTAGTCCTTACCACAAACTCAATGCCTAAAACTCATCCACACTCGGTCTCCTGTTCATAATAAAAGACAGGAGAGATGTGCTCTCAGAGACATTAATATCCTTGTCGTACAATGATATAACATTAATATGCTCGTTTGTATAAAGAGAAAACTATGGTATGCACTCAATCTTCATATCACTTTTGGTAAATAGACAAAAAAATTTAGTGGAGATTATTGCGGTCGTCAACGTATCAGAGTAATATGACCTTGGTTCTTATGTACCGCTATGAAACATGATAAAACCTAACGTAACGTTAAGAAAATTAGGCACACCCAAATATTACTCTAAGTAAATCTATGATCTTAGCAGAACCTGTATACTCCTATTCACATCCTTTGATTGTTTACCTGAGTTCATTAACGATCAGTCACAAAACAGATAGAGCCTGCATGCAACACAAAAGATTTGATGCTGCCCTAACTGAAATGGATAAATCAAGGGACCACTAGAACATATGCGGTGTATCATATCAAAGAATTCTACCTTTACAAACTTGTAAAACTAATGACAAAGATTAATTTGGAAATGAAAGAAAAATAAGTCATTCAACTAATCACTTTCCAATATATTAATAACCTCCCATATACATCCTTCAGTTAAGATGTGACAGGTTACCATAAATCGTAATTATCCAACCATGACCATTGTTAACAGATACCCGTAATCCGCTGCTCAGAATAGTGAAAAGGTAGGGTCAAGTGACATCTTGTTGAGTAAGTTGACTTGGCATATTGTAGAAAACCCAATGCAAACATGTCCAATGAGTTATATAAGCATCATACTGATCTGGTACAAACTTTTTCTTTTATCGGTCTTAATGTCTTATTTGGAACAAATAATAGATACTGATAAAGAAAGGGCAGAAAAGACAAGACACATATTTCCTCAAACCACAGATGCTTCTATCATGATAGTCAGAAGAAAAAATTATTATGATTGTGAACTGCAATGTGACACAACAAAGATCATGCACATGTAAGCAGAAACCAGTCGAGGTAAAACCTTTCACTACCAATTGTGCTACTTTGTTCTTGACTTCTCTTATTCATTCCCTTACTAATATTGTTCGCAAATAAAAAGCATATGCAAAAACAGCAGAAAGATACCAAAATATCTTGCATTCTTTTGTGAGGTCAAAAACTCATACCCATGGTACAAGAAAACAAGGGGGAATAGATCAGCTTTTTCAGAAACAAACAATAATCGAAATTCTCACACATACATAAATGCAAAGACAAGATCCACTGTAAGTGAAACTAAATATAGTAATTGACCTGTCTTAAGTGAATTAAACTTATCAGTCAGCTTCGGGAAGGATGCCATAGAACTGTATTTACATGCCATCAAACACTTGCTGTAAAGATACAGATTGGACCTAAAAAGTATAACCAAGGAGCATGGAGATGTTTCAGCTGCAAAAAGAAGTTGCACCAATAGATTTATGTCAATTGGGGCAATGATAAAAGCACAAGAAAGCTTAACATATTGCCAAGCACCCGTAGTGCAATTTTGGAGTTCAAATGCTAATGGTCACTGACCTTTGTCTGCGCCTCTTAGTAGTTTCAGTATAAAACTCCCAGTTTCTATGATCAAGTGGACTAAAATCTGGAAGTTCTGCTATAGCCAGCAGATACTGGGTGAGCTTCACCAACTCCTGATCGCTGCTGCGATTTAAGTGGGCTTTCCTGAAAGGTCTAATTGCGAGACCATTTTGCGGATTCATCACAAAATTCCTTCTTAGGTCATCAAACATAATGGTATTTCGCGAACTGTAAAACTGCAAAAGAATAGGAAAAGGCTTGTTAATCTATATAGTCATACAAGTAATGTAGGGACTGATTGGATACATGTCCAAGTGTAGCAAAAACCTCAGGAAGCTTAGCCCAGATCAGGCCAAGCGGCTTGCAATCAAAAGTTCCATGGGAATCAGATTGTACAGTTATCATGGCCAAGTGATCTAGAAGAGCCGTAATTTTGTAGTTAGGATTATTTAGCACCCCAAGCTGCGTCATCTTCAACTCTACCCATTTCATACTGCAACAGTAAAGATGCTTTACGTATCTCAATCTTCATAATAACCATTACAAAATTTACAAGATCGAGAGATAAACTCAGCAAAAAGAAATGACCATGTGCAAAAACTAAGAACATAGATCTCACCTAGTTGCAGACCATATGATAATATCGTACTCTGAATAGACGGCAGAGAGAAATTCATGAAGATCTGCACAAGCAGCTTGTGTTACAACATTACTGTAAAATTTAAAGAGAGCCGCTGAAATGTTTCTTATCAGTGTACTCACATGGCCGCATGAGCTGAAGTGGGTTTTCAGCTGGTGACCGGTGATCGAATAAAGTATAATCAATGTCCAAAACAAGCAGCTTCTTTCCTTCACGACATGGATTCAGAAGTTTGATCTAATGGAAGCATTCAGAAAATTACTCCACAAACAAAAGATCAGAGCTCTTCACCCAAATATATAGTCATAGCTGTCATGATCTCAAAGTTCAGGTGCTTGACTAGGGAACCCATTACTAGACTAAAGCAGTCTTTGTTAAAGGTTCAGGTAATGGCCTTGTTAATGTAACATAAGTAATTGAGCTACAAAATAGAATACGAACTGGCATATAAATCAATGATGGTGGAGAAAAGTTCTATGCAGCTACGACGTAACTAGTAAGTCTACCAATGTTCTATATCATATGATAGTCAGAAACTACAGAATTATTTTGAGTACCATAGCATCTCTTGCACAATCTACAAGTTGAGAATTGCTTTATAAGTTTGGTGTAGCCTAGAAGTGGATTCCCGGACGACATGTCCATACTAGGCCAATTTCATAAATTTCTGCAGCACTGTAGTTATTTTCAGTAAAATCAGTAATTATAGCTCGAATTCAACGAGTAACAATTCAAGCTCAAATTTAAAGGAGTTAGGAGACATAACATTAAGCATAAGGGATGAAAAGCCTCAATTTTTTCACATGAATGTGTGCATAGAATCTTTTGTAACTTATGAAGTTCACAATATAAATGAGAAAGACCACGCAAAATCCTAACCGAACTCCCCTGCCTTACTTTTTGGATTCCACATTGCACAAAAAAAAAATTACTGAGAAGAAATCGAACCAGCAGTTCGTTAGAGAGAGAGAGAGAGAGAGAGAGAGAGAGAGAGAGAGAGAGAGAGAGAGAGAGAGAGAGAGAGAGAGAGAGAGAGAGAGAGAGAGAGAGAGAGAGAGAATAAGGGGGGTCTGGCGTTCCCAGAGGATTGTGGCTCTCCTACCTAGAAGAGCGACCAACTTACAACTTACAAGTGGGTCCTGAGTCTTTTGACGTATCGACTGTGATGGGCTTAATTTTAAGTGGATGACCCATTTCCATCTATTTTCAATTGTTGTAAATTAATGTTGATGTGGCACGGGATTTAAGTTGCAAATATGGATCCTCCATCTAATCCTAGTCTTCCAATGAAACTTAGCGAATATCACTCCACTCAAGCAATTTATCAAAAATCCACACACTAAACAAAATATGGTGTACCATTGAACAAATCAAGTCCAATTGATCTATTGTTAGGAACAAGAATGCCCTTCTTTCATCCATGTCGCATGTGCCTCAACTTTAATTGCACCCTCCAGCTAAAAAGAGTTCAGCTCCTTCAAACTTTGTTGTTGATTGAAAACATTCAAATATGAGAATTTCTACTGGTACGTCTACCCAATGTAGAAATATGTACGTGTTATGCTACATATTGTATATGCCACCCTTGTATATCCACGGTCTACTAAGAATAATATGAGTATTTGGCATGGGTAACCTAGTAAATCATATAAATCTGCTCACCGACTAGGTCACCAGCGGAAAACCTAAACTAACATATACTCTTGCATCAAAACTTGGGATCTCTGCCACAAAATTAGGTATGGCTTATCAATCGATGCTTTCTTTATTCTCATATTCTAAAAAAAATCCTTAGACACCAGAATGACGGGACTGCTTCGACTAATAACCAAGGTACCAATGCGACTAAAACATATAGCTCATCCTTAAAATATCCTAAATCAAGAAAAAATGTTGGTTGTTATCACCACGTAACACAACATCACTAGGTAATTTGTCCCCTATGAATCCACTCCCACTTCATCCCCATCCTCATGTTCATCATTTAGCATAACAATGCCCATAGAGCAAGGTTTTAAATGCCGTTTTCGGTGACCATGGTGGTCGGCGAAAAAAAGAAAAAAATTTGTTTTTCGGTATTTTTTCAATGGAAAATTTGTAAAATGGAAAGACAAATTTCGGTGGAAATATTTCGTTTTCCGATCAAATTTCGATGTTTTTTTATGAAAATTTATCGTTTTTCGGTCAGATTTTGATTTTGTTCGTTTGATGTAAAAAAGATGGAATATTTCAGCAATACTTCAGGATAAATATGACAGTAAAATATTTTCTATTATGAAAAAAAAATTGAAATTGAGGAAAAATATAATGTCTTACTGATAAAGATGAGCTTTGTTTTGTTAAAAAAGATAAAATTTTTAGTGAAATTGTCTGAAAAAAAGACTCGGATTTCGGTCAAATGTCGGTCATTTCGGCCGACATTTCGTTATGTCGGAAGGAAATTTGGTACTATTAAAAATTCAGTCAAATTCTATGTAGGACCCTTGAAAAAAAGACATATTTTGGTGATTTCGTAGGAAATTTGTCGACATTTGATTCCATGCCATAGAGCATGTAGGAAAAGCACTACAAAGGTGCCTTTTTCCCTACACATTTGAAATAGGCCCTGTGAAATTGTTGATGCTGTCCGGACATTGTGCACCAATTTGCAGTGAAATAGGAAAATGAATCAATCTATAAACTAGGGGAGATGTCAAGCTACTTCTTTATAGCTTCTCCTTATTCCTCACAGCAATGTACCTCCTTTATGCCTTGATATGGCTAGTTAATAAGTATCATGTATGCCCTTCCTCAACCATGGCATGCATGTTGTAGCAAAGACGGTTATGCTGCATATATGGTTCATGTATATCGTTCCTTGTGGACAAATCAAATGAAGGATTTACACAAGCCCGCACTAATATCTTATCCCTCTGGTGAAGTTTAGGAAATGGAGACGTAATAACGTGAATACTCCATTGAGAGAAACTTGTTCCAGAACAGCTCCATTTCTGCCCATATGGACATGTATCCTTTGTCATAACTCTTGAATATCTCATGTTGGCACTGCCAACGCACATTCACAGTCCATTTTAATTTGGCTATACCAGACCGCATAAATCTTCCTCCACTTAATCAGGTCAGTATGAAAGCTTTTATAGCTAATAATACTGTCCAAGAACACCTTTTGTTCCATTCTCACGTAAGAGGTTGGGGTCTAATTTTACTCCATTTTTTATTGTATCTACATATAATGATGTGCATAATGTGTTGTGTTTGCCATCTCATAAACACATGAGTCCTATCGTGGACCTCGTTATAAAGATTCTGAAGTATTCCATCCAAATCGCAATGTAAATTCATAAAAACATCGTTACTTTCCTTTATGTACGGAATTCATGTATACATGTTTTTTGTTCTTAAAATTTTGCACTTGTTGTCCCACTACCAGTTCATAACTCTGTTACCAAAATCTTTGGGTTTTTTTAATAAGTCACGTTTAAATCGTTGCTTACTATGTGACTCTTCCCCGAATTTTTGAAATAAAAAATGCCATTTTTTTAAGAAATCCCGATTTTCGCATTTTAATCCTGATTTATGTCTATAATTTTGATTAATCCCATTTTTGTCTTGTCATATGCTAAAAAAATCTGTTGTGAAATCTATATATACATATATGCTATAACGGTACCATTTCTTTCCCGACTCTTTCTCGATTTTTTCCAACATCTCCCCTAAAGGACTTTGTCCATTGGTAATGATGATGCATAACAGAATTTGAAGACATGCAAGAATGATGATTTGCCATATCATAACCCGATTGTTCTCGTATGTGGAAGTTACCATGTGTTGTCCACAGGGTGGATAATTAGCCATAAAATCTCATTCGAGAAACCAGTACTAAGTTGTCCTAAAGAAGCATGTCCTTGAGGGGGGGCTTTTCCATTGCTTTTTCTGAAGATTTTTTTTACTTCTAGTAATTCCATAATGGATTAGTTTAGTCCTTTTACCAATTAGCCTTTTTAGCACATGCTATTTTCAACCAACCTGCTATTTTGGGGCTTTCATTTCATTCTAGTGACATAGTAGTATAGTACCTTTTTTTTTACTTCCCAAAGCATGTTACCATGCGCAATTTGACATTTGAATATGTTTTTCTTTTTATTTTGTGTTAGTCTATTTCGAGGGGAATGTTTGCATCCGTTTAACTTAGGTTAATTGATTTGTCTAATCGTTTTAAATAATTTATATATGCATGTAACAAAATAACTTAAATGGATCAAACATACCTAGCATCTCGTGTTAAAACCAAAGGAACATATAGGGGTCACTATGAAATGACCCAATGGATAGGATTAAAGCTAATCAAGGTTAAAGACAAAGGCACGGAATCAACAAAGGGCCCCAAATTCCCCGAGGATCAAAACTAGAGGACTGAAGCTCCAAGGCTCCTAATTTCCAGCCATCCTCTTTCATAAAAGGTTAAACTTAGGAAAGCTATCTAGGCCCCCTTTTCCTCATGGGTACCTCATCACTAGTGTCCTGTATTCTTCAATTTATTACCAGCTCACATATGGTTTATACCCCTACTAAATCTCATCAAAGTTCCTGGTTTGTTGGCCGCTTGAAAAAAATAAATGGTACATGCAATGGAATTGGCATGAAGAACAGAAAATAATTGAGAGAAGTCCTTTCAAGGAGATGATCCTTCATTGTCTTTGTTAATCGAGAATTTCTTACTTCCATTAATTTATTCTCTTTCCCCATTCACACTTAAAACTTGTATGGAGAGCTTTTGTCAAGATTTTGGGAACTTGGATGACTTTGGCGCATCCGAGATAACATCCTGAAACAGTGAAACCGCAACTGACATACGCTAATTTACATGTGAGATCTAATGTTGTATATTTCTTCTAACCCCCTTCTTCCGTCTTAAACCATCCTAACCTTCTCTTCATCTTCCTTATAGCTCTTGAATATTAGTATTTGGAATTTATTACTTAATTTTAAAATTAAATCCTTGCCCTATTTCTTGCATGCAACCCATATTTGGATGAATCATATACCTTGAGAGTTTAAATCTTGGTATTTTCCTACCTGACACCTTATGTGTGTTCCGTTTAGATTCATTTATTGATTATGACATGAAATTCACTTATTCTGAAGTAATTTGCTAGTGAACATTGCAGCGAATGTTCCCTTTAATTAGCAATTGGTTAACTTACAAAGGGATAAATCTTCAATTAAGCACCAATTTCAAATCTTTAGTTAAACACCCATTTTAAATCTTCGGTTACTGAACAAAGGATGCATTAATAATTAAAGAAAATGAAGGACGAGTAGTTTTACTTGAATTTGCGAATGACCTTCCATGTTTTTAATGTGCGCTATGAATTCTGCTAATTCTTGAACCATTTAATCCATGTACATAGCATTTTTTGATCCTTCTTTATGTATTTCTGGATTACTTGTAGTATGTACCGCCTTCTCGAGGACATTAGTCCATGCTTCAACGGTTCTGATGATGTGTTTGCTCCTCAATCGCATGCATGAATCATGCCCAATAGAACAAAGACTGCTCTGATACCAAACTAGTGGAGCTCGAATGTGAATCCATCGACTACGATCAATAGATGATTGGAATTTATTCAGACCTAGGGCAAATTTCATCAATTTCACATAAATTTCTAGGCTTATGACTCAAATTCCATGATCGATAGGGATTTTGATCCAAACTTAGAAGTCTTAGACCGAAAGAAAATAGGAAAAATAAAAAAGGGGATGAAAAACCCTGATTTATTTCATAAGATCTTCATATCTTACAAAGTTCTGTGTGTGTGTGTGTGTGTGTGTAAGAGAGAGAGAGAGCTGTAAATCGTAAACGACCTCTATTGCCCTTCCTTCATGGGATTACACATGACACGTCATAAGAGGAAAAAAAAAGAAAAAAATTTATAGAGAAAACCACCAGTCCGTGATAGAAGGAAGAGTCCACAATTGCAATAGGTCTAGCATTTTTCCCATGAAAATCACCCAGCCCGCAAGTAGGTTCTAGCATACGGACAATGAGGGGCACATTTCTAAGTAGCCAACCCTTTTCCTATTCTTAATCTTTTTTATTTCAATTTTGACATAATGTGGGACTTTAAGTTGTATATGTAGGTCCTCATCTCAGTTGTATATGTAGGTCCTCGTCTCATCCAATTATCTCCTAATCCTTGTCCTCCAACCAAGGTTTTAGGTTTTGGTTTTGGTCCAACCCCTGGAGATTGGTTTCGAGCGGTTTCGAAGGTTCCGGTCGAAGTTTCGGCAGTTTCGTTTTCAGATTTTTTTTAAAAAAACCTAAAATAAATCCTAACAATAAGATACAATTTAGAAAATTAATATAATTCAGATAAAAATTTAGGCATTGTGTTAGCTTTTTTTTTTGCTTAAAACGTTACTTTAGCTTAGATTATATAGTTTCATAAGAATCAAAGAGCTTTCAGGTATACAACAAAAGAACTATGTAATATGTATCATGTAACAATTGTTGGTAACTTTGTATAAATCTAATCTTTTTTTATAGATCTACAACATACGGATGTATGAATGTAGATCTACAACTTATAAATGTACAACTTATAAATGTAGATCTACGTTTTCAAATTTCAAATTTGAAAGATCAAATTTAAAAATCTAATGAAAGGAAAGGGAAAAATCAAATTTGAAAAGATCTACAACTTCTAATGTTTTTTGTAGATATACTACATGTGATAGAATCATAAAAAGAAGGAAAAAAAAACTTAGCAAAGTTGTTTGACTTTTTGTTTCCGGTGAGAATCCAGTCGAAACGGCTCTGATCCGGACTCCAAGGAAGAGAAAATGGAGTGATTTGAGGAAAGAAAGCTTAGAGAGGTTTTTCTATCCAAAAATGCCCATACCCAAACTTAGAGAACTGCAAATGCCTCCAAAATGATTAAAAGGATGCTTTCAAAGCGCATCCGGTCAGCCAAAGATCATTACAAAGTCCGTCCGGATGGTCTAGTTTTTTTGAAGTGGGTTTGGACCAGTTTTGTCCCGAACCGGCCCAAACCAAGCAGTTTCAGCCGAAACTACTTGGCTTTGGCCAAACTGGATGAAGGCTATCGAAATTGACTGAAACTAGACCGAAACCAGACTGAAATTGACAGAAGAATTAGGAGGTTACCTAAATTGGGTGGGCGGGGGGGGGGGGGGGGTGGTGATCCGGGTCAGGTTCTGGTCGAAACAGATCTGATCCAGCCAATCCGGATTGGTTTGTGCTGAAATTTCAAGCCTTGCCTCCTACAAAATTGAAAAATAACCCCCCAAGTACATGAAATTAATTAAAAATCTACAAGAAACTGAAAATGAAATGATCTAGATCAATCCAAGTCCAACTGAAGCGTTATTTGAAGATGTTGTGCCCTCCTTTGATCCTTGCCGCATGTTCCTAAACTCTGACTGCATCAAACTTGAACCATCTTATTAAAGGTCCACGGCAACTTCAAGGTTTACCTTAATAAATCGTGATTTTGCAAATATTGGAATCTTTCCAATTCTTGATAAACTTGATTTCAGCAATAATGTTACTGCTCTAGTTGCATTTAGGCCATTGTCAGGCACCTCCACATTTCCAGGCATAAAGTTACATATTGTTGTATTTTCTTGGTTCTTGAAAAAAACAGATAGGCCAGGGTTAATGTTCAAAAGCCCAAACCATTCAATTTACCTTTCCAAATTGGATAAAGATGGACAGCAGTCATAAATTCATTTGGAGATCAAAGCTTAACAGATGTCATTGCCAATGGTTGTTGCTTTGATACTTTCTTTGGAAGTATATTGTCAATTTGCAGTTATTGATTTTGGCTCATGTATTGTGATATGTTATATTCCATGACTGGTATTAGTAATTTAACTCTTCTGATGATTGTAACTCTAAATTGTAGTTTATTGAATGTAAGATTCCATATTTCATTCAAAGAATCTATTTGTGTTTGGAAGCCTGAGCAAGCTGATAGTAAAGCAGAAGCCAAGGATCCCCTTTTACATGGAATATTAGTTAGTAGGGGGAAGTCAACACTGTTTTAGATGGAGTCACTCGAGTCATCCGTATGTGAGTTAATGTACGCAATATGAAACACGATTTTGGTTCTCCCAAATGTCTAGGAATTATGTCTATTTTGGATGGAAACCATCTCCAATTCCTCATGCTAACCATTTTATTGTTCAAAATTTAAAGGACCCATGCCATAAGTGACAAGTATGGTATCCCAGCCATCCAATCAGCCCTTACATAACTTATACTAGAAAATGTAACATTTTTACTGTAAACCTAGATCCACCTTGTAACTGTCAGCTATATGCAGAAAATCTAACGCAAGAACTTAAAAGACCCTTCACATTGAACAGAAACACTATCGAAATTTCAACTGAGATAAAATAACATAAAGCCACAATCTCAGTTAACAAGCTTTATCCCAATTATAATGGGTCAACTATATAAAACATTGGTCAGAATTCATTTCTATCAAGATTGCATCTTCTCTGAACATACAATTCCCACAAGTTAACATACATAAAAAAGAAAGGAGAAAAAGGTACACAGCAAACAAAAAGGAGAATTATAAGCTACTCATCAATAATAAGTATGGATACTTAAGAACAAGATACCCTTTTCTTTTCATACTTAGGACAAGTTAACAAATCAACACATCTCAAAAACTACATAAGCTCCTTCCAAGGGAGCACATGATTCAAAATCCAGAAAATGATCAACCCCAAAAATGAGATGCATATAATAAATAATGGATTTGTTCTGAATAAATTTAAGTTTGTATTCCCATTTGAAGAATATCAAAATGACTTCAGTACACATAATGAAGAAGGGAGTACTTCCAATAATGCATCTTAGCGAGTTGTGCCAAAAACAAACCTTATAGTGATTGACACGTCGCCTCAATTTATGCTTGTTGACATCTTTATCTTTAATGTCAATGACTTCATCTTGTCCAAGTTCAAAATCATCAACAATCTCTGGAGAATCCACTTGGTCCACGATAATTTCATCTTCAACAGTGCTGAAAAAAACCCAGTGTCATGACACTACAACCATTATATCTAAACTTCAGCAAGATAAATTCCATACTGCATATCTAGAGCTAATAGGATAACTCGCAAGCCAGAAAAAGATCATCGTGCACATTTAATTTAAACCTACAGTGTAAATTAACATTCAAATAGGAAAAACAAATAAAATTAAGACAATTCAAACCTGTGTTACAAGGCCAATTGTACCGAAAAAAACATATTGAGTCGACACATACCCCTTGTCAGGTTCTTTAAATGTGTGTCCTTAGAAAATTTGAAAGACCGTGTCCCATAAATAATCTGACAACCCACTTACCTTAGAGTCTTAGACATCTCCAGTATCAATTTTGCTTCTTAAATATAAATTTTCCAGTGTCATCTTATTAATTACTCATTATGTAGACATAATTATATGTTATATGTTATGTGTACACTTGTAAAACTGGTACATCTAATGACAAGCTAAACTTGCATAAGACATACGAATAATAAGTCAAGGGAAACACTAAAACTAAACATGTTATAGTATCTTGATTCAAGAAGTGTATGAAATTTGAATTAAAGAATGCTAAAAATATGACATAAATTTAAAAATACTAATAAATTATAAAAAGAAAATCAAAATTTAATCATGCTTTTTTAATTTTTGACAAAACTAGACATTTTGATAATGTAAATGCTCTAGTCGTATCAAACGTGCATCAAAGTGTCCAAATCTGACGGTGGTGTCACTATCCCTGTAACATATATGAACTTGCTCTTTGAATACTAACTTTTACACGTCTATCAAGATCATCATTGTTGTGCATGGAACCAAACAAGTGATATAAAAAATTATTTTTGAACATCGTGATTTGCAACTAAAGAAGTATTTTAGTACCATAGGGAAACAAACCCAAAAACTAAGTCATAAACTTCACTTTCACTATATGTGCCAATATGTATCTGATTTTTAGACAATGTTTGTGTTATAACATGTTAAATAAACTGAAACATGGGTTTATTACATGATTTGAGAGTGTTGTTATGACCTCACAATCTATGCAAAAGCTACATGACTTGGTGCAATATTCCTGACTGAGGCATCTTGTAAAGTAAAAAGGGCCTATGTTGATGTATTAACCAACATTAAACAGGATAATTAGATTGCATACACCACAATTTTTGGAGAATGGCTAATTTCAAATCTAATAGTATAATACTAAAATGAAAGCCTTTCTCCCATGTTGTGACACATGGTCCTCTTTTGAACAGCCCGAATTTTTCTCCCATGTGTGAACGTGGCTCTCTCTCATATATACTAATAAAAACCTACTATGAAAAAAAAAATCCATTCAATGACATTTAATGGTCATTTGATGTTAATTGAGAAAATCATTAGATCTCTCTCTCTCTCTCTCTCTCTCTCTCTCTCTCTCTCTCTCTCTCTCTCTCTCTCTCTCTCTCTCTCTCTCTCTCTCTGTGTGTGTGTGTGTGTGTGTGTGTGTGCGCGTGCGCGCGCGCATGTCTGACAAGTGAATCACACCCCGAGAAGAGAAACACACTCACTCCAAATGTACACTTCTTTGGACGACTGTGATGTCATCTGTGCCAAATGTTGTGCATCAAGTTCATCCGGACATTGCCCGAGTTTCTTACTATTATAATTGAAGATGGAGGATAATGTAAATGCTCAAAAGCCCTTTGTTACAGTTGTGATGAAAAATTTTATACCTCGTTATTGCAAACAAAACTTTTCATGGTTGGCGACGAGGCATACAAGGAAGAAGTAATGTTATGGGCCTGACCAATAGCCAAGAGCACCATGACTAATGGAAATACATCAAATCAAGCTCGACAACTATTCAGGATCGTACCAGAAAACTACACTTCCGCAACTTATGTCCTTGACAACTCTCACTCTAGATAGCTTTCACTTAGATGCAGGTAGGTCACTTCTCATGGGACAGCTCTCACCCTGCTCCAATTCACCCTCTCTTATGTAGTCATTTTTGCAGTTCTTACTTCTTACTCTGGCTACAAGTAGCCATTTTCTCATTTGTTTTAGACTAATGTGAACCCACGCAATGTCGGGCAAGTATGCAAGATAAATCAAGAGGGATATAGGACGACCCAAATCCACTTCTCATGGTTAGCGCTAGGAGGAACCGTTAGATTTCATATTTTCACAAATCAGACGGTCAAAATCCAATTCTCCCGTGGTTACTATAGTGTTATAGTAACCCAAGGGTTTGTTATATAGTAGGGCATAGATGGCTCCCACTTTGCTCCAGGTAGTCATTTTGTGACTAGCATTTGAGATGTGATGCCTGACTTTGATACCAAATGTTATTTATCATACCAATATGCCAAAGGCTCCAGGAGTGATTGAACATGCCAAATCATGCCATATAATTATTTAGGCCATAACATGAGAGTTTGACGAGAAATATGTAAGAGAAAATCTCTCTCTCTCTCATATATATATACTAGTGCATGCCCGTGCCTGTCGGCACTGCAGTGGGCCGCCCAACACACCTGAACGCTTTCTGTAACAAAACTCTTTCGACGAAAACACTGGCATTCATAGGAAAACTCATTTCCTCGGCCGTGACGATTGGCATGAAGCGGCCACCTTCAGCGTAACCAACTCTCCTCCCCCCTATAATCGATCAATCATAGTTGTCTCTATTCGAACGGATTCTTCGAGATCAACCCGCCCGTGCCTGTCGGCACTGCAACGGGCCCCCTTCAGCGGCAACATATTTGTCAGCACTGCAGCGGGCCCCTTCGGCGCCAACACACCTGAACGCCTTCAGCAACAAAACACTTTCGACGATAATACCGGCATTCATAGGGACAATTATTTCCTCGCCCGTGCCGATTGGCACGAAGCGGGCGCCTTCGACGCGACCAACTCCCCCTCCCCCTCCCCTATAATCGATCAATCACAGCTGTTTCCATTCGAACGGATTCCTCGAGATCGACCCAATGCTTTGGGACGGCCGAAATTTCAGCAGGAGGGTTTATAGCTGTTGATGCGAACAACGATCAGGGGATGAACGGTCAAGTTTTGTGCAATTTAAATGGGCCGTGATTTTAGGGGTTTAGTGCAGTTTAAATGGGTCGGGATTTGAAACCAAGGAGAGGAAGTTGGTTGACGGGGAAATAGAGATTGTGCGTTGATTTTTTAACGAATGGTTAAATCTATTCAGTTCATTTTTGTCCAGTCAGCTTGTCCTAGTCAGATTCCGTTTTGTCTAGTCAGCACAAAACTGACGTGCCATTTTATATTTATATATATATATATATATATATAGAGAGAGAGAGAGAGAGAGAAAGAGTCAATCTATGGTGCGACTAAATTAACGTGCAGCTAACTTACAACCATGCTTTGGAAGTTTATAAAAAAAAAAAATTTAGGATGATCAACTTCCCTTTGATAGGCCACATGTCAAAAATCAGTCCATTCTAAGACCCCTAGGTGTATCAAATGTGCTCCGAAATTTGACGATTAAAATGAACGGTCAATAAAGTTGAGCACATTTGATGCACCTAGAAGTCTTAGAATGAGTTGATTTTTTATATGTGGCTTATCAAAGGGTAGGTGATCATCGTCAAAATTAAAAAAAAAAAACTTCCATGTGCCCGGTTGCATGTTAGCAACACGTTAATTTGGCCACGTCATACTCTCTCTCTCTCTCTCTCTCTCTCTCTCTCTCTCTCTCTCTCTCTCTCTCTCTATATATATATATATATATATATATATATATATATATATATATATACATTTAACTTGTTGTCAGGGGAAATTTTCTAAAAGTAACTACGAAGAACCTACATTAGCATGGTGATTAAATGTTGAAGTTTGATTCGTGACGAGTTGGAAGACACCACTTCTCATTGCCTTATAAATCCACCATCACAGCTTAGGTCTTGGAGGGCTTCTGCAGCCTTGGAGGAGACAAGGAGAGCCCCCCTTTTGTGGTAAAAACGAGTTTATTGCAATAAAACATGGAGACAGATATGGCCATTGGTACCCTTTTGAGGACCACAATTTCAAAATCGAGGAGAACCCAAGATGGAGATGTGAGGAGGCATTGTAAAGATCGAGGGAATGCCTGTAGGCCTCAGGGCTGCATCTTAGTGAGAGGTGCTTTTGGGTGCTATGCTAATGCTAGCTTGGTAGGACTTCACAAGATTGAAATTTTTAGGCCCTCCAGTGTAGCAATAGCAATTCTCTTTCTTCCAGCGTAGAAATTCTGCAGTCCGGGACGCATTAACAACTATAAAAATAATAATAATAATAACCCAAAATAATTTTCGAACAGATGTGCCTCTAAGTTCTAACATCAAATATGATCGGATGAAGTTGTGCGCCTAAGGATTGCAAAAAAAAAATATTGTGCGGACCCGATCATGGTCATCTTGACGGAGGGCTTGAGGTTGAGCTGCGAGAGGAGGACGGAGTCATCGCCGAGCTTGGAGGCGAGCTTCGGGTAGAGGAGCTTCTGGCGCTTGGGGAGGACGGTGGTGGCCTCGCAGATCCGTCGCTTCAGCTCCGCCACGCTGTCGTCCGCGCACACCCTCACCGTGTACTCCCTCCCGCTCCACTTCACCGTCAGCGTCATCTCCTCCGCTCCGTCCGCATCCCCTCCTATCCCGGAGCTCGAGCTCGAGCTCGCCATTGCCGCCACCGCTGCAGGAGCTACCGAAGGCGAGGAGGAGGATTCCATTCCTTGGCTTCTCCAGCTCCCCGACGGTCCTACCTGACCCTTTTTTTATGGAGACGGCTGATTGTACTGTACCCATGGTTTGGATCATCAGATGTGCCATGGTTTTAATCAGGACTAAACCTATTTTCTAGGGTACTAGTGCTCGTGCCTGTCCGCACTGCAGTGGGCCGCCTTCGACGGCAACACTCGTGAACGTCTTCGATAACAATACACTTTAGACGATAACACACTGATTCATAGGGACACCAATTTCCTCGCCCGTACCGATTGGCACGAAGTGGGCGCCTTCGGCGCAACCAACTCCCCCTCCCCCTACAATCGATCAATCATAGCTATCTATGTTCGAACGGATTCATCGAGATCAACCAGATGGTTTGGGGCGGCTGAAATTTCAACAGGCGAGTTTATAGCCGTTGATGCGAACAACGATCATGGGATGAATAGTCAAGTTTAGTGCAGTTTCAATGGGCCGGGATTTTAGGGTTTAGTGCAGTTTAAATGGGTTGGGATTTGAAACCAATGAGAGATCGTGCGTTGATTTTTGAACGAATGGTTAGATCTATTCAGTTCATTTTTATCCAGTTAGCTTGTCCTAATCAGTTTTTTTGTTCCGTTTTGTCTAGTCTGGACAAAACCGTCGTCCCTTGTTATATAGATTGTTATTTACACCTACAAAATTACTAACACCATGATATTATGAATACACAAAGTCCAATTTTGTTTTTTACTATTGTCTCCATTTTGATAGTGCACCTCACACCTACAAAGGATTTATCTCCCCCTCTCTCCTCACCACTATGTCTGCTACTGCCGCCGCCGCCGCATCCTCCCCCTCCTCTTACCCACTATGAACACTAGGGGTGGAAATTGGGCGGGTCCAACCCGAACAATGGACAAACATGGTCAAAGCTAGTTAAAAACTTGGATGGATTTGGACAAAAAAATATCAACCCGATTTCAATTTGGACAGGTTTGGGCACCGATCTTCCCAACCCGAGGAAGTGACACACTAAGGTTGAATGCTTTGGTAGTTTTTTTTATGGAAATCAAAGACTGTATGTTTGATGTTGAATGCTAAGAATTCGTTTGAAATATGTGAGGATATGGGTTGGACTTTATGTTTTTGTTATGCAATTCAAAATAAAAATGTATCCACTTCAAAAATCTGTTTGGATTTTTTTTTCATCTATTTATGTGCACAAGCATTTCTAATTGGGCAACCCACCCAACACGCCCAACCTACCCATTATTTTGCAAATTGGGCAACCCGAGCAACTAGAATGGGCAAGCACGGGTTGGGCATCCACGGGTTCCCCGAGTTCCATAGGCAAAACATGTTAACATTTGCACAAGTCGGGTTATGCATGGGCAGACTCTTCAGCCCACCCAAGTCCCACCCTTAATGATCACCCAGCTAGAGTCACTGGTCCCATACAAAACCATAAATCAGCTCTACATTAGGAGTGTTAAAACTCTACATAAGTAACCAAAAATAATTATTAAGTGCCAACGATACCACAGCTGCTTTAGAGCAGTTGGTAGTAGTATGGCTCCTTGTGGGCAATTACTTGAGATCGATTCTCGCTTCGATCGGGTGCTCTTCTTCAAACCATGTGGGCCTTTCCAGTATTTTGTGGACCAGGTGGATCCTTTCCCGTGTTCACTCGTGCGATGGCTTTATTGTTTATAGTGGGTTAGGTCCCACCTAGTGTGTTTGTGCCATGATGGTCTCTTCTGGTGGTTCAACAGTGCAAATTGAAAATTTTAATTTTCAACAGTACCTTGCATATGCACATAATCTAGAAGTTTTAGAATTAAATGATTTTTTGTGGATGTGTTCTCTAGAATAAGGTGATCATCCTCACAAAAAATCAGTAAATTCCAAAACTTTTACGATCATCAAATGTTCGAAACTTTATCGACCGTTTACTGTAATCGTTAATTTTTCCTAGCTCATTTGATAACCCTAAAAGTTTCTAGAATTTGCTGATTTTTGGTGCGAATGATCACCTTAACCGAGACAACACGCCCACCAAAAATCATCAAATTCTAAAACTTTTAAAGAGGTAAATAAGCGAGAGGTACATCAACGATGCTATACCTCACGTGTAGGCTCCCATATATATATATATATATATATATATATATATATATATATATATATATATATATATATATATATATATATATATATATATATATATATATATATATATATATATATATATATATATATATATATATATATATATATATATATATATATATATATATATATATATATATATATATGAGGGGTGTTACGTTGCGCTGTGCGCTGCCGGCCGAGAATGTGAGCTGCGCTCATCCGGACCGTCCGATCGGCACGGATCGCCTGCGAACAGCGCAGAGAAAACAGCCCGCGCAGCTACCCTCCCTCAGCCGTCCGATCCCCATCCCGATTACCCGATTCAGCCGCGCAGCTCACTGTGTTCGGTCCCATCGATTCCCATCCGTTGGATCGATGGGAATCGAACGGTCTAAAAAAAATTTGCTGTTACTGTAGCGGCTACAGTAACAGTGAATTCATTTTATACCGTTCGATTCCCATCGATCCAACGGATGGGAATCAATTCGGTCAGTTTGATTCCCATCTGTTGGATCGATGGGAATCGAACGGTCTAAAAAAATTTCACTGTTACTGTAGCGGCTACAGTAACAGCGAATTCATTTATACCGTTCGATTCCCATCGATCCAACGGAAGGGAATCGAACTGACCAAATACAGTGAGCTGCGCGGCTGAATCGGGTAATCAGGATGGGGATCGGACGGCTGAGGGAGGGTAGCTGCGCGGCTCACATTGTCTGCGTTGTTTGCAGGCGATCCGTGCCGATCGGACGGTCCGGCTGAGCGCAGCTCATATTTCGGCCGGCAGCGCACAGCGCACTGTAACACTCCTCATATATATATATATATATATATATATATATATATATATATATATATATATATATATATATATATATATATATATATATATATATATATATATATATATATATATATATATATATATATATATATATATATATATATATATATATATATATATATATATATATATATATATATAGAGAGAGAGAGAGAGAGAGAGAGAGAGAGAGAGCGCTATGAGCTACGGAAGGAGAAAATGAGTTACGATCATTTTGACCACCTTAGAAGTTTTGGAATTTCATGAAAATTAGTGGGTGTGTTGTCTAGGGTAACATGATCATCCTCACCAATTTTCAAGGAATTCCAAAACTTTTAGGGTCATCAAACGGTAGTGTGGGCACCGAAATTAACCCACGGATTGGACCCGACCCGCATGCGAAACCCGGCCCGCATACAACGGCCCGCATGCGAAACCTGGCCCGCACACAATGGCCCGCATGCGAAACCTGGACCACACACAACGGCCCGCATGCGAAACCCGGCCCATACACAACGGCCCACATGCAAAACCTGGCCCACACACAACGGCCCGCATGCGAAACCCGGCCCATACACAACGGCCCGCATGCGAAACATAGCCCGTACACAACGGCCCACATGCGGACACAACCCGTACACAACGGCCCGCATATGAAGCGGACCCGACTCAACGCAAACGGGCCCCACCGGACCCGCAACTCGAACACAAAAAGGGGGCCCACCGGCCCCCCCTTTTATGGAAAACCGTGCCACCTCCCTATGGGGAGGTGTGGCCGGACATAAAGGGAAGAAAAGAAAAAGAAAAAGAAAAGAAAAAGAAAAATCCTAACCGCCTCGATGCGGGGGGAGGTGGCGTGGACGTCTACATAACCGTAGATCCGCGACGATCCCTCGATCCGACGGATAAGATGACGTCGTGTCGCCATGCAATCGGAAGGTGCAAAGATGACGACGCATCTTCAAAGATCAAGTCACATCTTGCCCATAACCATCCCCACAAAAATAGGGAAACAAATCAAGGTTGGTTCCCCCAAATAAGGTAACCACATCTTGATGGTTATGGGGGGAGATATTGGATGAAAAAAAAAGATTTCAGCGATATCTCTCCCAACCTCCCCCCTTTGCCTATAAATAGAAGGGGTGGGGGAAGGCATCAAAGGTCGAAAGCAAAAAAGGAAGAGGCTCTGCAAAAAGGAGCTCCAACGCTTGAAGACCGAAGGCTTCGCGAGGCACGGCAAGCGCGTCCTACGGGAACACTTAGCCCATCAAGTCCTCATCAAAGCGAAGACCTTGCACTCGAAGATCAAAGCTTCGACTCCTCGCACGAAGAAGAAAGCTTGGAGAAGAAGGCCCAGAGTCGTCATCACCCCGACGTCTCCAACAATCTTCATCAACTCCGAAGAAGCCATAAGCAAAGGCCGGAGAAGAAGATCGAAGCCGACAACACCCCGTCGTCTTCAACAAAGACGTCGACTCCTCGCACGAAGAAGAAAGCTTGGAGAAGAAGGCCTGAAGTCGGTGCTACCCCTGCCGTCTTCATCAACAAAAGCCGACGCTACAACCGTCGCATAGAGATCGATGCTACACCCGCCATCTCCAAAAGAAGTCTTCAACTCCGATCAAGCCAAATACGCCCGGAGAAGAAGCCGACACCACAATCGCGCCAGGTCGGAAAAGCTGAAGACGAAAAGGCTCTGCAAGAGAAGCTCCAACGCTTGAAGACCGAAGGCTTCACGAGGCACGGCAATCACATCCTACGTGAATCCTTGGCCCTTCAAGTCCTCATCAACGTGAAGACCTTGCACTCGAAGATCAAAGCTTCGACTCCTTGCACGAAGAAGAAAGCTTGGAGAAGAAGACCCGGAGTCGTCGTCACCTCGACTTCTCCAACGATCTTCATCAACTCCGAAGACACCATAAACAAAGGCCGGAGAAGAAGATCGAAGCCGACAACACCCGTCGTCTTCAACAAAGGCGTCGACTCCTCGCACGAAGAAGAAAGCTTGGAGAAGAAGGCCTGAAGCCGATGCTACCCCTGCCGTCTTCGTCGACAAAAGCCGACGCCACAACCGTCGCACGGAGATCGGTGCTACCCCCGCCGTCTTCATCAACAAAAGTCGACGCTACAACCATCGCACGGAGATCGATGCTACCCCCGCCGTCTTTATCAACAAAAGTCGACGCTACAACCGTCGCGCGGAAATCGGTGCTACCCCCGCCGTCTTCATCAACAAAAGCCGATGCTACAACCGTCGCACAGAGATCGGTGCTACCCCCGCTGTCTCCATCAACAAAAGCCGACGCTACAACCGTCGCACGAAGATCGATGCTACCCCCGCCGAAAAACCAAGCCAACGCCACAACCGTCGAGGAAGCCGGAAGAATAAAGAAGTCTTGAAGAAGTAGCTATCGCCGTTCGAGAAGAAGATCGAGTCAAAGCTAAAGCCAAAGCCAACGCAAGAAGCCAAAGCAAACGCACCGGTAAAGCCCGCGCCAAAGCGACGCACGTGCCAAAGCCAAGTGATAGATATGCTTTTTGCTATGTGTCGTTGTATGAAAGCTATTTATCAAAAATTCTCATACCTGCATATAACTCAGAGAGTTTTAACAATATAGGGCAAGTAAGGATCGAACCACACGTAATTTGATGCCTAAAGAAGATATCACAAATGAAGCTAGATTGCATTGAATGAAGTTTAGATTTTTTTATTATTTTTGAAAATAATTTATTTTAGGAATTAAAAGCAGAAAACTAATAATTAAAATTAAACTATAATAGAAATAAATCCACCTAGGAGAGGGATTTGTAAACCATAGTATAGAGTCACTTCTCTTGCAATGTCACTCTCGTTTATTCACACTTGAGAACGGAAGTTTTACCGTCTCAAGCGGAAGATTTAGAGTTAAAGCCCACTTTATCTACTTTTATTATATAATATTCTCATAATATTATGAATAGAATTCTTCTTATAGTGAAGAAGTAAAACTAATTCAATTGTGAGAATTTATATAATAAAAATTAGATAAGAATAAATTTAATCGTTTGCCTACTTAACCAATGATTAACTATTGGAGTGAGAAGTATCACCCGAATCCCAATTGAATGGAAACACGGGAGAGCTAGTTCTCCATAATTAAAATCGATTAATATAGAGGCATTAACATTTAGCGCAATAGAGAGCAATTTACAAGTGAAGCTAACTATTTCTCATGGCATCGGATCCCTCTACCTAGCGGGAGGGAATTTTGTCGGGCATGATGCAAGAACGGAAAAAATATTAAAGTAAAACATTGCGAAGAAAATAAAGTGCATAATGAAAAGATGTCAAAACAACTTTTATTGAATTAAAAAGAAATACGATTACATCCGACTACTTTAGAACAATACTTCAAGAATTACAACACTACAGACACACACTAAATAGAAAGGAATTAAGGTAAAAATGCTCTTGAAAAAACTGCATGCCCCTCCTTGGCGGGAGGGGTGGGTCGGTTCTCCCTCTCTTCCCCCTTTCTTCAAGCCCAAGTCCCTCCTACTTATAGGGTCTTCAAGCTTGTACCCCAACGTTTCAGTTTTGGTAAAAATCCCTTGGGTTGGTATGATGTAAAGGGAGAATAAAGGAGAAGAATTTGTAAGAGAAAGGGGAAGGATCGGATAGTATATGAAAGGAAAGAGAGAAATGGGAAGAGAGAGAAAGAAGATCGGGTAGGAGAGAGAGAAGATCGGTTGAGAGTAAATAGGGAGAGATCTGGGCCTCGGATGGAATGGGTGGCTCCATTACAGCTGGGTCGGGATCTTAGAGAGAGAAAATAAGGAGAACGGACAACTAGATCAGGTTGCATGGGAGTGGAAAAATCTGGGCGGTGGGGATGAGCTCTCCGGATGGAAAAGAGTGGATCGGAGGGGCTCGGTTTGCTCGTCTCATGCAAGGAAAGGACCGGCTGTGATCAAGTTGCCAAGTTGGGCGCTAGAGAGAGAGAAAAAGAGAACGGGAATGAGGGAAGATGGTGTGCAGATTTTAGAGAGAGGATCGGGTAGAGAAAAAAAATGGAAGGAGATTTGGCCGGGTACAGCTGGGTTTGGTTGTTTAAGAGAGAGAGAGACGTTCGGTTTTAGAGAGAGAGAAGAGAGAAATCGGGAGTGGGCTGGGCGGTTTTAAGGAGATAGAGGGGGAGACGATTTACCCAGCTGGGTTCGTGGACGGCTGTGATTGAAGTGGGTTTAGAGAGAGAAAATTAATGAGGAGAAAATCGTATGCAATCGGACAGCTACAATCGGGTCAGGTTTGTGAATGACGGCTGTGATGGTTTGGTTGAGAGAATCCCGGGGTTAGATGTGGTGCTGGATTAATTGTGCATGGTTTGATGGGTTTTGGGTAATTAAGGAAAGGTGGAAATGGGGAGAGAGAGTGAGAGAGAGAGATCGGGGACAGCTTTGATGGTGCATGGGATCCGCTCTAGAGTTTCCATGCATGAGGATTGGATCGGATGGTTGGGTGTTAAAGAGAATAGGGAGGAGCTGGGCTGTATGCATGGGATCAGTTATGGTGTGATGGATTACATGGTTTTTGGAAATTGGAAACAAATGGCCATGATGCATGTTGGGTTGTTGGGTGTAACAGAGAACTGTGATCACATGGCTGAATTGTAAGGGTCGGCTGGGATTGATTTGGTGGACGTGCATCGGACGTAAATGCATGGTTCGATGCATTGGGGGGCTGTGATGGCTTAGAGTCTCTCAAACGGCTGGGGTTAGATGAGAGGAAGAAAGGGGCACTTGGATGAGGTGGCTGCATGCATGGTTTTGCATGGGCTCTTGGGTTTGATTTGGATGTAATGGAAGGTTATGATTAGAGAGAGAATATGGTGTGTGATCCTGCATAGTTGGGTACATCATAGATTTGTGAGGCTTGAGTGGGGTAGGTTGGGTTTTAAAGGCATAGATTAGGAAAAGCAACTAAAAGGAAGAAAAAGAAAAAGAGAGGAAAGAGAAGAGAAAAGAAAAGAAGAAATAAAGGAGAGAGAAAAGGTGACAGGTTTGGGTGTATGACAGGGTTTGAGGCCAGCTCATTATGCCTTGCTCTTTTAATTCTAGAGTTCCTTCCGAGCTGTGTGTGCCGGTCTTGCCAAAAAGATCATTTACGAGCTCTGATAATTTGAAGCTTCGATCTTCCTTTGTGCTAGTTCCTCCGTGTGTCGATCATTGGCGAGCGCCTTAAGTCCGCTACCAAAGCATTGTGATGATGCCCACTGGATAGTCACTCTCTATAGTAGCTATGCGCGATGATGATGAATCTCATTTACTGCGAAACAGACATAGAATGATGATATCCATCAGTTCCTTATAGTGAAAAATAATAATTGATTATCAATCTTTGTAATTTCCATTTATATAATGTATGAATACAAAGTAATATACCGATGTTTCCGTACAAAATTGTACTATGCAACGATGGAAAGAAGCTTATGCACTTTATGTGTAATATGAATATTTTACGCAAGAAAGTGATAAGATATGCATGAAAAAGGGAATGCAAAAATACTAATTTGGACACTCAACACCAAGCAACTACGACGATCATGATCAAAGCACCGCACGTTCTAGCCGATACGACGCGAAGTCCGGAAGAACTAAAAGCATCGCAAGCCTCTACCCGCCTACGTTCAAGCACAAGCGCCAAAGCAAAGCAAACGCCAGAGCCACGCCAAAGCAACGCCAAAGCCGAAAGCGAAAGCCAAAGCCGACGCCAAAAGCACGATCGACACCGCGAACCGACGATCAAGGACGCCGAGGTCGAGCAAGGATCGAGGAAGACACGAAGACCAAGGAACGAAGCCCAAAACCTCTCTAGCCGAGAAAGCGCGAAGCACAAACGGGACAAAAATCAACGGCCAATATTCCTTAGCCTCTCAAGAAACCCTTACCCTGTAAAGACCTCTGTCCTGGGCAAACCCTTCAGAGCTCTCGCACGAATACCATGTGGAGATGCGGATCAAAGGGACCATCCAGAGGATCTCTCCCACAATCTCCTGATCAAATATTCACCGCACCCGGACTCGCCACACCCGAGCCCCCGGGTCCCGGCATCTGTAATCTTCGTGTGATCGCAATAAAGACGACCCGTATCTTTTTTTCGCGACTATAGATTTCTAGCACGCCCGGTGGGACATCCTCTCCTTTCATCCGTACGTTTGAAGGAGTTGCTTCAAGTTCGCCATGGCCGGAACGAACGATGATACGTTTGCTCCAACAAGCCTTTCACCTATCGCCGAGTCTCCATTACTCTAACATGGCGATCTAGAAAATCCGGAGAACAACGTTCCCTCGGTAGTACGCGTCTACACTCGGCGTACTCAAACTCTTGCGGACTTCTTCACGCCAGAAACTACTGCCGAAGATGCTCGCCAAAGCGCCAATGAGGTCTTGGTGCATGAAGAAACAAGCCTCAATCCTGAAATTCAAGTCCAGAAATTTGGGGAGGTCCAGCCCCAACCCAGAGCCCATTCGGGTTCTCCAGCGGACCTTGTACCTCCTTTGCAGGGGGTAAACATTCATCATCAAGCAGAATCAAGTCGGCGCAACTATGTCTCCGACGATAACGGTAACGATGCAGGCATCCAACATCAAGACGTTCTGCGTCATCATCCTCCGTCCGCCCTCCAGCTCTAAGTCATGCAAATGGGTGAACACATGGCGCAAATCACCCGACTAATGGAGGAGAAGGATCGTCACATCAACACCTTGCTTCAAAGGCTAAGTGCAAGGGATGCTATGGCATTCAACCAACCTCCTACTTCTCCAGTAGCTGCTCCGGCTCCGTCTCCAACTCCCGCTCCTGCAGAAGTTGTTCCAGCAATGCTAGCGACTACTCCCGCACTCTCCTCGGCTCCCGTGCCCGCGGAAGTTATCTCTTTAGTGCCAGTCTCGGTGGCCACACAACCACCGACGGCAGCAACAATGACTGTCCAGCAAATACAAGCGCTGCTGCCCGACATGGTGCGCTCCCATGGCGGCAGTCTACCTCCAATCATAGCGGCATACTCAAAGCCTTACACCATAAGAATCCAACAGCTGCGCTTCCCTACCGGGTTCCAGCCACCAAAATTCCAGCACTTCGCGGGAAGGGCAATCAAAGGCAACACATTGCTCACTTTGTCGAAACTTGCAACAATGCCGGCACATACGACGACGAGATGGTGAAGCAGTTCGTTCGCACCCTCAAAGGTAATGCTTTCGACTGATATGTTGATCTTCCTCCAGGATCCATTGACAGCTGGGATCAAATGGAGAGGGAGTTCCTCAACCGCTTCTACAGCACTCGGCGTATCGTTAGCATGACCGAGCTTACTGCTATCAAACAAAGGAAGGATGAGCCGGTGATCGACTACATCGATCGTTGGAGAAGCCTTGCACTAAACTCGCGAGATCGCTTGTCTGAAGACTCGGCCATCGAGTTGTGCACCCAAGGCATGCACTGGGGCTTGCTCTACATCCTCAAAGGGATCAAGCCTCGGTCATTCAAAGAATTAGCGACTCGAGCTCACGACATGGAGCTCAGCTTAGCAAATCGCAGGGAATCAAAGGCCAAAGACTTCCTAAAGGTAGAAAAGGAGGACGAACCGGCGGTATCAAAGCAAGTCAACATCACCGACATCGCTTCAACTTCTAAACCACTCAAGATCGGTGGCAAGCCGAACAAAGGCAAAGGAGTCGCCATACCACCTCCTCAACCTCAACGACCACCAAGGATGACTCTCGAGGAGCTTGAAGCTAAGGAGTATCCCTTCCCAGACTCGAAAGTTTCCTCCATGTTCGATCGGTTGATGCAAGAAAAGATGATCGAGCTTCCGCCACCAAAAAGGCCAGAACAAGCACATCGAGTCTACGATCCGCTCTTCTACAAGTACCACCGGATGGTCAGCCATCCCATCGAAAAGTACTTTGTCTTCAAAGATAAGATCATGGCACTCGCCAAGCAAGGAATAATTGAGATCAACGCTGGTGACATCATCGAGTCAAATATGACGTCAATCACCTTCGACTCCTTCCCGCCAGCACTGACTGCTCCACAACGCACTTCAGCAAGGCTGCGCATCGTCTGTCAAAGATTGATGGCGAAACCAGCTTCAAGAAGACGACGATGGTATGCTCCTGCAGTGTCCAGGGCCAAATCCTCACTGCCTTGGGGGCAACCGCCTCTCGTGCAAACGCTCCCTCTTCTAAACAAAGCTACACCCCAGCATGTGCTCAAAGCAAGAAACGAGCAAAGAGACCCTGAAGTCAGCCTGCTAGGCCAGCCATCAAGTAAGTTCGACGTCTACTTCTTCTACTCCAAGCCTCCTTTGATCCCAATGAAAGAAATCAAGCCAACCGGCTGGGGATTAGAAGATAAGTCGGTAAAGCCTCCAGAAGAGCAAGTCCTTCCGATCGAAGAAGAGCCTTTGGTTACAGCACCAATTCTTCACCCTGGCGAGGAAGATCTTACTGATGAAAATGCATGGGTTATAGTATCTCGAAGGAGAAGGCCACGACGATCAAGCTACAGGATAGCACGTCTGGCCAACCACGAGAAAGATCGGGCGATAACAAAACTTCCCGAAAGAAAGACCTTCAAGGAAAAGAGTGAAGCTCCAAAAAGAAAGACGTCCAAAGTACCTTAAGTGAGTTCAAAAAATCTTCTCCAGCAAACATGCCCAGAGCTGGCAACACTCCAGGAGTTCTTTCCCAGCCGCTTCCTTGAAGTTGATCAAAATCTCAAGGTCTCCGGTTGCATGAAGGAAGTTCACCAAGTGCTCCAGGAAGACAATAAAGAAGGCGGCTCCAATATCGAAAGCATGGAGAGAAGCACCGTCACCAACGATAAGCCGTTCAACGAGGCCGAAGCACACCTTACTAACATCAGGTTCCACCAAGCCAAAGACCTCATTGTGAAAGCGCCTTTAGCAAAAGCTCCACGAGCCCAAAAACTCAAAGCAGCTGCGAGGGACAAAATCTCTCCACTTGCAAAACCAGTGACATCCTCCAGCCAGACGGTGCACAAAGACAACGAAGCATTAACATCGAGACAGAAAATTCACATCAACTCCATATCAAGCTCAATGCCACACGTTCCGTTACCTGCTCAAGCTGTGCCAGTCCTGTGGCTCGCACCTTAATGGCTTCACAAGCCAGAACGATCGCCTTCCACTCCAGCAAAGGAACTATCGTCACCATTCTCCGAGGCCAACTTTATCACTTTGCAAGAGATGACACTACCGTTACATGGTCTGTTGCACACCTCGAGCTCAACCCAGTCTTCTGAGTACACCAGCTCCGAGCGACTCACAATCAAGACAGAAAACACTCGGGGGCAAAACTCCACCGAGTTGATGTTCAAATCCAGCCGCAACAAAGAAAGCACGGTGCATATGGGTTCACTACCCTCAGCTGTAATACCACATCGCCTGACAAAGACTCAAGCCCGTCTCTTCAAACGCAGCGAACAAATCCTTCCAAATCGCCAAGGCATCAACTCCAGTCAAACTCCAACAATCATCAAAACTCCAGTCAAGAAGATCTTCACTTCTAACTACATTGAATCGAAGAAGGTGGATGACAACTGCGAACCAGCAGCAACTCTGCCTACCAGCGGCAAGTCCCTCAAAAGGTACTTTGCCTAGCGCAAGGTTACCCCCCTTGCCCAAAAAAAAAAAAAAGGAATAAAGGAACTACGTGTGACTTGATCCCTCTCAGTAGGGTACGTAGGCAGCCTGTGAAGGTTCAGTCCAAACAAAAAAAAAAAAGAGTAAACCACCATTCCAGAAAAATAAACCCAGAAAAGACGCAAGTCCAACTCCGTGAGTCGAGAAGTCGTCAGCCTCTGTCAAGCCACCAGCTCCCGGCGCTGCCACAGCTCATCTCTCGGGGCACCCACGCAGTGTAACTCCGAAAGACAAGAAACCACCAGCTCCTGACGCTTCGTAAGCTCCCCCCGTTGCTTTGCAATCTCCGTTGCAGAAGTCTTTTCGGTCGCTCGAGCTTTCTTCAAACGGGATGCCAGCATCTGAAGCAACACGTGAATAGCAAGTCAAAGTTCTTAAGGCGCCGAAGCGGCTCGCCTCCCGCAGCTTACACGCGCTGCAACTCCAGGGGTAGAGAAGCCATCAGCTTCAAACGTGTCGCCAGCTCTGCACGCTGCTTCGCAAGGACTCCGATTTCTGAAGCGACGCGCGAATAATCTCCACCTTCTTCTGCACCCGAACCAAGTCTGCAGTAGCAAACGTGTGAAGTCCCTCCAGTCGACGTTTCTCTTCCTCGGCCTTTGCCAATGCCAAGGAAGCGTCCTCCTCTAGCGAAGCCCGTTGCAAGCAATGAGCCTAGCTATCCGTCAAAAGGGGCACATATGCTCCTCAAACAAGGAGCCATCCACCAGGAAACCCACCAGCTACTCAAAGTGTCAAGACCCTCCTCCTGGAAGGGTGCGAGTGTCGTCTGGATAAACTTCCAGTACAATTATCAAAAAGAAGCTTAGAAAGAAGGCTCTGCGATCTACACTTTCGCTGGCAAGCTTCTGAGTGCTGAGACAAGGCGCGATCCTGTCCTGAAGACCCAAGCACGGGAACCGCCTCCTGAACCATCGCCACAGGAACTGATAAAGAAGTTACGGCCAAAACATCCGTTGGAACTGACTCCTGAATGGCAACTCCGGACTCGGTCGAACAATCTGTCGTGAAGATCCCTAATCGGTGAGAATGAGCTCGTCCAACTTCGACACACGCTTCCTGCTTCGAAGTACGACGGTAGAAGACTCGCGCAAAAGGGGAACGAAGATGCGTACTCCCGTGGGAGACCGCATCGACGATCCATCCAGAAGTCGGAAAGCTCTCGTAACGGTGGCAGAGGACTTGCGCAAAAGGGAAACGAAGATGCGTACTCCCGTGGGAGACCGCACCGACGATCCATCCAAAAGTCGGAAAGCTCTCGTAATGGTGGCAGAAGACTTGCGCAAAAGGGAAACGAAGATGCGTACTCCCGTGGGAGACCGCATCGACGATCCATCCAGAAGTCGGAAAGCTCTCGTAACGGCCGGCCCTGAAGAAGAAAAAGAGAGAAAAGCACAAGTCAAGTCCAGAAGAATCAAGCCGAGCGCACAAAGAAAAAAAAAAAAAATCCCTTGTTTGCAAAAAAGGGAAACCGAAAGGCAAAAAAAAAAAAAAGAGCTAAGAGGAGGCCACAACAGCCCCCTTTTGCAAAAAGGGAAACCGAGAGAGAGCCACAGCAAAAAAAGCCGCAGCCCCTCCCTCCTTGAAAAAAAAAAAAACCGTAGTCCCCAAGGGCTGCTGGCCTCCGACCCGCGCGCACCTCCAGACCGTGCTACCGCGCCCCGTGCCGGCCACCGTCGACGTGCCGTGCCATTGTCGCGCCCCGCGCCCGACACCACCGACGTGCCACCCCACGCACCACCCGAACATGCCCGAGCCGCCCCGTTGCGCCTCTTGCGCTCGCCGGACTCGTGCCCGGCCCGATCACCCGACGCCGCCGGTCGCCTCCGCGTTCGCCTCGTGCCAGGCCCGATCACCCGACACCGCCCGCCACTCCGCACCCCGTGCCCGCCGCTCCGTGCGCTGCCTGGCCTCCGCGCCTCGCGCTGCTTCACGCCCCGAGCCGACCCACAGCAGCCCAAGCCCATGCGACCCGTGGAGAAAAAAAAAAACAGAAAAAAAAGAAAAAAAAAAAAAACCCGGCGGACCCATTGCATGCGACGAGGCTCGCGACCCCACACACAGGGGTCGCGACGTCCCTCTCTGCATGTCAATCAAACAAAAAAAAAACGAAACAAAAGCCGAAACAGAGAAACGGAAAGAGAAAGAGAAAGAAAAAAAAAAAAACCAGAAACCAGAGATGGAAAGAAGGAAAGAAGAAAAAAAAAAAGAAAAAAAAAGAGAAAAGCCGAAACAGAGAAACAGAAAGAGAAAGAGAGAGAGAGAAAAAAAAAACAGAAACCAGAGATGAAAAAAAAAAAAAAAAAAGAAGAAGAAGAAGAAAGAAAGAGAGAAAAGCCGAAACAGAGAACGGACGGAAAGAGAAGTGAAAGAGGAAAAGGAAAACCAGGGAAAGAAAGAAAGAAAAGAAAAAAAAAGGAAAAGAAAAAAAAAGGAAAGAAAGAAGGAAAAGAAGAAGAAAGAGAAAGAAGAAGGAAGGAGAAGAAGGCGCGTCTCGTCTGCGGCATCTCATGCTCCGCAACCCGGTGGTCTCCTCGCCTTCTCGAACTCCATGGGATGATCATCTTCATCCCTCGCGTCATTGTCAGGAAGCAAGAAACTAGACGAAGAAACCCTAATTAGGATTTTTCGTCTCCAAGCCGTCGGAAGTCCTCAACGATGAGGGGAAACAAACAGAAGGGGTCCTTATAAAGACCCAAAACCCACGCAAATACGTGATCAAGGCCAAATGCTACGCGTTTCCCGCGGACGCACTCGACCTTGAGGGGACATTTGTGGGCACCGAAATTAACCCACGGATTGGACCCGACCCGCATGTGAAACCCGGCCCGCATGCGAAACCTGGCCCGCACACAATGGCTCGCATGCGAAACCTGGCCCACACACAACGGCCCGCATGCGAAACCCGGCCCATACACAATGGCCCACATGCGAAACCTGGCCCACGTACACACAACGGCCCGCATGCGAAACCCTGCCCATACACAACGGCCCGCATGCGAAACATGGCCCGTACACAACGGCCCACATGCGGACACAACCCGCACACAACGGCCCGCATATGAAGCGGACCCAACTCAACACAAACGGGCCCCACCGAACCCGCAACTCGAACACAAAAAGGGGGCCCACCGGCCCCCCCTTTTATGGAAAACCGTGCCCCCTCCCTATGGGGAGGTGTGGCCGGCCATAAAGGAAAGAAAAGAAAGAGAAAAGAAAAAGAAAAATCCTAACCGTCTCGATGCGGGGGGAGGTGGTGTGGACGTCTACACAACCGTAGATCCGCGACGATCCCTCGATCCAACGGATAAGATGACGTCGTGTCGCCATGCAATCAGAAGGTGCAAAGATGACGATGTATCTTCAAAGATCAAGTCACATCTTGCCCATAACCATCCCCACAAAAATAGGAAAACAAATCAAGGTTGGTTCCCCCAAATAAGGTAACCACATCTTGATGGTTATGGGGGGAGATATTGGATGAAACAAAAAGATTTCAGCGATATCTCTCCCAACCTCTCCCCTTTGCCTATAAATAGAAGGGTTGGGGGAAGGCATCAAAGGTCGAAAGCAAAAAAGGAAGAGGCTCTGCAAAAAGGAGCTCCAACGCTTGAAGATCGAAGGCTTCGCGAGGCACGACAAGCGCGTCCTACGGGAACACTTAGCCCATCAAGTCCTCATCAAAGCGAAGACCTTGCACTCGACGATCAAAGCTTCGACTCCTCGCACGAAGAAGAAAGCTTGGAGAAGAAGGCCCAGAGTCGTCATCACCCCGACGTCTCCAACGATCTTCATCAACTCCGAAGAAGCCATAAGCAAAGGCCGGAGAAGAAGATCGAAGCCGACAACACCCCATCGTCTTCAACAAAGGCGTCGACTCCTCGCACGAAGAAGAAAGCTTGGAGAAGAAGGCCTGAAGTCGGTGCTACCCCTGCCGTCTTCATCAACAAAAGACGACGCTACAACTGTCACATAGAGATCGGTGCTACACCCGCCATCTCCAAAAGAAGTCTTCAACTCCGATCAAGCCAAATACGCACGGAGAAGAAGCCGACACCACAACCGCGCCAGGTCAGAAAAGCTGAAGACGAAAGGGCTCTGCAAGAGAAGCTCCAACGCTTGAAGACCGAAGGCTTCACGAGGCACGACAAGCTCGTCCTACGGGAATCCTTGGTCCTTCAAGTCCTTATCAACGTGAAGATCTTGCACTCGAAGATCAAAGCTTCGCACGAAGAAGAAAGCTTGGAGATGAAGACCCAAAGTCGTCATCACCCTGACTTCTCCAACGATCTTCATCAACTCCGAAGACGCCATAAACAAAGGCTAGAGAAGAAGATCAAAGCCGACAACACCCGTCGTCTTCAACAAAGGCGTCGACTCCTCGCACGAAGAAGAAAGCTTGGAGAAGAAGGCCTGAGGCCGGTGCTACCCCTGCCGTCTTCGTCGACAAAAGCCGACGCCACAACCATCGCACGGAGATCGGTGCTACCCCCGCCGTCTTCATCAACAAAAGCCGACGCTACAACCGTCGCACGGAGATCGGTGCTACCCCCGACTTCATCAATAAAAGCCAACGCTACAACCGTCGTGCGGAGATCGGTGCTACCCCCGTCGTCTTCATCAACAAAAGCCGACACTACAACCGTCGCACGGAGATCAGTGCTACCCCCGCTGTCTCCATCAACAAAAGCCGACGCTACAACCGTCGCACGAAGATCGGCGCTACCCCCGCCGAAAAACCAAGCCGACGCCACAACCGTCGAGGAAGCCGGAAGAATAAAGAAGTCTTGAAGAAGTAGCCATCGCCGTTCGAGAAGAAGATCGAGTCAAAGCTAAAGCCAAAGCCAACGCAAGAAGCCAAAGCAAACGCACCGGTAAAGCCCGCGCCAAAGCGACGCACGTGCCAAAGCCAAGCAACTACGACGGTCACGAGCAAAGCACCGCACGTTCTAGCCGATACGACGCGAAGTCCGAAAGAACTAAAAGCATCGCAAGCCTCTACCCGCCTACGTTCAAGCGCAAGCGCCAAAGCAAAGCAAACGCCAGAGCCACACCAAAGCAACGCCAAAGCCGAAAGCGAAAGCCAAAGCCGATGCCAAAAGCACGATCGACGCCGCGAACCGACGATCAAGGACGCCGAGGTCGAGCAAGGATCGGGGAAGATACGAAGACCGAGGAACGAAGCCCAAAACCTCCCTAGCCGAGAAAGCGCGAAGCACGGACGGGACAAAAATCAACGACTTATATTCCTTAGCCTCTCAAGAAACCCTCACCCTGTAAAGACCTCTGTCCTGGGCAACCCCTTCAGAGCTCTCGCACGAATACCACGTGGAGACGCGGATCAAAGGGACCCTCCAGAGGATCTCTCCCACAATCTCCTGATCAAATATTCACCGCACCCGGACTCGCCACACCCGAGCCCCCGGGTCCCGGCATCTGTAATCTTCGTGTGATCGCAATAAAGACGACCCACATCTTTTTTTCGCGACTACAGGTAAAAGCTTTATCCACAATCCGTAGTAACCGTTAATTTTACTGCTACCATTTGATGACCCTAAAAGTTTTGGAATTCCTTAAAAATTGGTGAGGATGATCATGCTACCCTAGACTTTTGATCATAAAAATGGTCAATAAAAACCAAGTCTGTTGATCGTTAAAAAATTTAAAACCAGTATTTCCTTTCTAAATATGTTTTGTTATAGTCATCACTATTAGGGGTGGCAATGGAGCTCAAAAATCCGAACCAAAAATTTAGGTATATGTTTATTAATACCCGAGCAAATTTGGTAGGGTATAGCAATTAAAACCGTACCCGATCAATTTTCGGGTAGGAGTTTGGGTACATAAATATCCATACCCGAAACCCTATCGCTCAATATACATAATGTTGCACATAGGCTTATGTACATTGGTTGAAGTTAAAAACAATTGTGCATTTTTTTTAACGTATAGTGAGAACTATACCAGGGATTTGCCTGAAATCCAAACCAAAATCGAAAACCCAAAACCCAAATGGTAATGGATCTTCCAACACCAGCATGGATATGGGTCGGCCATGGTCTCTCCCAACCTCAAATGTGTATGGTCCGACACGAACCCGCTCGGTTGCCACCCCTTTATACAGCCCACATTTAATCTTTGGCAGCGCCATTTTAAAGGCAACACATATTTTTTCCATAGGCAAACCCATCTAAAGAACCCCTTTTTTCCCCCTCCATTGTGCCCGTGCCGTCCACCGCTACCCATTCAGCACATTGTCACCACCCTCCTTCCATCCCTCCTCTTCCTCCTCCTCCTCCACTTTTCCTTCTTCCTCCTCCTCCTCCTCCGCCTCTTTCCCCTCTTCCACCACCTCCTCCTCCTTGAAATTGCAACACTCGCCCATTCCAGGCCGAGTGCACTTTCTGTGCATTCAACCATAGAGACCAAATTCTGCACAAAATTCGGCCTTCATGGCCAAATACATAGAGGTGCATTAAACTTGAAATGGTTGAGTCTTAGGATTTTAAGGAGGGAAAGGAGGAAGAAGAAGGGGAGGAAAATGGAGGAGGGGAGAAAGAGGAAGAAGGAGGAGGGTGGAAGAAAAAAAAAAGAGGGGGGGGGGGGGGGGGATGACGCATAAAGGTGGGTTAATTATCGATGGGCGACGGCCTACACATGGCTAGCAATGACGACAACGAGTAGGGGCAAGGGTTGCCCATAGCGAACGAGCATGAATGAAACAGAAACATGTTAGGACTGCCTTTGGAATTTAGTGGCTGTGGATGGCTTAGGGGTGGCAATGGGTCGTGTCGGGTTGGGTTCGTGTCCAAAACCCCTATACTCGGATCCGACCCGTTTAAGTAATCGTGTCTAGATCCTAAACCCGTACCCAACCCGCTTATAAACGGGTAGACCCGATAAGACCCGTTTACCACAACGGGTCTATTCAGTTGACCCGATCCAACCCAATCCTACTCGACCCGAACTAACCCAATAGACCCGCTGATACTATATATTATAGTATCGGATTGCGAGTAGACCCGATCCGTTGAATTTTAAACAGGTCTTCCCGGGTCTACCATGTCCAGACCCTAAACCCAGACCCGACCCGTTTATTAAACGGGTCTATCGTGTCGACCAGTTTATGACCCGAACCCGTTTAACCCTGACCCAGACCAGCTAACTTCGTGTCGGGTCTGCCGTGTCGGGTCCAAAATTGCCAGCCCTAATATGGCTCCACCCATCTTTCTTTGTTAGTTAGATCTAGATAGATCAGATCAGGTACATTATAATACCCACGATGACGTCATAAGTCCCACCAAATTCTCTACTTCCCTCCGTTTTGAAAATTTGAGATAGCGGAAGACTTCCATTGTAGCAGCAGCAGCAACCAGACCAGAGTTCCAGCACAAAGAGATCCGATATGGGGGTCTGGAAGTGGATCCCGGCGTTCTCGACCGGCGGCGGCGGAGGGCCGTCCGGCTTCCACTCTTCTTCCACAACGGATCAGGTCACCCGAGGAATCGACGCCGGTCACCTCACCGCCATAGTCACAGGTTCTTCCGCCCTTCACTCCTTCCGCTCACCCTCTGTTCTTATGTGGGTTAGGGCTGTTTCGATTCCGGGGGAGCCTGGGCTCGGTGCTGACCCTGCGCGTGCAATGGCAGGTGCGACGAGTGGGATTGGGGAGGAGACGGCGAGAGTCCTGGCACTGAGGGGTGCCAACGTCGTCATCCCGTGCCGGACGCCGGATACCGGCCGGAAGGTGAAGGCGAGCATCTTGCAACAAAACCCAAATGCCAGGATCGATGTCATGGAGATGGATTTGAGCTCCCTCCATTCCATCGAGTCCTTTGTTCGCTCCTTCGATTCATCTCACAAGCACTTAAATATCCTCATGTAAGCATTCCCGAGATGTGAAGAAAAAAAATTCAATCTTTCTAAATGTTTTATTGGTAATTTTATCGTTTGATTCACGATGTCGTAAGTAGTGACATTGTCGCCGTTCAAACAGAAACAATGCAGCGATTTTTGCTTGTCCCTTCCAACTATCCAGAGATGGAATAGAGCTGCAATTCGCCACGAATCACCTTGGTAAATTTTACCATCATATTAAAATATAGAGCAAAAGTTTGCTGGGGACTAGATATGAGATTAAATTTATTTGCTCAGTTGAAAATTTTAGGTTTGTTATCCTTAGGGGCTGCTTGGTTGCAATTCCAATTCCGCAGAAATGGAATTGAATTCCTCCCTCGGGTTGTTTGGTTGGCAGATTTGAGGGTGGAAATCGTTGCTGGGGGAGATCATTTCTACTTTCGGCAACTTAGAGGGGGGCGATCGATTCGTCCGAGGTTGTGGGGTAATGAGGGGTTTCCCTAGAAGATGACATGACAGTTTTTTGGTCGGTCATACCGTACCCTTGGCATTTCAAGGATTACCACCCCTCATCCTCTTATGACAAATGGTGTAGCCTGACCTGTGTCTCATTACCCTTCGACGATCTAGGACTCCGGTCACCTACTCTGGTCACGGGTTGTAGTCCCCTGCTCGTGTCTCATTCTTCTGCGATGATCTAGGGCTCTGTCACCTGCTCCGGTCACTTGCTTGTGTCTCCTTCTCCTTCGATGATCTAGGGCTCCGGTGCCCTGCGCCGGTCCCCTACTCCGGTTTCCTTCTCCGTGGGCGATATGGTCACCTGCTCTTCTCTCCTCCTCCATCGATGATCTAGGGATTCTATCACCTCCAATTTGGATAATATAGTCATTGGCCAGGATTTTCCCCTACTCCGGTCATAGGCTCCGGTCACCTGCTCGTGTCTCCTTCTCTTTCGACGATCTAGGGCTCCTTTGCTCCGGTCTTCTTCTCCGTCGATGATGTGGTCACCTGTTCTTGTCTCATTCTCCATCGACGATCTAGGTATCTGGTCACCTCCAATTTGGGCAATATGTCATTGGCCAGGATTTTCCCTTGTTCCGGTCGCAGGCTCTGGTCACCTGCTCGTGTCTAGCCCCTTCTCCTTCGACGATCTAGGGCTCTCCTGCTCCGGTCTCCTTCTCCGTCGATGATATGATCACCTGCTCTTGTCTCCTTCTCCGTCGACGATCTAGGGATCAGCTCACCTCCAATTTTGGTAATATAGTCATTGGACAGGATTTTCCCCCTCATTTCCTGCTCGAATCAAATAGATTTAGGCAATGGAAATGCCCCCCTATTCCCTCCCCCCCACCCCCCCCCCCCCCCCCCCCCCCCCCCCCCTCATTTCCTGCGCGAACCAAACAACGGCAATCAATTCCATTTCCATGGCAATCGATTCCATGGAAATGGAATTGATTGCTGAGAGGCAATTTCGCAAACCAAACAACCCTTATTCGACTATTTGAATGATTTGATTATGTAAGAATTATGCTAAGAAAGGCTAAGAAAATACGAATGAATGCTTATTGATACATTAAGATTATTTCTTGCTTTGTTGTTCTTTAAAAACACAGGGCATTTTTTCCTAACAAATCTGTTATTGGATAAGATGAAGACCACTGCTAAAGAAGCAGGAATACAAGGAAGGATCGTCAATGTTTCATCGTTTGGCCATACAAGGAAATTTGACGAATCTTGGTTTGATTTAAAAAAGATAAACGACCAATCTACGTAAGTAGCAGCTTGAAGCTTCGCACTTCATGTTGGATCTTTGAATATAAATCTTTTAGCTATACTTGTAGATAACACATTTTGGCCTCGTCTATATCTTTCGAATGAAGTACTGATGGAAAAGGCGTACTGCGCCTTGTCCTCCAGGCAGGTATGAATGTTTTGCTGCGTATTCTCATTCCAAACTTGCGAACATTTGGCATGCAAATGAGCTATCTCGGCGTCTACAGGTATGATCTTCCATTGTTATGGTGTTTAGAAAATTTACAATTGGATTGAAAACTATGCAGATAGTAGTGTTGAATTGGAGGTTGAACTCTTCACCACTAGTTAGCCTTGCTCCATATGCCTTATGATGCAATGTCCAAGCTGAAATGTTCAAGATGTACATGACAACACCTATCGAATGTCCACCTAAAAGATAGTAATTCTCTGTTATCCGAGTCTCAGATAAATTTTACTGGTCTTGCATCAACCATTGGTTTTGCAAAATGCTTTTGGGATTTCTGTGGTTTGAATCGTTTATATTAGTTATGCTAGAATAAATGAACGAAAAAGTATCTTTCTTCTTTCAGAAATGTCTTTTGTGTTTATAACTTGTTAGCAAAGATCCTTATGTTACATTCTGCACAAAGTGCTCTAAAAGTAGCAATCACAATCATATCCCATCTCGGCCGAATCTTCAGAGTGGCTCAGCTTGATCTCCAAGTACTCCAAAGTGACCGTAAAATGCCTAATCTTCTCTTAATAACCAAACGAGGTTTAAAGAACTTCCAAATTTGTCCCCGAAAAAACTACACGTAAGGAGTTGGTCCTACCACAGAGCGGAACAAGGTCTGAGTGTCCTGGCCATTTCCTTTCTGTGACAATCCTATCATGTAGCGCAATCCTTGAATAGATGCTGGTCATCACTCATCAGAGCAATTTCTAAATTCCAAAGCTGAGAAGCGACATGACTGATCATAACTCTTGAATTCTTGAACTTCTAAAAGAATTCACAGAAAAGATACATGTGGGGCTTCGTTTCCACTTATCTAAGTCCGTCGACTTTGGAATAGCTAAGCAATTCAGAATATGGAGGTCCAAAAGCTGACCTTAGAGTTTTGAAGGAAGACGTTCCGAAAAATTACATTCCAATGCACTTTGCATTGAGTGGTGACCGGCACCAATATGTCCGCTACTACTGCATACAGTTCCAGAAACAACCTTTTGAAAGGTACCTCACCCATATACATATCTTCCTAAAGTTTAATATTTCAGATATTACCTTGAAGGGCCAGAACCAACTTACTACCACACTTGTAGACCTCTCCAATCTTGATCATTCCTATCTAGATATGAGAAATCTTGCCTGACACCCTACTTATCTGACACCCTGCTACTGACTTGAAGAGCTGAAAACCTTTTAAAGCATCTATACATCTTATGAAATAGCTCCAACTGCGCTGTTGATCGCTTTGAAGCCATCACTATTTTTCCATCGCAACATTGTTTTTGTATTTTACGTTTAAAAAATACCCAAAGCCTCCTTGATCCCTAGTTTTATAGAGCCTACCCCACTTCATTAGATGATAATGAATTTGTTCCGCCCCTTTCTAAAACCTAGACTAACGAGTTATCTATTTTCTTGATAACCGACGAAGGAAGATAATAAGAGTTCATGTAGCAAGATGGTATAGAAGAGAGGATTGAATTCGTAAATGTCAACCGACCTCTAAGGATGAGCATTTACCTTTTCAATCTGATAATTTCCATTCAATTTTCTCAATTAGTGGGTGCCAATTATTTTTCCTCAATGACATGTTTCTGATAGGAAGGGAATCAAGGGATACTTTAGTGGATCTATTTTGCAAGTTAGAATCCTGTCCATTTTGATCCCCTCCGCTTCATTTTAGTGTAGATAGTATTAGAAACTTTTGGTAAAGTTAATGTTTAAGTAAGTTTAAATGCAAAATAATAAATTTCAAATTGATAACTTGAGATAGATGGGCAATGGAAATCCTTTTGGGTCTGTTCTTTTAGTTTCCTAGGAAATAAAATAAAGGAGAAATTCTTTCCATGCCGTTTAATTTTCTTTGTTCTTTTAGCAGGGAAATAAAAGGAAGAAATCAAATACAGTGGAAATCTATTTTTTTTAGCAGGGAAACGAAGGGAAAGAGAATTTCTGCAGGTTTAGTAGGGAAATAATGTCCTTCCTGGTCGTGGAAATACATTCACTCGGAAATCCTCTTTCCACGATTTGATCAGTAAAAGAATGCTGAAAATTTAGACGGAAACCCAATTTCCGCTCATTAATCCGTTTCTGTAATTATTTTCCACACAAAAGAACAGACCCATTGGTAGGATTTGACTTCTGTGTTCCTTCCAGTAGCCGCGCCCCGTGCTTGTGCCGGCAACCACCTATGCCCTGGGGACTTCCTCTCGACTCCCCCCGCTCTCTGATGCATGGTTTGGGCCTCCTCTACTTTGCTATGGCTTCAAATAAGGAACAAGCATAAGATGTCATAACCAAGGGGCCAAATTTTTATACATGGGAGTCCTGAATGCATAGATAAAGTTGATGCGTTATCATTGGAGACCTTCTCCCAATTGGTTCCCAATAGAACTTCAACAGAACACACATAGCAAAGTAGAACGTGGGCTTGAGGCCCAATAGGATTAGTCCAAACCTATAGTGAGCCATTGCCTGAAAGGTTTCAGGACATCTGCCGATCTCAAAAAAAGAGGATAATTTAGGAGTAATTTATATAGGCCAGACACCTAATGATTGAGAATGTTATTAATAAACCGACAAATATCCGGTTCAATTCCTTCAATAATAATGAAAGAAAAACTTAGGAAAGACATTGGTTCTTGAGCTCTATCACCCTCTATATCAAAGATAGCTCCCTCGCTTGTAACCCCATTCTCTCATTAAGGATATGTTGGTCCCAAAACAAGAAACTAGTGTGGTGAGAGAAACGTAGGGTGTGAGTAATTTTGCTCTAAAACTAAGACAGATTCAAAGAAGGAAAAGGGAAAAATACTCTTTAATCAGATGGCCACTCGATAGAGGGGAACCAATTCCCATTTCTCTCCTCACGCGAAGCGTTTATTTTCACACAGGAGAGCTCCGTGGAAAATTATCCATAGTTTCTACTCCACCGGCCACCTATGTTGGTCTCAACCACTTGACATTTGTACTCCACGTGTGTGTATGCTTATTTTCGAACGATAAAATTGTATACTGATTTGACTTGTTTATTGTAGTATTTGTTGGAAAAGCTTGCATCCCATATTCATTAAAAGAAAAAGAACTTTGTCCACTCCACCGATATGTATTTACACTCCAGCCTAATTTTGTTTAGCACTTTGAACAGTTTAAGGGCATTGAGAGAGAGAGAGAGAGAGAGAGAGAGAGAGAGAGAGAGAGAGAGAGAGAGAGAGAGAGAGAGAGAGAGAGAGAGAGAGGATTCTTGGTATTGTAGCCACTACGTACAGTAGAACGCCCCCTGACATGTACTACACATATAGACCTTATCATTATCAGGGACATTCTTAATAACAAAAACACGGAGTATTCCTCCTTTTTTTTTGCATTCGAGTATTCCTCCTTTGTATCATCGTGTTGCATGATTTCTGGGACATGGTTGTGAAAAACGTATACGAGTCCAATGCCGATATAGGAAGAAGGTAGCAATGTCACGGCGAACTCTCTACATCCAGGAGTAATATCTACTAACCTACTTCGCTACGTGAACCTTAAACGTTAGTGTTTCTCTCTTTTTCTTTTTCTTTTTTTTACCACTATTGAATGGTTCTCTACAATGCCTGATTGAATAATTTGTTCCATCAGCTTTTATACTGGCCGCGATTGCTACAATGATGAAACCTTTCATAAAGACCATACAACAGGTATGCACAATGTCCTAGTCATCTGTTGTATCTCTAAGGCCCCCTTTTCCTAGTAGTTGGAGTTCCCTAGGAAATGGAACCATCCCTTGTTCTTTCTATAACTTAAAAAAAGCGGCTTCCAGTTCCCTGGGAAATGAACGCCCGGTTTTTGTGGGTTTTCATTTCTTGATGGATATTGACAATCCCTTTGTACCTTCCCATCCTCATGGTGAAAGCATGTAGCTCCCTGTATGAAACCGGATGTTGGAAGATTTCTAAATCCCTTTGTACCTGGTGGTTTTATGGAAAGAACATTGGAATGGACCCATTTCCTAGGGAATTCCAATTCCCAGGAAAAGAACAGTCTAAAAGATTTCCACTTTTACCTAGGCGAATGTTTATTGCCCTCGAGGGCTGTTACGTTGAGCTGTGAGCTGCGGTAGGAGAAAATGAGCTGCGAGTATTTTGACCCCCCTAGAAGTTTTGGAATTTGATGAAATTTGGTGAGGGTGTTGTCTAGGGTAAGATGATCATTCTCACCAATTTTCATCAAATTTCAAAACTTCTAGGGGGGGTCAAATGGTCGAAGCAAAATCTGCAGACTGCAGATTTTGCTTCGACCATTTGACCCCCCCTAGAAGTTTTGGAATTTGATGAAAATTGGTGAGGATGATCATCTTACCCTAGATAACACACTCACCAAATTTCAAAACTCCTATGAGGATCAAAATACCCGCAGCTCACTTTCTAAACCGGCAGCTCACAGCTCACTGTAACATTCCTCTGTTGCCCTAATCTGTTTCATTCTTAGTATGCAATCTAGAAAGTTGTCTCCTGTATATGGTCAGACATGGTTAAGTATGCTATTTACTTCCAGGGTGCTGCAACTACTTGCTATGTCGCTCTGCATCCTGACGTGAAAGATGTAACCTGAAAATATTTCGTCGATTGTAGTGAGGCGCTGCCTTCTTCCACGGCTCGGGACGAAGATCTAAGCAGTAAGTTTTGGGACTTCAGCCAGGATCTCGTGAACAAACTCAAATGCCCGGCATGATAAACCTTGAAGGGATGTTTTATCAGATCAATTTTTGTTTTGAAAATTTCATAATTATTGCTCAACGAATAGCTCTAATCTTGATAGTGATTGATGTAATGGAAACTTCATTATCGAGAAATTGTGAGGGGCTTTGCCGACCAACAAATGACATCTATTAATTTTAGGGGACTTAAGCACAAGTCCTTTTAAGGAAATCGTTTTTAGCTAAAAGGCGTACGAGTTCTTAGTTTAGTACTAGGTCCCTCCCTGAAATATACTTTTATAGTAAGCCCCCCAATCGCCTGTGTTAACTTTTCAATCCCTTCAAATGATAAAACTATCCCTAACCCTAATATCACATAGAAAGAATAACAATTCGGTAAACAAGAGCACAATTATTTAAGAACAATGATTTCACTGTAGCAAAGAGTAACAATTTTGCTACAATGATTTTAATGTAGCAAACTATTACTATTTGCTACATTATTCTGCAAATTTTTGCTACAGTGATTTTCTATAGTGAAGGGTTACAATCTTTGCAGGCTGTTACTCTTTGCAAATTGTTAAAGTGATTTGTGTCAAACAACTGAATTGTCACTCTTCTATATGCTTTCCTTGTATAGCTGCATATAGAGATAAAATGAACATCTAAAAAAATAGTTACGGAGGGACTTTACCCAAATGTTGTTCGTTCTATGGCCGATCTTGTTAATCCAAAGCTGGTGCAAGCGATCTCATAGGTGGGGTCGAGATAGGAAAGCATCAAGCAAGAAAACGGCTGCGCAAACCTAACGCGCAACGGCTTTCGCGCTAGTCGTGAATCCGGTTCCTGGGATATCTTGATTCAGGGCATACACGAACACATACTTCACAAGCAATACACTTATCAAATTCATCCCACAATTGGATGGACGGCGTGCAACCTTTAGCTACTAGAGCATTTGTTCCAAGGGCCTAACACACATTATCCGTTACTTTTATTTGTTTTGCCATATTTTATTGATAAATCCTCTCATCGTGCTTATTGACAAAACCATCAAGTGAGGCTCATTATGGAGCCTCCTCCATGATATATACTTTTGTTTGTGATTTTTAAAAATGCTACCCATCTCATATTGGTGATAATTTAACTGTTTTTGCAAATAATACAAGTAAAATATCATTGAATGTTGTGTTAGATAATCTTGATAGTATTGATGTAATGGAAACTTCATTATCGAGAAATTGTGAGGGGCTTTGCTGACCAACAAATGACATCTATTAATTTTAGGGGAGTTAGCCACAAGTCCTTTTAAGGAAATCATTTTTAGCTAAAAAGGCTTGTGAGTTCTCAGTTTTGTAACATGCCCCTCACTGAAATATACCTTTACAGTAAGCCCCCCAATCGCCTGTGTTGATTTTTCAATCCCTTCAAATGACAAAACTATCCCTAACCCTAATATCACATAGAAAGAATATCAATTCGGTGAACAAGAGTACAATTCTTTAAGAACAATGATTTCACTGTAGCAAAGAGTAACAATTTTGCTACATTGATTTCAATGTAGCAAACTGTTACTATTTGCTACATTATTCTGTAGATTTTTGCTACAGTGATTTTCTATAGTGAAGGGTTACAATCTTTGTAGGCTGTTACTCTTTACAAATTGCTACAGTGATTTGTGTCACACAACCGAATAGTTACTCTTCTATATGCTTTCTTTGTACAGCTGCATATAGAGATAAAATGAACGTCTAAAAAAAAAAAGGTACAGAGGGACTTTACGCAAATTTTATCGCTACCAGAGCATATGCCCCAAGGGCCTAACACACATTATCCGTTAATTTTATTTGTTTTGCCATATTTTCTTGATAAATTCTCTCATCATGCGTATTGACAAAACCATCAAGTGTGGCTCATTATGGAGTCTCCTCCATGATATATACTTTTGTTTGTGATTTTAAAAAATGCTACCCATCTCATTTTGGTGATAATTTAACTGTTTTTGCAAGCAATACAAGTAAAATATCATTGAATGATGTGTTCAATATCGATAGGCGGGGAGTTTTGTCGAGCAGACAGCATGCTTATTGGGGATTAGGTTGCATCGATGTGCCCGATAGAGAGTTTCATCAATACCAAATGAAGGGAGACTCAAATCTTTATCAAATCAAGAGAGATTCAAACTTTTACTCAAATCTCTAATGATAATGCCACTAAAAAGCAACAAATGCTCTAAAGATCCCTATTTTATTACACAAATACCACTTAAAACAAAGTATTTGAGTATGGCCATTGAAGTGCCTTGTATCAAATTAAGCTTTTACTCAAATCTAAGTAAAAAATTAGGATAAATTAATTCAGGGTCCAAAGTTTGATCTCGATGCAATAAAAAGTCTTCAATTGAGAAATCTTTAAAGTATGTTCCAAATTCATGAAAAAATTAAAATTAGGTTCATGGTCGTCATCCGCGTAAACGATGGAAATATAAAATGATATTAATACCCACAAAAAAAGTTGAAAGCATTTAGTGTGACGTGAAACGTAAACATGAAAAATATTTTTGGAGTTATTGTAGCTGCTATAGTAACTCTGAATTTTTTTGTTATATAGTGAAGCTCTTTCATGTATTTAACTACATGAGGTTTTTTTTTAAAGTTACTGTAGACACTATGAGTAAATTAAAATATGTTTTAGAAAATGTTCATTACGCCTTTAGTAATTTAAAATACGTATTTAGTTATGTAAAATATATTTATGGTAACATACATTGGAAATAATAATTGTAGCAGCTACAGAAACTCCGAAGTCACGTGAAAGAGTTTACTATAAGATATTTTTTTTTAAAGTTAGTGTAGATGCTATGGTAAAATAAAATATGTTTTAGATAATATTTAATACGCTTTTAGTAGTATAAAATATGTATTTAGTAATTTAAACTACGCTTTAGGTAACATACAAAGTAAGCAATAAATGTAGCAACTACATTAACTTTGAAGCCACGCAAAAGAGTTTCACTACATGATATTTTTTTTGAAGTACTGTAGACGCTATGGGTATATTAAAATACACTTTAGATAATGTTCAATGCGCTTTTAGTAATATAAACTACGTATTTAGTAATTTAAAATACGTATTAAGTAACTTACAGATGAAGTAATATTTGCAGCAATTACAGTAAATTTGAAGTCACGTGAAAGTACTCCACTATAAAAAAATTTAAAATATATTTTATATAATATTCTATGCACTTTTAGTAATCTAAAATAAGTATTTAATAATTTAAAATACGCTTTAGGTAATATACAGAGGAAACAAAAAATGTAGCAACTACAATAACTTCGAAGTTACGTGAAAGGATTTTATTACAGGGCAAAAATATTCAGAGTTATTGTAGCGGCTACAGTAATTCTGAAAATATTTTATCCCATAGTGAAACGTTGGGGTGTTGCAGTAGTTTTTAGACATGACATCGTAGGGGTAGTTTCGAGATAAAGAATGCATGGATGACGACAATAGACCTAGCATTAAAAATTTTCTGAATTTAGGACGGGCTTTAAAGATGTCTTAATGGAGGACTTATTGTTGCATTCGGGTCAGACTTTAGGGCCTGAATTAATTTATCCAAAAATTTAAGTTATGATTGGAGATGCTCTTGCATGGCTTTGATATTTTTGAATTACTAAACCTATCCTATCCTACTAGAATTTTTTGCGAAAAATTCTATTCACATCCCAAAAATAATGGCCATAGCCAAATCCCTCATGATTCCCGCCTTCTATTATTTTTTGACAACTATACCTTCCCTGATTCACACCCTACTTGCCTCCCCTCCTTTATACCCCACCTGCTCGCCCCTCCTCCTTCCTCCCCATCTCCTCCTTCCCCACCACCGAAGACGCCATTGCCTCTCCTCACCCTCATTCCTCCCCTTCCCCCCCTCCTTCTCTGCCGTCTGAGCCACCACCACCTCTCCTCCTTGTCGGAGCCGTTATCGCTTCCCCTTTTGCCCTCTTATTTTTTCATCGTCGGAGCCGCCGTCGCCTCCCCTTCCTCTTTCCATCGTCCAACATGTTCGACATTGGATTACTGAACATGCTGGATAATATTCGGCAGTTAACTACCAAACACAGTGTTTTTCAGAAAAACCACTATGTTTGACAGTTAACTTCCAAAAGGGGGAGGCGACGATGACTTTGGCAATGAAAAATGTGATGGGATAGGAAGTGGCAGCTCAATAGTGGGGAAGGAGGGGAGGGGGACTAAGGAGAGGGGAAGCTGTCCGAGTCGGAGGCACCAGTGGCACCTATGTCCGCACAACGGAGGAGTCGGATGTCGGGGCCACTGGTGTTAGAGGCTAGCCTCAAGTATGCTAGAGGAGGGATGGAATGCGAGGTGAAATATGTAGTAGGGGTGATGTGGTATGAAGTGGAGGATGGAGAAGATATATTTGTAAAAACAAAAGAAAAAAGAAAAAAAAGAAAGGCAACTGGGAGATATTTTCATCTGTTATTTCGGGGGTGAATACAATTCCCCTTATTTGCTCACCCGCTGTTATATCTTACGCGTCCATTTCTGCTTCACAAACTCATCTCTATACAGAGTTACAGACCCTTGGCTAAGAGTTACCTTCCGAGAATCCATTCTCTCCTCCTCCCATGTGCGCGCCCGTGAGAGTTCTGCTCTTCGCTGAGACAATCCATCGAACACCTAGATAGCAAGCAACATGATGAAGGGTACCTCCGCTGCGCCATCATGCTCCCTCTATTGGCCACGGACCAAGGCCCCCGCTTCCTTCTCCTCGTCGTTTGCATCCCTATCTCTACCCGTACCTCCCACGATCTCGTCCTCGGCGGCGAGGAAGAGGTCGGATGGTGCTCGCCTCCCCCGCTTCGCGTCCTGCCGTGCCGCCAAGCAGCAACAACAGCAGCAGCAGGCTGGCTCGGTGAAGAAGAGAGCGGGTAAGAGGAGGGCTCCGGAGAAGCCAGCCTCCGTTGATCCCGTGGTCGAGGTGGTCTCGGCGCTGGATGCGCCTCCGAGTCGGCCTAACCACCTTTCCCCACTGCCCAAGCCGCCTGCTGGCTTCGTGCTGGACCCTCACGGCAAGGTCCTCGTGGTCTCTTCCAAACGGATAGCTACCATTGTAAGCACACCCATCTCTCTCTTCTCCTCCTTAAATTGGGCATGAGAATCGTCGGATGCAATGCCATTATCGTCTTATTTGTTCGAACTGTTAATTTAGTTTGAGGGAGCTCTATGAAACATGAGAACTATTTGCACAGCATGGGCACAAAGCCTTGTGTTAACCCTTCTTATCGCTGCACACTTGATAGGAAGAATTCTGCTGTTTGTTATCACTGGTGGCATGGATGTATAGATGATCTACAAATGCTTTTGTTTAGGTAATTCATTGTTATCGCTGCGTTTGATTACATATAAAGTTTTATAGGAGAGGAACTCATTGGAAGGAAATGAAAGGAAACAAAAATCACTTGTTCTTGCTACTATTTGGTTGTCTGGAAAACAAAGCAAGAATTCGGCTTTTCTTTTCCATTCTTGTGTTTGTTCATGCTCTTGGCTTGAAAATTTTTGTGGCATTTTGATGGAGAACTGGTTATATGGGAAAAATATTTCTTGTGGGTACCATACTTTCTCATCAACGAAACACCAATTTTTGCATGCAAACGAGTACCTTCTTTTTCTTTCCTATGGCGTACCGACAACGAAACACATATGGGACTAGGGGAGATGTGGTTATAGAGCACTTTAATTTGTTTGTCTCATGTTTGTAGGACAAATGATATATATATATATATATATATATATATATATATATATATATATATATATATATATATATATATATATATATATATATATATATATATATATATATATATATATATATATATATATATATGAGAAACAAGATGCTACCTTTGAAAACAACGTTCTTCGCTGCTTTGATAAGTCGTCGATGGCTATCAAAGCCTTGAACAACGACAAAGGTCATTCGAACTCATAATCAGGAGGTGCTAGAAGTCACCGGAGGTGGTTGCCGTGTGCGGATGTTCTCGGAGGTCACCGGATGAGATGGGGTGATGAATGGATGACTCACAATAGAAGTAGTCACCAAAGTCCACTATCGGTGGAAGCCGACAGGTGGTGTCAGCGGAGATCACCGGTGAAGGTGATCAGAGGTTGTTTATGTTGATTTTGACCGGAGATCACATGTGGCGCGGCCATGGTAGACTGTTAAAGCAACAAAAACGCTGCTTTGAGAGGTAGCATCCCGACCCTCTCTCTCTCTCTCTATATATATATATATATGAGTAGTGATACATTGCGGTCGGGGTTAGCGTGCGGCTTCCGTGCGGCGGGCCGGGGGGTGTACGGGCCGTCCGATCAGCCGATCCAACGATCGGGATTCACCCCCCCACCAAAATCTCTGTTACTGTGGCGGCCACAGTAACAACGATGGTCAGTGGTTCGGGTGAATCCCGATCGTTGGATCGGCTGATCGGATGGCCCGTACACCCCTTGGCCCGCCGCACGCTAACCCCGGCCGCAATGTATCACTACTATATATATATATATATATATATATATATATATATATATATATATATATATATATATACAGTACGGTTCAATTGCCCGAAGTCGGGCATGCTTATAGTGCCTGACAAAAAAATTTGAGAGACCTAGAGGTTTTATAATTTGCTGATTTTTGGTGAGAATGATCATCTTAATATAGATAGGACCTCCACCAAAAATCAGCAAATTATAAAACCTCTAGATCCCTCATATATGCTATTCAATTTAACGGTTAAAATAGACAGTCGATAATGAAGAACACCTTTGAGGGACCTAGAGAATATATATATATATATATATATGGAAAAAGGGAGCCTAGACCCGGGTGTAGCAAAGAATGCTACAGCCGAATGATGTTTGACCCCTTTATAGGTTTTAGAATTTGCTAATTCTTGGAGTATGCACTATCTATGACAAGGTGATCATTCTCACAAAAAATTAGCAAATTCTAAAACCTCTAGGGGCATAAAATATGATATTCAAATGAACGGTTAAAATGGATGGCCAAAAAAGTTTGTACTTTTTGATGCATCTAGTGGTTTTAGAATCTGCTGATTTTTTGTGAGGATGATTACCTTGTCATAGATAGAATATCCTCTAAAAATTAGCAAATTCTAAAATCTATATATATATATACACATATATATCTTGTTGTATGGGCACATGTTCGGACAAAAATAGGATAAATGCACACATAACTAGTATAGTGGAGATGGCGATGTTGACATGGATGTGATATCGAATCATGAATTGTCAGAAATAAGTTAATCAAGGATTGTACCAAAGGGGGGAAATAATGGAGAATTTGCTAAGAGCGGTTTGGTTGAGCAACTTAAGCTGAACAACCCAACTAAGGTTAGTGCCTTTGATTTTTGTTGAAGAGTTTTGGAAGAATGATTGGGATTGTTGTTTCCTTTAAGCTCTTGGCTTATAGTTTGTGCCGCAGTATTGAATGCAATCCCTATATCAAATATTGCTCCCCTATTCGTCTAGACTTTCTTAGTGCAAGGGAACCTTGGAGGGTTACTCCATGGTTGCATGAGGTTACTGCATAGTCAATATGATAGGTCTCCCTATCCGCCAACTGGCCTTTTAGGTCAATTGGCATATGTCCCCATCTTCCCAAGTTATTAAGGTTTTTGGCACCAATCTAGAGGGTTTATGTTAGGTTGACCGAAAAAATTCTTGTTAATCTTCCCTATATTCAACCTAATTTTTATGGAATAAGACTTGGATGATGGTGTAAGGACATGAACTCCTAAAGAAACTTGAATGAAAGTTGTGAGAATTGAGAAGCGATAGCAAGCATTTACTGTTGTAGAATTCCTTCTTTCCTATGATTGATGCTTGAAACATGAACACCTCAAATCAATATGACAAGCATGTTGGTTTTGTGTATGATATTTAGAGGAAGTCCTTTTTATTTGAGATATATGTGTTGCAGATATGGAGAATAGTGCAAATGTGATGGCAAGCTCCCTGCGGTCGTTGTTGTCTTTGGCGGTCTTGGGCGACCAGTTCGGTGGTCCACCAGGCTACCACGTGGAGGTCAAGCGGTTGATGCTTCGGGCACCAACAACTACCATGGGAGAGGGATCCGACAGAGACGACAAAAATGATCCTTTAAAGCCATTCAAGACAAATGTTCTTGGGTTGAAATACGGATACTACATAAGTTAGAAAAATATTGTGGTCGCGAGCTTTGCAATTACAAAGTCAAAGATGGCATCTCAAGGTTCAAGTAGAACTTGGCGCACCCTCGAGGGTCCAATGCCAAGCGCCCCGAGACCATTGTGGACATCCACAAGGAGATAATTATGTACATGCAGATGACCTCCAAGGACCTGATATGCACCCATTGTTGTAACAAGAGTAGACACACCAAGAACGAGTCTGAAGAGGAGGAGCATGTGTGGTCGGAAGAAGAGCTGGAGGATTATACCGAGGAAGAGGACGAGGCGGAGGAAGTGGTGCCCTCTACGCCACTAGCGAGATCGAAGCTGATTTGGCGTGGAAGGCAACAGTTCGGGTCCTCCTCATGGAAAAGATTAGATAATTTTTTATTTTTTAATGTGCATTTAAAAAAAACTTAAATGAATGTAACATGTAGTATTTAACTACCTATTTTAATTTGGAATTTATAAAAAAAAATGCACAAGGATGTGCGACCGCACAGTTGCTTATGCGGTCGCATATGCGATCAACTCTTGGTGAGTTGTGCGGTCGTACATTGCACTTGACAACAATCGGTGTTCGGGCCAACCAATGGGCTTCTAGCTGCATCATTAATGGAAAAGGCTTTAGGATGCTTTCAGTGACCAACTCTTTCTTGAGTTCTATAGTAGGCCTTGGATGATTTTGTGATGATAGCCAACTAAACATTATTATCAGAGGCTATTGAATTTTAACTATAGTAGGAGAATCAGTCAGAGATTATAAATAATATGTTTCCAAAACCAAAGAAAGAGTTGGCATTGAAAATGACCTCAAACTAATGTTGGTGTATTGGTAAGAGAATGTACAAAATTTCTTTAAAGGACTTGCACACTTGAAGAAAGTTGCTTGTGCGACTAGGAGAAAAATTACCAACTATAATTGGATAACATAGCAGTAAAATGAAGTAACTGCATGCTCCTAACATCACCATCCTCACCACGACCACCACCGTCGGCCGCAACTATTGCTGTTACATACTACCCCCCACCCCACCCCCCTCTCCCAAACAACAACTCCTCCAACCCCAACCCCACCTCCGATCAGCAACGTTGGCCACCACAACCAGTCGTGGTCCCCGTCGCCAGCCAGCACCACGACTATCGCCGGCACCAATGCCACCTCTGTCAACCACCACCATCGTCGTGAAAGAAAAAGAACAAGCAACCGTGGAGTAAAGTTAGAAGTGTACTAGTGAGTTTCAGAATTTATTTCAGTTTTGAGAAGTAATTTTTTTGGGGGTGAATTAAAGTAAAAATAGACTCTGAAAGTTTGCTTTAGCAATGGTCAAATCAAACAAGGTAAAGTGAACTTTCGGACTGGTTTACTTTACTGTTCCTTGATACAAATGCGAGTTTAATGTTTTCTATTGCTTTTCTTTTCCACTTCTTATTCTTCTTGTTCTAAATGCGTAAATTAAAGCCCATTTGTAGTAACTGGTAAAAAGTGGCATCCATTGGTAATAATGATTATGACAGCTGGATTGTTGCCCGAGAAATTTCTCAAACTTGGTGGTATGTTATAATGTGAATAGGAAAATCTAGGAAATTATGCATCTATAACTGGCTAATTTCAATTTTATTGGCATTGAGATTTCCTGCTTTCTGCTAACTTGAGTTGATTATTTTATTTTCTAGCATGTACTCTTATTTACTAACAATTTTATTGGATTTCTAAATTTGTATGCAGGTTGATGCAACAAATAATTTGCCCTTAGAATGCATAATTAGGAGGGTATTTCAAAGTTCTCGAGGGGATGAATGCTTGCTTCTCTGTCCAGTGGATATGTGAGTTGGTGCCTCTTAATTGATAAATAAGTTACTGTAGATGTATGTGCCATTGAGGACCATGTTGTCTTGCAGGCCTGTCCAAATCTTAAAGAGCACAAACTTCAATGGATGGTCAGCCGTATGTCCCTTACTCTTGTTTTATTTTCAATCATCTGACGATAAATCTTATGAACAGTTCGTTCAGCTCAACTTCTAAATAGAAGAAAAGTCAATGTTGGTGCCCATCCCACACATAATGTTTATATCATAATTTCAATGGTTTTTTATCATCTTGGCTCTCGAATGAGAAATTGTTGCTTCTGTGCTCATTTTTTTAATTTGTTGCTAAAACTGTCATGTGAATGCATCAATGCGTTAATATTTTTGGTGTACTCTAGGGTTCTTTCTGCATGCATGTCAAAAAACCTCATCTATATACTGTGTTGTGTGAGTTTGATGTCCATATATATATCTCTTCATTGTAATGATCTTTGATTTTGTTCTCACACTGTAACTTTCTCAAATGTTCCATCGTGGTTTGGTTATGTGCCTAGGAGATCCTTTTCGCCTCCCATTGTTCCATTGTTTTTCTATTAATGTATTATTATAAGACAATCTATCTCTACACAAGCTGAACATAGCTGTATTGGGGCCTGACTTAGAGCAGGTATAATATTTAAACGGTGCATTCTCTGCATCTAGACTCTTCACTAGTCTTATGGACCTCGGAGGCCTCCCTGTTGCATGAGCTTAATCTGCCTAACCAATAAGGTATGTTATCTATGGCAGCTATATGAACTACAATATACAAATAGAGATTTGTTCTCTAGCACAGACATCTCAAATAACCAGTCATATTATCGCAAATAGGTGTCATATTATAAAATGTCAACAAAAAGTAACCATAATGGGGATTGACAGGTGATTTCTTCAAAAATCAAGTTTATGTGTGCATGGGGGTGTGCACTTCATCTTATTGATGTTGGAATAATATCAAATATTGCAGAGGCTAACTTTGTTTGATGATGTTGATTGAGCTTGTTAGATGTAGTCACAGGTTTAGTCTCACCTTGGATAATCAGGAGTCGCCTCCTCTTGTACTTGTATATATATATGGTCATAGACTCTAATGAATCCAACCCAGTTGGTTATCTAGTTTCGTGTCTAACATGGTATCAGAGGCAAGTTGCTCGGCCTAGGGTTTCAGAGTTCTATTTCCGGCCTCAGTCTCCTCGTGGCAACCTCAAGGAGGCCGGGAATATTAAAGTATTTTCGCCTGTCTCTCTTCCTCTCCTCTAGCAGATCAAGCTCCGCCGTCTGATTGGCTTCAAGCTTCAAGCTCGCGGCAGATCGTTCTCCTTGGTTCTGCATTCGATGATACAATCTTGTCCATGTAAGGAGTCCCATGGTGTTATGATCCGATCGTATAGGTCTCCTCTGAAGTCCCGGTCGATCGTTTTCGAGTGACACATGCCACACTCACAATTGACCTCCGAGACACATCAACGCTCGTGAAGAATCCGCCACGACGAGTCCTGCAAATCTGCTTTGATCGCATCTGATCGGATCTGTCCTATGTCGCCTCCACGCATGATCTCTTCCTCCCTTCACGCTTGCACGTCCCCCACGTGTGATCCTCGTCACCTACCGGCCTCGGCTTGTCGGCGCCTCGCTGGTAGGGCCTCGACAACCTGTTAGCCTCTGATCCTCCACCGGCATCTGCCATCGGATCTCCTCCTGCGGCCGATAATCCTCTACTCGCGGGATCCTCCTACGCTTCCGGGCTTCTCCCCTTTGACTCCAGGATTGAGACTGCTAGCCTTGATCGTTGCCTCACCCTCACCTCCATCGGCGTCCACCGTCCAAGATCTTCATCGATGGTGTGATCACTCGCCCCGACCTCTTTAACGACGGCTTGATCATGATCCACGGGTTCTAAGATTTGCTCTCGCTCTCTTCCGCCCTCGATTGATCTTTGTTGAAGATCTGCACCGATTGGGGTCGAGGGGGAAAGGATCATTGGCAACATGGGTTTTTCTACCCTGGTCTCTCATGCGGATCCGAAGAGAACAAAATAGAGCTACTGCCGATCCTCCTAATAATGCCCTCTGATTGCTCTCCGCTATCGTTTCTCCTCGTGAAGCCATCGTCCTGATCTTGCTGAAACAGAACACCTATCCTCCTCGTGAATCCCTCCTCCACTTGATCTTGCTGAAACAGAGATCGGGCACCCATCCATACTAGTAATCTGGCTCCTAACTTTGTTTCAGATACCCTCCAGATATGCCCTCCACTTCAATGCATCCTTTGCGGCTTTGCCTCCTCTCCACGCACAACACTCTAATCGTAGCCTCTTCTCGATCCGCATGACTGCTCCTCTCGTGGCAGCACCTGTGGCTTGTGCTCTTGCAGCGGCTCCTCTCGGCAACTCAATATCTCGGTCCGTTCGACCTCCTTTGGGATTTGGCATTCTTTCAGGATATTAGCCTATCTCGCTGGCTACTTGCCCTCTATCGTGATACTCTTCTCACTGGCTCTGTATGCCAGCCTTTTGTCACCTTTCCCGGGTGCGCTCCGCACACCGAGCGATTGTCGACTTCCTCAGGCGTGCTCCACACGTCGAGCCTCCAGTTTCGGCTTTGCTTCTGGGTCCACGGTTTATCATCTGACTACCTCGCCATTCAGGTCTCCTGCTAGAGCCCTCGCCAATCTAGCCTCCTCTCGTTTCAGTGCCTGCACCTCCGTATTGGCCTTTGAGTCGCGGCTGCACCTCCGACCTCTTTTGTCCTCGCGAATGACCGACTGTCCCGTCTCTGCGCATACCTGAGACCGACATCGCTCGGATCTTCTCTCCTCTTCTGCATCGCGGTAGTCCTCCAATGACTTCTCCACTGCGTTGGCAGCCTTCTCCTTGAGTGTGCGTGCATGCGATGGCGCTCCTCATCGATCCCGGCTGCCTCGCTGCGAGTTTCTATCTCCGGCTTCATCGTTTGGCTTTGCCTCAGCTTCTCCGGTTTCGCCTCTGGCCGCGCCATTCTCGGTCACTGGCCTTCTCTCGCGGCTCTACTTATCTGGATCGAGCATCTCCTCTAGATCGTGGCCTCTCTCCCCCAGGTGTGCTCAACATCCGGGCCTTCATTGTCTTCCTTGGGTGCGCTTTGCACGCCTTCAGTTTCGGCCACTCCAGTTTGAACTCCTACTCCAGTATCGCCGTTCTCTCCTCCATCCCCGGTCGCATCATCTCTGACGAGAACCGACTCTGATCCACCGGTCATCGCTCCACCTGTTTGGCATCGGGCCTCAACGACCATTGCCTACTTTCCGGTTGGCCGGGTCCTCCGGTTGGCATGCCTGCAGGTCAATCAGGTTTCTTATGATAACTTGCTTGTAGGTTGTCCTAATACTTTTACTTTCCTCATTTGTAAACTCTTATGTGTAAAATCCCACTTTGAGTTTAATGGAGGATGTTGGATGTATTTTTCCTTCCTTTTATTAGGCAAACTGTTATTGGTATATATCCTACATCAGTTTGAGGGGGACGTTAGATATAGTCATAGGTTTAGTCCCACCTCAGATAATCAAGAGTTTTGCCTCCTCTTGTACTTGTATATATGCATGGGCATAGACCGTAATGAATGCTCTCTAGTTCCTGTCAAACAAAGCTAGTGGTTTCAATATGTTTTCGTAAACATCTTTTATGTTAGTACTTTTAGATATTACCTAGTGGTTTCAGCAAGATTACAGGTTCTTTGTTTTTCCTGAACTGTAGATTTTTTCTTACATTCTATCCTATCAACACTCGTGTTTCTCTTTTGTAGGTCAATGATGAAGAAGTTGAAGCTATCATTCCCACTGCTGCATATGCCCTTGCCAAGATACATATGCATCTTGTAGTTAGTGGGTATATAGTATAAACCCCCATGTTTTATTTGTTTAAAGAGTTTTATGGAATATACGTTTTTGGTATAATAAACATTCTATTTGTTTTTACTCACTAAGAAATATGCTTTTCTTGATTTTCAACCGATAAGTATGTTTATTCGGAATCTTCCTCACAGGCTCTTCATTTTATTTTGTTGTGTTTCCTTTCTAGGTTTTGTTACACAGCAAGAGGAGGCTTTTGTTATTCTGAGGAGGACATACTTGAATTTCGCACAGGCAATGATTTTAACAATTATTGTTGGGGGAGATGAAAACAAATTTGACTTTCTTGCTGCTTCATTGATTGAAGTATTTCATACTGATGATGTGCCTTGTTTTGAACCAAACAGAGAAGTTGGGTCGGAAAAATGACCATAAATGGACACAATAAGGCTTCTGTTTATGTTTATGTTTATGTTTATGGATCACTAACATTACATTAAAGTATAAAGTTTGCAATAGGAGTCTTTTAATGACCGTAATTATCATAAGACCAATAACATAGCACAGTGGGACAATTTTAAATTTATTAAGTGTTTTGTTTAATGTTGATTATCAAGTTCAGCCATATAAAATTATCCATAATCGCATAATACTGTACCCGTTCTCTCATGCTTTCATTTATTCCTTTTGTGTGAATCTTTCACATTTCAAAATGAGCCTTCTTAAGTAAACAATGGGCAAATGTTATTTTAATATGCTTTCTCGAAGTTTTTTTTTTTTTTTTTGGAGAAATCCCTCTAGGGTGGGAGGGGGGGTTTGGCCTAGACCCCAACTAGTATATTAATAAAAGACAAAAAGAAAGAAAAAGTGCTAGTACAAAATAACTGCAGGACCCAAAACATAAAGCAAAACATTAAAACTCCTCAAACATCAAAGAGAACCTCTCCTTCAGAGTAGACGATAGATGAGCAGTCCATAGAGTGGTCATGTCTCCAATCCTCCGCTGCAACTCGGTATACGACAAAGAAGAATGCAGGAAGACTTTTCAGTTCCTTTCTAACCAAATATTCCAAGTGATAGCCATTGCCAAAATGTCCCACAACTTCCGAAGATCTGATTTGACCCGGGGCTTCTTTCTCCAAACTGTCCACAAGGACGAAAGTGTTGCCGGATGACCACTGATATGAAGTGGACCTTTAAAGTGGTCCCATACAGGTCGGACAAAGCTACAAGACAACAACAAATGATTAGCTGACTCCTCATGGAAGTTGCAAAGGGGGCAATTAGTATCAGAGATCCCTGAATGATTCTTCTTAGAGAGATTAACCCTAGTGAGGTTCTTGTCTTGTATGGCTAAGCACATAAAAATCTTGACCTTCAATAGCACTTTTGCTTTCCAGGATATGCTGACATTATTTTTAACCCTATGACCATTAAGCAATCTATAGAGAGAGTTGATTGTGAAATTGCCATTCAGCGTGAGCCTCCATGAAGTAGAATCCGGCCTCGAAGTAATGGAAAACGGTGCTAAGATAGAATGCAAATCGTTTAGCTTAGAAGCAAGGTCGGATGTGATTCTCCTGGTGAAAGTTGGGGACCAAGACGTAATAGAACCAATAACTGATGCCTGAGAACGAATTGTGGCTTGCTTAATGCGGGCCAAATTATAAAGTTTTGGAAATAGATCTTTGAGAGGTGAGTCACCAACCCAGTTATCCTCCCAGAATCTGATCTTCTTACCATCTTCGAGAACAAATTTATTGCCACACAAGTAGGCATCCTTAGCTTTGACAATTCCCTTCCAGAACGGGGAGAGTTTTCCTTAAATTCTGCTTTGAATCTGTGTTGTTGAGAACCTCTTGAAGTAGCGAAATTTCACCATCCTTCCGTTTGTCTCCGGAGGAGCTTTGAAGGCGCCACCACCATTTTCCAAGTGCTGCTGAGTTGTAGTCCCTCAAATTCAGTACACCCAGCCCTCCTTGAGATTTTGCGGTGCAAACTTTCTCCCATTTCATCAAGTTGCAGGAACCTAAGGAACTGTCTGCTTCTCTCCACAAGAACTTCTGTCTTAGCTTGTCGACTATGCAGTCAAAGTCGGTAGTCGGCCCTAGTCGGCCAAGGGCCGACTAGGACTAGTCGGGACTAATTCGGGACTAGTCGGCCAAAACTTATTCTAACCCCTCCCCCCCTCCCTAAACATATATGATATATGAACTAGTATAAATGTCAATAAGTATATGATATTAGTCGGTTAATAACAATACATACCTTCACACTTCACAACATGGGTATAAATACATAAGTAACAGTCTAACAAAACACAGTTGTATTGGCTTCATGCCCATGCCAAAAGACTCAGAACTAAGAATTCATCACAATGTTTGTTTGATGATGTTTAATCAGTGAACAACCCCAATTTTGATTATAGGGTTATATGAATATCAACAAATAAACTAATTATTTGTCTATGTTTTTATCGGAGATTCTCAGGTGCTCAACAGATGATTACAGGGAAGAGCCATAGTTGTGAGTCTTGCTACTCAAGACTTTGAGCCAATGTAAAAAAATCCAAACAAAATTGCTTACAAAGACTTCTTTAAAAAAAAAATTTGCTTGCAAAATGCTGCCTGGGGACTAGTCGGCAGTCGTTAGTCGGGGACTAGTCGGGCTAGTCGGGTCTAGTCGGGGACTAGTCGGGCTACCGCCCAGCAATGAAAAAATCCAAATAAATCGGTCGGCAAAATGCCGCCCAGCGACTAGTCGGGGACTAGTCCCGACTTTGATAGCATAGCTTGTCGATCTTCTTAATAACCCAAGATGGGAGGTAGTAAAAACCCATGATGTAGGATGGAATGGCTGAAACAACCGAGTTGATTAGCGTCAATCTACCCCCGATCGATAGACATTTGCCCTTGCAACCGGACAATCTCTTCTCAATCCTTTGAATTATCGGATACCATTCTACTTTACCTAGCCTCATGTTGCTGATAGAGAGACCTAAGTACTTGGCTGGCAGCAAGGTTCTAAAAAGCGCTAGGCGCTAGTCGGGCGGTGGGGGGCCGCCTAGCGCCTAGGCGGCCTAGGCGGGGCCTAGGCGGCGCCTAGGCGTTTTGCCTTTTTTTAAATTATTTTAATTATTATTTTGATATTATATAATATATATATATATATGTTTAAAGATTAATATAAGTTCAAGATTATCCCAAACCATTATTTTAAAGAACAAGTATATAACCATAATTCAAGATTGAGTGATTAACAAGAACAAAAGCAAACATGGTCCGCCTGGCCAGCCTCAACCCGCCTGGCCCGCCTGGTCAGCCTCAGCCCGCCTAGACCGCCTAGGCGGCCGCCTTGCCCCGCCTAGACCGCCTAGGCGGCCGCCTAGCTCCGCCTGGGAGCTTGGCCGCTTTTCTGGAGCGCCTAGGGCCTAGGCGAGGCGGTGGGGGGCCGCCTAGCGCCTAGGCGCCGCCTAGGCGGCCGCCTAGACCGCTTTTTAGAACACTGGCTGGCAGATCTCCAATCTTGCAATTGATAAGGGACGCAAGAGTTTCACCTTTGCTTGAGCAAGAACCAATGCAGTAAAGGTAAAGGTAGGACTTATTGAAGTTTATCTGTAAGCCTGAACATAATTCGAATGCGTAAAGAATAATTTTTAGCGTCACTATTTGAGTTGGGTCTGCTTCACAAAGTATAGGTTCTTAACCCTTCAGGACTCTTGTCAATTCCTTTGATAAGATTAAGGGATGCTGCCCTCTTAAGGATGGCATCATAAATATCTACCACGAGAATGAAGAGGAAGGGTGATAGGGGGCATCCCTGTTTAACCCCTCTACCAATCTTGAAATGATAGTCCTTATCCTTGTTAACCAAGTAGGATAGTGTCGAGGATAAGATGTCCCAAATCATGCATATCCAATTGGGAAGAAAATTCATGGCTATTAGCTATGCAGTCAAAGTCGGTAATCGGCCCTGGTCGGCCAAGGGCCGACTAGGACTAGTCGGGACTAATTCGGGACTAGTCGGCCAAAACTTATTCTAACCCCTCCCCCCCCTCCCTAAACATATATGATATATGAACTGTCATAAATGTCAATAAGTATATGATATTAGTCGGTTAATAATAATACATACCTTCACTCTTCACAGCATGGGTATAAATACGTAAGTAACAGTCTAACAGAACACAGTTGTATTGGCTTCATGCCCATATCAAAAGACTCAGAACTAAGAATTCATCACAATATTTGTTTGATGATGTTTAATCAGTGAACAACCCCAATTTTGATTATAGGGTTATATGGATATCAACAAATAAACTAATTATTTGTCTATGTTTTTATCTGAGATTCTCAGGTGCTCAACAGATGATTACAGGGAAGAGTCATAGTTGTGAGTCTTGCGACTCAAGACTTTGAGCCAATGTAAAAAAATCCAAACAAAATTGCTTGCAAAGACTCCTTTCAAAAAAAAATTTTGCTTGCAGAATGCTGCCTGGGGATTAGTCGTTAGTCGGGGACTAGTCGGGTTTAGTCGGGGACTAGTCGGGATTCCGCCCAGCAATGACGGAATCAAAATTAATCGGTCAGCAAAATGCCGCCCAGGGACTAGTCGGGGACTAGTCGCCGACTAGTCCCGACTTTGATAGCATAGGCTATTAGCGACTTAATGAGGAATCCCCACTCAACTCTGTCAAATGCTTTATCAAAATCCAACTTCAACAGTATACCTTCCCCTCCTGTCTCCAGCAAATGATAAACTATCTCCTGAGCTAACGCGGCACTATCTAAAATGTTTCTGCCTTTAATGAACGCAGATTGGGAGTTGTGCACAAGGTCATTCATGACGGTACCAAGTCTATTGGAAATGATCTTGGTGATGATCTTATAAAGGCAGTTCGACAAGCTAATAGGCCGGAAGTCGGAAATGGAGAACGCGCCTTCCACCTTAGGCAAAAGAATGATCCACGAGAAGTTAATGCTGTGCAGTGAGGTCTTCAAAGCAAAGAAGTTTTTAACCAAATCAGTGACATCATCCTTGAGGACCAACCCAAAATGCTGATAGAAGAAAATAGGAAGACCGTCTGGCCCGGGGGCTCCGTTTGTATTCATCTCGAAGATTGCCTTCTTGACCTTCTCTCATAGCGAGTAGTTGATAGAAGACGGGTCAGCCATTCTAGTGAAAGGGATGTTATCCCAAGCAATCTCCAAGCCTGATAAAGTCACATCCTTATAGTTCTCGAAGTGAGCGGAAACTCTTTTGACACTATCTGCATGATTCTCGACTGTCTCATCACCCACCGTAAGATTGCTGAGTTTGTTCTTTCTCCTCCGGCCATTGGCAACCTTATGAAAATAGGAAGTATTGAGATCCCCTAAGGCCACCCACTTCTCTCTCGAACGTTGTTTCCACATAGCCTCCTCTTGCAGAAGAATGCCTTGTAAATCCCTGTTCAAATCATGCAGTGAGATAACCTCTCCATCATCAAGTGGTGGTGATTCTTGTTTGACCTCAAGGGAGTTGTTGATCTTCTCTAGAAGGAGCTTCTTCCTCTTCAAGACTGAGCCAAAGCAATCCCGGGCCCAGACTTTAATCTTCCTCCTTAAATATCGAACCTTAGAAGAAAATTTGATACTGGGTTATCCCTACGCGGAGCTTTCGACCACCATCGACCTACCAAGTCATCGAAATCCTCCTTGAGGGTCAACATTCTCTCAAAACGAAAAATCGGAGGTGGGTTAGAGTCATTGCTATCAAGAAGCAGCGGTACGTGGTCGGAAATGAAAGCTGTGAGGGCAAACTGGGCGATATTGGGGAACAAAGAATCCCAAGAATCACTAACAAGAAAGCGGTCAAGTCGTGCTGCACTCCTCGAATTGGATCACGTGAACATCCTTCCTGCTTAGGGAAGGTCCACCAAATGATTATCTCGCACGAACCCCGAGAATGCCTCTATGGCCCTGAAGTTATAAGAGTCACCCCAATCTCTCATGGCAAAATCGAGTGACATTAAAGTCACCACCAATGACCCATGGCCCCAGTATGGAAAGTCTGCAGGTATTAAGCTCATTACACATCTCCCCTCTCCGACTGTGGTCTGTTGGCCCATAAACGGAGGAGATCATAATAGAAGTGTTGGTAGTTTTATCTAGCAGAAGTAAGCAGACCGAAAATTCCCGGACGGAAAAGCTGATCAAATCAAACATAGCATCGTTCCCTCCAACTAGAATACCACTAGATGCGCCAACAGAGTCTTTAGCTACCCATTTGTTTATAAACCTCGAGCCCACTGAGTTTAGAAACTGGGTGGAGGGATTAATAGTCTAAGTTTCCTGAAGCATCAAAATGTCAGATTTCTGCAACGTAGCAAACATATTTGTGGCTCTCCTCTTCTCCATTGAGCCTAAAGCCCTATCATTCCATGAGATAATTTTCATAATAACCAACAATACCACCCCAGAAAACATCGGACTGAATCGGACCGGTCCACTGTAAGTCACATAAGAGTAGATGGTTTAAGGGGCATCAACACACAGGAGCACTTGAGGAAACACAACGCCATTTGGAAAATTTTAGGGCCCGAACTAACTCCAACTGTCGAAAAGATGACAAAAAGCTCCTGGCACTCAAAACATCTCCATCGGCTGTTGGTTTGAATCCGCACTCTCGCCAACTGCAAGATGATACCATCTTCAGGAAGTTGAGCGGCAAAAGGAGATCATCTGCTGAGCCCTGGTGTAGCTCGTCTAGCTGCTTCCTTAGAGCACGTTGGGCTGCCGGGTTCTGTCGGTTGTAAGTTCTTAAAAATTGTCGTAATCTCCTCTTAACCATCTTCTGGACCGGGGCTGAGGAGGGTCCAGCCTCATCCGCATTCGATTTGCCTACATCCACACTAGCATCCACTAACATATTTGACCCAATATTTCCAGCGATAAGTTCTGACCCAATAGACTGGGAAAAAGTATCTCCAACCACGGAATTCTGGGAATAATTGGGCTGTGATCTTGCAACAAAATTGGTGGGTTGGGATTCCTCCGATCTCGGGATCATCTGAGCTATGCTATCAAAGTCGGGACTAGTCGGCGACTAGTCTCCAGACGGTATTTTGCCGACCGATTAATTCCGATTCTGTCATTGTTGGGCGGAATCTCGACTGGACCCGACTAGTCCCCGACTAGCGACTACTGACTACCGATTAGTCCCCAGGCACCATTCTGCAAGCAATTTTTTTTTTTGCAAGAAGTCTTTGCAAGCAATTTTGTTTGGATTTTTTTACATTGGTTTAAAGTCTTGAGTCGCAAGACTCATAACTATGACTCTTCCCTGTAATCATATGTTGAGCACCTGAGAATCTCAGATAAAAACATAGACAAATAATTATTATTTATTTGTTGATATCCATATAACCCTATAATCAAAATTGGGGTTGTTCACAGATTAAACATCATCAAACAAATATTGTGATGAATTCTTAGTTCGGAGTCTTCTGACATGGGCATGAAGCCAATACAACTGTGTTGTGTTACTTATGTATTTATACCGATGCTGTAAAGTGCGAAGGTATGTATTGTTATTAACCGACTAATATCATATACTTATTGACATTTATGCTAACTCATATATCATATAAGTTTAGGGAGGGGGGAGGGGTTGGAATAAGTTTTGGCCGACTAGTCCCGAATTAGTCCCGACTAGTCCTAGTCGGCGGGCCGACTACCGACTTTGACTGCATAGCATCTAAGGAACATCCGGAAGAATTATGCCGATATTCTCCATTGGTAGCGGCTCAGTTGCCGGAGCACAATCCGCCGTGACATAAGCTTCGTTAAGAAAGTTATCCTTCCGATATGGAAACAATTGACACCGAGATTCACCCCACTGAGAGAGGAAGAAGGATTCTCTAAGTTAGTTGGAAAAGGAAATTTGCATAATGAACTAACTGTAGTTATTGTCTGTCCCAGTGTCCCTAGGGCTGCAAACGAACCAAGCTGTTTGTAAGCGGCTCGCAAACAAGCTCGATCAAAGCTCGTTTGAGTTCGTTCGGTTACTAATCAAGCCAAGCCCAAGCCTAGAGTTTAGGCTCGTTTAATAAACGAGCCAAGCTCAAGCAGACCAACGCTGGCTCGGTTGGGCTCGCGAACATGTTTGTTTAGGGCTTGTGAGCATGCCCGTGAATAGGCTTGTCAAAGGCTCATAAATGACTTTGAATAGACCTCACATATATAGTCCATGCTTTTGACTGATGTTGTAGTTCGGGAACAAGCTCGATAAGGGACCGTTTGATCACTAATTGAGCAAAGCCTAGCCTGAAGTTTAGGCTCGTTTAATAAACGAGCCAAGCTCAAGCAGACCAAAGCTCGGCTCGATAATTAAACAAGCCAAGCCCAAGCCTGGCTCTGAAGTTTAGGCTCGTTTAATAAACGAACAAGCTCAAACATACCAAAGCTTGGCTCTATTGCAGCCCTCCCTTAGCCTGACCACTCGCTTGGAAACTAGAGGAATATGTTGCACAAGAAAGACAATTCTCATATCTGTCACAAAGGTTAATGATATTGCCTCACAGGCTAATTTATCACAATTCTGCCTGTAATTTAAGCAAACCATGCTGCTCTGGTGAATTGAGAGGGCCACCCTGTGGAGTGGTTGCATGTCAGGAGTCTTAGCTCTCTGATTGGATATACAGGACCGGCATTGATCGCTTGTCACTTATAATTGCTTGTTGTGTTGGTTGGGCTACCATTTACTTTATTTGGATATGAACTATTAGCTGTATCAAGTATGTTACAGACAGTATTTTAATATTACTAGGATACGTGATCTGTCACATATTGCAATTGCTAGCCTTATGGAGGATATCAGTTGACATGGTTTCATATAATCTTGACATAAGAAGATTTATTTGCAGATAAAGAATTTTATGATTGATCCAGAAATCAGAGCTCAAGGAACTTTATTGAATCCACAATCATAGTTCAGGGAGATTTACCCTATGTGTCAATTGAAAAAATATATTTCAGCTGTGTGGAAAACTTACATCTACAAATTTGTTTGAGTGTAATGAAGCACCTTGCAATGGTAAAAGATCATATTGCCATCATATATTAGGTGTAACTTCACTTAGCATGATGATATTTTATTGGGGGACTTAGCCATAAGTCATTTTAAGTAAACTGTTTTGAGCTGAGGGACATGCAAAATATTAGTTTTGCACCAGATGCCTCCCTGAAATACACTTTACATCAAGTACCTCCAACCACCGGTTTGACTTTGTCAAACAATCCAAATGACAAAACTACCCTTAATCTTATTTGCTACAGTATTTTGCAGATTTTGCTACAGTGATTCACTGTTGCAAAGAGTAACAATCTTTACTGATTGTTACTCTTTGCTATTATGATTTCACTGTAGCATTTTTTTTTTAAACGACAAAAAAATTCAGATTTTTGCTACAATGATTTCACTCTAGCAAAGAGTAATAATTTGCAGTGAAAAGAGTAACAATCTTTGCAGATTACTCCTTGCTACGGTAATTTCACTGCAGCAACATTTTTTACAGCGATATTTTCAAAAAAAATTTGCTACACTGATTTCACTTTAGCAAAGAGTAACAATACTTGCAGATTGTTACTCTTTGTAAATTGCTACAGTGATTTGTGTCAAACATCCAAATTCTATATGCTTTCCCTGTACAACCGCATGTAGGGGTAAAACGGGTACTTAAAATAAATTAGTTACGGAGGGACTTTTCACGAAACCCAAATGTTGTCTGTTCTTTAGCTAGCAGAGCATCTGCTACAAGGATCTAACACACATTAACATTTGTTAAATGGCATGACTATGCATGTTTCTTCCCTCTGAACATTACCCTACTTCTTGTGGAACTTGTGTTTTTTGATATTTCTGTATTGCATATCATTTATGCCTTCATTTACATGGCATTAAATATTGCTAAATCATGCAGACGATGGTGAAGAAATCGATGGGCTGCCTACTGAAGGTGTAGAGATAACTTGCTTCCATATGGTATGATCACCATTCCCTGTAACATATTATTTTTCCTTGCTATGTATTATGCTGATAGAGATAGCTTTGGTGCATTTGTTTCTACACCAAAAAAAATAAAAGAAGAAAAAGATAACTGTGGTGCATTGATTACATAAACTAAGAACACAATGCAATCTGTAAAACTGATTTTATCATGTTTCATGTACTGTACTATTATGCATGTTCCATAAATCTATGTAACCTATAATTCTATATCTTCTTGTTGCTAGGTACTTAATGATATTTTGTATTTCTTAAGGGATTTCAATATGACATTATAATCTAACAAATTTTGTTCAAGTATGGAAGTAAAAATATATGGTGAAATCTAAAAATTAAACAATATTGATTTTAGTCAGAAAACAGAGTTGGAATGACTAAGAAGTTACAAGGAAAGTTGTCTTCCACCAAGAGGCTGAGAAAGATTGCTATAAGAACTTAGAGAAATCCTGCTTATTAGTGCTCTTTCTCTTGTGATGTTGTTTGCCATCATGTTAGCCATTCTACCACATTCCACTGTCGAGACTAAAATAGAGGCATAAGGTGTAACCATGTCCATATCTAGTAGCCTACATGGTAGATTCATGAACAAGCTATCTCATTGAGGTTTTTGTATGTATGTGTGTGTATCGCAGGGTGGGGTGAGTGGGTGTGGCACCAAGTAAGTGCGTGCGTACGTGGGTGTGTGTGGATTGTGTGTGTGTGTGGTGTGTGTGTGTGTGTGTGTGTGTGTGTGTGGAGGGGGGGGGGGGGGGTGGCTATACACTAAGAAATTAGACTATTTCCTAGATGTGCATGGGTTAATGATGTATATACATAACTTGCATTGGTAGCATTCTCAAGCTTGTGGCAGTTGACAACATAGGCACTTAAGTAGTGTGCTATACACTAAGCGAATGAGTTATATAAATATTTTTCATTTATAACATTCCTCAAACATGTGGGGCAAAGGCATATGATTTTGTCAAAGATGGGTATATTCACTAAATTGTAGGTCAAGAAATCTTAGAACGGGGTGTAACTATGGTTGCCGCCTGAAAAACATTTCACCATGCAAGTTTCGGATTTTTGGTATTACAAAATTAAATTTGATATCGAAATGGTTAGCTACCTATTCAGCCAGATTTAGACTAAATGAAACTGGTTTTGTTTGTCATTTGATCAGAATACGTGCTTCAACATATTTATCATTCTACTTCATAAAACACACATAGGAATCAACTTAAAGTATTAGGCCAATTCATAGTGAAATTTGACATAACTTATGTTACTTTGTTGTCCCCATTATCATGATTATTCCAGTCTTTCTTATTTTATCTTGATTTTTCTAATTTTTAACTTTAGAAATTTATTTAGCTTTAGCATGGTACAACCAAGGCCCTTCTGGAACAAAACAAAACATGAAGCATTTCACCCTATGGTTGGGCCAAAACATGTTGTAATACCGAAGTTTCAATCCATAGGCATAGAAAGATAAAGTTTGTATGAGGTTCCTGGAGGAAGTGCACCATATGACTAGGGAGATTTGGACACTGTAGTGGGCCAGCCAAGTGACTTTTGCTGACTAGATCCTAAAGGGAAATGATAGCTTTAATGCAGCTCCACAAATGACTGTTTGGGCATTCTTGGCATTCTTGCGGTCTTTGATTGTTCCCTAAGATTAAGGATTTAAGTATCACATGCATGCGGCAATTACTGTATAGTTTGAGCTCGGCACTGTACACGTACTATACCATGTTGTGCCAGCACATGCATGGAACAACATGAAAATACACGCAACTGTATCTACTGGCATGCATTTGACACCTTAAGATGTGCTAGTTTATGATCCTTTGACATCTAGACGACGAGTATTTGCTTTCTAGTGATTATAAGATTTGTTATGTCTGTAAACATAAGTTTTGATGCTTATCTAAAAACCTGCTTTCCTATATACTTTTCCTCTTATTACTTGTGTTGATTGTTGAATGAGCACATAAAACATGTTAATTGTTCGATCTAAATATATTATACACCTAAAGTAATATGATTTTGCAACACAAAGGAAATGCTGAAATTATAGACACGAAGGTATGGGATTATAAACATCACACTATCACAAGAGATGCGCGCCATGACAATGATAATCCTATATACTGATACATTCCATTTAAATATAAAAAAACATGAGTGTGGATTGTATCAATCACCACTCATCCGTGCCATTTTGGAGATTCATGTTGGTGTTTTGGGAGCTCGTCTGCAGTCAGTATGCCTTGATCTCCATTCCGTGTGATCCGGAAAGCATATCAATACACATTGAACCCTTGACGACGTTGACGTTGGCAAATGATACCAAGATTTAAATTTGGTTGCATGTATGGTTTAGGTCCAGCTGAAATTTCAACCAAAATGATGTAAAAAATTCGAATTGGTTAAAAAAAGGGGGTTTTGAAGCTTGTTTTTGAAATTGTTAAATTTAACTCTTTTATAGTTGTGCATACATATTTACATGAATTGTTTGAAGAAATCACACACCAAACACATAGTAAGCTAGCATAGGCCTTGAAGTTGGACGAAGTATGCCAAAATCCGCCGAAGTCGGGTGAATAGTGATGAAGTATATGACGAAGTTGGGCGAAGTGTCGCTTATCCCAACACGGCAATGCAGGATACTTATAGCCTCAGACACACCAAAAGCAGCCCACAGGTTTTTCGAAATCCGTGAATTGGTTTCGGTTGAAATTCTTGTAATGCACACTAAATGACGACATTTCGTTGAGCTATTGAACAAAACCTGCCCATGGTTTTTCGAAACCACCCGGTTTCGATGGCCCCCCCTACTTTCGATCGATATTTCGCCAAAATTCAGTAAAATTAACCCAGAATGACGAAATTGTAGCGAAATTACGAAGCCTCGGTTTCGACCGTGCTTTTCATTTTGGTCCCGGTTGAAACCGAAATATTTCGCCGAAATTTCAATATTTCGATCAAAATTTGAAACCCTGAATGGTACATGATGAGTTTTGAAGAATCTAGTAGTCGTTGCTCAGACTTTCTTCGTTTTGGTTCTACCTCTCCTTCCCCCCCCCCCGCTTCATGCTAATGCACATGCCATCTCCATTATTTCCTCAGCCTCATCTGCCAGTTTAGTTGGATGTGCATGTGCAAGTAGAATCCTCATGCACGAGGATTGCCCACGGCTCAATGATGCCTCCTTCCCTTTACTCAAAATTTGTTAACTTTAAACTCGTTAGTCTCTATTATATAAGAAGAATTCCCTCATGCTGACACCAAAAATTCAATACCCACTTCTACCCCTAATATAAATTAAATATATTATTATATACAAAATATTAGGAATAATTTGACTTTTAATGGTAGTTTATTTGGAGCCTCCAATTAATCGGCAAACTTCAGCACTCTATATCTTCATGTAAACCACCCAACCCACCAATCTTCTCTCTCTCTCTCTCTCTCTCTCTCCATGTCATCCCCTTCGCACATGTGCATCGCACGTGCGTATTTCTAGTAACTACTAATGAAAGTTTATGGCCTTCACCTACTACTTCAAGTTTTGAACAACTCCCCAACTGTATCCAAATCTCTGGAGGGATAAAAGGATAGGATTTACTATCTTTGGGTATCTACAATAGGTGGCGTTTGAGTCGTGCTGGTCATCCATGATATCTTACCTAAAAATATACAGGTATCTTGACACATGTCAACTTCTTTTTCACAAATTTCTAGATGGGATATCTTCGCCATATGGCAGTCCTTGTATATTTAAAATTCTACGTAACTTTTAAAGTTGAGTAAATTTTACTGAAAATATTGAACTAATCTAAGTCTTCAGAGATGGCATCTTGGAAACAATTGCTTAAATATCATTATAATACGCATACATACATTGTATATTTATTTATTTCCAGTAAATTACTTTTATTATTTTATTAGGATGAAATTAAATTGGAAATTTATATTATAAATACTAGTAGTTATTATGACTTAGGTACTGAACATGTTCAAAAAATAAATTTACGTATGTTTACAATGTTTACTTGAGATTTTTTTTTTTAAATTTTAGTATATAATACGTTTTAGAAGAATTATTGCTAAATTTATCATGGGTTTGGGGGGATTGTATCCAATAGAGTGGTCCCACTCAGCAACATATCAAAATTTTATCATGAGAGGATGAGAATCATGAGATTTAATAAGTCAAATTTCATTTTCATCATGATTTTGGGATGAAATTTGGGTAAAATCCAATTTCTTGCCCTAATTGATGAATTTAGCTCCACTATTTGATTTCTTTGGTGAATACATGGATCTGGATCACTAATCAGGTTAAATCCAACTTAGATCTCTCACTTTGCATGAAGTTATATATTTTTTTTCAAAGGAATACCCAAAAAGGCCTTGTATCGGATTTTGCTTCTTGTTGGCCATCTTGCTTGAACATCGCCTCTGTTGAGTGGTTTGAGCTTGAAAGTTGATGGAGATATCGAACAGAGGAGACCACTATCGATCATTCCGAATGGAAACAATGTGATTTGGAATGATCCAAAAATTCTTGAACCGGGTTTTTGTTTGCGTGCCTTATAGCGCTGAACAGTATCACACTGCATCTAATGCAGATTAGAACATTTTGCATGGTCAATGCCAATAATACATGTGCTGTAATTCTGCAGGGGGCATGCATGAATGGGCCCCTGTACCATGCCGGGTAGCTGATGGCAACGATAGTGTGCCTGTGTGGCATGCTATGATATGAACTAGTAATCTAATCCTTCCCTAGAGTGTATATAATAATGGCAGAGTATTTCATTGAATGTTCGGAACAGTGGTCTTGTTTTTTTCATTCACTATTCCTTGTTTGTATGAAGCAATATCCCATATTTCTCCTAACTTAAACCTCAGATTTAAAAAACATGATCAGCTACTAGGCTCAACTTTCTTGTAAATGTACATCTGAGTCATGTGACTATATCTCTGATTTGAAGTCGTATATTAACCGCCTTATCGTTGATATCTTTTTGCAGGATGGTGCACATTATATGATCTATACACCATCTGATCCACTTTTGTTTGTTGCTGTTAAGGTATATTATCAATTTCCTTTCTACATTTAGAGGAGACTGATTCTGATCTTCTTGGAAACCTAGAGATACATACGCCAGCATCTCTTGTACGGAAATTGTTTGAAGTTCTCCTGAAATGATTTTCAAAAATTTTTGTTAGGTTTTCTCAATTATTTTTGAATATCTGATCTTTGGAGGCATATATCAAATGACTATGATTTTACCTGTGCAGGATAAAAATGGTCTGTTGCAAATTGTTGATGATGTAAGCCATCTCATCTGTTCTTAAGCGCCCTCTCTGCTAGATTACTGTTTTTCTTTAGTTATCACTATTTGGGATTCATGATCTTTTGCTTTAATATGCACATTGATGAATGCCATCTTTTGTTTTCATAATTTATAGGAATATTTTCCCTCCTGCCTTCTCTTTGGTCATTCACTGATGTCAAATTTGTTATACTTTTGGATTTGTCCATTTGCATGTCCTTTAACGTAAAAGATTGTCTCCTGCTGAAGTAGTCCCTTAGATGGGGTATATTCTAATCTTCTATATTAGGAAGCAATTTTTTTGGGCCCGAGAAGACCGTGCTCCTCCACTCAAGCCGTTTCTGATTTCCCGTGGTTTTCGGTTCTTTACAATTCTGTATTTATGCTAGCTTCAGAATCCAGCCATGTCCATAGTTCACAGTTGCAATGGACTTGATTTTGGGGATTGTTATCTGCAAATAGTGTGCCCTGGTCACTGGTAGCTTTGTAGTTAACACATTATATGTGCTATATTATTGACTATAATTTGTTTCGTTCTCTATATAGATCCATAAGCAACATTTATATGTTGGGTTATTGACAAGAATCTGTTTCTCTGTATAAGACCACCGACATAATGACATGCGCCACGTGATTGATATATTTACTTCCATCACATCCATCGTTAACTAAAGAGAGGCTCTTATCATAGTCGAATTTTTTTTCTCTTTTAGAGTTTGCGCTGATTGCATTAAATACACTGTTTGATTGACAAGCAAGAGATCTTTTCTTTCCTCTTATCACATGCTTGGTTGGTCATATTTATGCTTGATATTATTTATACTTAATTAAAGTGTGTGTGTATGTGTATATATATATATATATATATATATATATATATATATAGAGAGAGAGAGAGAGAGAGAGAGAGAGAGAGAGAGAGAGAGAGAGAGAGAAATGTTAAAATGCGGCGTGCGGTGCGTGTGGTGTCGCACCATAGCCGTCTGATGCACCGCTGCGTGCATCGCACGCACCGCAGCGGTGCATCAGACGGCTGCGGTGCGACGCCGCACGCACCGCAGCCTAACAGCTCTCTCTCTCTCTCTCTCTATATATATATATATATATATATATATATATATATATATATAGTAGTGATACATTGCGGCCGGGTAACGTGCGGCTTAACTTGCGACCACCCCCGTCGGGGGTATTTTTGTTTTTTTTGTTTTTTGGTGATTGATCACCCACCCTTGGATAGCGCACACAAAATATTTCAGCCCGATCCAAGACCTGTAGGCTGTCCAAATGTGATCGACTTTTATCGGTCGTTCATTTTTATCGTCATTTTGATCAACACATTACAGGTCTTGGATCGGGTTGAAATTTTTTGTGTGTGATATCCAAGGGTGGGTGATCAATCCAAAAAAAAAAAAACCAAAAATACCCCCGAAGGGGGTGCCGCACGTTACCGGCCGCAATGTATCACTAGTCTCTCTCTCTCTCTCTCTCTCTATATATATATATATATATATATATATATATATATAGGGGGCGGGGAGCCTGCACCCGGGGTGCAGCAACAACGCTGCACCTCAACCTTGTTTTACCTACCTAGAAGTTTTGGAATTGGATGAAATTTGGTGAGGGTGTTGTCTAGGGTAAGATGATCATCCTCACAAATTTTCATCAAATTCCAAAACTTCTAGGGGGGTCAAATGGTCGAAGCAAAATCTGCAGATTTTAACGGTGACTTCGGACGGCTGATTTTGCTTCGACCATTTGACCCCCCTAGAAGTTTTGGAATTTGATGAAAATTTGTAAGGATGATCACCTTACCCTAGACAACACCCTCACCAAATTTCATCCAATTCCAAAACTTCTAGGTAGGTAAAACAAGGGGGTGGTGCAGCGTTAACGCTGCACCCCGGGTGCAGGCTCCCCGCCCCCATATATATATATATATATATATATATATATATATATATATATATATATATATATATATATATATATATATATATATATATATATATATATATATATATGAGGGCTGGGTTCCTATGACATGTCATAGGGAGTACCCTATGACATATGGTGAATTAGTAATGCTAGAATGTTTAGAATGTGCTGAATTTTTTTGAGAGTGATCACCTTACCTTAGATAGAATGTCCACAAAAAATCAAAGCATTCTAAAACTTATTGGGGCATCAAATGCTAGAAGCTTTATCGGCCATCCATTTTAACCGTTAAATTGAAAATCATATTTGATGCCTCTAGAAGTTTTAGAATGAGCCGATTTTTTGCAGGGGTCCTATCTAAGATACGGTGATCATCCTCATAAAAATTCAGAACATTCTAAATATTCTAGGGTTACTAACTCACCATATGTCATAGGGTACTCCCTATGACATGTCATAGGAACTCATTTCCCTATATATATATATATATATATATATATATATATATATATATATATATATATATATATATATATATATATATATATATATATATATATATATATATATATATATATATATATATATATATATATATATATATATATATATATATATAGGGAAAGGGTTTGGTGAACTTGAGTTCACAAATGAGTGGTGTAACATGGTTTATATTACGCCATGTGTCCATTGAAAAGACATAAAGTAAGTAAGAGGGGATATGCATTTAAGAGGGTTGAATACTGAAAAGACATAAAGCAAAAACTAAAAGAGGGTTGAACACTTTCTCAGAACATGTGACAGTTTCTTCATTCGAGTTCACCATTTGAATGGTGAACTCGAGTTCAACTTCCCGGGCCCCATATAGATATGGAACTAGGCGGCAAGTGTAGAAGAAAGATGATGAAAGGGAGAAAGATGAGTAAGAACAACTTATGGATTTTAATTAGTGTGTTAAAAGATGATTAATTCTAATACAACTTAGAATTATGGCAAGGGGTAGAATCAGGGAAAGAGTGAGCTATCTCAACCAATGTTATGCTGTTTGCACTCGGCACTGACATTTTGCTCATGAGCTCCTGGGCAAGAGAGTTGGCGGTGTGCCCTGAGCAGCGAGATAAGCACAAAATTTACTTCTAGAATCAAAACAAAACATTTAATTTGTTTTAGAAAATTAGGTTTGAACTGTTGTGGAAGAAGTCTAGTAAATCTGCAAAAACAAAGCTATTATGCATAAAGTAAAGCTAAGTAAAACCAAAATAATAATCAATTGAAAGAACATAGTTTTTATTATGATGTTTAGAAATAATAGGAGCATGATCACAAACATCAAAGTGAATAAGCTCAGAAGGTGTAGCGTTTGTAGACATTTAACTGATAGACGTACTAGGTATAGAAGGTAAAGCACACTGGTTAAAAAAGCTTATTTCCCAACGATGAAGTTAAAATTTGAAAAACATACTCGACCTAAGGGACCACTACTAGCTAAATTACCAAGTCTATCACTAGACACGAACTAAATTTGCGACACCATCAATCAAATCGAGGGGAAGATGACCGAGATGTAGCAATAGTGGTGTAAACCAAAGTAGTATCTATCTATAATACAAAGCGGATGGCCCTAATGTGGCACTAGGGGTGGCAATGGGTCATGTCGGGTTGGGTTTGTGTTGTGTCCAAAACCCCTAGACCCGGACTCGACCCGTTTAACTAATCGTGTCTAGATTCTAAACCTGTACCCGGCCTGTTTATAAACGGGTAGACCCGATAAGACCCGTTAGACTTGTTTACCACACGGGTTTATTCAGTTGACCCTATCCGACTCAACCCGACATTACCTGATAGATCGCTAATACTATATATTATAGTATCGGATTGCGGGTAGCCTGACCCGACCCGACACGACACGACCCGGTGAATTTTAAACGGGTCTACTGTGTCCGGACCCTAAACCTGGACCCGACCTGTTTATTAAACGGGTCTATCATGTCGACCCGTTTACGACCCGAACCCGTTTAGCCCTGACCCAGACTCGCTAACTTTGTGTCGGGTCCAAAATTGCCAGCCCTACGTGGCACCCTCTGCTGCCCTGATAACTCCTCTTTGTTTTGCCTCATGAGTTGCTACGTGCCCCCCCCCCTCTTCTCTCTCTCTTTGAACTGTTTTTTATCTCCCTCATCCATTTCGTCATGTTGTGGGGTTGTGGCGGGCACTTGGGGCTGATCTCATCAGAGTTGTTGGGGGTGTGTCGTGACTGACACTCGGGGTCGATTGCATTAAAGCAGTTCCGGGTGTGTCGACCGCTCCCAGGCTTTGCCCGGGTGTCACACTAGTGGGAATATATAGCTAATCCAATTAAAAAAACCACCCCTTCCTCACCATGTTTTGAATCTTATGATCATCTTACTTGTATGATTTATACATGACATGTAGCATTAAATGAGATGTGCAAACTTGATTAATAATCTTTAACAAAGAGGTGTGGGAATCGATAAAGGAGCTAGTAGTAGCCAGTAGGACAACACTGCTATATATCAAGAATATTTGATCAATCAATAGTGAAGATTGCATTGAGACTGAAAAGAAGTGCAATAAAGCCGAAGGCTTGAATATACTGTCATGTTATGGTAAGTCCCTGAATCATATATCCAAAAATGCAAGAAGTACCTGAAAGTGGGGCAGGTGACAATGGGGGTGAAGTCATGAGATGATGGAAAGTGGGTGCCGAGAAAGTTTTGTTGCAAGCTCAATAATTTGTCCTCATGTGAAGTCGTAGTTACTTGCGTGGTGGTCTCATTAACTTAAGCAGAAGATGTAGAAGAGTAGTGGTATGGACACTATACTTTCTTACTAATTGAATCTGTAATCATTTAAACTAGAGGTACCTGAAGAAGCGGGGCATGATGGTAATGGTAGTGAAGTCACGAGAGATGGAAGGCAAATGCCGAGAAAGTTTGGCTCTGCAGTTAATAAAATCTGGCCATGCAATTCTAAAATTAGAGGAGTTCAGTTTGATATTATTACCTTTAAATAATAAAACGTCTCAAATTTAATATCTTTTTTGAACTAATATATGTGGAATGCTGTTCTAAAATTGATTTTCGATATATTTTAAATAAAAGAAACCTTGGTTTCTTTCATTATTTACTTGGCTGCAATAATCAATATTACGAATAAAAATATAAGTGGGCAGCTTTTATAAAATCTTCTCCAAGAAGTGGTTAAGATGTAAGAGGACCGGAAGGCAAGTAGATGAGATTGCTTATGGAGTCGGTAACGATTCTCACGTGCAAATTCATCTTTTTTGGGAACAGGATCTCCTGGAGGACCCTGCCGTCATTGGTGCTATCGACGAGGAGACAGAATTCAATGCTTTGGTGGTACTTAGCCTCTCTTCTCATGACTCTTGGTTGTTAGTTGGATGAAACGTATCGATCTTCGATCACATGTTGAGTTATCGCAAAGCATCCAATCTCATAGATAATGGTGCAGAAGTTTAAACCCTAATCATCCTACTTTTTCTGATCTGGGATTGGACGGTGGAGTCCTACGAGGACAACCTTGCCCTCGATCACCCTACTTCTTTGTCGTGATAACACTGATGCTTGGATTTTTTTCGTAGGAGGAAGAGGCTGCCCTTCTTGAGTCGTTGTTGGGGGAGAGATGATGACTGCATATCATCGCTTCTTTCTGGAGATACGCTGCCAGCTGCTGAAGCGTAGTTTTGTTGCCATCTATGTAATTTTCTGCTCCCAGTTGTTGACTTACCGGTGTGCATCCATGTACAGACTGCCTATGCAACACCAGCAAGCTTTCTGCTGAACAGACTTAAAGCTCTTGTTGGAGCAAGCGAAAAGCCGCTTTAACTCCTTGTGGTTTTTCTGAAGAAAAGAAATTGCGAGAGATCCGAACACAAATAGCAGCGGAGGCCCGATTCCTGAATGGGATGACACCCCAAATTGCTCCCGGACGCCACATTGATTGTACCTTAAATGCTTAGAACAAGAGGATCTGGCTTTGTCCCAGCCCGGCATGGACCGGTATGCGCTTAGTTTGGCTTGTCGCCATTTGGGTGCCCTCTGCATGTTGGGCGCTGACTGAAAAATTTAGAGGGGGTACCTTGTTGGATTCTTTGACATGTTGGCCAGATGTTTGCATATTTCATCGAAGGATTTGGTGTCGTATTTGTGAAAATTTGGTGTTTTTATTGTAAAGGGTCTCCAACTGACAGCGCAGGTGGAAACTAGCTTTTGTGGCTATTTCCATCCTTGGTCTATCTTGTGTTGGCGCGCTAATTTTTTTTTTTAAAGATGACATGCCTGTCCTGGTTTGAGAGACGCCTGAAGTACCATTACACAAAAGAGATGACGGTTCGATGCCTGCCAACTGCATGATCTCAAAGTATCTTTTATCTTGCTAAAGACCAAGCCTTGTTTCTGCCCACAAGTGCACCATCTTATTTATTCCATCATGTGCCCTACAAGGAGGGAAACAATGGGGTTAACCATTGGGATACAATCGTAGTTGTCCCGACACACTATCTGGTGATTTATTTACTGCGTAGTCTGTCTATTTGCACCCATGGAATTAGTGATGGAACCTTAAAAAATGTAATATTTTTATTTCTTGTTTACCCTCATCCCTAATCTTCAGTCGGTCAACATTGATGCTGCCTCTGTTGTCCTTCGTCTCGGTCGTTGCCCTAGACTCCTCTGTCGCATCCTTTTTCGACTACACCCTTTACCGCCCTCCTCCCTTCGTCGTCCATCTTCCCTGTGCTTGAACCATATCCGCTGGTAGCACATCGACACTGTTGATGGTTGCTCGCTGAAGCTATCGCGATAGGTATGTACTGACATCATCATGGGGATGTCGGTAATTACCCCACCGACACTGGCCAACTGCTTGAGGTTCAGGAGTGGGGAAGAAGGAGGGAGGAGGCTAGCTACTTATAGTTCCGATGAGGGGACGATGGAGGAAGGGGGAGGGAGGTGGAGGAGAAAGGGGAAGGAGGGCCAATGACTTAGGTTTCTAGCACAGGGAAGATGGAGGAAGGAGGTGGTGGTGGAAGGAGGATGGGGGAGGAGTAGGGCGACAGGGACGACCATGGAGGGGGTGGACGGTCGGACATGATGACAGCGTGAAGGGGGGGGGGGGGGGGGGGGGGGTGATTTTGGTGTTTTTGTTTGTGCCAAGAATAGTATGTTAAAATGGGTTGGGGACCAAGAAAGATTCGGGAGCCATCACTAATTGCATGGGTGCGAATAGACGGATCCTTCCAAAAAAGAAAACTTATAGAATGATATGAAATTCAATCTGTTATGTACTAACCAGGTTCACTAAATCTATTTTTTGCCTTTCTTTTCGGGTGTGTTTGGCATTGGTTTTGAAGGCCTTGTTTTGGGTCGAAAGTAGTTCTGCTTGCCAAACTAGTTTTGGTATAAGATTTTAGTGCGGTTGGGATACGATTCGAAAGTTGATTTTTCAAAACCAAAATCAGAAAATCACCAAAACCCAAAAGCAGAAATTTTTTGCTTTTGGGTTCTTGAGCCAACGAGGCAAAACAATAATTAAGAGAAACTATTGTGAATAATGCATATGTTGTAGAGAGAAACTATTGTAAAAAGAGAATTTAAAACTGCTAGAATATATACAGATCATATTGTAGGAAGAGAAAATTATTATAGAGAGAATATTTTAGAGAAAATATATTATAGGTATAAAAATATTATAGAGAAAATTCTAAAGAGAATAATATAGGTAGAGAGATTATTAAATAAATAAAAATATAGTAAGAGAAAATATCGAAGATAGAAAATGTTATATAGGAAATATTATAGAGAGAAAATATTGTAGAGGAAACATGTTATAGAGAGAAAATCTTATACAAAGTGAAAATATTATAGAAAGAATATTTTAGAGAGAGAAAATGTTATAGAAAGAGAATATTTTAGAGAGAATATATTATAGAGAGTACAATTTAGACAAAATATTATAGAGAGAAAAATACATAGAGGAGAAAAAATATTAATTATAGAGAGAATATATCATAGAGATAAAATGTTATAGAAATAGAATATTTTAGAGAGAGAAAATGTTGTGAAAAGATAATATTTTAGAGAGAAATATTGTAGAGAGAAAACATTGTAGAAATAGGATAGTTTAGAGATAAAATATTATAGAAAGAGAATATTTTAGAGAGAAAATATTTTAGAGAGAGTATTTTAGAAAGAGAATATTGTAGAGAGAGAAATAGATGTAGAGAAAGAAACTGTTGTGGGAAAAGAATGTTTTAGAGAAAGATAATATTTTAGATAGAGAATATATTATAGAATATAGTTTAGATAAAAAATATTGTAGAGATAGAAAATAACATAGAGAGGAGAAAAATATTAATTATAGAGATGAAAAATATTCAAGAGAGAAAATATTATAGAAAGAATATTTTAGAGAGAGAAAATATTGTAAAAAGAGAATATTTTAGAGAGAAAAATGTTATAAGGAGGAAACGTTGTAGAAATAGGATATTTTAGAGAGAGAAAATATTATAGAAAGAGAATATTAGAGAGAGAAAATATTATAGAGCGAGAATATTTTATAAAGAAAAAATATTGTAGTAAGAGAAAATGACGTAGAGAAAAAATATTATAGAGAAAAAATATCATAGAGAGAATGTTATAGAGAAAAAATATTATATAAAGAGATCAAAAATGTTGTAGATAGAAAAAATATTGTAGAAAGAAAAAATATTATAGAGAGAAAATATTGTAGAAATAGAATATTTTAAACAGAGAAAATGTTGTAGAGAGAAAAAATATTGTACAAAGAGAATATTTTAGAGAAAGAAAATATTGTAAAGAGAATATTTTAGAGAGAGCAAATGTTTAATAGAGAAACTGAAGTATGGAAAATATTATAGAAAGAAAATATCATAAAGAGAGAAAATAGCATAGAGAGAAGATAAATAATATTATAGAGAGAAAATATTAGAGTAAATTATGTATAGAGAGAAAATGCGTTAGAAGGAGAGTATTTTAGAAAAAAAATATTGTAGAGAGAAAATGACGTAGAGAGGAGAAAAAATATTATAGAGAGAAAATATCATTAAGATAATATTTGTGAGAAGATATTGTAAAAAGAGAAAATATCGTAGAGTGAAAACATTGAAGAGAACATTTTTGGGAAATAAAATGTTGTAGAGAGAATTGACATTGAGAGAGAAGAAGAAAATATCATAAAGAGAAAATATTATAAGGATAAAATATTATTGATAAAAAATATTATAGAGAGAGAAACTGCTCCAAAGAGAAATATTATATAGAGAGAATATTGGCAAAGAGAGTATTACACAAACAATATTTTAGAATAAAATATTATTAGAGAGAGAAAATGATATATATACAAAATAATGTGATAGATAGAGTATGTTATATGGATAATGTTTTACAAATAAAATATTTAAATATAGAGGAAATAACTACAAAACTTGTTTTAGGCTCAAAACTGATTTTATAGCCAAATGCTCAAATGTTGATAATTTTAGAACTAGTTCTTGATAAGCCAAAACTGGTTTCGCACAAAACTAGTTCTTGATATTCCAAAATCAAAACATAAAATTTTGAAACCAACGACAAACGCACCATTCATCTTCAATTTACTTCTTTTCCAACATTTGATTCAAGAACATAAATAGTGTAAAAAGGCCAGTATTGTTATTTTGGTATAGTGTAAATAGTGGTGGAAGGAGGAAGGACGAAGGGGGAGGAATAGGGCGACAGAGACGACCATGGAGGGGTGGATGGTCGGACATGATGACAGCGTGAGGGGGGATTTTGGTGTTATTGTTGGTGCCAAGAATAGTAGATTAAAATGGGTTGGGGACCAAGAAAGATTCGGGAGCCATCACTAATTCCATGGGTGCGAATAGACGGACCCTTCGAAAAAAAGAAAACTTATAGAATGATATGAAATTCAATATGTTATGCACTAATCAGGTTCCCTAAATCTCTATTTTGCCTTTCTTTTCGGGTGTGTTTGGCATTGGTTTTGAAGGCCTTGTTTTGGGTCAAAAGTAGTTTTGCTTGCCAAACTAGTTTTGGTATAAGATTTTAGTGCATTTGGGATCCGATTAGAAAGTTTGATTTTTCAAAACCAAAACCAAAACACCACCAAAACCCAAAAGCGGACATTTTTTGTTTTTGGGTTCTTGAGCCGAGGAGGCAAAACAATACTTAAGAGAAACTATTGTGAATAACGCTTATCTTGTAGAGAGAAACTATTGTAAAGAGAGAATTTAAAACTGGGAGAATATATACAGATCATATTATAGGGAGAGAAAATTATTATAGAGAGAATATTTTAGAAAAAATATATTATAGATATAAAAATATTATAGAAAAAATTCTAAAGAGAAGAATATAGATAGAGAGAGTATTAAATAAATAAAAATATAGTGAGAGAAAATATTGAAGATAGAAAATGTTATATAGGAAATATTATTGAGAGAAAATATTATAGAAGGAAAATGTTATAGAGAGAAAATATCATAGTGTTAAAGAGAGAGAAATTAATGTAGAGAGAGAAAATGTTATAGAAAGAATATTTTAGAGAGAGAAAATATTATCGAAAGATAATATTTTAGAGAGAGAATATATTATAGAGAGTACAATTTAGACAAAAAATATTGTAGAGAGAAATACATAGAGGAGAAAAAAATATTAATTATAGAGAGAATATATCATAGAGAGAAAATATTATATAAATAGAATATTTTAGAGAGAGAAAATATTGTAAAAAGATAATATTTAAGAGAGAGAAATATTATAGAAAGAAAACATTATAGAAATAGGATAGTTTAGACATAAAATATTATAGAAAGAGAATATTTTAGAGAGAAAATATTATAGAGAGGGAATATTTTAGAAAGAGAATATTGTAGAGAGAGAAATAGATGTAGAGAAATAAAATCTTGTGGAAAAAGAATATTTTAGAGAAAAAAAATATTATAGAAAGATAATATTTTAGATAGAGAATATATTATAGAATATAGTTTAGATAAAAAATATTTTAGAGAGAGAAAATAACATAGAGAGTAGAAAAATATTAATTATAGAAAGAATATATTCAAGAGAGAAAATATTATAGAAAGAATATTTTAGAGAGAGAAAATATTATAAAAAGAGAATATTTTAGAGAGAAAAATGTTATAGAGAGGAAATATTGTAGAAATATGATATTTTAGAGAGAGAAAATATTATAGAGAGGGAATATTTTATAAAGTGAAAATATTATAGTGAGAGAAAATGATGTAGAGAGAAAATATTTTAGAGAGAGAAAATATCATAGAGAGAATGTTGTAGAGAAAAAATATTATAGAAAGAGATCGAAGTTGTTGTAGATAGAAAAAATATTGTAGAAAGAGAAAATATTGTAGAGAGAAAATATTGTAGAAAGAGATTATTTTAAAAATAGAATGTTATAGAGAGGGAAAAAAATATTGTACAAAGAGAATATTTTAGAAAGAGAAAATATTGTAAAGAGAATATTTTAGAGAGAGCAAATGTTGAAGAGAGACTGAAGTAGAGAAAATATTATAGAGAGAAAATATCATAGAGAGAGACAATAGCGTAAATAGAAGATAAATAATATTATAGAGAGAAAATAGTAGAGAAAATATTGTACAAAAAGAAAATGCGTTAGAAGGAGAGTATTTTAGAAAAAAAATACTGTAGAGAGAAAATAAGATAGAGAGAAGAGAAAAAATATTATAGAGAGAAAATATCATAGGGATAATGTTTGTGAGAAGATATCGTAGAAAAAGAAAATATTGAAAAGAACATTTTAGGGAAATAAAATGTTGTAGAGAGAATTGACATTGAGAGAGAAGAATAAAATATCATAAAGAGAAAATATTATAAGGATAGAATATTGTAGATAAAAAGTATTATAGAGAGAGAAAGTGATTTAAAGAGAAATATTATATAGAGAGAATATTAGCAAAAAGAGTATTACACAAACAATGTTTTAGAATGAAATATTATTAGAGAGAGAAAATGATATATATAAAAAATAATGTGATAGATAGAGTATGTTATATGGATAATGTTTTACAAGTAGAATATTAAGAAATAGAAAAAATAACTATAAAACTTGTTTTAGGCTCAAAACTGATTTTATAGCCAAATGCTCAAATGTTGATAATTCTAGAAATAGTTCTTGATAAGCCAAAACTGGTTCTGCACAAAACTAGTTCTTGGTATTCCAAAATCAAAACCTAAAATTTCAAAATCAATACCAAACGCACCCTTCATCTTCCATTTACTTCTTTTCCAACATTTGATTCAAGAACATAAATGGTGTAAAAATGCGACTATTGTTATTTTAGTATCCGTGATTTGACATTGACATTTGAAGGATATGATAAATTTTTGGCGTTATTAATCAAGGCCCTCTAACTAACCTTGTAGTTGATAAACCTCTCTAATAGTTTAGTAGTGCATTAAGTCCCTCTCACTCAATTTTTTTAAAATGATCATTTTGCCTCTCTAATTAGCCCCGTAGAACCCTATGTACAAATTTTTTTACATGTGGTGTACAGTGTAATCCCCAATAGTAGATCCAAAACTTTGTAGCTGCTACAATGATTTCATTGTAACACTAATATTTTGGAGTATAAATTCAGTTGCTAAAATGAAATAACTTTAGCTGCTAGAATGATTTCATAGTAGCAGTAATATTTCAGTGTATAAATTCGGTTGCTACAACGGAATCACTGTAGCTGCTACAGTGATTTCACTGTAGAAACAAAATTTATACTCCATATATATATATATATATATATATATATATATATATATATATATATATATATATATATATATATATATATATATATATATATATATATATATATATATATATATATATATATATATATATATATAGGGCTGTTACGTTGAGCTGTGAGCTGCGGTTTTAGAAAGTGAGCTGCGGGTACTTTGACCCCCCTAGAAATTTTGGAATTTGATAAAATTTGGTGAGGGTGTTGTCTAGGGTAAGATGATCATCCTCACCAATTTTTAACAAATTCCAAAACTTATAGGGGGGTCAAATGGTCGAAGCAAAATTTGCAGATTTTAACGGTGACTGCGGACGGCAGATTTTGCTTCGACCATTTGACCCCTCTAGAAGTTTTGGAATTTGATAAAAATTGGTGAGGATGATCATCTAACCATAGACAACATTCTTACCAAATTTCATCAAATTACAAAACTTCTAAGGGGGTGAAAATACCCGCAGCTCACTTTCTAAAACCGCAACTCACAGCTCAACGTAACAGCCCTCTCTCTCTCTCTCTCTCTCTCTCTCTCTATATATATATATATATATATATATATATATATATATATATATATATATATATATATATATATATATATATATATATATATATATATTTAACGGTGACTGCGGACGACAGATTTTGCTTCGACCATTTGACCCCCCTAGAAGTTTTGGAATTTGATGAAAATTGGTGAGGATGATCATCTAACCATAGACAACATTCTTACCAAATTTCATCAAATTCTAAAACTTCTAGGGGGGTGAAAATACCCACAGCTCACTTTCTAAAATCGCAGCTCATAGCTCACTGTAACATTCCTCTCTCTCTCTCTCTCTCTCTCTCTATATATATATATATATATATATATATATATATATATATATATATATATATATCTGAATTTATATTCCATTATCTCGAATTGAAATCACTGTAGCTCCAGAACCTTGAGAATAAATTCGGATTAGCGAAGTATAGATTTGATTGCTACAGTTATTTCATTGTAGCAATCAAATTTATACTCCGGAATATTACTGAACAGTGAAGTCACTGTAGCAACTATGGAGTATCAATTAGGGCTAGCGGAGTATAAATTTAGTTAATACATCGGGATAATAGTAGTGGTATTTAGTCATTTTATGGGGGTTGAACTGGTCAATAGGGGTTTATTGCATATGTCTTTTTGAACTAGATCTTAGCTCAAACGAAACTATTATCGGGACTGATGCTTAAAAGGATCGTCTGTAAAGGACTTATTGCCAACTCCCCCTAATTTTTTAAATAGTAATCCCTAATAGCTTGAACAACTTGGGCGAAGCCCTGAAGGTTCCTTTCTAATTTCATCCGCACATATGCAGTACCAATGTACAAGCATGCCAATGTATTTGGAATATTGTTACTGAAATAAATTTTTTTAGGGGGAGTTGGTGGAAACTTCTTTTAATGAGATGTTTTTAAGCTCCGGTCCAAACAAATGCAATGGACGAAACTGCCCTCTATAGTAATTTAAACTTTTATTTGAATGTCACCGAGCCACTGAACCATCGCCACTGCTAGCCGCCGGCGCTACTCGTTGCCACCAAACCACTGAATCGAACCTCCGAACGCTGCCGTCACCGAACCACCGCCGCTGCCGGAGTTGGTCGCTGCCACCGAACCACCGAACACCACTGGAACTACTCGCTACCGCCGTTGAACCGAACCGAACCTAAACCTAACCAAAACCCTAAGATCTACAGGCCATGGAAAGAACCCTAGATCTAGGAACCTCAACCGAACCACTGCTCGACGCCGTAATCGGAGCTGCTCGTCGCTGTTGCCTCTATTGCTCGCCGCTGCCGTATTTGTTGCTCACCGTTGCCACCATCGCCTCTGCGAGAGAGATGGGAGAAAAGAGCCTGGGATAATTTCGGGTTTATGAGAAAAATCAAGGACCTAGGCTAAACGAAAGCTTTGCATGTCATGCAGCTACCAAACATCTCTTGTTGGGGACCTTAGCCACATTAGCCCTTTTTTTTTTAATTAAGTAATGCTATTTTCAGCATGATTTATCTTTTTTAAGAGCAACTGAAAGAAAAGGGTTGGATGCCTTTCCATCCGTGATCGTCTCCTCTATGGCCATGGAATGAACCATAGGTGTATGTCACCACCGGCCATCAGCTGTAGCCCACCACCTCCCGCTATCGCTTACCACCTTCTTCCGTCGCCGGTCTCTACCCCCGCTGGTGGTGGCGAGTGGTGGCGAGCGACTGGTGGTCGGCGGGGTTGGTGACTGGCGGGAGACGACGATTGATTGTCGATGGGAGGCAGGCGGTGGCGGGCAGGTGGTAGGCGACGATGGTGGAAGATGGGTCCCTGCCATGTGGCCCACATCAGGCTGTGGGAATTGTATCAAGTCTCAAAAAAAATTTTTTTTGGGTTTTTTTTCAAAATATTATTAAAAAATAAAATATTTAGTTAAATAGTGTTGACCAAAAGTATTTGCCATTCTAGCGCTCTGACCGCCACGTGGCAGATCAGCATCGTAAAACGTGTCACAAATATATATATATATATATATATATATATATATATATATATATATATATATATATATATATATATATATATATATATATATATATATATATATATATATTTCTGAGCCAAGGTAAAGTCGGTATCTGGGTTAGCGGGTTTAAACCCGATATTCTTGATACCGGGTTTAACCGGAGCCCCCTTATAGAATGTTCTCACACTTAGAAGTTTTCTTGTTGGATTTCGGGTAAACCCGGTATCCACAATATATGATTTAAACCCAGTAACCCGGATACTGTATTTACCTTGGCTCAGAAAAGAAAAAAATTTATGGCACGCTTTACGGCGTTGACTTACCACGTGGCAGTCAGAGCGCTAAAATGGTAAATACTTTTGATCAACAGCTATTTAGCTAAATATTTTATTTTTTAATAATATTTTTTTTAAAAATATAATTTTTTTGACCATTAAAAAAAATTCCAACCAGACAATTAATACAAACTCTATCTTTTTTCTTTTTACAATTAAACACATACCCCCTTAAATATATCTCAATTATATGCACTCTTGAATACACCCCACTCTTAAATAAATCCCATGCAGTTGGCTGGTACTAGGAGTGGCAATCCTTGACCCGACCCGCCAACCCGGCCCAATCCGACCCGTCTTGACCCAACCCGACAGGTTTACATGGGTTCTATTGACCCAACCCAAGCCAACCCGACCTATTTAGTAAACGGTTTAAACCGGTTGGGTCGGGTCAACCCGTTTATTAGGCGGATCAGGTTTGGGTTTAAGTTTTTGACCCGTTTATTAAACAAGTCGGGTTCGGGTTGGGTGTTTTGCCCTTATACCTATGTCTCAACCCGACCCGACCCGACCCCTTGCCACTCCTAGCTGGTACTTGAAGGCACAAGTAGGGCTGCAACTTGGGCGGGCCAATCCGAACCCAATCTGAATTTGGGCGGGCTAACCCAAGCCCAACCCGAATTATTTCTCCTCTACCCTATTGAAGCCGGTCAACCCACCCCGCACAACCCGACCAATCCGACGGGTTGGACTTGGGCTAAGGAAGTTCAAAGAGACCTTGGGCTGGGCTGGGTTGGGTAGGGGGTATAGGTACAAAAGACGTTGAGTTAAGGCTTTGGGGTTTTGGGTACAAAAGAGTTCGCACAACTCTATCTGTATTTCCTTACGTCTCTATCCACAAACATGTCATTATATATATACAGACGCCGATGATCCGCAGCTCTCCGAGAGAACAACGTGTGGAAACAACCCAGCGGCACAGCCGTTCCTGCTTTCTTCCTTGGCAACCCTGCCCTCCCGGCACCGGCACCGGCACCGGCACCGGCACCGCCACCGCCACCGTGAGGTATTTGCCTTCTCCTAACGACGAGGACCGGTCCTTCACCGAAGGAAACAACGGCGGCTATGCTTCCGACAACCGATACTATGCCGCCGCTCCTGGTCTCGCTTTCAAATTTGAGATTGTCCGAGCCAGTGCTGCCTCCTGATGCTGCCACTGCCCCTCCCATCGCTGCTAGCTTTGCTCATTATCCGAATCCCACCTTGGGTCCATTATACACAGGTGAGGATCACAAGGGTTTCTACCAATGTAATCTCTTTCTTCGTGCTTGGATGATTGCTTATTACCAAAACCTGTTTCCAGGCAACGATCACTTTGTGGGACCGCAGTGGCCTTACTACTACTACTCCTGTAACCCCTATCTCCCCCTGCCCAATGCTTTGCCTCCTCCTCCGGCACCCCCTGGTCATCCTCTGGTGCAGCTGCAGCCTCGATTTCCGAGTGGCCCTAAGTACTTTTCTGGGCACTGGGGCGCTGCCTACTACTACCCTCCGGCTTTTCCACCAATCAATGCTTTGCCTCCTCGCCCGCCACCCACTGGTTCTCCTCCGGTGCAGGCGCAGCCTCAAGTTCCCTCAATGCTGAACCAAATTTGCAACCAGATAGAGTACTACTTCAGGTAATTCCAGCATGCACCTTATAGTCATTGTTTTTCCCTCCACTTCTTCTGAGGTTGTACTGAAATTTCTGTAAAATTTGGGTTGTGGGTGTTTCTTTGCGCGTCGTGCAGTGATGAGAACTTGTGGAAGGACAGTTACCTGAAGTGCCATATGGATTGCCAAGGCTGGGTTGATATTAATCTTGTTGCCGGGTTCCGTCTGGTGAGTAGTTTAATTAATGACTATACTAGCTAGTTGTTTAGTTGAATATTAAGCCTTTTAGTTGATTTAAACATCACCTTTTGATTCAATGATTCAATGGTTAATTGTGCGTACTCGTTACATCGACTTTCAATCCATTGATCATAAGCATAAAATTTATCATTACCGCCGGAGGACGGTTTCCTGCTTGTGCCGACATGTAGCACCTCTTGGGGATGCTGATGAATACCAAAAAATAAAAATTCCATTACCCCTGACAGATATGTAGATATACACATAATTCTTTTTTAAATTTTATTTGGTTAATATGCAGATTACAACAAAGACAAGAGACCTGGAGGTCATTCGTGAAGCTTTACGATCTTCTGATCTCGTAGAACTTAAGGTAAGATCTCAGGAATTCAATTGGCATACACATCTTGTATATGTCATGGAATTTTTTTCTCTCTAAATATGCATGTTAACACGATTTAATGAGCCACAGAATTTATGGAATAAGATTATTTATATATTGAAATATTTTATGCAGGATGACAAAATCCGGAAAAAATTGGGATGGACCAAATGGATAACTAAATGATGCAGACGAACCTACTACGTGCAGTTTTTCTACAACTGATCGTGTATTTTTATCTTCTCCGGAGATCTAGGAAGCTGATCGTCGATCCGTCTGCACCAGTGGAAAGCTCATTCAGAGATCTAAAACTTTGGTTTTTATTTTGTTTCGATCCGATCCACGGATCTTTAGTTATTTCTGTTTTTATTTCTGGTTTGGGTAGGTGCGAGCCATGTTCGCATCCGGTTCGAGCCACAGATGCCGAACTGACTCATTTCCGTGTTAGAGTCTTAGCCGTAGGATCCTAAGTGAGATTAAATCTCAATGGATGAGATTCTAGGGGAAACCAAAAATCCAAAAAAACCCTAACCGAACCTACCCGACCGGCCCTCTCTCTCTCTCCCGCGAACGCCCGCGCCCCTCTCACCCGCGCGTCCCTCTCTCTCTCTCTCTACCCGACCGGCCCTCTCTCTCTTTCTTTCCTTTTGTGCCTTTGTGCTTTCATCTCCTATAAGTTCTAAAAACCCTAATTGAAGGGGGAGATGAATATGAAATTGAAACCCTAAACGGAGAAGCGTGTGCGCTTGCTCGTTGTATCTCTTCCGACAAATCTTCCTTGCTTCTGATCCTTTTCTTCCTTCGCACGCTTCTACCCCGTTGTCTCGCTATTCGTCTACGGCTTCACGGAAGATCGACGTGGAGTTTCTTCGTCTTCAAGATCATCGTCTCGGCTTCTTCACCCCGTCTTCTGGACCACGCCTCCCCTTCCGCGCCTTTCCTCTGCAACAACGGAGTTCTCGTCAGCCGCCGGCATTGGCCAAAGCACGGTTTGAAATCATCCCTCGATAATTTTCATGTGATAACCCTTATTTTCCAACCGGCCTTATTGCTGAACTTATATTAGGGTTTCCAAATCGTTAGTTTTTTCCGAGAATCTCATCCATTAGGATTTATCGTTAGATCTTTGATTGTTCTATGAAACTTGGGCTTATTATTTGAGATTGTGTTATTCATTATTGCTGGAATTCGGTTACAATAATCTGAAATTAAGTTTCATTTGTCAATTTTATTATTTCGTAGAATTAAATCTGAATGGGAATGAATGGATGTTGAATCGTGATTGTAAACTTGCTGAAATCTGATTTTATTATGCTGAAATCTGATTTAATGTTTTAAATTCTGCACTTGGTTTATTTCAAGCATACGCATCCCATCAAGTTGGTATCAGAGTGTATCAAGTTGGTATCAGAGCGCACTAGTCGTCGCGTCCTTACGCAACGGCCGGTCCTCTTGCATCATTCGCATCTTCGCGTGCTTGCTGAAATTTTTTTTTATTTTTTTTTTCCTTCTTTCATTTTAGTTAGTGCCTTGCATTAATTATTAACACGCATCGCGTGATCGCATACATTTTAGGACCATCCCTTTCTCTCTGAGTGAATCGATAGCATCTACTAGAGAATCTAGAATGGCTGGATCCTCTCCACCCCGTACTTGGCACGATGCCTTCATAAGGCAACAGGAACACATGGGTAGGCTTCAGACCCAGGTAGAAAACTTGACCTTGGCCTTCACCAAATCCTAGAATCCACCTCGACCCCATCGAGAACACAGGACTAGAGCGTCGCCAGGGCGTAGCAAATTAGACCTAGAGTCCGGAGGTGATAGCATCAGTTCCTCTGACGGGACTGATAGGCGAAGTAGACGGACACATAGGAAAACGAAATCCCATTGGGGCTGGGATCAGGGCATCAAAATAGAAATTCCTGAGTTCGAGGGTAGGAAGGATCCCGAAGAGTTTCTAGAGTGGGCCGAGAGAATCGACCAGTATTTCGAATGGAAGGAAATCCCCCGCGACAAACAAGTTAAGTTTGTTAGTCTTAAACTGAAAGGTCATGCACTGATTTGGTGGAAACAGTTGCAGACCACTAGGGGTAGAAAAAGAAAAGAGAAAATTTCCACTTGGACACACATGAGGGGAAAGATGCAACAGAAGTTCCTCCCTTCTGATTTCAAACAAAGTGTGTTCTTGAATTTGTCCTCGAAAGTATCCGAGCGCACTAGTCGTCACGTTAGGGAAAAGAGCACAAATCTGATGGCGTACTACGGGCAGATCAGCCAAAACAGAAGTTGCCAAAACCTGCGACAAGAGCACAAATCGGTCGATCAGCCAGGTCACAAGTCAGCCGAGTGTCCTCGACGACCATTCAATCCACAGACAAATCTGGCGGACAATGAAGAGGATAGTCATGGGTCTGAGGGCGAACACTTCAATGAGTTAGTTTTGGAGGGAGATGATGTGACTGCACCGCTGCTGGTTATTCACCAGTCTCTATCACCCCATGCATCTAAAGCTATTCTGAGTCAGAACCATTCCATACCCCCATTCACTGATAATCTAGTTGGATGTTCCTTTGAGTCGCTAACAATTGGGAAGGGATTAGACCACATTTTGCATTCCACGGCATGCACATCGCATTTAGAGTCTGTAGGCATTCATGACACTTGCATTCATCATTTGCCTGACATCCATACAATCATAGACCAATCATATGTGCATCCATGTCATCCAAGTGTTGAGTTTAACCTTAAAGATGATTTTGGCATGTTTGATCATTTTTCGATGCAGAATACTTATGAATCATGCTTTCAACTTTCAGACAACCCATCATCTTTAATTTTTCGAAGTTTTAACAAGTGGCATGATGAGTTCTTTCATTTCTTATTTTATTCACTGCATCCAGACAATGATTGCATCATATATCTTCGTCGTCTTTTAGAATCCACTTGTTTTGCCACGTGCGCAGGCCAATTTGAGCAACACATAATGCACCCGCAACCCAGAGCCTTTTAAATACCCCATTGCCTATTGCGCAAGCCGATGACCCGCAGCACATTATGCTCCCGCGGCCTTTCCTTTCACATGTCATTTGAATTTCATGTAAACCCAAACTCCTACTATCACATGAAATTATCTGAGTATTTTGACGATCTTATCGTGCCGCGGAGGATATTGGTTTTGGCTTTCATGTCTTCGCTTGGCGTCGAGGGGCAGGGGATACGAGATGGAGTTAATGCGTACTTGAGGCGGATTGCTTGGCCACCAGACCCTGGGAGCGCCCCCGCCGGATCCAGGACCTTGCTCGACAGGAGTCGAGTTCTTTTGAGTCCAGGGGACTTGATGTAGACGAGCCTACTACGTGCAGTTTTTCTACAGCTGATCGTGTATTTTCATCCTCTCCGGAGATCCAGAAAGCCGATCGTCGATCCGTCTACACCAGTGGAAAGCTCATTCAGAGATCTAAAACTTTGGTTTTTATTTTGTTTCGATCCGATCCACGGATCTTTAGTTATTTCTGTTTTTATTTCTGGTTTGGGTAGGTGCGAGCTATGTTCGCATCCGGTTCGAGCCACAGATGCCGAACTGACTCATTTCCGTGTTAGAGTCTTAGCCGTAGGATCCTAAGTGAGATTAAATCTCAATGGATGAGATTCTAGGGGAAACCAAAAATCCAAAAAAACCCTAACCGAACCTACCCGACCGGCCCTCTCTCTCTCTCCCGCGAACGCCCGCGCCCCTCTCACCCGCGCGTCCCTCTCTCTCTCTCTACCCGACCGGCCCTCTCTCTCTTTCTTTCCTTTTGTGCCTTTGTGCTTTCATCTTCTATAAGTTCTAAAATCCCTAATTGAAGGGGGAGATGAATATGAAATTGAAACCCTAAACGGAGAAGCGTGTGCGCTTGCTCGTTGTATCTCTTCCAACAAATCTTCCTTGCTTCTGATCCTTTTCTTCTTTCTCACGCTTCTACCCCGTCGCCTCGCTATTCGTCTACGGCTTCACGGAAGATCGACGTGGAGTTTCTTCGTCTTCAAGATCATCGTCTCGGCTTCTTCACCCCGTCTTCTGGACCACGCCTCCCCTTCCGCGCCTTTCCTTTGCAACAACGAAGTTATCGTCAGCCGCCGGCATTGGTCAAAGCACGGTTTGAAATCATCCCTCGATAATTTTCATATGATAACCCTTATTTTCCAACCGGCCTTATTGCTGAACTTATATTAGGGTTTCCAAATCGTTAGTTTTTTCCGAGAATCTCATCCATTAGGATTTATCGTTAGATCTTTGATTGTTCTATGAAACTTGGGCTTATTATTTGAGATTGTGTTATTCATTATTGCTGGAATTCAGTTACAATAATCTGAAATTAAGTTTCATTTGTCAATTTTAATATTTCGTGGAATTAAATCTGAATGGGAATGAATGGATGTTGAATCGTGATTGTAAACTTGCTGAAATCTGATTTTATTATGCTGAAATCTGATTTAATGTTTTAAATTCTGCACTTGGTTTATTTCAAGCATACGCATCCCATCAAGTTGGTATCAGAGCGTATCACTAAATGAAAGAGCTTGGATTACTGTGGAGCTCATATCACCTCTACAGCCAGAGCTAGTCGTGGAGTTTCAACCAGTTTAGCCGCTTGAGCAGTTCGACTTTGTTGGGATAGACCGACCGCTTATAGCTCGTATGCTTCTGTTCATGTAACTCAGTAGCTTATGGTCCTCACTCGACTCCAGTACTTCCTTCGCGAGGGACCCAGGGATTGTCGGTTGTCTGAGGCATCACCTATTGGGGATTCATCATCAGATCCAGACATAGCGACGATCCCACGGTGGTGGTGCACCTTCTACTGTAGGCCTTGTTTTCCGGTGTAAACTCGAGGATGAGTTTTTTGCAGTGGAAGTGGTCGATGCAGTCCTAATCAGCACCATCAGATCATTGCCGCATCTTCAGTTCGATGCCAGAGACTCTTATTTCAGTCGTTTTTATTTTATGCGTGGAGAATATTAGTCACATTGGGACTTTTAGTCGTTTACTTTAGTTTTTGCCCTATTATTGATGTTTTGGCCTATTTTCTAAATTTTATATTAGTAGTGTTCTTGGCCAATTCATAGGGGATGTCCATGATCTCATCCGGGGGCTTTTCGGATTGAATCCGGGCCTTTTCGGATGAGATTAAGTCTCGAAACCGACGGTTAGATAGAAAATAACTTAAAATTTTGATGACATGGTATATTGGGCCTCAATTAAGGGTTATTTGCGCTTATCTTAAGCCCAATAAGGCTTCACAAAGAGTCACCGCACCTCTCTCTCTCTCCTTCTCTCCCGCGTGCGAACCCCACCCGTCCGGCCTTCCTTTCTCACAGAAACCGAGCAGCCCCCCTTGCTTGCCGTTCTCTCTCTTCTCCCCCTTATTTCTCTCTTTTCCTTTCCTTTCTTGGATGATCACATCCCTACCACTCCCTTTTATTTTCCTTTGATCTTTACCATCCAATAAGAAACCATAATTCTACAAAAAGGAAAAGAAAGAAGAAGAATGGAGATCCTTTGCATTGCTGAAATTTGTGCCTCGTTCCCTTTTTCTCTTCGAAATCAGCACAATCCATGATGACTTAAAGCTATTCAGATTGATCGACCCATCGAAAAAGTCCTGCATGAAGCAACACATGTCAGCCTTAATAACAGACCAGTACCTCTGGTAGAAGAGGAAGGGGAAACCGTCTGGTCCCGGTGTCCCATCCCCATACTGATCGAAAATAGCTCTCTTGATCTCATCTTCCGTGAAGGGCCCCATGATACGCTCTTGATTATCGAGCTTGCCAAAGTCAAGGAGTTCCAGTGCGTCTGCAATCGAAGATCCGGAACTCGGTCAAATTCCATCTTGAAAAAACCAGTTATTTCGTGAAGAATAGCCTGCTGCGAATCACAAGATGTTCCATCCATGCATAGCTTGGATAAATAGTTCTTGCGTCTCTGACCGTTCGCAATCCTATGAAAGTAGGAGGTATTATGGTCCCCTAGCTCGACCCATTTCTCTCTGGAGCGCTGTTTCCACATCACCTCCTCCTTAGCCAGGATTTGATTAAGATCCGATGTCAACGCGGAGAGGTTGACCTGATCATCGCTCGAGAGACCTATCCAGGATCTCTAGGTTATTAATCTTCTCCAACAGAAAGGATTTCTATTTCTTTATGCTCCCAAAATGTACAATAACCCAACGTGTGATTTTCTTCCTCATTTGCCGTAGCTTATTAGAGATGTTCAACTCGGAGTTTGAAGAATGGGAATGAAGCTCCACCATATCGGTCGTGGATAACGTCCTCCAATGTCCACATCTGTTCAAACCTGCATGGTGGTCTGGAAGTGTTTTCTGCAACCGTGTCGAGGATAATTGGAACATGGTCCGAGACGAAGGAAGTGAGCGCCATTGTGGTGGTGAGGGGGGGTAGGTATTGTACCAAGCATCGAAAACGAGGAATCTATCAAGGTGTGCATGAATTGGATTCTCCAGTTTGTTAGACCAAGTGAATCTCCGTCGGAAATGGTTGGCATATGTGATGGCTACCGTTTCTTTCTCTTTTGACCTGCAACACTGCCCCTCTACTAATGCTTCTATAAAAGTAACCTTGGTAGACCGCCTGTCTACCACTAGACCATCCCGAATAACATGCCTCCACCTTGGTGCAGAAGCTATGGGAACTCCACATGTAATGGTATTCCCAACCAATCTATATAAATTGCCACACTTCTCTCCTTTCATGAAAATCATGCTGCCACATGTCACCGTCCACATCTTGCTGAATAGCCATATGCCTAGGAGTCCAAAACACCGAGTGAAATCATATTCATGCGTATCTTTAGTAAATATTGTACACATCCTAGAGTACGCATTGCTCTATTAACCATCTTGATTTTCGCTGTCACTACACTGACAATATCGTACCCTGCATTGTTGCCTAACTGAACAGTAACTTCCTTCTTGGCCTCAAAGGAATCACACAAATCTCTCCTAGAGTAAACATGGTAAGAAAAACCTAAATCCAAAATTCATTCATATGAAGATGTGTCAATATATTAAAAAAATGTCAGAAGATATCATTATCACTGCCATTAGTATCATCGTCCAGAATCGCTGGATTACAAGAACTATCACCATTAACCTTCTTCATAGTATGCTGTGGCAGTTTGTTTGTAAGTGACCATGCTCATTGCAATAGCAACACTGAGGTTGATACTTGGACTATGACCAGAAGCTTTCCTCCTTGCCTCAATTACGCTCCTTTAATACCTGCTTTCTGTGAGCAATGCATCTGATTGTGAAGATTCCAATGATTTTTATCTTATATCTTCAATCAACAAACTGCATGTAATTAGGCTCATGGTGGCAATCCCATCTGGTGTAGTGTTACGTACTCTGGGAAGGAACTCAGTAATAACAAAGCTAGCAACTCATCATTAAATACTTTAAGTTCACAAACAAAATATGGCCCAACTTGACCCATTTAGATGTGTCAAAACATTTATAAAAGCTAAAATAGTAAAACCTGAGCCAAGACCCATAGGTGATTGCTTTAGGTAAGCTGATATTGGGTAAACTTGGAATCCGATGGGTCTAACTTGGTTAATTAGGAGCTTAACGGTAAAATAAAAGGAAGGGATTAGAATCCCCGTCTTTACTCCTTTCCCACTAGAGGTTTTCAAGAACACTCATCTCCTCTTCTGCTCCCCTATCTAAAATTTTAAGATAAATTTTACAATGTGCCAATATGAAATCATTTGGCTGAGTGGTGTTTAAGTGGTGCAAGTTTTGATTCGTGTATATTGTGCAGAGAGGCATAAAGTTGGGGTGAATAACAAAGGAGAATGTATAAGGGAACTTAATGGGATGAGACCTATATGAAGAAGTCTGTGATTTGGAGCTTATTGGGTGTTTAGGGCAAGTAAGTAGAGCATATTGAAATCATCGCAATGTGCTCTGTCCGCTCATGAAGCACTGGATTGCTCACAATATGTATGGCACGACTGTCACAATGTAAAGTTGTAGATGTGGATGAGGACTTCCATATTGCGAAGCAAATGCAGCAACTGAACTGATTCACAAGTTGTTTCCGCTGGCCAATGCTTGATAGTTGATACTACGATTCCTTTCCGTCATGAGAGAATTTCTTGTTTCTAGGCTCCCCATGAGAGAGCCGCTAAGAAACACATAATGCCCGTTGAGAAAGCGATAATAAAAAATATCTCCCACGTAGTAATCATTATAGTAGACGAATAACTGTGGCAAAGGATAAAAATAGAACCCGCAACAAGTATCCCGAAGATATCAGAGAATCCAAATGATTGTTTTTATCAGTGACATCATGAAGAGGCTCACCTTAGTCGGTTGGATCTCCTAGTTGAGCTGAGTAGAGGTTAGAGCACATCTGACAGGCAAAAACAATGAGATTAGAGTATACTTCTGCTGAAACGGTAAATAACCACAACGATTACAGGCAACCTCGTATTGAAGATGCCCGAGATCATTGAGAAAACCGCTGAAGATGTTGTTTGACAAAGGAAATGTGATCAAGATCATCACCAATAATAAGCATGTAATTCTAACACAACTTAGAATTATAGCAAGGCACAAAATTTACTTCTAGAATCAGCACAAAACATTGAAATTGTTTTAGAAAACTAGGTTTGCACTGATGTGGAAGAAGTCTGATAAATCTACAAAAATAAGCTATTATGCATAAACTAAAGCTAAGTAAAACCAAAATAGTAATCATAAGAATATAATTTTTATTATGATGTTTAGAAATAATAGGAGTATGATCACAAACATCAGAGTGAATACGCTCAGAAGGTGTAGTGTTTGTAGACATTTTAACTTATAGAAGTACTAGGTATAAAAGGTATAGCACACTGGTTAAAAAGCTTATTTCCCAACAATGAAGTTAAAATTTGAAGAAAATACTCGAATTAAGAGACGACTACTAGCTAAATTGTCGATCACTAGACACGGACTAAATTTGCGACATCATCAATCAAATCGATAGTAAGATGACTGAGATGTAGCAATAGTGGCGTAAAACAAAATATCTATCTATCTATAATATAAAGTGTATGGCCCTAACGTGGCACCCTCTGCTGCCCAGATAGCTCCTCTTTGTTTTGCCTCATGAGTTGCTATGTGCTCCCCCCCCCCCCCCCCCCCCCCCCCCCTCTCTCTCTCTCTTTGAAGCGTTTTTTATCCCTCTCATCCATTTCATCATGTTGTGGGGTTGTGGCGGGCTCTTGGGGCTGATCACATCAGAGCCGTTGGAGGTGTGTCGTGACAAGCACTTGGGGCCGATCGCATTAGAGCAGTTCCGGGTGTGTCGATCGCTCCCGAGCTTTGCTCGGGGGTCACACTGGTCACACTAGTGGGAATATATTGCTAATCCAGTTATAAAAACCACCCCTTCCATACCATGTTTTGAATCTTATGTTCATCCTACTTGTATGACTTGTACATGACAAGTAGCATTAACTGAGATGTGCAAACTTGATCAATAATTTTCTAACAAAAATTAGTACGTTTTGCTAGAAATTTATTAATTTTCAATCAATCAATAGTGAAGATTGCAATGAGACTAACAAGAAGTGCAATAAGGCCGAATACTTGAATATGCAGTCATGTTACGGAAAGTCCCTAGCTAAATCATATATCCAAAAATGCCAGAAGAACCTGAAAAGTGGGGCAGGTGACAATGGTGGTGAAGTCATGAGAGGATGGAACGTGCATGCCCAGAAAGTTTTGTTGCAAGCTCAATAATTTGTCCTCGTGTGAAATAGTAGTTGCTTGTGTGGAGGTCTCATTAACTTAAGACGAAGATGTAAAGAGTAGTGGTATGCGACAGTATACTTGCCGAAACTAGAAGTAACTGAAGAATCGAGGCATGATGGCAATGGTGGTGAAGTCACGAGAGATCGAAGGCGAGTGCCGAGGAAGTTTGGCTCTGCAGTTAATAAAATCTGGCCATACAGTTCTAAAATTCAAGGAATTCAGGTTGATAATATTTTTGAATAACGAAAATTCTCAAATTTAATATCTTTCTTGCACTAATACATATGGCATGTTGTTCTAAAATAGATTTTCCATATATTTTAAATAAAAGAAACCTTGGTTTCCTTAATTATTTACTTGGCTGCAATAATCAATATTATGAATGAAAATATAAGTGGGCAGATTTAATAAAATCTTCTCCATTAAGTGGTTAAGATGTACGAGGACCGGAAGGCAAGTAGATTAGATTGCTTATGGAGTCGGTAACTATTCTCGCATTCAAATTCATCTTTTTTGTGGACAGGATCTCCTGGAGGACCCTTCTGTCGTTGGTGCTATCGATGAGGAGGCAAAATTCAATGCTTTGGTGGTACATAGCCTCTCTTCTCATGACCCTTGGTTGTTTGTTGGATGAAATACTAATGCTCGGTTTTTTTTTTTCGTAGGAGGAACCTTTTGTTGCTTAGAACAAGAGGATCTGGCTTGATCCCAGCCCGTCTTGGACCGGTGTGCGCTTAGTTTGGCTTGTCGCGATTTGGGTGCTCTCAGCATGTCGGGCGCTGGCTGATCCATGTGAAAATGCCTATTTATATATCCACACTTGCCATATGTAATTAACAACCGAGGAGAAACTTCTTGTTGATTGAAACATTAAGAGGCAGAGCCTTGGTGGGTTTCCTTGACATGTTGGCCAGATGGTTGCATATTTGATTGAAGAAATTGCTGCAATATTTTGGTCTATTTTGTATAGGCACACACAATTTTTTTTTTTGAAGAGGACATGCCTGTCCTGGTTTGGGAGACACCTGCAGTGCCATTACACGAGAGATCATGGTTTAAAGCATGCCAATTACTCGAGGGCAGATTAATTTTTTCATCGCCAAAGATTGAGCATTGTTTCTGTCCACATGTGCACCACCTTTTTTAGTCCATCCTGAAGATGATGACACCTCTAGTGATAGTTACAAGGTTCAACACGAATCATTTTCATTTTCGCTGTTTGGGATTTATGCGATTTGTATCCGACGAATTCCTAATCTTTAGCCTGTTTGTAAAATTTTTGTTTTTAATGCTTTTTTTTTCTATTTGTGATTTGTCCGATTTGTCGGTTTACCGCTTAGTCCGTCTATTTGCACCCATGGATAACAATAGCTCCCATCCTGCACAATCATCGAGCATCCACCGAACACAAACACCTACTCCGAACTCAACCCTAATCGTGTAACGATAGAATCCCACAATGCACAAATTCCATAGCAAGAAGAATTTTTTTTTTTTATTGCTCTGTATTTCCAACAGAAATCTCGAAGTGTCTTCAAACTGATGCAAATTTGGTAGATACAGAACAACATAAAAAAAGTTTCCAAACAATGAAAAAATTATGCATTAAAGTACATGGGAAGAAAAAAATTACAATAACACCCTTCATAATTATTTCAAGTTGGAATTAACCCCAAGCTAGCAAGCCGGCGTTTCTTGAAGGGCAGACAACTCTGCACTTCATCTTCACCCTCCTCCATACGTTGCTCGACCCAGGGCTCCATCGGCGGGGTAATATTCAGATCGATATCTCTGACGGACGACCTCGGCGACGGGGGAGGCGACGACGACGACGACGACGACGACAGGCCCTCCAAGTAGTGGCGCCGCTTGTGTCCCCCCAGCGCCTGTCCCGTGGGGAAAGCCCTGCCACAGACATTGCACTCGTGAGCGCGGCCGTTCCCAGTGGAAACTCCGAACCCACCGGACGAGACAGGGGCCACCGGCAGGGCGTCGGTTTTGGGCCGGACGCCGGTTTCCAGCCTCCGGTGGCTGGACTTGTGGCCCCCTAGTGCTTGGTGGGAGGGGAACCCCTTTCCGCAGACGGGGCACTTGTAGGAACGCTCCGGCGGGGAGACTCTGCTGCAGCTCCTCCACTGGGCGAGCATGATGAGGCAGTGGGCGAGGTACTCCTCTGAGGGCGGCGGCGAGGGGTGACGGCGCTGCTCGGAGTTCGAGCTCGATGAAGGATGATGAGCCGCGGAGTTCAGAGGTTGGATGGTCAGTGGCTCAGCGAGGTGGTGGAGGTTGGAGGCGTCGACGGAGTCCGGACTCGACGACGAAAGAGCAGTGGCGGAGCTCAGATGTTGGATACTTGGATGGCCATGGGTGGCGGGGGAGATTAGCGACGGAGTAGGCCAGGTGAGGGCTTTGGGGTGCTTATATAGGTAGAGGAGTCGGTTGGAAGCCCAAATCGTAAAGGATTGTGATTACTCCTAAGACTCGTAGGAGGCTAGGGCTACAGCCTACTGAGACGTCGGTTTACTGCTTAGTCCGTTTCTTTGCACCCATGGAATTCGTGATCGAGCCCCCCAACTTTTTTTTATTCTATGTTTACCCTCATTCTCAACCTTCAGTTGGTCGCCACTGATGCCGCCTTTGTCGCTCTCTACCTCGATCTTCGCCCTAGCCTCCTCTATCGCCTCCTTTTCCAACGACACCCTTTGTCGCCCTCTTACCTCCTTCTCCTTAATTCCTCTATCTTCCCCATGCTGGGACCCTAACCCACCGACCCTCCGCCCTCCTTCCCTTTTCTTCTTCTTCAACCTCCTCTTTCCTTCTTCCTCCATCTTCCTTGTGCTTGAACCCTAGATACTGACCGATGTCGGTGGCAGTCCACTGACACTGTTGATGACTACTTGTCGAAGCTGTCGCGATGGATACGTACCGACAACATTATGGGGATGCCAGTAAATACCCCACCGACACCTTCAATGGGCAGCCACCGACACTGTGTTGCCACGCTGCCACTGACATCGACCAACAGCTTAGGGCTTAGGAGCTGGGAAGAAGGAGAAGGGAGGAGGATGAAGGGGGAGGATGGCCAGCGGCTAAGGGTTTCAATGAGGGGCTGAAGGAAGGAGGATGGTGGAAGAGGAAGAAGTAGGAAGGGGGAGGATGGCCAACAACGTAAGGTTCCAGCACTGGGAAAGATGGGAGAAGGAGGAGGAAGGAGGCGTGAGGAGGAGGTGGTGGAAGGAGGAAGGGAGAGGAGGTGGGCGATGGGGACGGCTGCGAAGGGGTCAATGGTTGGATATGACAATGGTGACAATGCTGGTGGTGGTGGGGGGGGGGTTGGAGTTACCATGAGTCCCAAAAATAGTAGGTAAAAATGGGTTGGGGACGAAGAAAGATTTGGGAGCCATCGCTAATTCCATGGGTGCAAATAGACGGACCCCTTCCTAAAAATAAAACTTATAGAAGGATATGAAATTCAATCTGTTTTGCACGCACCAATTAAGTTCCCCAAATCTCTTTTTTTCTTTTCGTTTCATCTACTATGTACTTCAAAATTTTTTCAAATACGGAACAAAAAATATTAATATTATAATAAACATAACAAAACCTTATAAATTATAAAAAATGGAACAATATGCCATATTAGATGGCGTAAATCCTTTACGCCATTACAGATGGCGTAAAGTTAGTCATAATTTTAAATACCCAAAGTACCCTTGTATGTCGCCATCTGTGATGGCGTAAAGCTTTATGCCAATTGAGATGGCGTAAATCTAATTGCCTATATATACTCGAAATACGCCATCTTAGTTCATTAATTTTCATCTCGGTATCAAATGGCGTAAACCATCTTCCTCTCCTTTCCCTCTCTTTGGTATCCCTCATTGTATGCGTTCTTGGGGTGCTCTCGGTAGAATCTCGGGGTACTCTCGGTGTGGAATGGAGTCGAATGATGGACGATTTCCCAAGGGACTGACCATAGACTAGGTGGTTCTGTTCCAAGCTGGACAGCATGCTACTGCGGTATTTGAGCATGTTGAGGCATGTTTTTAAATCTTATATTCAAATTAATTAATTAATATGTCAAAAAGTAAAAATAATAATTAAAATTTGTATATTAGATCAACTATCACAATATCCGTTCCCATTATCACGAAAATCTTATGGACGAGTAAGAGTTATTCAGCTCCCGTACTCAATTAGTGGAGCTGACCGAATTCAGTTGGTTCAACCGTATCCACTGGCTTAGCACCGACCTGCATCTCTGCTATACACTAGTTGAGCATTGGCGGTCGGCTACTTACATATTCTATTTTTATTTCAGAAATATAATGATCACTTTACAAGATATTGAGCAGATTCTAGGGTAGGCTATCACCTGCCACTCTGTGATTGTACCTCTTGATACCTTGCCTTTTGACTACTGCTAGTTGATCCACGACAGCTTAGGAATTGTACCACCTCCACCATTATAGGGAAAGCAGTATATCTAACTAAGCTGGCTTCGTACTCACTTTGGATCGGCACCACCAGAGCCGATACACCCTTAGACTGTAAGGTTTTATTTATTAATTGTATTCAATACATGTTAATATTCTTATATAGATGATATTCTAATAATATATATTTGTTATTTAAGTCATTGAGATACATATGTGTATACTTGTTAGCTCTGTGTGGCTTACGCCTATTTTCAGATGCAGCTGGCAATCTTGTGCATGTCAGTTATCTAATTTTTTTTTTCAGGACTTGACCATTACTTCCCAGTATGCCTGGGGTGCAGTCGTTCTAACATTTTAATACTCTAGCCTAAGCCACTTTGTGATGGGTGTTGCATACCAGGTAATGGGTTGCACCCCCATACTATAAATAATTTTTTTTTGGATATATTATACTTGTTTTATTTTATTTGAATTGTTTAATATCTTATATATTTATTATTTTGTTTTAGGTTTGGACCCATAAGTACCTATATGTAGGTAGGCCTATAAAATTTTGACCTTCCCGAGAGCACCCGATCCTTTCCTTGAGTTTTGAGGTAGGTTCTTCCGTACCAGCAGTACGAGTCAGACCTCCACCATAGTATCCCGTTGTACCGGATGATGTTGGATTTACTGACTGAGAGTGACGTAAGTAAACATTATATATTTTAGTCAGTTATTCATAATTTAATAGTTGATTGTTTTATTAAACAATGTAATATATTTTTTATGTCACCTGGTTACCCCACTTTTTACTTGAGCTGAGTTTTTCTTTTTTTTTTTAACAGGAGGATTGAGATGCGAGTTGGACGTGCCACCGATCCTGTGTGATCCATATGGTGCTTGCACTATATCATCCATTAGATTGATATTTACGTTAGTACGTCAGATGCCAGCCTATCCCCGTTGCACCTTTCTTGTGGGCTTCTAGGGATAGAGGCCTGAGTGTGGGACCTATTGCCCTCCATGTGTGGGAGCAGTGGTTGGTTACGTACAAAGTTGATTTAGGCCCATTTCTTTACCTGGACTCTAATTCTCACGATAAGATTTTATTTTAATAAGTTAATTATTTATTTCATATGGATGTGGTTATATATTTATTGCGTACAGAGTAAAATTTTTAGTATGTGCTTATATATGTATTTCGAATATGTTTCAGATGGGCGTCCGACACGGAAGTACCGTTAGTGGTTTTGTATTCTGTGGATCTACAATCCACGGACGCGCTACTTGAAGCTTCATTTTTTCCCCCAAGCATATGTGGACTAGTTTTTTCACCAATACACCCTTAGATGCTTTTAGGTTGTAATTTTAATATTTACCTAAAGTTATTTATCATAAGTTTTATTTTTTATATTATTTTAAAATTGTATAATTAATTTTTATAGGCTGAGGATCTAGAGGTTGTTGGTCCGTCGTATACTAATCGAGGATATTATGAGAGGTGTCATAGAGTTGCTAAGGTTCGCTCCAGATCTTTGGTTGCTCTATGCTCCTATTGTGGGACAACCTTCAGTACCATACTGCACTTGACGTGGTGGTCGAGGCCAAGATCGAGCGAGAGGCCGAGTTGGTGAACATGAGGGAGATGCTGGGACACAGAAGGAGGGTGGGGCATAAGAGGAGGGAGGTAGGGCACATGAGGAGAGAGGTGGGGCACAAAAGGAGGGAGAGGCAGAGCCTGGGGTGATGTTCTGGATATGATTGATTACGACTACTGCTCCCAGGTTTTATCTAGTTAGGGGCTCTCATCGTTGTTATACTAGTTGTCGACCAGTTTTGATCTAGGCCAGGGGTCCTCGCAAGTAGATAATTTAGACCCTGGTCAGGTGTTTTTATAGGCAACTACTTTAGAGCATGTCTAGGGGTCCTTGCAGGCAGCTACTGCCAGTCTACTCCAGACCCCGCTACCAGCTACTGCGTCAAGGAGGCTTATTTGCCACCGAAGAAGAGGCACGTTCCTGGGCACTATCCTGGGTTGTATCTGGGAATTGTAATTATGATACGCCATGATGTCGACATCAGTAGTCATCACAGACATTAATAGTCATGATTGTTTTTGTATATTTTCTTTTCCCACAAGCATTAGTAGTCATGATTATTTTTGTATCTTGAGAGAGAGAGAGAGAGCTACATTAATCACTTCCCCACTTTAGAGAGAGAAAAAGGCATTTATTGCTACCCCCCTCTTAGCATTGTTTTATAAAATATAAATGGGTTATTTTGACTTTGCCCTCCAAATTTTGCCTTGAATTAGACTTTACCCTCCATATTTTTATTAATTAGACTTTACCCCCCAAAACTAACTGTTCCTTCAGCTCACCATCTAAGAGAAAGGGTGAGCCGACGGGAAAGAAATAAAGTTTTAGGGGGTGAGCTAATGGAACATTTAGTTTTTGGGAGAAAAGTCTAATTAATGAAGATATGGGGGGTAAAGTCTAATTCAAGGCAAAATTTTAGGGGCAAAGTCAAAATAACCCAAATATAAATTGATATTTTTTAAAATTATTTTATAAAATATTTTTTTTTGAAATTATTTTTTAAAATTATTATTAGAAAATATTCTTTTTAAATCATTTCTAAAATAATATTTTGAAATTATTTTATAAAATCATAATTAAAAAATGTTTTTTTCAAAATATTTTTTCCAATGGCAAATAAGATAAATAGTTTAGTTGAATGTAATCCAATAATACAACAAATTGAGCCTGGAGATGAATAAACTTATGAATGAGAAACCAAGAACACTATTTGTTAGACTTTTATATATCAATGAGATATAATTTCAAATAATTGATAATACAAAATCAAGACACCGAATTGAGTCATATGAGATTCCTACATATTGTTTGACTATGACCAATTGCAACGGCTACAACGAAAAGGTCACACTTTCCTAACATCTGTATTTTAGCTTTGGGACGACTTGGATGATGTCTAGCGTTTGGTGGTAGGATCGGATTTTGTCTTTGTGATAGATTATAGAGCTCATATTAATTAGGAATCCCTTCTATAGGAATGATATAAACTTATCTATGTGTTTCAACATGTAGTTCCATTGGACCCAAATCATAAATATTCAATATCTTAAAGTTGCATGCACATATTGCATGCTGAATGGAATAAGTGTGCTTTTATTTTTAACATGTACAAGTTTTTTCTGCTAGGTTGATTTCACGTCGAGATTTTGTATTATCAATTATTTCAAATTTTATCTCATTGACATGTAAAATATTTAAATATCTTGCTTTATGAATTCGTTTTTTAAGTTTATTTTTTGCTTTTGGAACAAGTTGACATTCCCATAATTGACTAGCTTCTCTACGTTTATAATATAATTTTATTAATTTTCACCTAATTCTATCTAAAGGGTTTGTTATTGGTTTCTCTCGTAAATATCTAATGACTGAATTAAACGATTCGGCTATCTTAGATGCCAATATCTTATACCGAGGTACATGTGAGTAAACTGTTAAACAATGATGTACATTGTATGTCAGGTCACCTGATATAATCCAATCATAAACTTCAGAGGCGGACCTATGTGGAGATTAGGGGGGACCCCAGCCCCCCCTCCCCCCCCCCCCCAAAAAGTTTGTAAAACTCTTGGGATACTCCCTTGATATTGTGAAAATTTTAGAAAAAGTCTACTGATGATCCCAACAAAACTTTTAATTTTGCACTTTCTAAGTCCGCCATTGATAAGTTTCCTTATCTTCAGTCACAATTTGCTATAGACTGCATTAAATATTCCACATCATCATAAGCTTCTGATATAATCCAATCATAAGCTTCCTTATCTTCAGTCTCATTTGGAGTAAATATTCTACAACATTTAAGATGAGACAAATAAAGGGCATTTCAGGCATTTAGTTTAATTGACTCCTTTTTACACCATCTTAGATGGCGTAAGATTTATGCTACCTAAGATGGCGTATTGTTCTGTTTTTCATAATTTGTAAAGTTTTGTTTCGTTTATTATAATCCCTAAGTCTAATGCAATCATGCCCTACTCTCAAAGTAAGACCAACGTGTGGAAACTGCAGAGCAACCCCAGTGGTGGCGCTGTTCCAGCCATCTTCCTCGGCGACCCCTGTTCTTGGCCCGCCCTCCCATCAAAGGCCAGCGTCACCATCACCACCACCACTACTGATTCAGTGGTTGTAACGGTTTCAACTTTATTCGGCTCATCGAAGGGCAGCGGGTCTACCCTTTTATAAACGGGTTCGGTATAGGATTAGGGTCTAGACACGATTAGTTAAATAGGTGAGTCCGGGTTTAGGGGTTCTAGACACAACTCGAAGCCATACATGACACGACCTTACCCATTGCCAGACCTACTCCCTCCACTGGTGATTGTCTCCTTTATGTGTCGCTAGCGCTTTGGGGAGCAACATGTGGCAATCCCAATATTAATGGCCATGATCTATGGCCATGGGATGAACCCTAGGTGTATACCACCACCAGCCGTCGCCCACCACTGTCGTACCGCCGGTCACCACCCCTACTGGGGGTGGCGAATAGTGGCCAATGGGGCGGTGGCGAGTGACTGGTGGTCGACTGCCCGGCGGGGTTGGTGGCCGATTGTGGCGGCAGGCGGCGGCGATTGGTTATCGGCCGAGTGTGGCTGGAAGTGGAGGTAGGCAGGTGGTGGGCGGCGACCGGTGATGGTGGCATCTGCACTGAGGGTTCATCTGATGACCACAAATCATGACCATTGAAATTTGGATCGCCATGTGTTGCTCCCCAAACCATCAGCGACCCATTGAGGCAAGAAGTCGAATCCAAATTCCATGATACCCACTTTGATACAATACCAAAATTCATAGGGACCATCCGATGGCCCTATGGTGGATCTCAGGCATCCACCTAGGGTTCATCCTATTGCCCCTAGAATAATCCTCCCATCACCACGACGCATGGAAAATGAGATGGATGGTGGACGATGGGTCCCTGCCACGCTACTCACATCAGGCGTTTCCCGGAGGAAAGTGGAGAGACCCGTAATTGTATCAGCTCTCTATCTCAATCTAAAAACTCTTCACCTCTCTCATTATATACAGCTCTAAGAGGCATACCAATGTTTGAAAACTACAGAGCAACCCCAGTGGCGCCGTCTTCCTCGGTGACCCCTATTCCTAGCCCGCCCTCCCATCAAAGGATGGCGTCGCCATCCCCACCACCACGAACGATTCTGTGGTCGTAATGGTTTCAGCTTTATCAGGCTCATCGAAAGGCAATGTCACCATCGACGCCACTGCAACCGGCCACAACCATAATCCCAATGACCCTCCTTTTACAGAGTTGGCTTCCGCTACAGGCCTCTACTATATGATTATTTCGTACAATTGGTTTCAGAGCTATGCTAGTGGTGTGTGTTTCAATGAGTTAGGTCTTGTCGGGTTGGGTATACCCGGCATCCGATGACAGTGTCACTTTGCCATTATCGTACCGTCCGGGTATAAAACAATTCACTAGTCTTTGCTGGATTCAACGGATGGCTATGATCAGGATACCCATGGATGGAGAGTTGCAGCAAAATATAAAATTAAAAAATTTAAAAATAGATATTTAAACGGGTCTTAGAGGTCTACCTATTTATAAATGGGCCGGTGAATGCGCAGAAAAAGATCAGGGTCGTCTTTATTGCAAACACACGAAGATTACAGTGGCCAGGACCCGGGGACTCGGGGGTGGTGAGCCGGGTGCGGCGAATATTCGATCAGGAGATTGTGGGAGAGATCCTCTAGAGGGTCCCTTTGATCCGCGTCTCCACGTGGTATTCGTGCGAGAGCTCTGAAAGGGTTGCTCAGGATAGAGCTCTTTACAGGGTGAGGGTTTCTTGAGAGGCTAAGGAGTATCCACCATTGCTTTTGTCCCTTCCGTGATTCGTGCTTTCTCAACTAGGGGTTTTTGGCTTCGTTCCTCAGTCTTCGTGTCCTCCTCGATCCTTGCTAGACCTCGGAGCCCTTGATCGTTGATTCGCGGCGTCGATCGTGCTTTTGATGTCGGCTATGGCTTTGGCTTTCGGCTTTGGCTTTGGCTTTGGTGTGGCTCTGGCTTTTGCTTTGCTTTGGTGCTTGCTCTTGAACGTAGACGGGGGAGACTTACGATGCTTTCGTTCTTCCGGACTTCGAGTCGTATCGGCTAGAACGTGCAGTGCTTTGCTCGTGACCGGCGTAGTTGCTTGGTTTTGGCACTTGCGTTGCTTTGGCGCGGGCTTTACCAATGCTTTTGCTTTGGCTTCTTGCGTTGGCTTTGGTTTAGGCATTGACTCGATCTTCTTGTTGAACGACAATGGCTACTTCTTCAAGGCTTCCAGCTTCCTCGACGGTTATGGCGTCGGTTTGACTTCTCTTCTTCTCCGGGATTCTTTGGCTTGATCGGAGTCGAAGGCTTTGCTTTGAAGGCGACGGGTGTAGCGCCGGCTTTGCTTCACTTCTTCTCCGGGCTTCTTTGGCGTGATCGGAGTCGAAGGCTTTACTTTTGAAGACGACGGGTATAGCACCGGCTTTGCTTCTCTTCTTCTCCAGGCTTCTTTGGCGTGATCGGAGTCGAAGGCTTTACTTTAAAGATGACGGGTGTAGCGCCGGCTTTGCTTCTCTTCTTCTCCGGGCTTCTTTGGCATGATCGGAGTCGAAGGCTTTACTTTTGAAGATGACGGGTATAGCGCCAGCTTTGCTTCTCTTCTTCTCCAGGCTTCTTTGGCGTGATCAGAGTCGAAGGCTTTACTTTTGAAGATGGTGGGGGTAGCACCGATCTCCGTGCGACGGTTGTAGTGTCGGCTTTACTTTGAAGACAATGGGTGTAGCGACATTTCAGTTGTCCCTCTCCAAGCTTTCTTCTTCGTGAATAGAGCGGGCATTTATCGAAGGCGACGGGGTAATGACACTTCGGTCTTCTTCTCCGGGCTTTTGGGCTTGATCGGAGTCGAAGGTTTGTTGGAGACGACGGGGTAGTGCCGCTCTGGTCTTCTTCTCCGGGCATTTGGGCTTGATCGGAGTCAAAAGTTTGTTGGAGATAACGGGGTAGTGTCGCTCCGGTTTTCTTCTCCGGCCTTTGCTTCTGGCGTCTTCGAAGTCGAAGGGTTCTTCTTCTCCGAGCTTTCTTCTTCGTACATGGAGTCGAAGGCTTGATCTTCTTGTGCAAGGGTCTTCACTTTGATGAGGGCTTTCAATGGACTAAGCCGGTGCCGAAGGGATAGGTTTGCCCGTGCCTCGTGAAACCTTGGGTCGATGAAGAGCGCGTCTCCTCTTCTACAGAGCTCCTTTGCCTTGTCTTCAGCTCTATCTCCGCCCCCTTCGACCGTTGTGGCGTCGGCTTCTTCTCCGAGCGTATTTGGCGTAATCGGAATTGAAGGCTTTGTTGAAGACGACGGGTGTAGCGCCGCTTCGGGTATCCTTCTCCATGATTTCTTCTTCGTGGATGGAGCGGACGCTTGTTGAAGACGACGGGGTGATGCCTCTTTAATCTTCTTCTCCGGGCTTTTGGACTTGATCGAAGTCGAAGACTTTTTGGAGATGACGGGGTGGTGCCGCTCCGATCTTCTTCTCCGGCCTTTGCTTCTGGCGTCTTCAGAGTTGAAGGGTTGTTGGAGACGACGGGGTGATGTCCGATCTTCTTCTCCAGCCTTTGCTTCTAGCATCTTCGAAGTTGAAGGTTTTTTCTTCTCTGAGCTTTCTTCTTCGTACAAAGAGTCGAAGGGATGATCTTCTTGTGCAAGGGTCTTTCACGTTGATGAGGAATTTCGATGGACTAAGCTGGTCCCGAAGGGATAGGCTTTCCCGTGCCTCGTGAAGCCTTGGGTCGATGAAGGACGCGTCTCCTCCTCTGCAGAGCTTCTTCGCTTTGTCATCCGACCTTTTGAGCCTTCCCCCTTCCCCTCTATTTATAGGTAAAGGGGGATGGGGAGGGATATGGAAAGATTTATTTGAATCCCTTTAATATCTCTCCCATAGCTACCCAAGATTTATTCTTCCATTGATGAGGGGAATAAACCTTTATTTGCTTTTCTTTTCTGGCGGAGTAGTTATGGCTCAATCCTTTTTTGAATTCATTTGAATCTTACACATAAAGTCGATGACGACCCTGCTTCGTTTCTTGTCCGTCAGATCGAGGAATCGGCGTAGATCTATGCTTGTGTAGACATCATACGTAACCTCCCCCCTCGCATGGTAGTGTTTTTTTTTTCTTTTTTTCTTTCCTTTCTTTTCTTTTCTTTTCTTTCCTTTTTCTTTCCTTTCTTTTCTTTCTTTCTTTTCTTTCCTTTTTCTTTCCTTTCTTTTCTTTCTTTCTTTTCTTTCCTTTTCTTTCTTTCTTTTCTTTCTTCCTTTGGCTGGCTGCACCCTTCCCATGGGAAGAGGGGGCCATGGTTTGGCAAGGGGCCGGGTGGGCTCCACTTGGGAATGGGCCCACCCGACCTCTCTTTCGATCGGATCCAGTGGGCCCCCTTTGCCTAGTGCGGGCCCGTTTGTCCCTTGGGCTGGCCTACATGGGTCGGGTCCGGTTTGTCTCCGAGTCGGGCTCGTGTCGGGTTTGCCTCCGAGTTGGTGCATGCGAGTCGGATTCGGGTCCGGGCATTTGCCTCCGAGCCAATGTATGCGAGTCAGGTCCGACTCCGAGTGCGTGTTGGGTTTGCCTCCGAATTGGTGTATGCAAGTCGGGTCCGGGTCTGAGTGCGTGTCGGGTTTGCCTCCGAAATAGTGCATACGAGTCGTGTTCGGGTTAGACACAATTTGTGTGTCTACAAATGCCCTCTCAAGGATGAGTGCACCGGCGGAAACGCGGAGTACTTGTGTACGTAGGAAACGCACAACACTTATGCTTGATTCCTTTTTTGGATATGATTGGGGGCTTATTTAAGGGTCACTACCCCTTTCATCCAACACCTTGTTCTTGTGAAGGCTCTGCTGGCACTTGGAGACCACCGTCAAGAGAGTGTTGCCTAAGGTTGTACGTGACTTGCTCCGTCTTTCTGGTGTCGCCTTTTTCGTTGGCGGCGGTGGCTCTTATGAGAGATGAAGAACTTTGGAGACGAAGGCTTCCGGCGGCTTGGAGATCGTCGGCGGAAGGGGCTGCTGCTTAGGGTTGCATGCGACTTGCTCCGTCTTCCTAGTTGTCACCTATTTCGTCGGCGGCGGCGTCTCTCGTGGAGGATCGGTGCTTGGAGACGAAGGCTTCTTCGGTGACTTGGAGACGAAGGATTCTTTGGCGGCTTGGAGACAATGGCTCTTGCTAGGGTTTTGATCCTCTTCCTCGTTGCGGGCTTCCTCTTGCTTTGAAGATGACGCGAACGTTGATGGCAGCCGTTGTGCGAAGTCCGAAGGTGACACGAGGGCATGAAGACGAGTAACGCATCTCGGCGGATGGTTTTCATCTCCCTGGTGTGAGAGCATGATAGTAGGGGCGAGTCTTCGCGGCCACAGATGGTGACGACAGCCCGACGTGACGAGGAGGGGGGGTCGTCGCAAGCGAGGTGAGACTCCTCCTTCCTTTTTTCTCTCTTTATTTATTTTTTCTCTCTTCTTTCTTTTCTCTTTTTTTTTCTCTCTGCTTTTTTTGTTCTCTGCGTTCTCTAGCTTGCGGAGACAGCAGCAGTAGGGTGGCCGGTATGGGCGCCAGCGGCACAGGCGGTGGGCGTCAGGCTGCTGGCGGAGCGGTGCCGGTGGTGCGGTGCGTGGGGCGCAGGCGCGTCGGGAGGCGATCGGGCCTGGCGCGAGGCAGGCGGCGGGATCCGGCCGGGTGGCGTGGCATAGCACGGGAGGCGATCGGGCTGGGCGCGAGGCAGGTAGCGGTGTCAGACCGTGAGATCCGGTCGGGTGCAGGTGCGGGCGCGGAGGCCAGGGCGCAAGCTCGGCACGCAGAGTCCGGGCTTAGGCGCGGGGCGTGGGGCCGAGGCCAGGGTGCAGGCGCGGGCACGGATGTCGGGGTGCAGGTGCAGGCACGGAGGTCGGGGCACAGGTGCAGTGTGCGGAGACCGGGCGCAGGCACGACGCGCGGAGGCCGGGCTCGGGCACGGGGCTGTGTCGGGCAGGAGAGGGACCCCTCCCCCTCCATGAGGGTTGCAGGCTTTTTTAAAGGGAAGTGGGGGGATGCGTCTCCTTTTGGGGTTGTGCCCCCTTTTTTTTAGTGGCACAACAGCAGCAGCGGTGTCGGCTTGTGGACGAGGCGCAGGCGACGGGCATGCGGAGCGGCGCCGGTGCGGCATAGGCGGGTGTTGGCCAGGCTTGGCTCGAGTGGACGATGGTAGGTGGCTGTGGGCTTCAAGTGGCGTAGGTGGTGTCGGCCGGGCGTGGAGTCTAGCTGAGGCGGGCCGGCGTGGGGCCGGGCTCTTACCGTGGCCAGGTTCTGACTCCTTCCCCCTCCCCCTCCCCCTCCGAGCTTTTTATCATACGGATGGCGTCTGCGTGTATTGGATGGAGAGAGGGGAGCTGTGGCTATTTTGTTGCGGCGTCCTCCTTCTTTTTTTTTTACGCATCTTATCATCTTTATTTTCTGGGTCTTGATTGGATTTCCTCTGGCCTTTACTTCTTTTCTCGTGACTTCTGGACTTGATATGTTGTCTTTTCTTTCGGGATTGACTTTGCCTCTTGATTGGACTTGCACTTTTCGTCTCTTTGCAAGACTCGTCCCTCCGAATGCCTATCGAAGGCTGGCTGGATTGTTGATGAGGTCAACCGCGGGAGTACAGTGACTGGCGAGGTTGCACCTTTCTGGCAACAATGTTAGCTTGAAGGACACCGAGATGGGCGTTCTGAAGAGGATGAAGACAAGGTCACGAGCATCGACAAGGTGCAGACTGCTTTGGTCGTCCTCTACTTGCCGCTCTTGAGCTTGGTGACAGCTTCAACGGTCCTTTTGGCTTTGTGGAGGTCGCGAAGGACGCGATTGTCGTTGATGCATTTGCCATTCTTCGGGTTGCTACTTTTGTCTTTGGTAGCGGTTCCTATCCTTCAGGTGGGCCCGAGTTCTTGCATGAGCCCGACAGACTTCAAGATGAATGACTCCTTACTTGCGGAGCAGCTGCGCACCTTCCTGGAGTAAGCGAGATTTGTCACTTGTCACAGGCTTTGATGGAGAATTCTTCCTCGACTTTAGCTGCAGCCGAGGAAGAGGAACATCGATTGGAGGGGCTTCACATGCTTGCTACTGCAGACTTGGCTTGGATGCAGAAGAGGGTGGAGGCCGCTCGTGCGCCGCTTCAGAAGTCGGAGTCCTGTCTGGGGAAAGCTCGAGCGATCGAGAAGACTTTGGGAGTAGATCTTGCGAAGCAGCGTGATGAGCTGACGAGCTAACGAAGTGCCGAGAGCTGGTGGAGCGATCGATAAGGCTTCCGGCACGAGCCCTGCGAAGCAATGTGCATAACTAGCGACTCGTTAGAAGTTGACGACTTCGATACCCCGGGAGCTACAGTGCGGTAGGCTGCGGGAGGCGAGCTGCTTCAGCACCTCAAGGACTTTGACTTTCTTGTCATCTTTTGGTTTGCTGACTGGACTTGTGGTTTTGCACTCGTTCTCTTCTGGGCTGGCCTTCTTGGGACGACATTGGTGTGTTTCTTTTTGTCTGAACTGAACCTTTGTAGGTTGCCTACATACCCTACTGAGAGGGATCAAGTCACACGTAGTTCGTTTTTTTTTTTTGGGCAAGGGGGGTATAACCTTGCGCTAGGCGAAGTACCTTTTGAGGGACTTGCCGCTGGTAGGTAGAGTCACCATTGGTTCACAGTTGTCGCCCGTCTTCTACACTTCAATATAGTTAGAAGTGAAGATCTTCTTGACTAGAGTTTTAACGATTGCTGGAGTATGACCGGAGTCAATGCCTCAGTGATTTGGAAGGATTTGTTCGCCACTTTTGAAGAGGCGAGCTTGAGTTTTTGTCAGGCGATGTGGTATTGCAGCTGAGGGTAGTGAACCCATGTGCACTGTGCTTTCTTTGTTGCGACTGGATTTGAATATCAACTCGGTGGAGTTTTGCCCCCAAGTTTTTTCTGGCTTGATTGCGAGTTGCTCGGAGCTGGTGTACTCGGAAGACTCGATTGAGCTCGAGATGTGCAACAGACCATGTAACGGTAGTGTCATCTCTTGCAAAGTGATGAAGTTGGCCTCGGAGAATGATGATGCTGGTTCCTTTGCTCGAGTGGGAGGCGATCGTCCTGGCTTATAAAGCCACTGAGGTGCGAGCCGCAGGACTAAAGCAGCTTGAGCAGGCAACGGAACGTGCGGCATTGTGCTTGACTTGAAGTTGATGTAAATTTTTCATCTTGATGCTGGCGCTTCTTTGTCTTTGTGCACCGTTTGGCTGGAAGATGTCGCTGGTTTTGCAAGTGGAGAGGTTTTGTCCCTCACAGCTGCTTTGACTTCCTAGGCTCATGGAGCCTTTGTTGGAGGAGCTTCTGCAATGGGGTCTTTGGCCCGGTGGACCTTGACATCAGCGCGATGTGCTTCAGCCTCGTTGAACAGCTTGCCGTTGGCGGTGATGCTTCTCCCTATGCTTTTGATATTGGTGCTTCTTTCTTCATCGTCTTTCCGAAGCACTTGGTGAACTTTCATCATGCAGCAGGAGACCTTGAAGTTTTGATCAGCTTTAAGAAAATGATTGGGAAAGAATTCTTGGAGTGTCGCCGGCTCTGGGCATATTTGTTGGAGAAGATTTTTCGGATTTACTGGTGGTACTTTGGACGTCTTTCTTTCTGGAGCTTCATTATTTTCCTTGAAGGTCTTTCTTCTTGGGAGTTTTCTTGTCACTCGATTTTTCTCGTGGTTAGCCAGGCGTGTCATCCTATAGCTTGATTGCCGTGGCCTTCTCCTTCGAGGCGCCATAGCCCATGTGTTTTCATCAATAAGATCTTCCTCGCCAAGGTGAAGAACTGGTGCTGTGACTGAAGGCTCTTTTTTGATCGAAAGGACTTGCTCTTTTGGAGACTGTACTGATTCACCTTCTAATCCCCAGCCAGTTGGCTTGACTTCTTTATATGGAATCGAAGGAGGCCTGGAGTAGGGAACATAATAGTCAAATTTACCCGATGGTTGGCCTAGCATATTGACTTTGGGGCTTCTTTGTTCGTCTCTCACTTTGAGCATGTACCGGGACGTAGCTTCGTTTGGAAGAGGGAGTGCTTGCATGAGAGGCGGTTGCCCCCAAGACAGTGAGGATTTGGCCCTAAGCACTGAAGGAGCATGCCATCTCATCTTTTTGGAGCTGGTTTCACCATTGATCTTCGACATACGATGCGCAGCCTTACTGAAGTGCGTTATGGAGCAATCAGCGCTTTGAAGACAAGCACTTCTCGATGGGATGGCTGACTATTTGGTGGTACTTGCAGAAGAGTAGATAATTGACTCGATATGCTTGTTCCAGCAGGTAACGTCTTTATCCTTGCTTGATGATGCTAGATCCGTGTTTGACGCTGAGCTGGTGCACTGCGATTTTAGGATCGAGACCCAGCATCTCCTTGTAGGACCATGCGAAGACATCTCTATATTCTCGAAGCAACTTGATGTATGCGGCTTCTTCTTCAGGAGTCAATAGTGTACTGACGAATGTAGGCCGTGGCTCCGTTTCTGTGCCCAAGTTGATTTCCTTCAAGTCATCAACGGTGGACTGCCCCCCTTCTACAAGGACTGGCAGGGCTTTTAGCAACTCGTCATCCGAAGTAGAAGTATCACCGTTGTCTAATTCGATAATGGAGATATGATTTATGGTCACCATGGGTGGGTGGGCGGGTGTTGAAATGGCGTCACCGACTGGCATTCCCAAATGATCAAACACCGACCTTCTCTTTGTCTGCTTGATTGGCCCGAGTCTTTTAAACACGGATGTAGAATTTGGATGGCTTTGATTGCTTTTCTTTTGCTTCTGGAGCATAACCCAATATCGAGATTGTCGCCGTCTTCTTTTGACCGACTTGCTATTGGGATAGCCGGTGTAAGTAGAGCGTGCATCGGAGATTGTCGATCCTTCAACTGCTTCATCTACCATCTTCACCTCAATGTAGTTGGAGGTGAAGGTCTTCTTTGTTGCAATCTTGACGACCATCGGGGTTTGACTGGAGCCGACGCCTCGACGATTCAGAAGAATTTGTTTGCTGCTTTGAAACAGACGAGCTTGAGTCTTGGTCATCCCATGTGACGTTGCAGCTGGTGGAAGTGTGCCCATATGCATAACGCTTTCTTTGTTGTAGCCAGCTTTGAACAGCAATTTGGTGATGTTTTGCCTCCAACTCCCTTTTGGCTTGAATTCGAGTTGATTGATGTCGATAGATCCGCCAGGTTCGATCGGGTTTGAAGCTTGCATCAGAGGAGGTAATGACAATGTCATTTCTTGCAGAGTGATGACATTGGCCTCCGATAATGGCGGGACCGGCTCTTTTGCCAAAGTAGACGGCGGTCGCTCGGGTTTGCGAAGCCATTGAGGTGTGAGGCGCAGGACCGGCATCATTTGGACGGGCAACGGAGTATATTGCATGGATCTCGGCTTGGAGCTGATGCGCATCCTTTGTCTTGATTTTGACGCTTCCTTGAGTATCGCCTTGTCAGAAGGTTGCATCGGATTTGCAGGTGGAGGAGTCTTATCCCGCTTGATTTCTTTAGCTTTCCGGGTTCGAGGAGCTTTGGCTGGAAGGGCTTCTGCGACCAGGTCTTTTGCTTGATAGAACTTGACGTCAGCCAGATATGCTTCGGCCTTATTAAATGGTTTGTCATCAGCAACGATGCATTTCTCCATACCTTCCTCGTGATATTTGAGGCACTGGTGCAAGTAGACACTACAACGCTGTTCTCATGTAGCCACGGTCTTCCCAACAAGAGGCGATACGATGTCTGACAATCAATGATATGGAAGAGGACTGTTATATCGAGCTGGCCGATTGAAAGCTTCAGGCGGATGATTCCGATAGTGGACTGCCTGCCCTGGTTGAACCCTTGGATCACCAGCTGATCAGTGGTGGTACCGAGTTGCCGCATTGTTTGGATAGGCATGATGTTGACGGCAGAGCCACAGTCTAGCAGGATCCGATTTATCGGCTTATCCTTGATATATCCCGAGATGTAAACGGCTCGATTGTGCAGTCGTGCTCCGAGTTGCAGATCTTCTTCTGAGAAGGTTATTGCTGCGTCTCACGAGGCAAAAACTTTGCCCTTCTTGCCGTCCTTCCTCTTCCTCTTGTAGCTATCTGGATCTGCCAAGGCTGCAGCCATCGCTAGGCGAGCTTTCTTCGAATGGTGCAAGGCTTCTATGAGCGGTAAATACAAGATTGCCTCATTATGAGAGGCAGTGCCCTCCTTGTCGGAGCTGTCCCTCTCGTCGTTGGAGTCGCTCTCTTCAGAAGCCTCGATTTTGTCTTTTCCCCTTGGTATTTAATGAACTTCGATCATGCACCAAGAGACCCTGATGTGCTGATCGGCTGGGAGGAAGTGATCGGGGAAGAATTCTTGTAATGTTGTTGGTTTCGGGAGGCTTTGCTGGAGGAGATTGTCTAGATTTGCTGGCGGTACTTTAAATGCCTTTCTTCCTGGAGCCTTGCTTTTCTTTTTGTAAGTTCTTCATTCGGGAAGTCTCTTCATCACCCGGTCTTGCTTATGTTGCTTTGCCTGCCGTGGCCTTCATCGCTGGGGTAGCATGACCCATGCCTAGCCTCTTCATCGGTGGATTCTCCCCTGCTAAGGTGATGGTCGGGAGCAGCAGTTGCGGGTTCCTTATTAGTCGGAGAAGCTTGTTCTTCCGGAGGCTCCGCTGGCTCGTCTTCCGACCCCCAATCAGTGGGTTTGATTTCTTCGATCGAAACAGATGGAGGCTTTGAGTAGAGGACGTAATAGTCGAACTTACTCGAATACTGGCCCAGCAGACCGACTTCTGGATCTCTTTGCTCGTATCTCTTTTGGAGAGTACGTTGGGATGTAGCTTGATTGGGAGGGACTTGCTCTTCTGGAAGCTTTACTGGCTCATCTTTCGATCCCCAGCCGGTGGGCTTGATTTCTTCGATCGAAACGGATGGAGGCGTTGAGTAGAGGACATAATAGTCGAACTTGCCGAAGGTTGACCCAGTAGACCGACTTCTGGATCTCCTTGCTCATACCTCTGCCGGAGAGTACGTTGAGACGCGGCTTTGCTTAGGAGAGGTGCTGATATGATCGACGGTTGCCCCCGGGGCACTGGCGTTTCCTCTTTAGTGAGCACAGGGGCACGTTGTCGTCGCTTCAAGGCCTTCAGTTGGGGAGTTGACTTTGCGATTTGTCTTTGATGATTGACACACAATTTGGGCATTCCTTGTCGCACAGCTACGAGTACCGGTGGAAAGGAACCGAAGGTGATGGACGTCATATTTACTGTAGCGACCTCCCCGGAGTCGATCTCTATCTTCCCTTGCTTTGCGAGTGCCATGATTATTTCTTTGAAGACGAAACACTTTTCGATGGGATGACTAACCACTCAGTGGTATTTATAGAAAAGAGGGTCATCGACGCGTTGCATTTGCTCGGGCCTCTTTGAAGGAGGAAGCTCGATCATCTTCTCTTATAGCAATTGGTCGAACATGGAGGAGACTTCTGAGTCCGAGAAGGGATACTCTTTCGCTTTGAGCTCCTCAAGAGTTATCCTTTGTCTTTGAGGCGGAGGTGGCGGTATGACGGATCCTTTTCCTCGATCCGGCTTGCCACTGATCTTGAGTGGCTTGGAGGTTGAAGCAACTTCTGCAACATTGACTTGCTTTGGTTTCGGTGCCAGCGGCTTGTCCTTCTTTTCCAACTTCAGAAAGTCCTTGCCCTTCGAGTACGTCTCCGTGATTTGCTAGGTTGAGCTCCTTGTCATGAGCCTGAGTTACAAGTTCTTCGAAGGACTGAGGTTTGATCCCTTTGAGGATGTAGAGCAGGCCCCAGTGCATGCCTTGGGTGCATATCTCGATAGCCGAGTCTTCAGATAAGCGGTCTCGTGAATTTAGTGCAATGTTCCTCCATCGGTCGATGTAGTCGATCACCAGCTCATCCTTCCTTTGCTTGATGGCAGTAAGCTCGGTCATACTGACGATGCGTCTGGTGCTATAGAAGCGGTTGAGGAACTCCCTCTTCATCTGATCCCAACTGTCGATAGATCCTGGTGGAAGATCCACATACCAGTCGAACGTGTTACCTTTGAGGGTGCGAACGAACTGCTTCACTATCTCATCTCTATATGTGCCGGCATTGTTGCAGGTTTCGATGAAGTGGGCGACTTGCTGCCTCAGATTCCCCTTCCCGTCGAAGTACTAGAACTTTAGGGGCTGGAACCTGATCGGGAAACGCAGTTGCTGGATTCTCACGGTGTTAGGCTTCGAGTATACCGCTATGATCAGAAGAAGACTACCGCCGTGGGAACGCATCCTGTCGACCACCAATGCTTGTATTTGCTGGGCATTCATTATTACCGTCACCGGAGGTTACATGGCCATCGAAACTGGTACTGGAGAGACGATTTTCGCCGGGACGGGAACCGAGAAAAGTGCCGGAGTAGTCGCTAGAACTATCAGGACAACCTCTGCAGGAGCGGGAGTCAAAGATGGAGCTGGAGCGGCTACTAGAGAAGCAGGGGGTTGACTGAATACTGTAGTATCCCTCACAATTAGCCTTTGAAGCAGGGTGTTGATGTGACAGTCCTTCTCTTCCATCATCTGAGTGATTTGCACCATGTGCTCACCCATTTGCATGACTTGGAGCTGAAGAGCGGACGGAGGATGGTGATGGAGGACGTCTCGATGTTACATGCCTGTATCCTCGTCGTCATCGTCGGAGACATAGTTGCGCGACTCGCTTTTGGTTGATTATAGACGTTTGCCCCCTGCAGAGGAGGTGCAACGTCTGCTATAGAACCCGAATGGGCTCGGGGTTGGGACTGGTCTTCCCCAAACTTCTAGACATGGATTCTAGGATCGAGGCTTGTTTCTTCATGCACCAAGGCTTCGTCGGCGCTTTGACGAGCATCTTCGGCAGCAGTTTCTAGCGTGAAGACATCCACAAGAGTTCGAGTACGCCGAGTGTAGACGCGCACCATCGGGGGAACATCACCCTCTGGGTTTGCTGGATCACCGTGTTGGAGTAGAGGAGACTCGGCGATGGGCGAAAGGCTTAGAGCAAACGTATCGTTGTTTGTCCGGCCATGGAGAACTTGAAGCAACTTCTTCAGATGTACGGAAGAAAGGAGAGGATGTCCCACCGGGCGTGCCAGAAATCTGTATGCACAGAAAAAGATCTGGGTCGTCTTTATTGCAAACACACGAAGATTATAGAGGTCGGGACCCGGGGACTCGGGGGTGGTGAGCCGGGTGCGGCGAATATTTGATCAGGAGATTATGGGAGAGATCCTCTGGAGGGTCCCTTTGATCCGCGTCTTCATATGGTATTTGTGCGAGAGCTCTGAAGGGCTTGCCCAGGACAGAGGTATTTACAGGGTGAGGGTTTCTTGAGAGGCTAAGGAGTATCCATCGTTGCTTTTGTTCTTTTCGTGCTTCGTGTTTTCTCGGCTAAAGGTTTTTGGCTTTGTTCCTCAGTCTTCATGTCCTCCTCAATCCTTGCTAGACCTCGGCGGCCTTGATCTTCGGTTCGCGATGTCGATCATGCTTTTTGGCATCAGCTTTGGCTTTTAGCTTTGGCGTGGCTCTGACTTTTGCTTTGCTTTGGCGCTTGCACTTGAACGTAGATGGGGGAGACTTGCGATGCTTTCGTTCTTCTGGACTTCGAGTCGTATCGGTTAGAACGTGCAGTGCATTGCTCGTGACCGACGTAGTTGCTTGGCTTTGGCACTTGCGTTGCTTTGGCGCGGGCTTTACCGATGCTTTTGCTTTGGCTTTTGGCATTTGCTTTGGCTTAGGTGTTGACTCGATCTTCTTCTCGAACAACAATGGCTATTTCTTAAAGGCTTCCGGCTTCCTCGACGGTTAAGATGTCGGTTTGACTTCTTTTTTTCTTCGGGCTTCTTTGGCTTGATCGGAATCGAAGGCTTTGCTTTGAAGACGACGGGTGTAGCGCCGGTTTTACTTCTCTTCTTCTTCGGGCTTCTTTGGCATGATCGGAGTCGAAGGCTTTACTTTTGAAGACGACGGGTGTAGCGCCGGCTTTGATTCTCTTCTTCTCCAGGCTTCTTTGGCGTGATCGGAGTCGAAGGCTTTACTTTGAAGACGACGGGTGTAGCGCCGGCTTTGCTTCTCTTCTTCTCAAGGCTTCTTTGGCGTGATTGGAGTCGGAGGCTTTACTTTTGAAGACGATGGGTGTAGCGCCGGCTTTGTGTCTCTTCTTCTCCGGGCTTCTTTGGAGTGATCGGAGTCGAAGGCTTTACTTTTGAAGATGGCGAGGGTAGCATCGATCTCCGTGTGACTGTTGTAGCGTCTGCTTTGCTTTGAAGACGATGGGTGTAGCGACGCTTCAGGTATCCCTCTCCAAGTTTTCTTCTTCGTGAATAGAGCGGGCGTTTGTCGAAGGCGACGGGGTGATGATGCTTCGGTCTTCTTCTCCGGGCTTTTGGGCTTGATCGGAGTCAAAGGTTTGTTGGAGACGACGGGGTAGTACCGCTCCGGTCTTCTTTTCCAGGCTTTTGAGCTTGATCGGAGTCGAAGGTTTGTTAGAGACGACGAGGTAGTGCCGCTCCGATCTTCTTCTCCGGCCTTTGCTTTTGGCGTCTTCGGAGTCGAAGGGTTCTTCTTCTATGAGCTTTCTTCTTCGTGCACGAAGTCGAAGGCTTGATCTTCTTGTGCAAGGGTCTTCACTTTGATGAGGGCTTTCAATGGACTAAGACGGTCCCGAAGGGATAGGCTTGCCCGTGCCTCATGAAGCCTTGGGTCGATGAAGAGCACGTCTCCTTTTCTGCAGAGCTCCTTCGCCTTGTCTTCAGCTCCAGCTCTGACCCCTTCGACTGTTGTGGCGTCGGCTTCTTCTCCGGGCATATTTGGCATAATCGGAGTTGTAGGCTTTGTTGAAGACGACAGATGTAGCGCCATTTTGGATATCCTTCTCCAAGCTTTCTTCTTCGTGGATGGAGCGGATGCTTGTTGGAGACGACGGGGTGATGCCGCTTCAATCTTCTTCTCTGGGCTTTTGGGCTTGATCGAAGTCGAAGGCTTGTTGGAGATGACGGGGTGATGCTGCTATGATCTTCTTCTCCTGCCTTTGCTTCTGGAGTCTTTGGAGTTGAAGGGTTGTTGGAGACGATGGGGTGATGCCGCTCCGATCTTCTTCTCCGGCTTTTGCTTATGGCGTCTTCGGAGTTGAAGGTTTCTTCTTCTCTGAGCTTTCTTCTTCGTGCATGGAGTCGAAGTGATGATCTTCTTGTGCAAGGGTCTTCACGTTGATGAGGACTTTCGAAAGACTAAGCCGATCTCGAAGGGATAGGCTTGCCCGTGCCTCGTGAAGCCTTGGGTCGATGAAGGGCGTGTCTCCTCCTCTGCAGAGCTTCTTCGCTTTGCCATCCGACCTTTTGTGCCTTCCCCCTCCCCCTCTATTTATAGGTGAAGGGGGAAGGGGAGAGATATGGGAAGATTTATTTGAATCCTTTTAATATCTCTCTCATAACTACCCAAGATTTATTCTTCCATTGATGAGGGGAATAAACCTTTATTTGCTTTCCTTTTCTAGCGGAGTAGTTATGGCTCAATCCTTTTTTGAATTCATTTGAATCTTGCACAAAAAGTTGATGGCGACCCGACTTCGTTTCTTGTTCGTCGGATCGAGGGATCGGCGCAGATCTACGCTTGTGTAGACATCATATGCAATCTCCCCCCGCGTATGGCGGTGTTTTGTTCCTTTTTCTTCTTTTTCTTTCCTTTTATTTTCTTTCCTTTCTTTCTTTCTTTTCTTTCTTTTCTTTTCTTTCATTTCTTTTCTTTCTTCCTTTGGCCGGCTGCACCCTTCCCATGGGAAGAGGGGGCCACGGTTTGGCAAGGGGTGGGGCCCACCCGACCTTTCTTTCGGTCGGATCCAGTGGGCCCCGTTTGACTAGCGCGGGCCCGTTTGCCCCTTGGGTTGGCCTGCACGGGTCGGGTCCGGTTTGTCTCCGAGTCGGGTTCGGGTTGGAGTTCGTGTCGGGTTTGACTCCGAGTCGATGCATGCGAGTCGGGTTCAGGTCCGGGCGTTTGCCTCCGAGTCAATGTATGCGAGTCGGGTCTGGATCCGAGTGCGTGTCGAGTTTGCCTCTGAATTGGTGCATGCGAGTTGGGTCCGGGTCCGAGTGCGTGTCGGGTTTGCCTCCGAATTAGTGCATGAGAGTCAGGTTCGGGTTAGACACAATTTGTGTGTCTACAAATGTCCCCTCAGGGATGAGTGCGCCGGCAGAAACGCGGAGTACTTATGTACGTAGGGATACACCTAAGGATGATCCCTAGGTGTATGCCACCACCCCAGCTGCCTCCCACAACGTACTGTCATTCGCCGCCGGCCACCACCCCTGCTGGCGGTGGCGGGTGGTGGCCGACGGGGAGGTGGCAAGTGACTGGTGGTCGGCGGGGTTTGTGGCCGGTGGCGGTGGCCGACGGACAGCGGCGATTGGTTTTCGACAGGGTGTGGCTGGCACCGGAGGTGGGCTATGGTCGGGCGGCAGGTGATGGGCGGTGGCAGGTGATGGTGGCATCCACCTAGGGTTTATCCCAGACCATAGATCGTGGCCATTGATATTTAGATCATCACGTCACTCCCCAAAACATCAGCGGCCCATAGGGGAGAGAAGTCGAATCCAAATTCATAGGAACCATCCATGGCCCTATGGTGGGTCTCCCGCATCCACATAGGCTGTGTTTGGTAGCCGAAAAGTTTCATTAAAGAAAAGGAAAGTCTTTCCCCCCCGGAGTGGGAGGAAAGAGAATCGACTCACTCCAAATAATAGGAACCATCCGTGGCTCCCGATTTGGACCAAACCGTATGCCTTTTCGGTTTGCCTTTCGGTCCGGTTTTGAAAACATTGGTGCAGCTGTGATGTGCTCAGGACCCTCCGACCGGGCCGACCGACTGGTGGAGATTTGCTCACTAATAAAAATAAAATAAAATAAAAATGCTTTATGTATCCAGCTCCTTTGCCAACTTAACGTGGCACGATCACAGTCATTCGTTGAACACAGCCGTATTGATGAATGTCACAAGTGACATACAAAATGGAGATCAAAATACAGCCGCACGATGGCTGGTGAACCAAAAACGAATCGCACTCCAAGCGGCCGCGTGCAGCTGTGATGCGGGCCGGGCCCACCGGCTGGTGCCAACCGACTTGCCAAGCCGAGCTATATCTGAGATAACGGAAAGGCCATCGATCCGTCAAGCGTCGTCCCACAGGGTTTATCCCATGGCCCCTAGAAGTTCACCTCTCGATAATCCCAGGTTGCAGCCATCTTCCTCGGCGACTCCTATTCCCCCACCGTCACCGCCACCACCACCACCACCGAGGTCCTGCTCATCGAAGGGCAGCATCACCGTCGACGTCACTGCAGCCAGCCACGTCCGATCAGCACCGATATCTGCAGAGATCCTCATGGGTAACTGGAACCCTGATTTGGATTTCAATCCAGTGTGGCCGTGGCCGCCGCCGCCACAGTACAATGGAATCGTTCCTGATGCCACTGCCCCTCCCATCGCTGTTAACTTCGCTCATTATCCGAATCCCACCTTGGGTCCATTGTACACAGGTGAGGATCACAAGGGTTTCTACCAATGTAATTTCTTTCTTCTGCTTGGATGATTGCTTATTACCAAAACATGCTTCCAGGCGGCGATCGCTTTGTGGGACCGCAGTGGCCTTACTACTGTAACCCCTCTCTTCCCCTGCCCAATGCGTTGCCTCCTCCTCCTCCGGCACCCCCTGGTCATTCTCTGATGCAGCCGCAGCCTCGTATTCTGATCGGCGCTAAGTACTTTTCAGGGCACAGAGGCGCCGCCTACTACTACCATCCGGCTTTTCCACCAATCAATGCTTTGCCTCCTCGCCCGCCACCCACTGGTTCTCCTCCGGTGCAGGCGCAGCCTCAAGTTCCCTCAATGCTGAACCAAATTTGCAACCAGATAGAGTACTACTTCAGGTTATTCCAGCATGCACCTTATAGTCATTGTTTTTCCCTCCACTTCTTCTGAGGTTGTACTGAAATTTCTGTAAAATTTGGGTTGTGGGTGTTTCTTTGCGCGTCGTGCAGTGATGAGAACTTGTGGAAGGACAGTTACCTGAAGTGCCATATGGATTGCCAAGGCTGGGTTGATCTTAATCTTGTTGCCGGGTTCCGTCTGGTGAGTAGTTTAATTAATGACTATACTAGCTAGTTGTTAAGTTGAATAATTATCCTTTTAGTTGATTTAAACATCACCTTCTGATTCAATGATTCAATGGTTAATTGTCTGTACTCGTTACATCAACTTTCAATCCATTGATCATAAGAATAAAATTTATCATTACCGCCGGAGGGCTGTTTCCTGCTTGTGCCGACATGGAGCACCTCTTGGGGATGCTGATGAATACCAAATAAAAAAAATACCATTACCCCTGACAGATATGTAGATATACATATAATTCTTTTTTAAATTTTATTTGGTTAATATGCAGATTGCAACAAAGACAAGAGACCTGGAGGTCATTCGTGAAGCTTTACGATCTTCTGATCTCGTAGAACTTAAGGTAAGATCTCAGGAATTCAATTGGCAGACACATCTTGTATATCTCATGGAGTTTTTTTCTCTCTAAATATGCATGTTAACACGATTTAATGAGCCACAGAATTTATGGAATAAGATTATTTATATATTGAAATATTTTATGCAGGATGACAAAATCCGGAAGAAATTGGGATGGACCAAATGGATAACTAAATAAAAGAGCTTGGATTACTGTGGAGCTCATATCACCTCTACAGCCAGAGCTAGTCGTGGAGTTTCAACCAGTTTAGCCGCTTGAGCAGTTCGACTTCGTTGGGACAGACCGACCGCTTATAGCTCGTATGCTTCTGTTCATGTAACTCAGTAGCTTATGGTCCTCACTCGACTCCAGCACTTCCTTCGCGAGGGACCCAGGGATTGTCGGTTGTCTGAGGCATCACCTATTGGGGATTCATCATCAGATCCAGACATAGCGACGATCCCACGGTGGTAGTGCACCTTCTGCTGTAGGCCTTGTTTTCCGGTGTAAACTCGAGGACGAGTTTTTTGCAGTGGAAGTGGTTGATGCAGTCCTAATCAGCACCATCAGATCATTACCGCATCTTCAGTTCGATGCCAGAGACTCTTATTTCAGTCGTTTTTATTTTATGCGTGGAGAATATTAGTCACAATGGAACTTTTAGTCGTTTACTTTAGTTTTTGCCCTATTATCGATGTTTTGGCCTATTTTCTAAATTTTATATTAGTAGTGTTCTTGCCCAATTCATAGGGGATGTCCATAATCTCATCCGGGGGCTTTTCGGATTGAATCTGGGCCTTTTCGGATGAGATTAAGTCTCGAAACCGACGGTTAGATAGAAAATAACTTAAAATTTTGATGACATGGTATATTGGGCCTCAATTAAGGGTTATTTGCGCTTATCTTAAGCCCAATAAGGCTTCACAAAGAGTTACCGCACCTCTCTCTCTCTCCTTCTCTCCCGCGTGCGAACCCTACCCGTCCGGCCTTCCTTTCTCACAGAAACCGAGCAGCCCCCCTTGCTTGCCGTTCTCTCTCTTCTCCCCCTTATTTCTCTCTTTTCCTTTCCTTTCTTGGACCATCACATCCCTACCACTCCCTTTTATTTTCCTTTGATCTTTACCATCCAATAGGAAACCCTAATTCTTCAAAAAGGAAAAGAAAGAAGAAGAATGGAGATCCTTTGCATTGCTGAAATTTGTGCCTCGTTCCCTTTTCTCTTCGAAATCAGCACAATCCATGATGACTTAAAGCTATTCAGATTGATCGACCCATCGAAAAAGTCCTGCATGAAGCAACACATGTCAGCCTTAATAACAGACCAGTACCTCTGGTAGAAGAGGAAGGGGAAACCGTCTGGTCACGGTGTCCCATCCCCATACTGATCGAAAATAGCTCTCTTGATCTCATCTTCCGTGAAGGGCCCCATGATATGCTCTTGATTATCGAGCTTGCCAAAGTCAAGGAGTTCCAGTGCGTCTGCAATCGAAGATCCGGAACTCGGTCAAATTCCATCTTGAAAAAACCAGTTATTTCGTGAAGAATAGCCTGCTGCGAATCACAAGATGTTCCATCCATGCATAGCTTGGATAAATAGTTCTTGCGTCTCTGACCGTTCGCAATCCTATGAAAGTAGGAGGTATTATGGTCCCCTAGCTCGACCCATTTCTCTCTGGAGCGCTGTTTCCACATCACCTCCTCCTTAGCCAGGATTTGATTAAGATTCGATGTCAACGCGGAGAGGTTGACCCGATCATCGCTCGAGAGACCTATCCAGGATCTTTAGGTTATTAATCTTCTCCAACAGAAAGGATTTCTATTTCTTTATGCTCCCAAAATGTACAATAACCCAACGTGTGATTTTCTTCCTCATTTGCCGTAGCTTATTAGAGATGTTCAACTCGGAGTTTTGAAGAATGGGAATGAAGCTCCACCATATCGGTTGTGGATAACGTCCTCCAATGTCCACATCTGTTCAAACCTGCATGGTGGTCTGGAAGTGTTTTCTGCAACCGTGTCGAGGATAATTGGAACATGGTCCGAGACGAAGGAAGTGAGCGCCATTGTGGTGGTGAGGGGGGGTAGGTATTGTACCAAGCATCGAAAACGAGGAATCTATCAAGGTGTGCATGAATTGGATTCTCCAGTTTGTTAGACCAAGTGAATCTCCGTCGAAAATGGTTGGCATATGTGATGGCTACCGTTTCTTTCTCTTTTGACCTGCAACACTGCCCCTCTACTAATGCTTCTATAAAAGTAAAGAAGGAGAAGGAGTAGATCTTCGTGGCTCACCATCATCTTAGCTACGTGTAGCACCTCTTGGGGATGCTGATGAATACCAAATAAAAAAAATACCATTACCCCTGACAGATATGTAGATATACATATAATTCTTTTTTAAATTTTATTTGGTTAATATGCAGATTGCAACAAAGACAAGAGACCTGGAGGTCATTCGTGAAGCTTTACGATCTTCTGATCTTGTAGAACTTAAGGTACGTACAATGTCTGGAATTCAATTGGCATACACATATTGTATATCTCATGGAGTTTTTCTCTCTCTAAATATGCATGTTAACACGATTTAATGAGCCACAGAATTTATGGAATAAGATGGTTTATATATTGAAATATTTAATGCAGGATGATAGAATCCGGAAGAAATTGGGATGGACCAAATGGATAAATAAATAAAAGAGCTTGGATAATCTGATCATCTTGGGTGGGGAGTGGCGGTTCTGGAGTGCTGGTTGGCAGCGTCCATTCCCACGGCAGCGCTGACTCAATCGGTTGCGGCTTCTTTGGTGTTGGGCTTGGGATGGCCTTTTGATGGGTAATTTTTTTTTTCCCTTTTCATTGTGTATGTGCTGGTATGAAGGCTTGTGGTGGGCTATTGTCCCTGATGTTTGGTTGCTGATTTGGTGGTTTTGGGCCTGGTGTTCGCCGGTGTGGCGATGCATGTGTCAGTTTTAGGTCGTGGGTGTCTCCACCGGGATGTGGCAGTTTCTTTTTCACTGAAGTGGCGACTCTCTGTTTGCTTGCACCAGGCTGTGGTGCCTCCTGAGTTCTGTTGTTGATGCAGGCCTGATTAGCACCATCAGATCATCGCCGCATCTTCAGTTCGATGCCAGACTCTTATTTCAGTCGTTTTTATTTTATGCATGGAGAATATTAGTCACATTGGGACATTTAGTCGTTTACTTCAGTTTTTGGCCTATTATCTATGTTTTGACATATTTTATGTATTTTATATTAGTAGTATTCTTGCCCAATTCATGGAGGATGTCAATGATCTCATCCTAGGGCTTTTTGGATTGAATCCGGATCTTTTCGGATGAGTTTTTACATTATATTAATAAAATATAGAAAATATGGATGTGGCACTGACTCTATGGAATATGATGATTTATATATTGAAATATTATGCAGGATGACAGAATTCGGAAGAAATTAGGATGGACCAAATGGATAAATAAATAAAAGAGCTTGGATAATCTGATCAATGTTGGGTGGGAAGTGGCGGTCTCGGAGTACTTGCTGGGTGGCGGCGTCCTTCGCACGGCGGTGCTGACAAAATCGGTTGCGGCTCCTTTGGTTTTGGGCTTGTGATGACATTTAGATGGGTTATTTTTTCCCCTTTTACATATGGAAGTGCTGGTATGAAGGATTGTGGTACGTGGGCTGTTGTCCTTGCTAGTGTTTCTGTGGTTGTTCGCCGGTGTCGTGATATATATGTGTCAGCTCTAGGCCGTGGGTGTCTCCGCCTGGATGTGGCAGTTTTTTTTCCGCCGAAGTGGCGACTCTCTGTTGCTTGCACCAAGCTGTGGTGCCTCCTGAGATCTGTTGTGATCTCCACTTCAATGCAAAAAAAATAAAAAATAAATAAAAATAATATATATATATATATATATATATATATATATATATATATATATATATATATATATCTATAATACATATCACAGCGCGTTCGATTTATTTACAACCGTGCCACTATACTTCTAATATATCCAGCCGTCCATGATGCACCCCCTAAGTGTTCGCTTGGGAAAAAAGATTTTTCAAACCGTTCGATGCACTAATTCGGATGAGTCCGACTTACCCGATCAAAAATAGTATGAGTTATATCCCAGCATGTTTGGGGTGCTTTTTATGAAAAAATATATAAATATAACAAAAGATAGGGGTGTAATTGTGAAAAATAAGGGATAATTTTGGTATTAAGTAAATTGTTAAAGCGTTTTCCAAATCAGATGAGAGAGAGGGAGCGGTGATCACGGTCGATCCCCATTTTTCCAAAACAGAGAGAGAGAGAGAGAGAGAGAGAGAGAGAGAGAGAGAGAGAGAGAGAGAGAGAGGAGCCCGTCTCCGCCCCCGCACCCTCAACCATGTACGCCGCCTTGCCGGGAGGCGGACCTTGAGTGCAGACCCCGAGCTCAGCCCCGCGTGGCAGACGAAGCACCCCACGCTCCGGTGGCGCAGGATGTGCTGCTGCGGCACCCACCCTCGCTGCACCACCCCCCTCCCCTCGAACCCAACCGACTGCTTCGCCCTCAACTCCTTCTCCCCTCCGTCACCGGGGAAGTTCAGCACCACCATGAATGGCAGACCCGTCATCTCCAGCACCAACACCAACTCGATCACCCCCATCACAGCCCTTCATATTCCATCTTTATCCCATCGGTGAATCGCACTCGGCTAGACCGGCAGGTAAAGCGACACTGTGATTGAATGACATGCATTCGGGGTTGTTTTTTTTATAGATCTGGCCGGATCTCGCCACGACACGTGGTGGAGGAACGGAGATGGAGGCCCTAGGAACGACGTGTACACCGTGGCTGCCTACGGGGAAGCTGCAATGGTTGGTGTAATCGAACGGTCGCCGGTGACATTTCGAGATAAGATATGGGGATCAACCTGAAGCTGCTAATCTCACCGGAGATCTAGATCCGAGTCTCTGAAACGATCAAGATCGAGATCTCAAGATCTCCCCAGAATTGCTGATCTTGCTGGAGATAGAAGCTCGCGATGAAGACTATTCGATGACGATGATCTCTTCAATCTGGATCGCGATGAAGACTATCCGATGACGATGATTTCTTCAATCTAGATCCGAGCAAATAAACATGTGCGCAGCAGTACCTTTTCAATCTGAATCGAGAGAGAGAGAGAGAATGAGGATTTTTTTCTTTCAAAAGTTACCATGAAATATCAAGCTAAGGATCTTAACTCCTTTTGATCTTTTTTTTTTTCTGGGGGTGAGGCCCAGGGTCCTGATTGTCAATGAGGATGTAAAAATAAATTTATTCAAATTGCATCACTGCATGTGTAAAAGAGTGGCTGAGGAGTATTGATCTGATGAGATTCTGACTTTCTTACATAGATGCCTTACTTTGGAATCTCTCTCTCTGTGTGTTCAAATAGAGGGACTGACTGAAAATCTCTTTCTTTTTTTTTTCTTCCTTTTTTGTTACTCATTTTTTTATAGAAAGTTTCTGGATGTAACTCCTGCATAGATATACTTTGACGTGGGTTATCTTCTCCTGTACACTCCACTCGGTCGGTTCTGTTTGGTGGGCCCGGTGCACATCACATCCGTATGATAGCAGACAATTGGAAAGTGAATCGCACTGCGGCTATGATGCGCTTCGGGGCTACTGATTGAAGGAGATTTGAACTCCTAAACATTGTAGTAGGAGTAAAGAACAGTTGATGTGTTTTAATATAAAAATATTGCTTCCACATGTACATGGTCCTCATTTTTTCATAATTGCATCATAATTGCAGATATCTTTGTGCACTGCCCGTGGAAACTGTGCTGTGCGCGCTGCCCGCAAGAAACAGGGTTGCGAACCCCGATCGTCCGATTGGCACGTTTGTCAAAAAAAATAAAAAAATTGGTCAAAAAATTTTGGTTCATGCTTTGGCCCCTCCAAAGATGAAATACTGGTTCCGTCCCTGTCTCTCGCGCTCTCTTTTTCCTACAATCTCTCTCTCTCCGTCTCTCTTTCTCTTCCTCATCTCTTCCACATGATCTCTCTCCTGTCTCTCGCGCTCTCTCTCCTTCGGCGAACTGCATCCTCCCCCATCCTTTAAATATTATCACATTCTAAATATTATTTTCACCCTCGAAATATTGTCACCTCCGCCGAAATATTTTCGCCGCCCTTGAATTTTTGTCATCTCCCTAGAAATATTATCGGCGCCTTCGAAATATTTTTCGTCTCCCTCGAAATCTTTTGCGTGCCAGTCGTGTCGCGCCGAAGGCGCCCGCTGCGTGCCGATCGGCACGGGCTTCCACTAGTATATATATATATTGGGTGGGGACACTGACCTGGTTCGATTGAATTCAACTAGGATTAGGAAAATAGCCCATGCACTTGGGCTACGGCTTGGAGATATCTATTATTGGCTCATATTGTTAAACCCTTTTATTTATTATTTTTTATTCTAACCGTATATTATTATAATTTTTAACCTATTATTGGACTAAAATTCTACATTATGTAAGCCCAAGTTATAGGGGTCTTTTTAAATGTTTTTCAGCTCAATAACCATTACGGTTTATTAGAATTAACACTCTTTATATACCGCATGCATTAAAGAAAAACAATAAGCGTAGAAGGAACTAAATTTATTTTAACTAAAAAAAAAAAGGTAAATTCTACCTTTTTTTATAAAAGTCATCATAAGAGAAAATTTTGGGCTATGACAAATACAACTATTGTTAATGTACTAGTCATATTTTTTTGTTTTTTTTGAGAACCCCTCCTCAGTGGAGGGAGGGTTTATGTACTAGTCATATATACCGGCCGGTGCCTGTATATGTCCACCCCGCCCATCCCCAGTTGATGTAGGACTAACCGCTCAAACACCAACCTGCATGTGGAGCACGTTTCAATGTACGGGGACGAAGAGGGTGCGACGGATTAGCTCAACAGCGAATGATCAATCAAGCAAACAACTCGATCAATCAAACCATCAACAACAAAATCTGGTCCCATATGTAGAAGTTAAAAGAACCATGGCCTGATGCCCCCAGATTAAGATCTAATTCCTACACTGTCTTTTGAAAATCCAACAAAAAAAGAGTATAACTTAAAGAAAGAAGTCCAAACTATTCACAACATCAGGTATTTGGGTGTACGAACACTTGATCTATTGGTATTTTGTTTCTAGGGTTATAATCATGAGTAGTGATTTCATGAGGCTCCCACCCCTAATTAAGGTGACTCATCGCAGCCATCGGTTCGGGCTGAGTGTCATTCACCTGTGGGGTTGATGCCATCGGATGGCCATGATACACCCAATATCAAATTAAGTTCTCCAAATTTCTAGAGAAATCTTTGAATATTTGAGCATTAATGGTATGTCGAATAAACCGGCAATTAATCTTCCGATAGCTCTCCTCATAATCCCGAATAATACTAAAAATTGGTGAATAATAAAAAAAATCATAAATAATTCTTCAAAAACACATGAAGAATCGTATAACCTTCAAATAATCATGAAAAGTCTAAGTAATACTGAAAAACACCGAAATTTTTTGGATTTTTTTTTCCGGAATTTGTCCGAACTGAACCGCATTGATGTCGGCCCACCACCGAATTAGTGTCGAATCTGAATTTATTTACCGTGGTGATCAATAAGCAGACGATGGATCTAGCGACATGATTTCAGCATAACATATAACTATAACAATCATAATTTACTAACCGAAGAAGTAATGCAACTACTTAATTAAAAAAAGCATAATCACTTCGACGACAGTGATGATTTTGCGGCCGATGGGTGGACTGAGGTTACTTGTAACCGCTGCGATGCCGCCGCTCAGCGGTGTTCTTCTTGCCATCTTTGCGGCCGAGCAGTCGGAAGGTGAAGCAGCCTTGTGGACGTTGGGGAATCGAGGAAGAGGCGGTGAAGAAGATGGCCGGGGATGGTGAGGGGGATGCTGGGAATCTAGAAGGAGGCGGGCTGAGTTTCGTCGGCATTGGCGAAGGGGCGGTGGCAGGAGTCTGGGTCTCAGGCTTGGGAATGCCTGGCTGGATCTCCCACCCGAATGGGATGGCTCCGGGTCTCTTGAAGGACTCATCTATGCTCATCTCACCACCAAACTCCATCTCTCTCTCTCTCTCTCTCTCTCTCTCTCTCTCTCTCTCTCTCTCTAGACTCTAGAGAGGGCAGAACTGATATGGAAGGATAGTATTGGAAGGCAAGTAACTCACTGTTATACACAATGTGATCGATCTCCATAGCAAAGATCGATCATAGTTCAATCGGGAAAGTTGGCATTGATGATATATAATTATTTACGTCAAATAATCGTTAAAAGTTCGAAGAATATATCGTTGCATGCATGAGACCCGAATCCGATCCAATTGCTTACCTACCCTAAGTAGGCAGACCCCAACCAGTATATTAGAGGGCCAAAAAACTAAACAAGCTACAAAACCACCAAGCACCAGAAACCAAAATACAACCCCAGAACCTCCCCAGCCTGATGACAATCAAGGCTAAGAGTGCCAAAACAAAGCCATCCTACTAGCTTTCTACAAAAACACTTTCCAACGAGTTGGATTCCTGCCTTAACACTCTAGCATTATGTTCAAGCCAAATAGCCCATAGCAGGCCAACCACACTTCTGACGCAATCTGGCCAAAGACCAGGGGCGGACCTACATAGGGCCCAGGGGGGGCTCAAGCCCCCCCCCCTCAATTTGGGAAAAAAAAGTTACACTTACCCACCTTGAAGTTTAGCTTAAAAACACTTCACCCCCCTATAGTTTATTTTGTTCCAAATCACTCCCTAAAGTTTGAAATTTCAGCACAATACCCCTTTTGTCAATTACTTGGTTTCCTCATTTTGTAGTTTTTATCTGATCTAGCTAAACTTCAGGAGGGAGGGAATCAAAGTTTAATTTACTCAGAAAACAAATATAGCCAACTTTTGGTAGCCAACTTCACATGAAGGTGGCCACCACCAGCCGTCACCGCCCCACCAACCATCACCCCCCGCCAATCAATATCCACCGTCATGCCACCAACCACCACCCCACCGTCACATGGGCCATCCGTCGCCGCCAGTATTGGTGACCCATGGTCGACCTCGCCATTTGCCGGCCACCGATGCCCACCAGGGCCACCACAGTCCGGCCGACACCTACCGAGGTCTGTCACCTCTCGCGCACGTGGCATCCCCATAGAGTTCATCCCATGGCCCTTAGTGAATTAGAATCGAGTCGGAATCAAGGCCTATTTATAGGTTTTTGGGTGTATGTATGAAATCTACCCCCCCCCCCCCCCCCCTCCCAAAAAAAAAAAAACGGAACGGATCTGGTCTATTATTTACAAACTGTGCACCTTGATCGAGTCGGCCAATTATAGTTCCAAATTTTCGAATGACTCCGACGATTCTCCTTTACTAGAGGCAAAATCCTAATTAATAGGCCTTTCGTTGCGCGATTGAAGGAAGGATAGGGACGTTGTCACGCCGCTTGCCAAAGCCTTTGACTGTAAAGAATTGATTATAGTTACGTTTTAATAATTATGCCCCCCCTGAGGAAAAATCCTGAGTCCGCCACTGCCAAAGACTGTGTACCACCTGATCTTGTCGCCAATCAGACCAAAAAGAAGAAATCGGGTAAGGGCACATCTAAATGGAAACAAGAACACAAGCGCCCCCACAGAGGGGAAATAGCCAGACACAACAAGAAAACATGGTCAATAGATTCATCCGAGAAACAGAACCTACAACTGGGATCAACAGCCAATCCACGACGAAGGATATTATTCGTCGTAAGAGTACGAAAGTGAAGCAGCTCCCAAAGGAACACCCTGATTATTTGAGGACGCCTCACTTTCCAAACAAGATTGAATCTCCAAATTTACCTTGAGGACACTTGAACAAATGGAGTAAACGCTCATAACCGAGAAAACCCCTGAGCTACCCCAAGCCAAGAGGAAAGAATCTGGGTAAGGCCTCAGAGAGAAGGACGACAGAAGAGCAAACAGACAATGAAGCTCAGACAAAACAGGGGAAGAACCAAAAACAGAGGGAACAGAGTGGAAGGACAAAGACTGGTTGAGAGGAAGAATATCAACAATCCTAGCCAAAGGATCAACAGCTCTAGCAAAGAGCAACGGGAAGGAGACCGCAAAAGGTCAAGGGCGCAAGGGGGGTCCATCTGTCCAACGAAAACCTGATAGAGAGACAATCCTCCAATGATCCAACGGATCCCTTCTTAAAATAAGCTAGTCGTAGAAATGACTCCTCGATCTCAAGAAAAGCGAGATTCTACTACTGTTGCCATGTAAAGAGCTCTCCCTCTATCATGGACAACTTCCTCTCCAGCGGGGACGACCCCTATCCCCCAACAAAGGCGTGCGCCATGAGCGGTTGTGCTCATCCCTAACATCTAGCCCCCTGCCAGCACACCCTCACCCCCTAACCCTCAACGCTGCCTCCATCACCCTTCTCACTGGCCACTGTCGGCTGGCCAGCCCAGCCTCCTCCACCGCCTCCATCCCCCTCCTCGCCGGCCCCTATTCGATGCCCAGCCCAGCTACCTCTGTCGCCCTCCTTCCTCCTCCGTCTTCTCCACAGAGAAATACTAAGTTCATGAAACATGTCGACGATTGCTTGTTGACAGTGTCAACGCGGCAGCCGCCGACATGCGAATAGAATTTCAGAGCTAGAAGATGGAGCAAGGAGGAGGAAGAGGAAGGAGGTAGAAGAAGGAGAAGGATGAAATGGAAGGAGGAGGAAGAAGAAGGAGGAGGAAGAAAAAAGGAAGGAGGGAGGAGGAAGATGGAAAAAGGAGGGAGGAGAAGGAAGGATGAAGAAGGCGGAGAATCAAGAAGTAACATAGCTGTGGGTGGCAGACAATGGCGAGGGATGGGGTGGCGTCGGGGGCTCGGAAGACAAAGATAAGGGACATGATAGTTTGGGATTATGAGCGATGCCAATATAGTAGAGAACGTCGTGTGAAAATCCAAGGGTCAACCTTGAATAGGTGGGTGTAGATAGAACACACCTTTGACAAATCAAAACTAATAGCAAAAACAGGATAACAAGCACACATAACAATAACAAAAAATAAAGAAATATATGATTTTAGGTGGTTCACCCAATCAAGTTATGTTCATGGGGGGAGCGATAAATCTTTTACTATTAATCACCAATAGTACAAGACTACAAGGTTTAGGTTAGGTTTAGGGTTTAGGTTAGGTTTAGGTTTAGGTTTAGGTATGGCTGCAAACGAACCAAGCTGTTCGTGAGCGGCTCACGGCTTGGCTTGATAAAAGCTTGTTCGAGTTCATTCGGTTACTAGTCAAGCCAAGCCCAAGCCTAGAGTTTAGGCTCGTTTAATAAACGAGCCAAGCTCAGGCAGACCAAATCTTGGCTCGTTTTTAAATGAGCCAAGCTCAGGCAGTCCAAATCTCGGCTCGTTTGGGCTTGCAAACAGGCTTATTTAGGGCTTGTGATCAAAGCTCATGAACAAGCTCGATAGACTCATAAAGGGCTTCTGAATAGGCTCATAAATGGCTTAAATAAGCCTAACATATAGCCTAGTATGAAGTTTAGGCTCATGAACTGTAACACCTGTGGTGTTAGATTTGAGAATAATAGAAATCCTCCATGGCTAGTTTCGTCTTTTTGCAGCCAGACTTTTTCTTTGGGCCTTTTCCCAATAAATGGATCGTAAACCTATGAGATATTTTACGTTCACATTCTCCGTAACTTCGAGCATGTCACGATGGTGCGTTCCGTGCAACGATCATGTGTATGCGCAGCCAGTTTCGGCAGCCCGGCAGATAAACCCTAGAAAAACGATAATTGGTCGATAGTTGTAGCTGTTTTGTTTCTTACAAGAGATCGGGTGATCGGATCGTAACGAAACAAGATACGTTAGATGAGGTTTTGAGAGAGCCTTCCAATGAGCCTAAGTTTGGGTCGATCCGACACCCAGGTGAATAGTTATTGCTATTTTGAGTTTTAGAGTCTTTCCTTATTTTCAGGAGATCCAGAAGTCAGAAAATTATGTACCAAGCACTAACGCGTTCGCGTTGATGAGACCTTTCCAACGAATCCTCTCGGGCCCTATTCCGACTTCCGGTTTGATAGTTACGACTTATTATTCTTTTCAGCCCGGTTGATGGACGAATCGCACCCGGATTCCAACCGAGCCCGGTTCAGGGCTCGGGACCGAGCCCGACTAGCCCTAGAGCCTGCCTCCCGGACTCCTAGCATAATTTAGGCTCTCTTGACCTCCCTCCCCAGTTATTAAAATCCGAAATTCGGATGAGAATAATCGGGTAACATTTTGGGATGATAAACCCCTACCTTTTAGTCCTTATCCCTTCCCCCTTATTAGGAAACCTTAACCAACCCTATCCCCAACCCCTATCACAACAGCCCCCCCCCCCCCTTTATATATGAACCGAGAGAGAGGGAGAGAAATAGAGAGAGGACGGGAGAGAGAGTGAGAAGGACGTAATAGAGAGAGAGAGAGAGAGAACGTGAGAGAACAGAAATAGATAGAGAGAGAGAACGGGAGAGAGAGAGAGAGAGCGAGAGGCAGAGAGTCAGAGAAGGAGAAGAGATGGAGGGAGAAGACCGGAGCACCCCGACCCGCCCCTCGTCGGAGCCCCGGCGAGCCACCCACGACCCCAGGTCAGCCACATCCCTCTCCTCCCTTCCTCCTCCACGACCCCCACCTTCCTCCCTTGTCGCGGCCCACGCGGGCGGAGACACCACCGCCGGCCAAACCAGGCCATCGGCAATCCGCCGGCGCACCCGAGCCCCCCCCGGCGCACCACCACCGGCCGCAACCCCATGCGAGCCCCTCCGGCCGAGCCTCGGGCTCCGACGGGCGCTCCGGCCACCTCCCACCGTGCCTCCTCCGTAGGGGTGGCGCGGGAGAGGCCGGCCGAGCGCTCGCCGGCGCTCCAGGCCGCCCCTCCCGTCGGCCGCCGACGCGCAGGAACCCCCCCCCGTGCTGGTTTCGGTCTCGTGGAGAAGAAGGATATGGCGGGGGGGGGGGGGGGTAGTTTTGTATTTTCCTATGTTTTAATTAACTGCAGACCCGACCCGACTGCACTGCAACCCGACCCGACTGCACAGCAACCCGACCTGACTACACAGCAGACCCACAGACCCGGCCCAACAGTGAACCGGGTTCACCTGAACCAGACCCGTAAACCGTCTAGAATTGGTTCGACTGCCATTTCTCCGTCCGAACTCGGAATTGGACGAAACCAGCGCCATTTCGACCGGCTCGGAAATTCCTACCTATTGGTCATAGTCTAGAATAGTAATTGTACTATTTAATACCCTGTTTTATCCTTGGACCCGATATTATCGCGGTACCGTGGTTTGACCGTCGTTTCATCGTCCGAACTCGGATTCGGACGAAACCAGCGGCATTGTGCTCAGAATATTGAGTCCCACCTTTTAAACCCAGAATATAACCCTAGAACCTCTTCTACCCTAGTTAACCAACCATGCGATCAGTTTCATCGGTTCTACGTGGTTTGACCCGAAACCATTCGACCGAAGTCGAATTCCAGCGAAACTGGAACCATCGGAAAGGGTTCTTCGAGCCCGATTCGATGAGTAGGTTTAGCTTCTAATTACTTGATTAGCCTAGTAGTGTTTAGGTTCGAGTTCTTCAATCGCACGGATTTGCGTGCTGTCGACTCAATGTTGGTCCCCTATCGAGGGTGCCCGACTATCCTTGGCATAGAACCCTCGTCGTAGATTCTTTTATTTTAATCGATAGAGTTATGATGCGGAGCTGTGGTTATTATCAGACCTTGATCATGGTGATCCAGCGGAGACGGATCAGAGGCAGCTAGCAGGAGTCATGTGTAATCGACAGCCAGGTGACATCTACTACCTTTGCGTGGTCTTTAATAGTGGGAAATGAGAATGACTAAGGGTAGGTGTCCATGACACTGCATGCGGGCCCCGCCGGGCATCGTCGCATGTGGTCAAGTGGACCCCGCCTTGCATGCGGAGTCGCGAGTCCGGCGACGCATGCTTAAAATATTAATATATTAATAATAATAATGACTGCTTTTGTTTGTATGGACACCATAATTAGGATTCCCTTAAATTAATCATTAAATTGAATAACTAATAATTATCGGAGCCCACCCTCCTGAGAGGAGTATGGCAACCCTAGCACATGGGTCAGTGGGATGAGTGTCTTATTTCATTTATTTATTATATCGCATGGGTTGCGAGAGCAGTACGAGACCAGGGGTAAATTGTTGGAAATTGTTAAGCATTAAATATACCTTTTGTAGCTTCAGTAAATATGTTGAAAGATGTTATGTGTGAATCTACCTGATTAGAGGGTAGGGACCCCGTGCGCGCAAGGGCCGTGAACCACCCTGCGCGTACAACCGAAGTTAAGTAGGCTAGGGGTCACGGGCAAGGGTTGTGGTAAAGCCAATAGGAGGTGCCCTCGAGTAGGGATTGGCCTAGCAGCCCTGTCCCGGGGAGTTGAAGTCCCCATAGTAAAGCAAGTTGGGCGGTAGAGCTCCACCGTGAAAGACGGGAAACCCCTTATGATCATCTGGGTGACTAGTGCATGGTGTTGGTGGATGCACGGCGAGAGAGTTGGCCCTCTACATCGAAATAAAAGGCCCTATAGTAATGCCCGACCGGGGGCAGGATGAATAAAATATCCGGGGTTCACATTTTGTTAGTGTGTGTTTTATCTATATATGAATTTAGAATTGAGTGACTGTTTACATGATGACTTCGTGACTTTATCTGAACGTCTTATTTAATTTGTTCTTTAATGCTGTAGAACATTGAATGGACTTTATGCTAGATAACCTAGTGACAGTAGAAATTGCATGTGAATATAGACTACTGATAGGTTTAGGTTTCATTCTGCAAACTCTGATTCTACTAGAACTGATATATCTTATCTTAACTTATTATGATTGGTCGTCTCATATTATTATAGACTATTAGGATGTCACTAGCCATTAATTTGGCTAATCTCCCAATTTCCTATTGGGGGCTACTCTTTCCCACGAGTAGGCTCAGTTGCAGGTCCGGAGGCTCAGGAGTAGCAGTAGGAGTCCAGAGGCGGAGTTAGAGTTGCAGTGTTACCTTTCTGCTTAGTACGTTAATCTTGTCGTCTTTTCTCTTTAGATATTGTAATTGTATTGGAATAAGAGTTTTTATTAGTTAGTTAGTATTCTATGGTTGTAGTTGCAATGGTTCTAGCTGAATTCTTTTGGGTAGGCCTCTCCTCAAGGCCCCAAGCCTAGGATAGATCATGATGAAAATATAAATGCATATAAATGACTAAATTGATTAGCCCTGTAGATAGGAACCCTAGACTGGTGCACCTGAGTGTTAGGGAGTGGGTGAGACTAATTGGCTAGCCGTAAGAGGCTTGAGCCTCGTGCTCCCTCAGATAGACTCCTGTCAGTATGTAGTGGTACCGACAGGTTACTCATACTGAGAGGATATAACTTTTGAAGGTTGAGCTTGACTAGATAATATCTTCTCTCTGTTGATAAATTCTCTTTCTTTCCTTTTTAATAAAAATATTTTTCAAAAAATCAAATTTAAAAGATTCCCTTCTTGTTTTTCATATTAGAGAGCGTAGAAGCCCTGTGAGAACCCAAATTGGTGTAATTAATTGACCAGACCCAAAATCCCATTCTTTTCTCACCTCACACCCCAGGGATCGGTCTTCAGATTTCTGGGGCGTGACAGCTGGTATCAGAGCTTAGGGATATGTTCCTAGGGGTTTTGTTAGGATGTGGTTCGTGTCTTGCGATTCTTTTTTCGGAAAGTTTAGACTTTAGTGGTGTTTGAATGTTTTCTAGAGATTGTATAGATATTGAGTCGATAGAATTCTCGTAGTAGCTAGTGGTGGCATAGCGATTATTTCTAAGGATAAGGACCTAGGGTTAATCATACTTGGAGAACTGGTTTTGTTTGAGGATTTGATCTGTAACTAAGAACTGTCTATGATTGAGTTTTTGATTGATCGAGAATCGTGAATCAATCTATATGTCGTATGAGTATGATTGTATTAGAACTCTGATGTGCTATAATGTTTAGGTTTAGAGTTAGTCGTTGTAACTCGGGTGATAGTTCTTAAGAAGGAGCCACTTGGAACATCTTAACCAAGGGTGGTGTTTCTTGATCTCTAGGCAGAAGCATAGTGTTTGAGTCTATATCGAAGTATAGGTTGGGAGTCTTCTAATATGGATTCTCTTGAACTTTCTAGTGGTAAGGAGCCGACCAAGGACTAGATATTCAACTCCAGTTAGTGATTTACTTGATTGGTTTTGTGATGGATGTATTTGAATATATCTGGAAGGATGTATATCCTTGATGGTTTATCTGGCATGGTTGTGAGGTTACTCTTTTTGTGGTTTTGTTATCTTTTTCGTTGACCCTGAGCACTAGAAACCTAGTCGGTGTCTTAGGATTCCTTGATCTTTGTAGACCCTTAGTATTAGAGACCTAGTCGGTGTTTAGGATCCCTTAATCTTCGTTGACCCTTAGTACTAGAGACTTAGTTGGTGTTTTAGGATTCCTTGATTCTTGTTGACCATTGGTACTAGAGACCTAGTTGGTGTTTTTAGGATTGTCCATTATCTCGATATAGATGTAATAATTAAATTAGTTTTCTTATTAGATCTCTCTGGTGTATCGTGGGTTATAATTAGCTTGGTGTAGAGCTTCTGTGTTTTTTTAATAGATCTTATGAGTGATGATGATGACTCTTGGGAATTGTGGTTTCAAGGAATACACCAGGAGATAGAAATCTCAGGTGGTAGTTTGAATTCCCATGGTTAGTAGATTACGGGATACCTTGATACTGCCTCTTGCGAAAGAGTACGCACTGTTCCTAGGGAACTTTGGCGGTGGATTATGATTGTCCGGTAGAGGACATACTATGGCTACGCACTGACTCTTCGGAGGCTTTGGCGGTTGGTTTCGCAGTTCTTATTGGAACTCGCGGGAGAAAGCGCTTTGGATAGATGACAGTGACGTTAAGATAGAATTGAGATAATTGAGTACTAGAAAGATGTTAACGACGATATCAAGATGACTGCCTATGTTTATAAAATTTGGGAATACCTTATCAGTTGGACTCTTAAGAATGATCATTATTCTACTGATTCACCTCGCTTTGTTTCTAATTATTATTTGATTCTAGTAACTTTCGTTTGCTTCAGTTTCTTTTGAGTGATTGCCTTTAGTTCTCAGAATGTTAAGATTGTGCTAGTTCCCTCAGTTGTCCTTTTTTTCTAAGTTGTCTCTATTTGTCTCGGGTCCTTTATTCTTATTTTTGTATGGTTGTGAGATTTTCGTCTAACTATCTCGATGTTTAGTTTAGGGTAGAATTTAGTACTTGATATCGATCTGCTCAGTCGATATTAGTTGGCCATTAGTTTTCTAGTAGGTAGTTTCTTCAGCCAACTCGTAATAGTCCTGGTTTAGAATCGATCCCCTCGTCTTGGAGTGAGCCAATGAGATGACTATCTATTGCCAGAGCGTAGCTATCTAGTATGGACCCACTTAAGAAATAGATTTTTCGGGCATTTGTTCTTTAGTTCCTTGAGTAGTATTGGCAGTTCGGTTAGTGTAGCTGTTGGTCTCATAGGAATCTTATAGGATTTTAGTTTAGTATTAGATACACGTTAGGCGTACTAGTTGAGACATCTCTTTTGTTAAATCATTCTAGAATGTGTACTTAAGCATATGTGTATGGGCGCATATGTGTAGTATACATTGCTATGATTGTAGAGTCGATACCAAAAGTATAAATTATATATGGGTGTATGGGCACTCATATACATTGATATACCTTTTATATCGGCACTGACAATTGAGTACATTTTAAGTTTCTGAATCTATGAGTTTTGGTAGTCAGCCTACCGAGGAGGACACCCCTCGGCGGTACTAATAAGGGAGATATGATGCCCCTTATCAAGGCAGGGTTAATGATCAGAACTCATGATTTTGGTCTAATCCGTAATGCTTAGAATGGGAAATAGAAACCAAAACTCGTATTCGCGATCGATGCGAGAATTTGGTGGTTCATTTCTATCCTAATAATTATGAGAGTCGATTCGTATAATGTTTAGGTTAGTAGAGAGAGTAGAATTGTGAGTAGTAGAGGGTCAGAGTTTTCTTTTAGTAAGATTTGGTGTAATTACTTAACTTTCTTATTGGCAATGTTAGTGACGATGTTTGCACTCGTTGTAGTTAACTTTTCATTGCTATAATGTTCTTGTTTTGGTAGTAGAGATGAGTGGACTCGTATATATGGTTTTTGTAGTTGAATTTTCGGGACGAAAATTTTTTTAAGGTGTGTAGGTTGAAACACCTGTGGTGTTAGATTTGAGAATAATAGAAATCCTCCATGGCTAGTTTCGTCTTTTTACAGCCAGACTTTTTCTTTGGGCCTTTTCCCAATAAATGGATCGTAAACCTATGAGATATTTTACGTTCACATTCTCCGTAACTTCGAGCATGTCACGATGGTGCGTTCCGTGCAACGATCATGTGTATGCGCAGCCAGTTTCGGCAGCCCGGTAGATAAACCCTAGAAAAGCGATAATTGGTCGATAGTTGTAGCTGTTTTATTTCTTACAAGAGATCGGGTGATCGGATCGTAACGAAACAAGATACGTTAGATGAGGTTTTGAGAGAGACTTCCAATGAGCCTAAATTTGGGTCGATCCGACACCCGGGTGAATAGTTATTGCTATTTTGAGTTTTGGAGTATTTCCTTATTTTCGGGAAATCCAGAAGTCAGAAAATTATGTACCAAGCACTAACACGTTTGCGTTGACGAGACCTTTCCAACGAATCCTCTCGGGCCCTATTCCGACTTCCGGTTTGATAGTTACGACTTATTATTCTTTTCAGCCCGGTTGATGGACGAATCGCACCCGGATTCCAACCGAGCCCGGTTCAGGGCTCGGGACCGAGCCCGACTAGCCCTAGAGCCTGCCTCCCGGACTCCTAGCATAATTTAGGCTCTCTTGACCTCCCTCCCCAGTTATTAAAATCCGAAATTCGGATGAGAATAATCGGGTAAGATTTTGGGATGATAAACCCCTACCTTTTAGTCCTTATCCCTTCCCCCTTATTAGGAAACCTTAACCAACCCTATCCCCAACCCCTATCACAACAGCCCCCCCCTTTATATATGAACCAAGAGAGAGGGAGAGAAATAGAGAGAGGACGGGAGAGAGAGTGAGAAGGACGTAATAGAGAGAGAGAGAGAGAACGTGAGAGAACAGAAATAGATAGAGAGAGAGAACGGGAGAGAGAGAGAGCGAGAGGCAGAGAGTCAGAGAAGGAGAAGAGATGGAGGGAGAAGACCGGAGCACCCCGACCCGCCCCTCGTCGGAGCCCCGGCGAGCCACCCACGACCCCAGGTCAGCCACATCCCTCTCCTCCCTTCCTCCTCCACGACCCCCACCTTCCTCCCTCGTCGCGGCCCACGTGGGCGGAGACACCACCGCCGGCCAAACCAGGCCATCGGCGATCCGCCGGCGCACCCGAGCCCCCCCCGGCGCACCACCACCGGCCGCAACCCCATGTGAGCCCCTCCGGCCGAGCCTCGGGCTCCGACGGGCGCTCCGGCCACCTCCCACCGTGCCTCCTCCGTAGGGGTGGCGTGGGAGAGGCCGGCCGAGTGCTCGCCGGCGCTCCAGGCCGCCCCTCCCGTCGGCCGCCGACGCGCAGGAACCCCCCCCCCCCCCCCCCCCCCCCCCCCCGTGCTGGTTTCGGTCTCGTGGAGAAGAAGGATATGGGGGGGGGGGTAGTTTTGTATTTTCCCATGTTTTAATTAACTGCAGACCCGACCCGACTGCACTGCAACCCGACTTGACTGCACAGCAACCCGACCCGACTACACAGCAGACCCACAGACCCAGCCCAACAGTGAACCGGCCTGGTTCACCTGAACCAGACCCGTAAACCGTCTAGAATTGGTTCGACTGCTATTTCTCTGTCCGAACTCGGAATTGGACGAAACCAGCACCATTTCGACCGGCTCGGAAATTCCTACCTATTGGTCATAGTCTAGAATAGTAATTGTACTATTTAATACCCTGTTTTATCCTTGGACCCGATATTATCGCGGTACCGTGGTTTGACCGTCGTTTCATCGTCCGAACTTGGATTCGGACGAAACCAGCAGCATTGTGCTCAGAATATTGAGTCCCACCTTTTAAACCCAGAATATAACCCTAGAACCTCTTCTACCCTAGTGAACCAACCATGCGATCGGTTTCACCGGTTCTACGTGGTTTGACCCGAAACCATTCGACCGAAGTCGGATTCCAGCGAAACTGGAACCATCGGAAAGGGTTCTTCGAGCCCGATTCGATGAGTAGGTTTAGCTTCTAATTACTTGATTAGCCTAGTAGTGTTTAGGTTCGAGTTCTTCAATCGCACGGATTTGCGTGCTGTCGACTTAATATTGGTCCCCTATCGAGGGTGCCCGACTATCCTTGGCATAGAACGCTCGTCATAGATTCTTTTGTTTTAATCGATAGAGTTGTGATGCGGAGCTGTGGTTATTATCAGACCTTGATCGTGGTGATCCAGCGGAGACGGATCAGAGGCAGCTAGCAGGAGTCATATGTAATTGACAGCCAGGTGACATCTACTACCTTTGCGTGGTCTTTAATAGTGGGAAATGAGAATGACTAAGGGTAGGTGTCCATGACACTGCATGCGGGCCCTGCCGGGCATCGTCGCATGTGGTCAAGTGGACCCCGCCTTGCATGCGGAGTCGCGAGTCCGGCGACGCATGCTTAAAATATTAATATATTAATAATAATAATGACTGCTTTTGTTTGTATGGACACCGTAATTAGGATTCCCTTAAATTAATCATTAAATTGAATAACTAATAATTATCGGAGCCCACCCTCCTGAGAGGAGTATGGCAACCCTAGCACACGGGTCACTGGGATGAGTGTCTTATTTCATTTATTTATTATGTCGCATGGGTTGCGAGAGCAGTACGAGACCAGGGGTAAATTGTTGGAAATTGTTAAGCATTAAATATACCTTTTGTAGCTTCAGTAAATATGTTGAAAGATGTTATGTGTGAATCTACCTGATTAGAGGGTAGGGACCCCGTGCGCGCAAGGGCCGTGAACCACCCTGCGCGTACAACCGAAGTTAAGTAGGCTAGGGGTCACGGGCAAGGGTTGTGGTAAAGCCAATAGGAGGTGCCCTCGAGTAGGGATTGGCCTAGCAGCCCTGTCCCGGGGAGTTGAAGTCCCTATAGTAAAGCAAGTTGGGCGGTAGAGCTCCACCGTGAAAGACGGGAAACCCCTTATGATCATCTGGGTGACTAGTGCATGGTGTTGGTGGATGCACGGCGAGAGAGTTGGCCCTCTACATCGAAATAAAAGGCCCTATAGTAATGCCCGACCGGGGGCAGGATGAATAAAATATCCGGGGTTCACATTTTGTTAGTGTGTGTTTTATCTATATATGAATTTAGAATTGAGTGACTGTTTACATGATGACTTCGTGACTTTATCTGAACGTCTTATTTAATTTGTTCTTTAATGCTGTAGAACATTGAATGGACTTTATGCTAGATAACCTAGTGACAGTAGAAATTGCATGTGAATATAGACTACTGATAGGTTTAGGTTTCATTCTGCAAACTCTGATTCTACTAGAACTGATATATCTTATCTTAACTTATTATGATTGGTCGTCTCATATTATTATAGACTATTAGGATGTCACTAGCCATTAATTTGGCTAATCTCCCAATTTCCTATTGGGGGCTACTCTTTCCCACGAGTAGGCTCAGTTGCAGGTCCGGAGGCTCAGGAGTAGCAGTAGGAGTCCAGAGGCGGAGTTAGAGTTGCAGTGTTACCTTTCTGCTTAGTACATTAATCTTGTCGTCTTTTCTCTTTAGATATTGTAATTGTATTGGAATAAGAGTTCTTATTAGTTAGTTAGTATTCTATGGTTGTAGTTGCAATGGTTCCAGCTGAATTCTTTTGGGTAGGCCTCTCCTCAAGGCCCCAAGCCTAGGATAGATCATGATGAAAATATAAGTGCATATAAATGACTAAATTGATTAGCCCTGTAGATAGGAACCCTAGACTGGTGCAACTGAGTGTTAGGGAGTGGGTGAGACTAATTGGCTAGCTGTAAGAGGCTTGAGCCTCGTGCTCCCTCAGATAGACTCCTGTCAGTATATAGTGGTACCGACAGGTTACTCATACTGAGAGGATATAACTTTTGAAGGTTGAGCTTGACTAGATAATATCTTCTCTTTGTTGATAAATTCTCTTTATTTCCTTTTTAATAAAAATGTTTTTCAAAAAATCAAATTTAAAAGATTCCCTTCTTGTTTTTCATATTAGAGAGCGTAGAAGCCCTGTGAGAACCCAAATTGGTGTAATTAATTGACCAGACCCAAAATCCCATCCTTTTCTCACCTCACACCCCAGGGATCGGTCTTCAGATTTCTGGGGCGTGACATGAACAAGCTCGATAAGGGACTATTCAATCACTAATTGAGCATAGCCTAGTCTGAAGTTTAGGCTCGTGAATAGGCTCGAGCCGACCAAAGATTGTTTTAGACTCGTTTAATAAACGAGCCAAGTTCAAGCAAACCAAATCTCGGCTTGTTTGGGATCACGAACATGCCTGTTTAGGGCTTGTGAGCAAAGCTCGTGAACAAGCTGGATAGACTCATAAAAGCTCGCACGGTGAGGAGTTAGATGCAGTCCCCATGACAGCTCATGATGAAAATGCAAACACAGGGATCGATGATGATAATATTAATACGGACGATGGCGATGACATGCAGGGTATGATACACGATTTGCAAGGTGGCATAGGCACGGATGCTTAGTCTAGTACCAATCGAAGGAAGAAAAATATATCTACAAAGGTTCTCCTATACTTCCCGCTTAGGGACAGGCTTCAGAGGTTGTTTATGTCATCGAAGACTGCTGATCCGGTATGTTGTAACTAAAACATGTTCTAACTAAAGATTGTGAACTAAGTTATTTATAGCTATTACTTTGATTGTTACCCAGAGAGCTTTTAGTCGCCTTCTATCGATCGATGCGGCAAAAGCCTTATAGAATCATATTCTACAGGTGGAACATTGCTTACTATTTTTTTTTCTCACTGTTGTGATTATGTCTCCCATGGGAAGCTTCTCTTAACATGTGTCTACATATCACAGGGATAGTGTTAGCGAAGGGCAATTCAATCATGTCCTGCTCTATGAAATGGATGTGATTCGAAAGGTAAGTATTTGTTTCATTGCTTACATCTAGTAAGCATGCAAATGGTCTCTCTCTCTCTCTCATGGTAATGATGTAGCCTCTGTTTTTCTTTTAAATGATTGAATTTTGCTTTTTAATCATGCTAGGTGTGTGCCTCATTGGAAGAGGGATATCTCCCTCCTGTGACATTTGTAGTGGTGCAAAAGAGGCATCACACCCGACTGTTTCCTGCTGTGCATGGAAACCGTGATTCAACCGATCGAAGTGGAAATATTTTGCCGGGTAGGTATTGTACTGCAGTGGAATAGATAGATTTTATATCTTTAGAGTAGAGCAGGTAATGTGATTGTTTGTTGTGCTCGATCAGGAACCGTCGTGGACACAAAAATATGCCACCCAATGAATTTCGATTTCTATCTCTGTAGTCATGCTGGCATACAGGTAAACTTTGACTGAAGCTTTGTAAGTGCAAATTATTTTAAATTCACTCATGCAATCAATGCTTCTTACGATTATACAAAGAGAATGTAGTAGAAAGATGTATTGGAGAGTGTAGAATGTATATATGTAGTAAGAATGTAGTAGAGAGCATTCTATAGAGAATATATTGTAGAAAATGTAGTAAAGAGGAAACATTATTCAGAATATTGTAGAGAATGTTGTAGGGACAATATTATGTAGAGAATTTATTATAGGGAGAATGCCATAGAGAGTATTATTTTGTGACAATCACTCTCAACAATATTCTCTATATGTAATTTTCTCAAATCCGAAACATGCTAACTTATGATTTTTCAACGCGTAGACTCTAAATTTGTCAATCGGAGATGAAATTGTTAAAATATCTAATTAGAACTTGCTCGCAAGTCCGAAATACGAAAAAAATCTAAGTACGAACTATCGGATGCCAATCATATGACGATCCGATCGAATCCAAACCAATTTCAAATCCGAAACACGCTAACTTATAATTTTTCAACGCTTAGACTCTAAATTTGTCAATCGGAGGTGAAATTGTTAAAATATCTAATTAGAACTCACTCGAAAGTCTGAAATACGAAAAAAATCCAAGTATAAATTGTCGGATACCGATCTGATGACGATCCGACCGAATCCAAACCAATTTCAAATTCGAAACACGCTAACTTCTGATTTTTCAACGCTTAGACTCTAAATTTGTCAGTCGGAGATGAAATTGTTAAAATATATAATTAGAACTTGCTCGTAAGTTCAAAATATAAAAAAAAATCCAAGTACAAATTGTCGAATGGCGATCCGATGATGATTCGATCGAATCCAAACCAATTTTAAATCCGAAACACGTTAACTTATGATTTTTCAATGCATAGACTCTAAATTTATCAATCGGAGATGAAATTATTAAAATATTTAATTAGAACTTACTCGCAAGTCTGAAATACGAAAAAAATACAAGTACAAATTATCGGATGCCGATCCGATGATGATCCGACCGAATCCAAACCAATTTCAAATCTGAAACACGCTAACATATGATTTTTCAACGCGTAGACTCTAAATTGGTCAATCGGAGGTGAAATTGTTAAAATATCTAATTAGAACTTGCTCGCAAGTCCGAAATACGAAAAAAATCTAAGTACGAATTATCGGATGCTGATCCGATGACGATCCGACCGAATTCAAACCAATTTCAAATCCAAAACACGCTAACTTAAGATTTTTCAATGCTTAGACTCTAAATTGGTCAATCGGAGGCGAAATTATTAAAATATATAATTAGAACTTGCTCGCAAGTCCGAAATATGAAAAAAATCCAAGTACGAATTGTCGGATGGCGATCCGAAGATGATTCGACCGAATCCAAACCAATTTTAAATCCAAAACACGCTAACTTGTGATTTTTCAATGTGTAGAGTCTAAATTTGTCAATCGGAGGCGAGATTGTTAAAATATCTAATTAGAACTTGCTTGTAAGTCTGAAATACGAAAAAAATCTAAGTACAAATTATCGGATGCCGATCCGATGACGATCTGATCGAATTCAAATCAATTTCAAATCCGAAACACGCTAACTTATGATTTTTCAATGCGTAGACTCTAAATTTGTCAATCGTAGGCGAAATTATTAAAATATCTAATTAGAACTTGCTCCCAAGTCCGAAATACAAAAAAAATCTAAGTACAAATTGTTGGATACCGATTCGATGACGATCCGACCTAATCCAAACCAATTTTAAATTCGAAACACGCTAACTTATGATTTTTCAATGCGTAGACTCTAAACTTATCAATCGGAGATGAAATTGTTAAAATATCTAATTAGAACTCGCTCACAAGTCCGAAATATGAAAAAAATCCAAGTACAAATTATCGGATGGCGATCCGATCGAATCCAAACCAATTTCAAATCCGAAACATACTAACTTATGATTTTTCAACACGTAGATTCTAAATTTGTCAATCGGAGATGAAATTATAAAAATATCAAATTAAAACTTGCTCGCAACTCTGAAATACGAAAAAAATCCAAGTATGAATTATCGAATGCCAATCCGATGACGATCCAACCTAATCCAAACCAATTTCAAATCAGAAACACTCTAACTTATGATTTTTTAATGCGTAGACTCTAAATTTGTCAATCGGAAGCAAAATTGTTAAAATATCTAATTAGAACTTGCTCGCAAGTTTGAAATATAAAAAAAATCCAAGTATGAATTGTCGGATGCCGATCCGATGACAATCCGACCGAATCCAAATCAATTTCAAATCAGAAACACGCTAACTTATGATTTTTCAATACGTAGACTCTAAATTTGTCAATCGGAGATAAAATTGTTAAAATATCTAATTAGAACTCGCTCGCAAGTCCGAAATATGAAAAAAAATCCAAGTACGAATTGTCGGATGCTGATCCGATGACGATTCTATCGAATCCAAAGTAATTCAAATCCGAAACACGCTAACTTATGATTTTTCAACACGTAGACTCTAAATTGGTTAATCGGAGGTGAAATTGTTAAAATATCTAATTAAAACTTGCTCGCAAGTCCGAAATATGAAAAAAATCCAAGTACAAATTGTCGGATGCTGATCCAAAGACGATCCGTTCGAATCCAAACCAATTTCAAATCTGAAACACGCTAACTAATGATTTTTCAATGCTTAAACTCTAAATTGGTTAATCGAAGGCGAAATTGTTAAAATATCTAATTAGAACTTACTCACAAGTCCGAAATATGAAAAAAATCCAAGTACGAATTGTCGGATGCTGATCCGATGACGATCCGACCGAATCCAAACCAATTTCAAATCCGAAACATGCTAACTTATGATTTTTCAATACGTAGACTCTAAATTTGTCAATCAGAGATGAAATTGTTAAAATATCTAATTAGAACTTGCTTGCAAGTCCGAATACGAAAGAAATCTAAGTACAAATTGTCGGATGCCGATCCGATGATGATCCGATCGAATCCAAACCAATTACAAATCTGAAACACGCTAACTTATGATTTTTCAACGTGTAGACTCTAAATTTGTCAATCGGGTTCGAAATTATTAAAATATCTAATTAGAACTCGCTCGCAAGTCCGAAATATGAAAAAAAATCTAAGTACGAATTCTCAGATGGAGATCCGATAATGATCCGATCAAATCCAAACCAATTTCAAATCCTAAACACGCTAACTTATGATTTTTCAACACGTAGACTCTAAATTTGTTAATCGGAGGCGAAGTTGTTAAATTATCTAATTAAAACTTGTTCACAAGTCCGAATTATAAAAAAAAATCCAAGTACGAATTGTCGGATGCCGATCCGATGACGATCCGACTGAATCCAAATCAATTTCAAATCCGAAACACGCTAACTTATAATTTTTCACGCGTAGACTCTAAATTTGTCAATCGAAAGCGAAATTGTTAAAATATCTAATTAGAACTTATTCACAAGTCCAAAATATGAAAAAAAATCCAAGCACGAGTTATCGGATGCCGATCCGATGACGATCTTACCGAATCTAAACCAATTTAAAATTCGGAACACGCTAACTTATAATTTTTTAACTCGTAGACTCTAAATTTGTCAATCAGAGACAAAATTGTTAAAATATCTAATTAGAACTCACTCGCAAGTCCGAAATATGAAAAAAATCTAAGTACGAATTGTGGATGCCGATCCGGTGACGATCCAACCGAATCCAAGCCAATTTCAAATCCGAAACACGCTAACTTATGATTTTTCAACGCGTTGACTCTAAATTGGTCAATTGGAGGCGAAATTGTTAAAATATCTAATTAGAACTTGCTCGCAAGTCCAAAATACGAAATAATTCCAAGTACGAATTGTCGGATGCTGATCCGATGACGATCCGACCGAATCCAAACCAATTTCATATCCGAAACATGCTAACTTATGATTTTTTAACGCGTAGATTCTAAATTTGTCAATCGGAGGTGAAATTGTTAAAATATCTAATTAGAACTCGCTCGCAAGTCTGAAATACGAAAAAAATCTATGTACGAATTGTCGGATGGCGAACCGAAAATGATCCGATCAAATCCAAACCAATTTCAAATCCGAAACACGCTAATTTATGATTTTTCAATACGTAGACTTTAAATTTGTCAATCATAGGCGAAATTATTAAAATATCTAATTAGAACTTGCTCACAAGTCTGAAATACGAAAAAAAATCTAAGAACGAATTGTCGAATGACGATCCAATGATGATCTTTTCGAATCCAAACCAATTTCATATCCGAAACATGCTAACTTATGATTTTTCAACGTGTAGACTCTAAATTTGTCAATCAGAGACGAAATTGTTAAAATATCTAATTAGAACTTGCTCGCAAGTCCGAAATACGAAAAAAATCCAAGTACAAATTATCGGATGCTGATCCGACCGAATCCAAACCAATTTCAAATCCAAAACACGCTAACTTATGATTTTTCAACGCTTAGACTCTAAATTTATCAATCGGAGTGGAAATTATTAAAATATTTAATTAGAACTTGCTCGCAAGTCCGAAATACGAAAAAAATCCAACTACGAATTATCGGATGCCGATCCGATAACGATCCGACCGAGTCCAAACTAATTTCAAATCCGAAATACGCTAACTTATGATTTTTCAATGCTTGGACTCATAAATTGGTCAATCAGAGGGTAAATTGTTAAAATATCCAATTAGAACTCGCTCGCAAGTTCAAAATACGGAAAAATTCCTAGTACGAATTATCGGATGCCGATCCGATGACAATCCGATCGAATTCAAACCAATTTCAAATCCGAAACACGCTAACTTATAATTTTTCAACGCTTAGACTCTAAATTATAGATATAAACTATTTTTTGACAAATATATGTTAATTGTAGGATGTGCAGCGTCAGGGGATGAGAGCACCAATGTTGGTGCCGGGCGACGTGGGGTGGTTGAGCTAGGGCACGTAGTTTCCCTCAGTTTTGGATTGTGTAAAAATAATTTTGTAATAAATATGTGGTCATTTTTTGGTCTTGTCTATAATTGTCTGGTATTGTGGTAATGTTTGATAAATTGTGGTAATGGTAATTTGTGGTAATATTTGATAAATTATGGTAATGATAATTTGTGATAATATTTGATAAATTATAGTAATATTTGATTTTGTCAATTATGGTAATATTTGAATATATTGTGGTATTGTTGTAAATCACAGGAATTAAATAAATTATTTTAGTAATTTTTTAAAAAAAAATTATGTTTTTTTACCGACGGAATTTATAAATTCCTTCGGTAATAAGCTATTTTATTTTTTTAAATGATTTATATATTGCCGACGGAATTTATTCGTCTGTCAGTAATATATAAAGTATTACTGACGGTAAGACTGTCAGCCGTCAGTAATAAGCTTATATATTGCCGACGGAAGCAAATGTTCCGTCGATAATAATTAATTATATTTTTAATTAAATATAAATATAGTACCGACGGATACATAATAACCGTCGGTATTAATTATTAATACCGACAGAAATTTTTTGTCCGTCGCCGATTTTTCCCGACGCCTTTCTTCCCAACAGATTAGCGACGGAAATGGTTTCCGTCGTGATAAATCTTTGCCAACGGAAAAGCAACTTTACCGATGGATATATTCAATCGGTAAAAACTGTTTTTTTTGTAGTGAACTCAATGACATCCTGGCCAAGGAGGAAGTCATGTGGAAACAATGGTTCAGAGAGAAATGGGCAAAACTGGGGGATCAGAACACGTCCTACTTCCATCGGATTGCTAATGGTAGACGATGGAAAAACTTTTTTTCTACCCTAACGATTGATGCGGTTTCGAGGATCACCCAGTGGGACATCTTCAGCGGTGCGACAACTTTCTTTAAGAGGGAATACTCTAGAGACAAATACTACGAGCTGAAACTAGACTGGGCGAATCTTGATTTTCCCTGCTTAATGATGATGGTCCCATCTCGCATCCATTCATAGAAGAGGAAAGAAAGCGAGCATTTTTTGACCAATCTGCAGACGGCGCCCCCGGCTCTGATGGCTTCCCTTTCTTTTTCTATCAAAGGTATTGGATACCCTTAAGCCTGATATCTGTCGATTCATGTTTGATTTCCTTACAGGGCATGTCGACCTGAGAGCCTCAATTACTCTTGGATCGTGCTTATCCCAAAGAAGGAAGGGGCAGACTATATTAGAGATTACAGACCGATCAGCCTATCGAACTATCTCTACAAAGCTATCTTGAAAGTCCTTATCAATAGGCTTTCATTGGTAATTCCCGACATCATTGGCCGCCCCTAATCGACCTTTATTAAAGGTAAAAACATATTAGACATCGTTGCCACCGCTCAAGAGGTTCTTCTCCACCTTTGGGAGTATCTATATATTTGCGGGGGCCTAGCCGCTGCATTTGCTCGCCGCAAATAAACCCGTCGAAAAGATCAAATCATATATATATACAGCCAATTTCAAATCCCATCACTCCGGTTGATGGGATGGCTGACAAGATCAAATCTCTCCTCCACCTATGGGCGATTAACCTAACACCCGGCATGAAGACTTTCCTTCTGCATCTCTTTAGCTGAAACCTTCTTGTTTCTCTCCCTCTCTTCTCCTCTACTCTCTTTTCCTCCCACTTGTAAATATCTTTTACTTATTAATATACTGATAAGGATCTAAGCCGAACCCCCCTTCATTAACTGAGAGGGATTTTTCAAAAAGAAGAAGACAAGTAACCTTTGCTTTCTCCCGGTCCCATCCCTGATTGCCTTGTTCTTTCTGTACTAGCAATTTCTTTTTTTTTTTTTTTTGAGAGGTACTAGCAATTTCTATTTAATAAACTGGTTGGTAGGGTTCTAGTTCCCACCACATCACCCCCCCCCCCCCCAACACACACACACACACATTCAGAGTTATTCCTATCCACCGAGGAGACCACCAAGATAATAAAGAGAATAGAAGAACACTTCTCGCGCTCTTGGAGTCTTCCTACCACGGCAAACCAATCGTCATTGGTCGGATATATGAGCTTTATCTTCGTTCCGTGAGTAATCGCATGTCATTATGTTTTTCCACTTCAAATCTATGTTAGAACAATCCTAGTATTGTTAGATGCATGATCCACCTCTGAAAAGGTTGCATGTTTCTTCCTTCACAACAAGTAAACCAAACATAATAGACAAAGAGCAAGGACATCATTTTCTTTTCAACCAAGCCGATCGAAAGGGATAGTTTATTTATCTACTAGAAGTACATGATAAATCCCTAGTTAGCATTGTCATGGTACATAAATCAGAGGGATATTTTTTTTGAGATAACCAATCATGTCCTTATGTTACATAGCATTTCAGAGGGAATACAGAAAAGTACAAGGCGGGGGGGGGGGGGGGGGGGGGGGGGATTATTATTCAGGAAGTGAGATGTCAGCAAGGTCCTCTCTTTATGGTACCACCTCAGATCCCTTATTTCCATCAGTGTGATGTAGTCCCCTCTCCATCTCCATATGCGGGGTCTCGAACTTGTCGACGAACGTCGCGATGGTATCCTTCCTGAAGATCAAGTAGATAATGGAGAGGACATAGATGGCCATGAGGGGGAAGACGATGAGGCCGATAAAAACATTGGCTACTTTAGGTAGGCTGCTGTGAATGATCCAACCGACGAAGGCGGTGATCAGATAATAGATATTGATTCCTATTATGCCTAAGCCGAGGATCCACGAGACCACGATGATCTGCAACCGAGCACAAAAAAAATCCCGATAAAAAAAAGAAACTCTTGAAATCCTAGAGGTACGACAGTTGGACTATTTTTCGTTGGACGTACGTAGATCGAGTTCGTATAAGATCCCATCTTCGTTCGGCTGCTGCTGAATTTGAGGAGTGGAATTACAGAAAATGGAAGCTCGAAGGAGAGTATCATCTGATGCAAGTTCGTTAGTTAGAAAGCGATCGACATATAAATAAGCAAGATCTTAAATGAGTATCTAATTGCAAGCGGACAATATACGGAGATTAACAAAAAAAATTCCAATCGGATCAACTTGACGCAAATCGTTTAAGATTTGCATCTAGCCCTGCAACTTGACAAGAGATGGATTTTGCCAAGAAACCTACAAGACTAATTGACAGATTGGAAGACCTATACCTTATTGGTTATGCAGTTTAAGCTAATATAATCAAGCAGAACAAAAATGTGATCTCTATCCCTAGTGAATGATAGATTTGAGACAAGACTAAGTGAAGGTACCGATGCGATGATGATGAGCTGCCCTGATCCGGATGATCCACCGATGATCGCGACAATGAGGCTGGGAGTGATGGCGATGCTTCGGGTCATGAGGTTCCTCATCCACGGCCTCATCTTGATGTCCATGAATCCCTACATGCTCAATCACAAAAACCATGATTAGATGTGGAAGTAAAGGATAAATTAGCTTAATATGTGGTTTTAAGTTGTAGTAAGAAATAATTCTTAGCCTTCAAAGGATTTATTTATTTTGGGTATTTTTGCATATAAACCCCTAACATATATCGATATTATAAATAACCCCCTCAATTCTTAAGTTTTACTAATAACCCCCTCGCATATTCTGACACTAGATAAAATCCCCTGTCATTACCTTTTTGCCCTCGAGTTAAATCAATGACCCTTAAAAGTGAGGGGCCAAAAGATATATAACGGTGAGAGGATTCTATTAAATGTCAGAATATGCGAGTAGGTTATTAGTAAAGTTTAAGAATTGAGGGAGTTATCGGGGCTATATGCAAAAATCCCTTTATTTTATGGTCCGCAAAATTTGATTAGATGTGCAGGATTCCAAGCCACAAGGTAGGCAACTATGATAATCCAAACAACAAAACAAAAAATTGTTAATTAGGATCTTTGATTAGTACCTGCATGATGAACTGGCCAGCGTATGTGCCAGTAATGGCGGAGCTCTGTCCGGAGGCTAGCAAAGCGATGGCGTACACCGTTGAGCTTGATTTCCCTAAGACGTTCTGTAACGACAATTAAAAAGACATTAAAATATCTAATTACAAGTCTCTCGCAGCTGACTGAGTAATAAAAAGCTCTCTAAAGTTCGAATTAGATGAAGTCAAAAGTCTCCAAGATTCTTTGTTAATTCATTTTTGCTTTGAAATTGTACTGCATGTAGTGTACTACTGCTCCCATTAGCTCGGCCTTATTCTTTGCCGTGAAAATGTTCCAAGATCAAAGTATAGTAACAAAGTTCGAATTCGGCATTAAGTCGGTGGTGGGTCAATTCAGTTCAGTTTGGACAAATTTGGTGAAGATTTGAAAAAAAAAAGGAGAAATTCGTGAGTTTTCTCAATATTACTTAGAATTTTCAGGATTTATTTGGGATTTTTTGAAGATTTTAGGATTTTTCCTGTGTTTTTGAAGAATTATTCGTGATTTTTGGAGACTATTTGGAGAACTGGCGAATCAATCATCGGTTTATTCAGCTGACCCTTAATGCATTAAATTTTGGAGATTTTTTGAGAAATTCTGAAAACTTTGTGACTATTCATCAAAGTCCTAGGATGAGGGCTGATATCGTCCGCCTCTCGGTGTGGTAAGATGAGGGATTTTTCTCATCTTCTTCCTTGCATGCTCTAGCTCATTCGAACCGGAATAAGTCCAAACTATCGTCACTTTTTTTCTTGTGACTGGGACAATCATATTAATTCTCAGCCTACAATTGCAAGGTTCAATCGAGCCTGATTCAAGCTTGAGCTTAAAATCATGTTTATTCAGTAACTTAGTTGCTCAATTTAGGCCCTCGTTCGGCTTGGCTCATCTAAATAGAGAACGAGTCAAGGGCTTGATCAAACAAGTTAGCCTGGAAATATGTTAGCCTTGAAGTTCATTTGATCCCCAGAAGGGCAAGACTTGGTCAAGCTTGGTTTCTTAAAGCTTGCCAATTATTTTATGCATCCAAACTCTTAAAAAAAAAAAAGAGTAAGACACTAGCTAGTTTGTTGATCCATGAGCATGTTTGAAGGATTGAGCCAGACCTTGAGCAAGAAAGACGCCGAATTGAGTGTGAGATCGCCACATTTGTCTAAATCCCCTTGCGAGAGGCTTTTCGAGGAGCACACCTTGCCAGTGACAGATACCACCGCGATGTTGATGAGCAGCGCTATGAACAGCGCAAATCCACTCTCCAACAAGAAGTACCTACAAGCATTCTGATCCGAAAACATCGCGACATCATGATATTATAATTTACCAAAGGCACCAACATAAAACATAATAGGTCTAGTTCAATCAATTAAGGTGAATCATGGCCGGGTTGTTAATTTATTATCGGAGAGAAACTCGGACTGTCCTTTATTTCATCAGAAGAGTTGAACAGAAAGAACTAGCCATATTTCATCAATTAATTATGATCAAAGAGAAACTCGGACGGTCCTTTATCGCGCTTACATTGATTCCTTTCTTGGATTGCGGTGTCTTCCTCGTGAGCACCAAAGCCGAGTGCAGAAATAGGTTGTGCCTATCAACAAATCCATGGGTGTATAAATCACCTCAATCACAATATTCTACAAGTGAAGAACTTCGAATTTGCTATAGGATGGTATGATTACGGCATGATGAGGGCACCGATGAGCGCGATGGCATCCCCGGTGGCGCCCTGACCTTTGAGCTTTGGCACAAACAAACCCTTCATGACCTCCGACGCGCGGGGTTTCACATAGCTCATTTCCCAAAAGTAGCATCCAGCCAAGATGAACACCAAGCTTGATATCAAAAGCTCGAGCTTCCTAATCTGCATGAATATATCAGTAAAGGAGTAAGCACCCTGTCTTCCATTAAACAAGGGAAGTGGAGAATTTTGAGCAAAGAAAGTATACCCCAAATCTCTGCAAGCCGAGGAGCAAGAGAGTGCTCAATCCAGTGATGAGAACTCCAGCCCACAGAGGGATTTGGAACAGTATGTTGAGAGCGAAGGCAGTTCCGATCACTGCAGCACACGGCATTGATCCATGTACTCATCACATGAGCAAACACCATTAAGATCAATGAAGGTGATCTTCATTGGTGGGCAGAGGAATTGAGGACTAACCTTCGGGTATGTCAGCGGAGATGACGGCCACCTCTGTGAGCAACCAGAGGCACCATTTTACGTACTTGGGGTACTCGGCCTTGCACAGCTCCGCGAGGTGCCTTCCTGTTCGAGATCGATCCGATGATCAATCGAACACACACATATGAACAAATGTGTGGACTTAAGCTGAATTGATATTGGTTGGGCCCGGAAATTACCCGTCGTTACTCCGAGATTGGCCGCTAACGACTGAATGATTAGTGCGAAAATCATCCCGACCAAGATGACCCATAAGAGCTACAATGGGGGGGGGGGCCGTTTAGGATGGATGTTCAGTTTCATGCAATTCACAGCTAGGCAATAGACTAAGGCACATTAAAATGAAAATGTGTGAATAGTTAGAGCCTAATGAAGATGAATGGGGACCGTCCAAATGATGGGCTCTGCCATCTTTCTGTTGGGTGTACCTCGTATTTGTGGTTAGCTCCGGCTTGGAGATCGGTTTCCACTGTTCCATAAGTCCATAGAAAATTTTACATCGAATCTTTGAGAGAGAGAGAGAGAGAGAGAGAGAGAGAGAGAGAGAGAGTTACAGTTGCCGGGATCGAGGTAAGCCAAGGAAACAAGAAACCCAGGTCCGGCGTGGGCCAGAAACTTCTTCCATTCAGGTCCCTAGGGATCATATCACGAAGAATGGTTAAGAGAGAGAGAAAGAGAGAGAGAGAGAGAGAGAGAGAGAGAGAGAGAGAGAGAGAGAGAGAGAGAGAGAGAGAGAGGAATGCATGAAGTGATATGGTTGGAGGTATTGCAAGCACCTTTTCCGTTTCTTCAGCTGCTTTGCTCGTCACTACATCCATTGCCACCTCTCTGTCACTGCCAATTTCCATCTCTCTCTCTCTCTCTCTCTCTCCCTCTCTCTGTCTTCTCTTCCACTCTTTCCTCCATTTATAAGAGCATCTCCAACGGCCTCCGAACTAGGAGCAGCTTCTAAGAACCGTGGGGCGCATTTTGGCGGCCACCTCATGAAAAATTCCTAGTTATGAGGAGATTGGCTCCAACGGCCTCTGAACTTTGATATCCAAGCCAATTTTACATCAAAACACCCCCTATGTTTATAATTTATCCAAACCCTCCAATTTTACATCAAACCCCTCCTAATTTAATTTTACTTGCAAGAATAGTGGGAGAGTGAAGAAAGGTGTGTAGAAGGCGGTGTTTGTAGATTCTTTTTAAAAAATAGTATTTTTTAGAATTTTTTGCATGCATTATTGTATATATAAAAATTATTTATAAAAAGAGGAGGGGGTTTTTTGTAAAAAAATATATTATTTAATTCGTTCGGAGGCTCCGAAGACCTCTGTTGTATGTGGAGGTCCTGAGCACATGTGGCCTAGTGGCGTGCCAAGTAGGTCTTCAGAGTTCTCGTCCGAACCGGTTGGAGCAGCCTCTGGTAGATCGGAGGGCCACGTCCTCCTTCAAAGCTCCGCTCGGAGACCGTTGGAGATGCTCTAAGGCCCACCACTGATACAGAAAATTATTTGTAAACCTTGCTCAGAAGCTCTACATATGAGAATGGCATGTCTCATGCCACAAAACTTCACTGGTTGAGGAATGCTTTTTTTTTTTTACATAATTGAGGAATGATTCAAACTATTAATATTTTATTTAATGTGATATATGTACAAAAATAATTGGTAAGAAAATTACAGTATAAAACATGTAATTTTTTCAAAAAACTTGGTATGTGTTGGCTGTAGGCATGGTCGTGGGCACTCCCACAGTCTAGCAGGGTGCAATGGCTGTCGACGGACGGTGGAAAAAAAGGCGACGACGATTGTAGTGACGACAGACTTAATCGTGGCCACACTTGTGTGCAGCAGGGTGTGGACGATGTTCGGCGTTGGCGACGATCAACAACTTGGGAGCGAGCAGTGTCACATAGTGAAGCAAGGGCCATGGATTATGGTGGGGTCATCGACAGGTGATGGATCGGAGTGCAAGTGGAAAGGTAAAGCTAAACCGGATTGCTCATGGTGATCTAAAGACAAGAAATGCTATCCAGCCCGAAGGTTTTTCCAATTCCGCTCAGCCCAATTGATGTGGCAACGTGCAACTAGGGGTGTAAAAGATTTAAATGTCACTAATAGATTTCAGCCACTACTCACTAGTTGTATGCTGCCAAATCAATCTGGCTGGCAGAATTGGAAAAACCTTCGTGTTGAATAGCATTTCTCATATATATATAAGGAAAAGGGGTTGGTGAAATTAAGTTCACAATTGAATGCTGAAATCGACTTTAAAAGAAGGCATGTGTTCATCTTTTTCAAATAAGACAACATAGTTTTCCAACCACCATCATTAATGCTACCATGTGGACATGTAAGAAGCAAAAAGGCAGACATGTGGCATGACTAAAACATTATTTTACCATTCAATAGTGAACTCTAGTTCACCTTCCCGACTCTCTCTCTAGAGAACTCGAGTCACCGTTAAAATCTGTAGATTTTGCTTTGACTATTTGACTCCCTAGAAGTTTTGGAATTTGATAAAATTTGCTAAGGATGGTCATATTACCCAAGAGAACACCCTCACCAAATTTCATTAAATTCCAAAACTTCTAGGGGGGTCAAAATACCCGCAGCTCATTTTCTCCTACCGTAGCTCATAGCTCAACGTAACAACCCCCCCCCCCCCCCCGCCCCCCCTCTCTCTCTCTCTTTATATATATATATATATATATATATATATATATAGAGAGAGAGAGAGAGAGAGAGAGAGAGAGAGAGAGAGGAAACGAGAAATGAGCTGACAGCCTATTTCGAAAAAATGTGCAGCCGCCCATTTGATGACCTTAGAAGTCTTAGAATGTGCTGATTTTTTGTGAGCATAACTATCTTATCTTAGATAGAGCACCCACAAAAAATTAGCACATTCTAAAACTCCTAGGGGCATCAAATGTTAGAAGTTTTATCGAGCGTTCGTTGTCACCGTTAATCTAAAATATTACGTTTGATGTCCCTAAATGTTTTAGAATTTGCTGATTTTTTATAGGTGTTCTATCTAACATAAGATGCTTATGCTCACAAAAAATCAGCACATTCTAAGACTTCTAGGGGCATCAATTGTGTAGCTGTCTCATTTTGTCGAAATAGGCCGCCAACCTATATATATATATATATATATATATATATATATATATATATATATATATATATATATATATATATATATATATATATATATATATATATATATATATATATATATAATATTTCAAGGTTTTGTGGGGGGGACAAACATTTAATTGAGTCGAGAGACAAACCGTAGATAAACACAGCCGTTCATTGCTGTTAGGGTGAGTGCCATTCACTTGAAAGATATGGATTAACGGTTTTGATTGATCCGATCAGTCCTCCAAAAATGAAAGTTGATTGTATGGACTGGATTAAATGGACAGCTGTGATTATACCCTCGGTTAAAAATGGAAGGTGATGATACCCGTCCCAAATTCAATCACCAGTCATGTTGCCAGATCTGGGCTAATCCGAAAAAATCACAGCTGTCCATTTAAATCATGGTGTCTCTCTCCTTCCTATTATATCCGGACCCTGTTCCCTTTCCTGTCCCCATCCCCGGCCCCAACCCCGACCTCCACCTTCTCTCTCTCTCTCTCTCTCCCTCTCCCTCTCTCTCTCTCTCTCTCTCTCTCTCTCCCCCCCCCCAATCCTCTCCCTCCCGTCCTCCACTCCGGCTCTGCCGGTGTCAAGGAAGAAGAGGGGGAGAGCACAAGCTCCTCCTCCCCCGGATCTGGAACAGCAGCCGAGGAAGAAAAGGACGGGAAGGGCACGAGCTCCTCCTCCTCCGGATCTGTAGCAGCGGCCGAGGAAGAAGAGGAAGGGGGATGGATCGAGCACCTCTTCCGCTGGATCTGTAGCTGCGGCCGAGGAAGAAGAGGAGGGGGAGGGAAAAATTTAGGTATGATACTCAACCCTAATCTCTTCCACCTCTCTTTCTCTTTCTCGCTCTTCTACTCCCCTTACTCTCTGTGATGCAGCCGGTGGTGGTTCCTGCCGCCATCGACGGTGCGATTCTGAGTGTTGTTGCGAGGAGGAGACCCGACCGCCACCGCCGCCCTCACCCAGGACGATCTGAAGCGGATCGCCGCCCACCGCGCCGTCGACATGGTCGAATCCGTCATGGTCCTCGGCCTCGGCATCGGCTCCACCGCCTCCCACGCCCTCGACCGCATCGGCGACCTCCTTCACCGTGGCATCGTCACTGACATCGTCGGCGTCCCCACCTCTTTGAGCGATCCCGACCTCGATGGCATCGATGCCGAGGCGTGTGAGGAGGCAGGGCACCGTGAGCTTCTGGGTGGCTTTCATGGCGGCGCGGGTGCCGGCTTGCCATCGCGGAGGGTGGTGATGGGGATGCAGATGTAGGAGGGGTCGGCGATGCGGCTGGGTGCGTACTCCGGAAGCAAGGAAGAAGAGGCCATGGCGACGGGGCGAGATGGGGAGGAGGCGGAGAAGCCGGCCTCGATGGCATCGACGCCGAGGCGCGCTAGGAGGCAGGCCACCGCGAGCTTCTGGGCGGTGTTCATGGCGGTGCCAGGTGCCTGCTCGCCATTGCGGCTTCATCACGTGCGATCATTCCCAAGCCGTCCATTTCACCCTTCATCCCCCACACAACCCTGAAATCCTACCCGTCGCCGGAGCTCGGGAGGTTGCCGACCTCATTGGCGATGGCCCCCACCGCTTCGAGCTCCTCCGGGGAGGAGACGTGGATTGGGGAAGCCGGTCTCGATGGCGTCGACACCGTTCATCAACGATAACCTATCACCCATCCAGTTATATTGATATCATAGATCTAATCTTTTTCGTTTTTAACATCTGGGTTTTGTTTTCATTTTCCCAAATTGATCACAATTAAGGCATGAATCTGGGGGTTTTTTATTGATGAATTTATAACCCTACTTGGTAATTGTTGATAAATTCCCAAATTGATGAATTTTGTCACATGGGTTTTGGTTCCCCAGTTGAATTCGGATCATGTATTCTTCAGCTTTACAGGGTTGGTGTTGGACATCTCTTATAGGTCAGTGGCATATCATTGTTTCTTTTCTTCTTATTTCTTGAAATGGGTTTTTCATACTTAGCAAAATTGTCCTTTATTCCAAGCTTTGCACCATTAGGGGTATGAATTTGTAGTATTTTAGGGTTCATATTGGTGTAGATTTATGATGATTTTATTGGGGCTGCTATTCAAATTAGTATATTTGTTGAATTTTAGATAAAACTTGTGGAGCTTTGCTACCATTAACATGAGTTCTCTTTCACTATTTCTAAGTAGAGGATAAAAATTGCTTCAATTGGTGGTGGTTTTAGCTGTTATGCACTTTAACCAATCCTATTGTTGATTGAAAATTCTTGAGATGCAGCCAACTGAAACTTGGTTCCAATCATATCGGTTCTGCTCACGATTCAGGTGGAAAATGGTATCCTTCTTGATCATAGAGAGGGAAAGGGATTTCCTCTGGTTATATACTACGATAAAGAGAGATGCAACTCTTCCTTATTATTGATTGATACCAATTGAATACATGAATGACTCTACCCTAATCTTGGTAAGATTTATATGACCACAATCATACATACTATTTTAGGAATATACCCCATTAATCATAGAGTTCGTCGCGGCTAATATAATCGTGGCAAAATAGGAAATTTGTTAGATATCCTCACAATAGAACTCGGATATTGACTTTTTAAAATCAGTTTTTTCTTTCAATTCTTTGGCTTCTTTTTGATGTTGGAGGCTCCGGTTTTTAATCATCAGATTTTTTATATGCAGTTTTTTTAAAAGAAAGCACTGTCTATGTTTTGATCTAATCTCGAGAAGTCCATTGAAACCCAAAGTCAATGCTGATGCTGGATAAAAAATAAGAACCAATGAAGTTTTTTTATATGCAGTTTTTGATATTAATATAGGTTCTCAACCAGGATTTGCACCGTAAATGAATTATTAGCATGCGGAACCCAGTAGTAACCACCTGCCTAATCTATGTTATCCTAATAGGCCACAATTTGAAAGCATAATATTATGCAAATTTTGTGCAGTTTTTTATATACAGTTTTTTTAAAAGAAAGCATTTTCTGTGTTTTCATACCATTTCTGTTGATTTTTATATGCAATTTTTTTTAAAAAAACAATTGTCTGTGTTTTGATCTGATCTCGAGAAGTCCATTGGATCATTTGCAAACAAATGTTTGCTACTTTTTGTTTGCAAATGATCAGCGTGCAATGACTCATTCGAGAGCAAACATTTGCAACTCGAGCATTTTGAATCCGATAAGCATCGATGAGGAATTGAAATATGTTACATCAGAGGCTCGGGTATTGGCTTCTTTTTAAGATCAGAGTCTCGGGTATTGGCTTTTTAAAATCAGTTTTTCTTTCAACTTTTTGGCTTCTTTTTTATGTTGGAGGCTCAGGTTTTTAATCATCAGATTTTTATATGTAGTTTTTTTAAAAGAAAGCAGTGTCTGTGTTTTTTAAAAGAAAGCATGGTAGCCCACTTCTCTTTTTATTGTCCCAACTCATTAATCGAATACAATGAATCAGCTGTCCATGTTTTTTTGAGTTGTAATCTCTGATATTTTAATGGTTGTGGGGCCCAGTGGATGTTTTTTTTTTGTTTCTTGGATTTATTACTCTCTGAGTTCAGGTTTAAGTAAGAAACAAGATGTATTTATTTCAGCTGTCATCCATTTAGTATGTTACTCATGCGAGCATGCCCTGGACAAATATGGACATGTACGTTGAATGTAGGCTCCTCCGTTGAATGTGGGCGCCTGCACAGATTGTTGCCGTCATCAAAATATTATCACATCCCTCAAAATATTATCATTATTTTTAAATTATTATTGTCATCCTTAAAATATTGCATCTTTCCTTAAAATTTTGTCACGCCCTCGAAATGTTTTTTGCCGCCCTCAAAATCTTTTGCGTGCCGACAGGCACGGGCATTACTAGTATATATATAGGGTAACGATCCAGTGATATATGAGATATATGAGATAACTTTGAAAAATCTATCTAGACGTTTTAGAATTTGATGAAAATTGGTGGGCATGCTCTCTATGGCAAGTTGATCATCCTTACAAAAAATCATCAAATTTTAAAACCTCTAAAGACATCAAATGTTAAAAGATTTATCGACAGTCCATTAAAATCAATAATTTGAATTGATTATTTGATGCCTCTAAAGGTTTTAGAATTTGATTATTTTTTGTAAGGATGATCAACTTGCCATAGAGAGCATGTTCACTAATTTTTATCAAATTATAAAATCTCTAGATAGGTTTCTCAAAGTTATCTCATAGAAGAGTTATCTCACTGGATCGTTATTATATATAATTATATATATATATATATATATATATATATATATATATATATATATATATATATATATATATATATATATATATATATATATATATATATATATATATAGGGAAGTGCTAGAATGCGGCATGCGGTGCGTGCGGCATCGCACCGCAGCCGTCTGATGCACTGCTGCGTGCATCGCATGCACGCAGCGCGTGCATCAGACGGCTGCGGTGCGATGCCGCACGCACCGCATGCTGCATTTTAGCATACCCCTATATATATATATATATATATATATATATATATATATATATATATATATATATATATATATATATATATATATATATATATATATATATATATATATATATATATATATATATATATATATATATATATATATATATATATATATATATATATATATATATATATATATATATATATATATATATATATATATATACTAGTAATGCCCGTGCCTGCCGACACGCAAAAGATTTTGAAGGCGGGGATAGTATTTCAAGGAAGGGTATAATATTTTAAAGGTGGCAATGTAGACACACGAATTTTGTCTAACCCGGACCCGACTTGCGTGCACCCACGTGGATACAAACCCAACACGCACTCCAACTCGGACCCGACAACGGAACCGGGCGGGCCCACCCTCAAGTGGGGCCCACCCGGCCGACCCCTACTAGGGACCCGAACCCCATGGGGGCCGGCCCCTAGTAGGGATCCGAACCCCATGGGGGCCGGCCGGCCTTGAAAGGAAAAGAAAAGAAAAGGAAAGAAAGGAAAGAAAAGAAAAGGAAAGAGAAGAAAGAAAAGGAAAGAACTACCGCCATGCGCGGGGGGAGGTTGCGTATGACGTCTGCTCACACGCGGATCTGAGCCGATCCCTCGATCCGACGAACAAGAAGAAGAGCCAGGTCGCCATCGATTTTGTGTGCAAAATTCAGCCATAATTACCCCGACAGGAAAGGAAAGCAAATAAATGTTTATTCCTCTCTTCAATTGAAGAATAAATCCTTGGCAATTATGGGGGAGGTATTAAAGGGATTTAAAATTAAAACTTCCCATATCTCCCCCCCTCCTTTTGCCTATAAATAGAGGGGGAGGGGGAAGGCTCGAGAGGTCGAAGATTGAAGACAAGGCGAAGAAGCTCTGCAGAAGAGGACACGCGCTCTTCATCGACCTAAGGCTTCACGAGGCACGGGCAAGCCTATCCCTTCGGGACCGGCTTAGTCCATTGAAAGTCCTCATCAACGTGAAGACCCTTGCACAAGAAGATCATCCCTTCGACTCCGTGCACGAAGAAGAAAGCTCGGAGAAGAAGACCCTTCGACTCCGAAGACACCAGAAGCAAAGGCCGAAGAAGAAGCTCGGAGCGGCACTACCCCGTCGGCTCCAACAAACCTTCAACTCCGATCAAGCTCCAAAGCCCGGAGAAGAGGAACGAAGCGTCATCACCCCGTCGCCTTCGACAAACATCTGCTCCATCCACAAAGAAGAAAGCCTGGAGAGGACTACCTGAAGCGTCGTCACACTCGTCATCTTCAAAGAAAAGCCGACACTATAACCGTCGCACGGAGATCGGTGCTACCCCCGCCATCTTCAAGAGTACCCTTCGACTCCGATCAAGCCAAAGAAGCCCGGAGAAGAAGCAAAGTCTAGCCGACACCTAAACCGTCGAGGAAGCCAGAAGCATTGAAGAGGTAGCCCATGTCGTTCGAGAAGAAGACCGAATTGACGCTGAAGCCAAAGCCCACGCAAGAAGCCAAAGCAAAAGCCCCGGTAAAGCCCGCGCCAAAGCAACGCAAGTGCCAAAGCTAAACGACTATGCCGATCTCGAACAAAAGCACCGCACGTTCTAGCCGATACGACGCGAAGTCCGGAAGAACGAAAGCATCGCAAGTCTCCCCCGTCTACGTCCAAGCACAAGCGCCAAAGCAAAGCAAAAGCCAGAGCCACGCCCAAGCCAAGCTAAAGCCGAAAGCTAACGCCAAAGCCAACGCCAAAGCACAATCGACACCGCGAACCGACGATCAAGGACACCGAGGTCAAGCAAGGAGCGAGGAAGACACGAAGACCGAGAAACGAAGCCAAAAACCCCCTAGCCAAGAAAGCACAAAGCACGGAAGGAACAAAGCAACGGTGGATACTCCTTAGCCTCTCAAAAACCCTCACCCTGTAAAGACCTCTGTCCTAGGCAACCCCTTCAGAGCTCTCACACGAATACCACGTGGAGACGCGGATCAAAGGGACCCTCCAGAGGATCTCTCCCACAAATCTCCTGATCAACGCTCGCCGCACCCGGACTCGCCACACCCGAGCCCCCGGTCCCGGTCACTCTTGTAATCTCGTGTGTTCGCAATAAAGATGACCCGCATTTTTTTTCCGCGACCATAGATTTCTGGCACGCCCGGTGGGACCTCCTCTCCTATCATCCGTACGGCTGAAGAAGTCACTCCAAGTTCGCAATGACCGGGACAAGCAACGATGCGTTTGCTCCAGGCCTTTCACCGATCGCCGAGTCTCCTCTACTCCGACACGGTGATCCAGTAAACCCGGAGGGTGATGCTCCCCCGATGGTACGCGTCTACACTCGGCGTACTCGAACTCTTGCGGATGTCTTCATGCCAGAAACTACTATCGAAGATGCTCGCCAAAATACCGACGAGGCCTTGGTACATGAAGAAACAAGCCTCGATCCTGGAGTCCATGTCAAGAAGTTTGGGGAGGACCAGCCCCAACCCCGAGCCCGTTCGGATTCTCCAACGGACGTTGCACCTCCTCTGCAGGGGGCAAACATCAGTCATCAACCAGAAGCAAGACGGCGCAACTACGTCTCCGATGATGACGGCGAGGATGCAAGCATGCAATACCGAGACGTCCTCCGTCACCATCCTCCGTCCGCTATTCAGCTCCAAGTCATGCAAATGGGTGAGCAAATGGCACAAATCGCTCGGCTAATGAAGGAGAAAGATCATCACATCAACACTATGCTTCAAAAGCTAAGCGCAAAGGATGCTGCGACGAACAATCAACCCCTTCCTTCTCCAGTAGCCGCTCCAGCTCCGTCCTCAACTCCCGCTCTTGCAGAGGTAGTTCCGATAATTCAAGCGGCTACGCCAGCACTCTCATCAGTTCTTGTTCCGGCGGAAGTCATTTCACCAACACCAGCCTCGGTGGCCACACAACCTCCGGCAATAGCAACAATGAATGCTCAACAGATACAAGCGTTGGTAGCCGACATGATGCGCTCCCACGGCAGTGGTCTTCCTCTAATCACGGCGGCATACTCGAAGCCTTACACCATGAGGATCCAGCAGCTATGCTTCCCAATCGGATTCCAGCCACCAAAGTTCTAGCACTTCGATGGAAAGGAAAATCCAAGACAGCACGTTGCTCACTTCATCGAAACCTGCAATAATGCCGGCACATATGGCGACGAGATGGTGAAACAGTTCGTTCGCACCCTCAAAGGTAATGCTTTTGATTGGTACGTTGATCTTCCTCCAGGGACCATCGACAGCTGGGATCAGATGGAGAGAGAGTTCCTCAATCGCTTCTATAGCCCCAGATGCACTGTTAGCATGACCGAACTCACCGCCGTCAAGCAAAGGAAAGACGAATCGGTGATCGACTATAACAACAGATGGAGGAACCTCGTGTTGAATTCACGAGACCGTTTGTCTGAAGACTTGGCCATCGAGATGTGCACCCAAGGCATGCACTGGGGCCTGCTCTACATCCTCAAAGGCATCAAGCCTCGGTCTTTCAAAGAACTCGCAACTCGGGCTCACAACATGGAACTCAGCCTAGCAAGCCGCGGGGACTCGAAGAACAAAGACTTCTTGAAGGTGGAGAAGAAGGACAAGCCACCGGCACCGAAACTGAAACAAGTCAATGTTGCTGACGTCGTTTCAACCCCCAAGCCGCTCAAGATCGGTGGCAAGCCGGATCAGAAGAAGGGAGTCTCCATACCGCCGCCTCCGCCGCCAAGACAAAGGATGACTCTCGAGGAGCTCGAAGCCAAGGAGTACCCCTTCCCAGACTCGGAAGTCTCATCTAGACCAACTGCTGCAAGAGAAGATGATAGAGCTCCCTCCTTCGAAGAGGCCCGAGCAGATGCATCTCGTCGACGACCCTCTTTTCTGCAAATACCACCGGGTGGTAAGTCATCCCATCGAAAGATGCTTCGTCTTCAAGGAAAGAATAATGGCGCTCGTAAAGCAAGAAAAGATAGAGATTGACTCCGGAGAGGTCGCTACGGCCAACATGACGTCCATCACCTTCGGTTCCTTCTCGTTGGTACTTGTTGCTGTGCGACGAAGCATGCCCAAATTGCGCATCAACCGTCAAAGGCCAACCGCTAAGTCAATTTCCCAGCCGAGAGTCTCAAAGCGACGTCAACGTACTCCTGCGCTCACCGAGGAAGAAATGCCGCTGCCCTGGGAGCAACCATCGCTCACGCCAGCACCTCTTCCAAGCAATGCTATATCCCAACGAGTGCTCCAAAGGAGATACGAGCGAGGAGATCCAGAAGTCGATCTGTTGGGCTAGCCTTCGGGGAAGTTCGACTATTATGTCCTCTACTAAATGCCTCCGACTGCTTCAACTGAAGAAATCGAGCCCACCGGCTGGGGATCGGAAGATGAGCCAGTGGAGCTTCAGGAAGAGCTAGTCCCTTCCAATCAAGCCACGTCCCAATGCACTCTCTGAAAGAGATACGAGCAAGGAGATCCAGAAGTTGGTATGCTGGGCGAGCCTTCAGGGAAGTTCGACTATTACGTCTTCTGCTCAAAGCCTCCATCAGTTTCGATCGAAGAAATCAAGCCCACCGGCTGGGGATTGGAGGATGAGTCTGTAGAGCCTCCGAAAGAACAAGTGTCTCCAAGGAAACCAGTTGCGGCTACCAATCATCATCTTAGCGTAGGAGAATCCACCGACGAAGAGGCATGGGTCACGCTACCCCGACGACGAAGGCCACGACAAGAAAGGCAGTACAAGCAAGACCGTGCGACGAAGAGGGTTCCCGAGCGAAGGACCTACAAGAAGAAAAGCAAGACTCCAGGAAGGAAGGCATTCAAAGTGCCGCCGGCAAGCCAAGACGATCTCCTCCAGCAGAACCTTCCAGAGCCAGCAACCTTGCAAGAATTCTTTCCCGATCACTTCCTCCCAGTTGATCAACACATCAGGGTGTCTTGTTGCATGGTCGAAGTCCATAAGGCGTTAGAAGGAAAAGGCGAAGTTGAGACATCTGAAGAGGGCGACCCCACTGATGAGGGAGACGATTCCGACAAAGGGGGCACCGCCTCTCATGACGAAGTAATCCTGCACTTGCCACTCGTAGAAGCTTTGCATCTTCCGAAGAAGGCTCGCCTGGCAATGGCTGCAGCCTTGGCCGACCCGGATAGCTACAAGAGGAAAAGGAAGGACGACCAGAAGGGCAAAGCTGTGACCTCATGTGATGCGACGATAACCTTTTCGGATGAGGACTTGCAACTCGGGACACGATTGCACAACCGGCCTGTCTACATTTCGGGATACATCAAGGAGACGCTAGTGAATCGAATCCTATTGGACTGTGGCTCCGCCGTCAACATCATGCCTATCCAGACAATGCGGCAACTCGGCATCGCCAACGACCAGCTCTTACCCAGCCAATTAGTCATTCAAGGGTTCAACCAGGGTGTATTTTGCCCCCCTCTGTGTTTTTGAATTTAATGAAATTTGGTAAGGGTTTGTCTAGGGTAAGATAATCATCCTCATCAATTTTCATCAAATTCCAAAACTTCTAGGGAGGTCAAATGGTTGAAACAAAATCTGTCATCTGTAGTCATCGTTAAAATCTGTAGATTTTTCATCGACCATTTGCCCCCCTAGAAGTTTTGGAATTTGATAAAAATTGGTTAGGATGATTATCTTACCCTAAACAACACCCTCACGAAATTTCATTAAATTCCAAAACTTCTAGAGGGGTCAAAATACCCGCAGCTCATTTTCTCCTATTGTAGCTCACAGTTAAACATAACAGCCCTATATATATATATATATATATATATATATATATATATATATATATATATATATATATATATATATATATATATATATATATATATATATATTGAGAGAGAGAGAAAGAGAGTAATGTTACAGTGAGGTGTGAGCTGCAGGTATTTTGACCCCCTTAGGAGTTTTGGAATTTGATGAAATTTGGTGAGGATGTTGTCTAGGGTAAGATGATCATCCGCACCAATTTTCATCAACTTCCAAAACTTCAAGGGGGTCAAATGGTCTAAGCAAAACCTGTCGTCGGCAGTCACCGTTAAAATCTGTAGATTTTGATTCGATCATTTAACCCCCCCTAGAAGTTTTGAAATTTGAAGAAAATTGATGAGGATGATCATCTTACCCTAGAAAACACCATTGCCAAATTTTATCAAATTCCAAAACTTCTACGGGGGTCAAAATACCCGCAGCTCATTTTCTCCTACCGCAGCTCACAGCTAACGTAACATCCCTCTCTCTCTCTCTCTCTCTCTCTCTCTCTCTTTCTCTCTCTATATATATATATAGGGTCAGGTTCAATGGACACTATTTTTGCACTCAATTTTTTACACCGATATTCAAACCATTAGATAGAGATTTCAGAATTTTTTGATTTTTTGTAAGCATAATCATCTTGTCTTAGATAACACATCTACAAAAAATCAGCACATTCTAAAGCATCTAGACTTATTAAATGTGTTCTTCAAATTAATGATTAAAATTGACTGTTGATAAAGCCTTTTAGTTTTGATGTACTTGGAGGCTTTAGAATGTGATGATTTTTTGTGGACGTGTTATCTAAGTCAAGGTGATTATGTTCACAAAAAATCAAGAAATTCTAAAACCTCTTTCTAGTTGATTTGAAAATCTGTGTAAAAATTTAAGTGCAAAAACAGTGTCCATTGAACCTGAGCCATATATATATATATATATATATATATATATATATATATATATATATATATATATATATATATATATATATATATATATATATATATATATATATATATATATATATATATATATATATATATATATATATATATATATATATATATATATATATGGGAAATGAGTTCCTATGACATGTCATAGGGAGTACCCTATGACATATGGTGAGTTAGTAACCCTAGAATATTCAGAATGTTCTGAATTTTTATGAGGATGATCACCCTATCTTAGATAGGACCCCTGCAAAAAATCAGCTCATTCTAAAACTTCTAGAGGCATCAAATATGATTTTCAATTTAACGGTTAAAATGGATGGCCGATAAAGCTTCTAGCATTTGATGCCCCAAAAAGTTTTAGAATGCTTTGATTTTTTGTGGACATTCTATCTAAGGTAAGGTGATCACCCTCAAAAAAATTCAGCACATTCTAAACATTCTAGCATTACTAATTCACCATATGTCATAGGGTACTCCCTATGACATGTCATAGGAACCCAGCCCTCTATATATATATATATATATATATATATATATATATATATATATATATATATATATATATATATATATATATATATATATATATATATATATATATATATATATATATATATATATATATATATAATTAAAGCCCTCTTTGCATTCACGACATAGATTACATGAATATTGGGTTGATTCGGTGATTTGTTTAGTGTACATATATGCAGCCTCTCTCTCTCTCTCTCTCTCTCTCTCTCTCTCTCTCTCTCTCTCTTTCTCTTCATGATGCTGCTGCAAGCTTTGTAAGAGAGTGTGCTGCATTTTGAAGACTTTGTTGCTTCTCTCACGCTTTAGAATGGATGGCATCTAAGGCTATTGTCTTAATCAGCGGGTCGTCATATTTGGTTGATCCAAATAGATTTGGTGTGTATATAAATTGATCAAGCATGGTTGGTCATATCCATCAGCCGTCTCTCTACTCGTGGGTGCATCAATTTTAACAGCGGATAGCAATCTGCACTACTCTTGGGTGTAGTTAAACTGTTTCCAGTGGATTCATTCGCAGGAGCGAAAAGACTTTGGTTTTTTCGTTTGGGCCAACTCCTAAACATCGCAGCAGCAATAACTTGGCCCTTTCGAATAGGGATAACCCAGGCTCCACTCGCCTCCTCCCCCTTAGCCATATAAGACCCATCAGTCCACATGATAAATTTTGCTTCCAACTCCCCTCCCATATCCGCTCTACCCCACTGGTTAAAATCCCAAAAGTGATTAAGAAGAGTAATACACTCTGCACCAAGACCGGACAAATCCAGACTTAACGTCCAAATAGCGACCACATCTTGCCTTCCAGAAATTCCACATCGCCATTGCAAATAACTCCGTTGGCAATGGAGGATCGCAACGACTAATAACCCGGGCACCAGAGCTGAAGAATGGCTACGTAAAGAAATTAAGGCATGTAACCAACTCCATATAGTGCCAAAATTCTCTTGCTTCCGGGCACTCTCAAAATATATGTTCAATGTCCTCCGGATCACTATACCAAGGACAACTCCCATAACCTTTGCAGGTTGAACAAAATATCCGAGGTTCATGTCTGAGTGTATGTTTGTCTCTTTATAAATTTAGAATTGTATGACTGTTTACGTGATAACCTAGTGACACCTAGATAATCATTTTATTTAAACTATTCTTTAATGATGCAGAATACTGAATGAACTTTATATTAGACAACCTAGTGACAGTAAGAATTATATGTGAACATAGACTGCTAGTAAGATTAGGTTATCCTTCTGTAAACATTGATCATACTAGAACTGCTAGATTATATCTTAATTTATTAAGATTAGTTATCTCATATTATTAAAGACTATTGGGATATTACTAGCCATTAATTTGACTAATCTCTTAATTTCTCATTGGGGGCTACTCTTTTCCACGAATAGGCTCAGTTGCTGGTCCGGAGGCTCAGAAGTAACAGTAGGAGTCCAGAGGCAGAGTTAGAGTTACAGTTTTGCCTTTCTGCTTAGTACGTTAGTCTTATAGTCTCTTCTCTTCAGGCATTGTAATTATGTTGGATTAAGAGTTTTTATTAGTTAGTTAATATTCTATGGTTGTAGTTGCAATGGCTGCAGCTGAATTATTTTAGGTAGGCCTCTCCTCAAGGCCCCAAGCCTAGGATAGATCATGATGAAAATATAAGTACATATAAATGACTAAATTGATTAACCCTATAGATAGGAACTCTAGACTGGTGCGCCTGAGTGTTAGGAAATAGGTGAGATTACTTGGCTAATCGTCAGAGGCTTGAGCCTCGTGCTCCCTCAGATAGACTCCTGTTACCATGTAGTTACACCGATAGGTCACACATACTGAAAGTATAGGACCTTTGAAGGTCGAGCCTGACTAGATAATGTCTTCTCTCTGTTGACAATTTCTCTTTCTTTGCTTTTTAATAATTTTTTTTTTGAAAAATCAAATTTAAAAGTTCCCCTCTTGTTTCTCCCTTCTTCTTGTTTTCTATATTAGAGAGCGTAGAAGAAGCCTTGTGAGAACCTAAATTGGTGTAATTAATTGACCAAATCCAAAATCCCATCATTTCTCACCTCACACCCTAGGGATAGGTCTTCAAATTTCTAGGGCGTGACAAGATCAATTTCTCTAAGTCATCTCTATTCTACATTAGGTTTCATCGAAATATTGGCATTGGTATGGCCAGCCTGTTGGGCAGCATGTTGAGCCACCTTCCATTCAATTATCGTGGGTTACCAATCTCAGATAGGAAGCTACCTAGCTAGAGAAGTCTTGACGGAGCTCATTTAAAAGAATGAGAGGTGCCTATCAAGTTGGAAAGGCAATCACCTCTCTATTGGGGTGGGGGGGGGGGGGGGGGGCTAACCCTAATCAACTCAGTCTTATTTATCCATATATCTCAATTTACTTCCATTCCTTCTTTACTCTCCACGTTTGGGTCATCAAAAAAATAGGTAGACTCGGAAGATCCTTTCCCTGGCAGGGACCAGATGGGGCCTCTGGGACCTAGTCACCTACCCCTTGTTAGCTGGGGAGTCGCTTGTAAGTCCAAAGCTCAAGGTAGCCTGGGGATTACAAACCTCTGTGATTTCAATCAATCCATGCTGGGGAAGTGGTGGTGGTGGCTGCAGAACTCCATAAGAGACACATAGAGGGAGGTGATCACTAGTCGATTCTCTCCCCTTCAAGCAAGATCTCGGGTCTACAAAATACTTTCCTCCTTTTGGAAAAGAGTAACCCGGATCTCTTCCCTATTTAGATGCGGGAACATGCTCATAGTCAGTAACGGTACCAAAGTGTGATTCTGGGATGACATCTGGCTGGGAGATCTTCTTCTGCGGACTCTCTTCTACAACCTTTACAAACTGGCCGTGAATCAAAGAGCATTCATCCACTCCCAAGCAACTGTGAGAGGTTCCTACACAATATGAAAACCACACTTTGAGGACCATTTCCCCATGGAGCTATTACCGGAGTTGGGTGATCTACTTGATATCCTACAACATATCTCTCTTAAGACGACACTAACACAACATGATGGACATGGCCGGACTACCTAGGTACTTTCTCAGCCAAAAGCTTCTACCAATTCATTAACTCAAGGGGCGTCTCCTGCCCCATCTCTAAGCACGTATGGCATGCGAAATGCCCCCCCAAAACTAAGATCTTTATGAGACTAGCATCAAAGGCCGGATAAGATCTTAACGAGGGTTATCCTCATGAAATGTCAGCATCCAGGGTGTGACGGATCCAAGCTGCCTTCTTTGCGGCCAGGCAAAAGAAACTAAAGACCACCTCTTAGTCCGCTGCGATTACTCTAGAATTGTTTAGGAGTTCTTTATCTCCAAACTTCACCTGAGGTCTCCTTGATCCTCCTTGCTTTCTCTATGGGGGCATGGAGGAAACACAAGATCAAGCCACCGAATAGGAAGGGATGGGATATTCTTGCTATCGCCATCTGTTGATGCATCTGGCTTGAGAGAAACAGATGGTTCTTCAAAAACAAATTCACTCCGGCTGATGGGATGGCTGACAAGATCAAATCTCTCCTCCACCTATGGGCAATTAACCTAACACCAGGCGTGAAGACTTTCCTTCTGCATCTCTGTAACTGAAACCTTATTGTTTCTCTCCCCCTCTTCTCCTCTACTCTCTTTTCCTCCCACTTGTAAAGACCTTTTACTTATTAATATACTGGTAGGGATCTAGGCCGAACCCCGGATAGTCTTGTTCTTTCTCTACTAGCAATTTCTTTTTTTTTTTTTTTTTTGAGAGATACTAGCAATTTCTATTTAATAAACTGGTTGGTAGGGTTCTAGTCCCTCCGCTCCCCCCCCCCCCCCCCCCCCCCCCCCCCCCAACACACACACGCATTCACTATGTAAAGGGGATTTATCTTCGTTCTGTGAGTAATCACATGTCATTATGTTTTTCCACTTCAAACCTATGTTAGAACAATCCTAATATTGTTAGATGCATCACTACATTCTCTTGTTTAGCCTTGATTAATCTTCAACTAAATAAGGAGCATTTCCACCTCTGAAAAGGTTGCATGTTTCTTCCTTTACAACAAGTAAACCAAACATAATAGACAGAGAGCAAGGACATCATTTTCTTTTCAACCAAGCCGATCGAAAGGGATATTTTATTTATCTACTAGAAGTTCATGATAAATCCCTAGTTACCATTGTCATGGTACATAAATCAGAGGGATATTTTTTTTGAGACAACCAATCATGTCCTTATGTTACATAGCATTTCAGAGGGAATACAAAAAAGAACTAGGGGCTGGGGGGGAGGGGGGGGGGGGGGGGGGGGAGAGGGGGGGGGGGGGGGGGGTGGGGGAGATTATTATTCAGGAAGTGAGATGTCAGCAAGGTCCTCTCTGTATGGTACCACCTCAGATCCCTTATTACCATCAGTGTGATGTAATCCCCTCTCCATCTCAATATGCGGGGTCTCGAACTTGTCGACGAACGTCGCGACGGTATCCTTCCTGAAGATCAAGTAGATGATGGACAGGACATAAATGGCCATGAGGGGGAAGACGATGAGGCCGATAAAAACATTCGCTACTTTAGGTAGGCTGCTGTGAATGATCCAACCGACGAAGGCGGTGATCAGATAATAGATATTGATTCCTATTATGCCTGAGCCGAGGATCCACGAGACCACGATGATCTGCAACCGAGCACAAAAAAAAATCCCGATAAAAAAAGAAACTCTTGGAATCCTAGAGGTACCACAGTGGGACTATTTTTCGTTGGACGTACGTAGATCGAGTTCTTATGGGGTCCCATCTTCGTTCGGCTGCTGCTGAATTTGAGGAGTGGAATAAGAGCAAATGGAAGGTCGAAGGAGAGTATCATCTGATGCAAGTTCGTTAGTTAGAAAGCGATCGACATATAAATAAGCAAGATCTTAAACGAGTATCTAATTACAAGCGGACAATATACAGAGGTTAACAAAAAAAATTCCGATCGGATCAACTTGACGCCAATCGTTTAAGATTTGCATCTAGCCCTGCAACTTGAGATGGATTTTGCCAAGAAACCTACAAGACTAATTGACAGATTGGAAGACCTATACCTTATTGGTTATGCAGTTTAAGCTATAATCAAGGAGAACAAAATTGTGATCTCTATCCCTAGTGAATGATAGATTTGAGACAAGACTAAGTGAAGGTACCGATGCGATGATGATGAGCCGCCCTGATCCGGATGATCCACCGATGATCGCGACAATGAGGCTGGGAGTGATGGCGACGCATCGGGTCATGAGGTTCCTCATCCACTGCCTCATCTTGATGTCCAAGAATCCCTACTTGCTCAATCACAAAAACCATGCTTAGATGTGGAAGTAAAGGATAAATTAGCTTAATGTGTGGTTTTAAGTTGTAGTAAGAAATAATTCTTAGCCTTCAAAGGATTTATTTATTTTGGGTATTTTTGCATATAAACCCCTAATAAATATCGATATTATAAATAACCCCCCTTAATTCTTAAGTTTTACTAATAACCCCCTCGCATATTCTGACACTTGATAAAATCCCTCGCCATTACCTTTTTGCCCTCGAGTTAAATGAACAACCCTTAAAAGTGAGGGGCCAAAAGATATATAACGGTGAGAGGATTCTATTAAATGTCAGAATATGCGAGTGGGTTATTAGTAAAGCTTAACAATTGATGGAGTTATTTTATGGTCCGCAAATTTGATTAGATGTGCAGGATTCCAAGCCGCAAGGCAGGCAACTATGATAATCCAAACAACAAAACAAAAAAATGTTAATTAGGATCTTTGATTAGTACCTGCATGACGAACTGGCCAGCGTACGTGCCACTAATGGCGGAGCTCTGTCCGGAGGCTAGCAAAGCGATGGCGTACACCGTTGAACTTGATTTCCCTAAGACGTTCTGTAACGACAATTTAAAAGACAGTAAAATATCTAATTACAAGTCTCTACGCAGCTGACTGGGTAATAAAAATCTCTCCGAAGTTCGAATTAGATGAAGTCAGGAGTCTCCAAGATTCATTGTTAATTCATTTTTGCTTTGAAATTGTACTGGATGTAGTGTACTACTGCTCCCATTAGTTCGGCCTTATTCTTTGCCGTGAAAATGTTCCAAGATCAAAGTATAGTAACAAAGTTCGAATTCGGCATTAATTCGGTGGTGGGTCAATTCGGTTCAGTTCGGACAAATTTGGTGAAGATTTGGGGAAAAATAGGAGAAATTCGGGAGTTTTCTCAATATTACTTAGAATTATCAGGATTTATTTGGGATTTTTTGAAGATTTTAGGATATTCATGTGTTTTTGAAGAATTATTCGTGATTTTTGGAGATAATTTGGAGAACTGGCAAATCAAAAGATTAATCTTCGGTTTATTCGGCTGACCCTTGATGCATTAAATTTTTGAGATTTTTTGAGAAATTCGAAAAACTTTGCGACTATCATCAAAGTCCTAAGATCGTAACTTGCCACAAGAGTGGGAGAAATGCCCCGATTTTTTATAACCCCACAGCTGGAAGGCTCGTCACTAAGGCCAGAGGGAGGCCCACCACTACAAAGCGGGAGTCGTAGCACTTGTTTGAACCCTTGACCAAGGCCACGGGTTGTGTATGTCTTACCAACTGAGCTATCAGTTGGAGGCAACTGTAGTCCTGTACATTGCAGCACATTAATCCCCCAAATCCTCAGTAGGATTTTCTTTCTTTCTCTGATTTCCTCCAAATGGCCAACCTCAAATCCTACCGACCCGATCGAGTGGGCTGATATCGTCCGCCTCTTAGTATGGTAAGATGAGGGATTTTTCTCATCTTCTTCCTTGCATGCTCTCATTCGAACCAGAATAAGTCCGAACTATCGTCACTTCTTTTCTTGTGACTGGGACACTCATATTAATTCTCAGCCTACAATTGAAAGGTTCAATCGAGCTTGATTCAAGATTGAGCTTAAAATCGTGTTTATTCAGCAACCTAGTTCATTTGATCCCCAGAACGGCAAGACTCGGTCAAGCTTGGTTTCTTAAAGCTTGCCAATTATTTAATGCATCCAAATTCTTAAAAAAAAAAAAAAAGAGTAAGACACTAGCTAGTTTGTTGATCCATGAGCATGTTTGAAGGATCAAGCCAGACCTTGAGCAAGAAAGACGCCGAATTGAGTGTGAGATCGCCACATTTGTCTAAATCCCCTTGCGAGAGGCTATTCGAGGAGCACACCTTGCCAGTGACAGATACCACCGCGATGTTGATGAGCAGCGCTATGAACAGTGCAAATCCACTCTCCAACAAGAAGTACCTACAAGCATTCTGATCCGAAAACATCGCGACATCATGATATTATAATTTACCAAAGGCACCAACATAAAACATAATAGGTCTAGTTCAATCAATTAAGGTGAATCATGGCCGGGTTGTTAATTTATTATCGGAGAACATGTTCAGAAGAGTGGAACAGAAAGAACCAGCCATATTTCATCAATTAATTATGATCAAAAAGAAACTCGGACGGTCCTTTATCGCGCTTACATTGATTCCTTTCTTGGATTGCGGTGTCTTCCTCGTGAGCACCAAAGCCGAGTGCAGAAATAGGTTGTGCCTATCAACAAATCCATGGGTGTATAAATCACCTCAATCACAATATTCTACAAGTGAAGAACTTCGAATTTGCTATAGGATGGTATGATTACGGCATGATGAGGGCACCGATGAGCGCGATGGCATCCCCGGTGGCGCCCTGACCTTTGAGCTTCGGCACAAACAACCCCTTCATGACCTCCGACGCGGGGGGTTTCACATAGCTCATTTCCCAAAAGTAGCATCCAGCCAAGATGAACACCAAGCTTGATATCAGAAGCTCGAGCTTCCGAATCTGCATGAATATATCAGTAAAGGAGTAAGCACCTGGTCCTCCATTAAACAAGGGAAGTGGAGAATTTTGAGCAAAGAAAGTATACCCCAAATCTCTGCAAGCCGAGGAGCAAGAGGGTGCTCAATCCAGTGATGAGAACTCCAGCCCACAGAGGGATATGGAACAGTATGTTGAGAGCGAAGGCAGTTCCGATCACTGCAGCACACGACATCGATCGATGTACTCATCACATGAGCAAACACCTTCAAGATCAATGAAGGTGATCATCATTAGTGGGCAGAGGAATTGAGGACTAACCTTCGGGTATGTCAGCGGAGATGACGGCCACCTCTGTGAGCAACCAGAGGCACCATTTTACGTACTTGGGGTACTCGGCCTTGCACAGCTCCGCGAGGTGCCTTCCTGTTCGAGATCGATCCGATGATCGGTCAAACACACACGCATATGAACAAATGTGTGGACTTAAGCTGAATTGATATTGGTTGGGGCCAGAAATTACCCGTCGTTACTCCGAGATTGGCCGCTAACGACTGAATGATTAGCGCGAAAATCAGCCCGATCAAGATGACCCATAAGAGCTGCAGTGGGGGGGATTTTAGGATGGATGTTCAGTTTCATGCAATTCACAGCTAGGCAATAGACTAAGGCACATTAACATGAAAATGTGTGAATAATTAGAGCCTAATGAGGATGAATGGGGACCGTCCAAATTGATGTGCTCTGCCTTCTGTTGGGTTTACCTCGTATTTGTGGTTAGCTCCGGCTTGGAGATCGGTTTCCACTGTTCCATAAGTCCATAGCAAATTTTACATCAAATCTTTGAGTGAGTGAGAGAGAGAGAGAGAGAGAGAGAGAGAGAGAGAGAGAGAGAGAGAGAGTTACAGTTGCCGGGATCGAGGTAAGCCAAGGAAACAAGAAACCCAGGTCCGACGTGGGCCAGAAACTTCTTCCATTCAGGTCCCTAAGGATCATATGAGGAAAAATGGATAAGAGAGAGAGTGAGAGAGGAAAGCATGAAGTGATATGGTTGTAGGTATTGCAAGTACCTTTTCCGTTTCTTCAGCTGCTTTGCTTGTCACAACATCCATTGCAACCTCTCTGTCACTGCCAATTTCCATCTCTCTCTCTCTCTCTCTCTCTCTCTCTCTCTCTCTCTCTCTCTCTCTCTCTTCTCTTCCACTCTTCTCTTCCACTCTTTCCTCCATTTATAAGGCCCACCACAGATACAGAAAATTATTTGTAAACCTTGCTCAGATGCTCTACAGATGAGAATGGCATGTCTCATGCCACAAAACTCCACTGGTTGAGGAATGCTTTTTTTTTTTTTTTCTAACAGCATTGAGGAATGATTCAAACTATATATTAATATTTTATTTAATGTGATACATGTACAAAAAAAATTGGTAAGAAAATTACAGTATAAAACATATAATTTTTCTGAAAAACTTGGTACGTGTTGGGTTAGGAGGTTTTAAGAACATGTATCCTAGCTAGTGAGAAGGGCAGGCCCATCCAAGCGACTCCATATCTCACTACCCACTTTAATTTTTATTTTTTATTAGGCCAACTACTATCATGGCAAAAGACCAAATAGCCCTTGTCCTTTGCATGCTGTTGAAGCCAACATCAAACCGGAGGGTAAAAGAGTAATAGTCTTAAAAACTATTTCATTTAATAGTAGGGCCCATTGTTTGTTGATCGTCTGGGAGCTCATCCAAGTGTTTGGAAAGGTTAAATTTAGCTTCCCGTATAAACATTGTGGAGAGAACTTTTCCTTAAGACCATTGTAGCTTGTTTGAGCGTGCAAATCATGGTTGTTGATGTTGTTGAAGATATGGCTCCAAACAAGCCACGTATAAATCCAAGGTTCGTGCGCGAAGGAACAGGAGAAGACACCGCATAGAAGCGAAGGACGAGTCTGTTAGGAAGATCATGCGCACAACCTCCCCAGGTCGTGTGCATGACTCACTCGGTAGAAAATTTAGGCGGACGACTGATCGTGCGCACGATCTCCCCAGGTCGTGTGCACGATCTAGTCTGGCAGCATGTGATTGAGGTGGTTCGTCCTGCTTTGTCACGTGGGATTCTTCCTACAAGTTAGATAAGAATGTGTGCCTATAAATAAGAGATTCATCCTAGTAATACAAGAGGGGAATTATCAAGGCTCTTAAGGTTTTAGAAGGTAGCCTTCATCAAGGGAGAATGAGGGTAATCCATTGGAGGCTTGAGGGTTCGGGAAGGGTTTCTTTTTTGTTCTTCGGGGTGATGGGCTGCAAGATCTATTCTCTTTGGGGGTATCTTTTTGTGGGTGTATGAGGGATTGTTAGAGACAAACAAACATGTACTCGGGTTTTCCCATACTAGTGAATCCATTGATCATCATTGTCGGATATCATCGTGTGTGATTACTTGTGCTTGTTTTCTTAGTTCGATCTTCTCGGTGGCGGTGAGCTTCATCTTCTCCGAGGTGGTTCTTCGCACGGCTTGTTCCACGCTCCGTCCGCTGCACGAGAGCCTTAGATCACAACAAACTTGTATCAGAGCTAAGGTTCGGTTTGGATACTAACAAACTAGAATCAGAGCCAAGGTTTGATGGAAAATCTAGATGGTGATCTGGAGGTGCTAGTTTGATGGCGAAGAAATCGGAGGAGACTTCGAGGGGGAGGCTGCAGTCTAGCACCTCATCCCTCGGGATGGTTTGATACACCAGAGGTGAGACAGGGAGGAGGGTGCGGTCAAGGCACCTCCTCTCCGGCATGATGGATTGTGGCGGTGAGGCACGATGGCATGGATATGTGCAGGTGCCTAGATCAAGGGGTAGCACCTCGATGGCACGAGAATTACCGACGGCAATGTATTCAGCCACTGACGAGCAGACTGATATGGGTTGCTAGTGGACGTGTCGACGGGCATGCACCAGTACGGATCGCCGACGAGCGCGGTGGCTGCAGGCATGGCCGTGGGCACTCCTACAGTCTAGCAGGGTGCAATGGCTATCGACGAACAGTGGGACAAAAGGCAACGACGATTGTAGTGATGGCGGACTAAACCGCGGGCACACCTGTGTGCAACAAGGTGTGGAGGATGTTCGGTGTTGGCGACGATTAACAACTTGGGAGCGAGCAACATCACAAACCGAAGCAAGGGCCATGGATTACAGCGGGGTCATCAACAGGTGATGGATCGGAGTGCAAGTGGAAAGGTAGAGCTAAACCAGATTGCTCATGGTTATCTAAAGACAAGAAAATTGCCGAGGATGATGGATCCACAGGTTATGCTTTGTTGAGGGAATTTGATATAAGGGACATTCTGATGGCTACCATTGATAATATATTATATCAGGACTGGATAATCTATAGCGGGGTTACACATCATATTTGTTCATGCAGGGCATGGTTCAACAAGTATGTGGACTGTGATTGTGGCAAGTTGATAGCTGGCGACGGCTCCAAGGTGTCGATAAGTGAAGTCAGGGATATTCGTTTTGACATATCTAATGGGCGAGTACAGACACTCAAGGATATTTGTCATGTTCCGGGGTGGAGAGAAAATCTAGTCTCTTTTTCTATGCTAAATTCTCTCGGGTGCACGTTCACCAGTAAGGTGGAGTTATGGAGGTTTGAGATAGAGCTTCCATGATCATGAAGGGGGTCTTAGGTGTAAGCCTATACAGATCGATTAGCAGAGAGAGCAGCAGCACATGCGGAGTGTTCAGAAATAAACAAGGGTGCAAGTAGAGACGCTTAGGGGCGATCAAGAGGTGGGTTCCAGTGGCCAAGTCTAACGACTTGGACAACCATCAAGCTCGGTGTTTGGGCTCTCGGTACGGAGGCAAATGAAGCAATGATGATCAGGCAATGAATTCATTGTTCGAAGAGATTGAGTTCGTGTTTGAGGAAGTGCTCGTCTCTTGTTTGAAGCCAATATGGAGATTGTTAAAGATGTGACTCCAAACAAGCCACATGCAAGTCCATGGTTTGTGCACAATTGAGCGACAGAAGACAGAGCACAAGAGCGAACAACGAGTCAGCCAAGAAGATCGTGCGCACGACCTAGGGAGAACGATCGTGCACATGTCTTCCCCAGTTCATGAGCACGACTTGCATAAGTAGGGCGAGCAACTGATCATGCACACGATATCTCCAGGTTGTGCACACGATCTTGCCTAGCAACACGCGATTGAGGATTCTACCTACAAGTCAGATACGAATGTGTGCCTATAAATAAAAGGCTCTGGGATGAACCTAGTAACACAAGAGAGGAATTATCAAGGCTCTATAAGGGTGTAAAGTGTATCGTTCATCAAGGGAGGAGGGGAATCCATTGGAGACTTGAGGGTTTCTGGAAGGGTTTCTTCTTTGTTCTTTGAGATGAAGGGTTGCAAGATCTATTCTCTTTAGGGTGTATCTCTTTCTGGGTGAATATATAAGGGATTGTTAGAGACAAACAAACATGTACTCATATTTCTCCATACAAGTGAATCCATTGACCGTCGTTGTCGGATATCATCGTGTGTGATTGCTTGTACTTGTTTCCTTAGTTCGATCTTCTCAGTGGTGATAAGCATCATTTTCTCCGAGGTGGTTCTTCGCGTGTCGTGTTCCACACTCCTTCCGTTGCGCGGGGGCCTCGGGTTACAACTAATGTCATGTTCTTGAGTTTATGAAATTAATTAAAAGCAACTATTGCCTCCCCCTATTTCGATCTCCAAACCTCTTTGCCCTTCATCTAGAGCCCTGTCCTCTGATTGGCTAGCTGATCCAAAAAAAAAAAATTATCTGTACATATATGTGTACAAATAAAATCCATTTGAATCATTAGATCATTTGCAAGGTTTTAAAAAGTGCTAAGCACTAGTCGGGTTGTGGGGGGCTGCCTAGGCAGAGCCAGACATTTTAATTATTTTTAATTATTTTAATTATTATTTTGATATTATATATAATATATATGTTTTAAATTTACTATAAATTCAAGATTATCCCAACCATTATTTTAAAGAACAAGTATCATTTACATAACCATAAATTCAAGATTAACAAAAACAAGTATGATATTATGAGATAATATGCATGATATTAGTAAAATTCAAATCATAAATTCAAGATTATCAATAACAAAAGGAAGCATGATATTACAACAAAGTATTCAAGATTCTATTACAATCCAAAACAAAAAAAACTCACAAAATACAACATCATTTCTCCTATAGGCTACAGTACTAGACTCCCAGTACTCTTCTTCTTTTTTATATCTCTCCAAGACTCTATCTTCATTAGACTTAAACTTCACCTCCTTATTACACTCTTCTCCTGTCTCCTCACCCGATACAAAATCTTCTTCATGAAGTTCTCTAACTTAACGGGATGAAGAGCTACCACCAACATTTTCAGAACTTCTCATAGGCACTAGAACACTATCCGCTTCCATCACTTCTCCAACTGTTTACCAAGTAAGTCTCGAACCGACATCGACCTCTTTATCATTTTCTTCATCATTACCACTATCAACAATCCATCCTTGAGTTTTACTAGCTTTAGTCGCTAGTAATACATCTACTCCTCGGGTTTTTTTCCCTTTTCTTCTTATTGATGATCTAGGCATTGAATTGAATATAGACTAGTTTAAAAAAATAATAGCCCAGCCCGTTTGGGCCACCTAGACCTGTTAGACCCGCCTAGTCCATCTAGGCTCCCGCCTAGTCCATCTAGGCTCCCGCCTAGCCCCGCTTAGGGGCTTGGGCCACTTTTCTGCACCGCCTAGGGACTAGACTAAGCGGTGGGGGACCTTCTAGCGCTTAAGTGTTGCCTAGGCGGGCCTGGGTTGCTTTTTAGAACACTGATCATTTATTGGGTCTAATTAGGTACATCTTAATGATGTAAATTGTTAGTCAAATATGAACCATCGGACTTGATGTTTTGGAAATGTAGCATGAAACATTGGATATACTTTAGTGTGCACATCTATTCTATTATATTAAGCAAGAAAGAGAGAGAAAAATCTCAATTTTATTTTTAAAAAAATAAAAATTGAGAAAAAGGATACTAAGTGAGAGCCATCCAACAAGAATTGCAATGGTATGTAAATGGAAATCCTATTAATGATTTTATTTTCTTTGAGAAATCCCTCTCAATGAAGGACGAGAGGTTTGACCGAGACTCCAACCAGTATACTAATAATAATTAGTAGAATGTAAAAACAGAGGGGAGGGGAGGACTCAGTTTACAAACATTAAAAAGAAAAAAAAATTCCCACCTGAGAAAAGATTAGAATCCAAAGGTGAATGAATGCCTTGACCATGTCGATAACGAGATCTGCTGGGTTGGCCTTGTTATTGAATATCTGATTGTTCCTCTCCAACCATAAAGACCAGCAAATGACAATCGCAAGAGAGTCCCATCCTTTCCTGTTGGTAGGATTAATCTTTCGTCTTCGTCAAGCCCCCCAAAAAGAAGACAGAGAGGTTGGAGGAGACCTCAGCTTCAGCTTGATATGAAAAAAAGTTCCACACTGATCTGGAGAAATCACATCGTAGAAGGAGATGATCTAATGTCTCATCAGATTGGCCACAGAAAGTGCAGGTAGGGTCCATGACCGTTGGGTGGTTCCATCTAATGAGATTAACTCGTGTCAGAATCTTATCTTGGGAGGCAAAGTGCATGAAGATTTTAGTCTTGGGGGGGCATTTCGTGCGCCAAATAGGCTTGGCGATCGCGCAGGACATGCCCTCGAAGTTTAGGAATCTGTAGAGACTCCTAACCATGAACTTAGTCGAGGAAGTCCATCTCCAGCCCGAGCAGTTTAGTTCTCCCGTCAAAATTACTTGGGTCAGAATGTCCAGACGGCCACCAAGGTCTGATAGAATCTGTGGGGAAAGGTTCAGTGAAATACGAACTCCATGTCGTAAGAGATCCCGCCTGACAGAAGCTTGAGATCGCACCGTGTCTCTCTTATTCGGCACCAACTCATAGAGGTTGTAGAACAGAGTCTGTAGAGAGAGTTCCCCTAGCCAAATATCCTCCTAGAATCGGACTTTGGATCCATTCCCAGCAATGAGTCGGTCCTCGCAATGAAATGTAGAAGAAACACGGATCACTCCCTGCCATAATGGCGAGACAATTCCGGAAGAGCGAGATCGGGTATGAAGGGGTGAGAATTTTCTGAAGTAACGACAGGAAACCACTGCTTTCCATGAGTCGCCCAAAGAATTTTACAATCTCCATCACCATTTCCCAAGCATGGCCTGGTTAAACTCCCGAATATTAATGATGCCCAGTCCGCCTTGATCTTTGGATTTGCATGCGGTCCTCCAGCTAAGAAAGGGATAAGAACCAGACCTTCCATCCGTACCTCGCCAGAGAAAGGACCTTTTCAGTTTGTCAATCTTCTTGATCACCCAGACTTGAAGAGAGTAGATGGAGAGGAAGTATGTAGGGATGGAGGAGAGGACCGAATTCACAAGGGTGAGCCTAACCGCGATGGATAATTGGTTCCCTTTTCAGCCTTCTAGTCGCCACTCCAATTTCTGGACGAGCCCTGTCCAAGTTTTCTTCTTCAGCAGCTTCCTATCAAATATCGTGAGGCTGAGATACTTGAATGGCAGGGTTCCCAACTTACACCCAAGTAAGATCGCAAGTCCGTTGCCTATGTTAGTTGGGCCACCGATATAGAAGAGGGAAGATTTGGAGAAATTAATCTTAAGTCCCAATGAGAGCTAGAAGCAAAGAAGCAGAACCTTCATGGCAACTATCTCCGCGGGATGTGCTACATGGAATAATAGGGTATCGTCCGCAAAATGGAGGTTAGATATCCCATGATTCCCTAGCTATCCAGGAGATGAGGCCTCAACTAACAATTTGTTTCAGGATAGCATCGATGATATCGATAGCCCAAAAAAACAGAAATGGAGATAATGGGCATCCTTGTTTAACCCTCTCTTTATCGAGAAAGAGTTTCCCCTGTTATTATTAATTAGGCAAGTCATCTTGGAGGAGGAAAGATAGGACCAAATCCAGTTAAGCTAGCACTCTGGAAGTCCTTTGGATCTCAGAGAAGTCATCAAAAATCCCTAGTTCAACTTGTCGAAAGCCATCTCAAAATCTAATTTCAGAAGCACCGCCTCTGCTCATTCTCTGTAAAGGTGAAGAAGGACCTCCTGAGACATTGACACTATCAAGAATATTTCTCCCTCTGATGAAAGACGATTTGGAAGGTCCGACTAGCTCGAAGATCACGAGAGCTAGTCTATTCGAGAGAACCTTCGAGACCACCTTATAGAGACAATTGGATAGGTAGGCTAATCAGCCTATAATCTCTAATAGACTCCACACCATTTTTCTTGGGAACGAGAACGATCCAAGAATAATTTAAACTCTTGTGGTCAAAAGTACTTGCAAAGAAATCGAACATGAAGCGACAAATATCATGTTTAATGATTTCCCAATAACTCTGACAGAAGAGAAAAGGAAAGTCGTCTGATCCCAAGGCATCATCAAGAGACTGGTCGATAAACGCTTGCCTGGTCTCTCCCTCAGTGAAAGGTTACGAGATGGGTCCTTCATCTAACAGCCTCGGGAACTATAAGGAAGACCAATCAGGTTTCAAGGAGTAAGAATGGTCATGAGCGTATTCCCTCTTGAAGAAGTTGGTAGCACCGCCGATAACGTCCCTCTGATTGTGGTCAGGATTTCCATCAATTGTTAGAGAGGAGAGGAAATTCTTCCTACGTCTGCCATTCGTAATGCCATGGAATTAGGACGTATTTTGGTCGCCCAACTCCACCCATTTGTCTCTTAAGCGCTGCTTTCACATGGCTTCCTCTTTGGTAAGAATCTTAATCAGTTCATCAGACAGAGCTGATCGAAGCGATAGATCGGACGGTTGAAGAGGGGCGGATTCCTCTCTAACTTCAAGCGCATTGATCCGTTCATGTAATGACGTTATCTTCTTCCTGATGCTACCAAATTGATCGAAGGACCACCGGACTAGCTTCTAATGATGGAAAATCAATTCCCACACCAATAGGTAAGATTTGAATTCCCACAACTATTAATTTATTTATTTTTCAGAGCCCTCAGAAGGGGGAGGGGGTTGAAACTTGGACAGGTCGAACACAACCATCTTTCATTCCTTATTTCTTTCTGTATCTTTCTTGTGGACTTGGACCTTAGGATGGTGGTTGATGCGCATCATCGAGTAACAATAGAGATCCAATGGATGCATTAGTAACCCAAACATCTTTCTTGCCTTTCGCTCTCACACTCCAACCACACTCTCGCTCCAGCGTCCACTCTCAAACCTCACTCCCATATAGGAAGTGTGGTTTACATTATGTAATTACGATTTATGTTCATTGTGGAACACAAATTGCATCTAAAAGAGAGAACAACCAAGTGTGGGTCATTGTTTTTCTTTTTATCCAACTATTATTTTATTTTTAAGAATTCCCTCTGATCGTGAGGAGGGGTTTGGCCTTCACCCCAACCTGTCTATTAAGTTTCAGAAAATAGAAGTTACAAGTAATGACTAATAATCATCATCACAACCAAAAGGAACCCAACAGACAAAGGTTAAACAAGAGTAGCCCAATAATCCGTAAGCCAAGAAAAAATGGCCCATATTGATCAATACTTTGAAGCTCCCGACTTTTTCATGCCCCGTATATGAAACGAGAATAAACTTTGTACCCTTCACCTCATTTGGCAACAAGAAGCTGAGAGAAGATGATATATTGAGGATGGTGTTCTCCTCCAACATATTAAGCGGAAGAGTATTCTCTTCTTCGTCATGAGGTATCATATCCACAAAAGATTCTGAAGAATAAGATCTAATTTGCCGAAAGTTTGAATCAACTGTTTTGCACTCTTCTGAACTAGTTTTGGCTGCAATCTACACACTTCGAGGTAGGAATTCAGATGTTCTCCATCCTCTTCTCATATGGAATCATCTCTCGCAGTGTTTAAGTGGCACCCTGCCTCCACAGCCTCATCAAGAAGCCTCTCAGTTGTATCATCGATCAGTCATCCCAAATCCCTTAGAGAAGAGAGTTAGAGTCACCTCCACCAAAGATTTTTTATATTTTTATATAAATATAAAAATTTTAGGGGTTAAGATGCAATTAGCTCAGTTTATAGGGGCTATATGAAAAAATGCTCAAATAAAAAAGAATGTTATAGCAAAGATAAATGAACCCTAAAACGAAAAATAAATGTTGATTTCTGATTTTGATGTACGTACCAAAGGTGCACATTGCATTGGCTATTGGGGTGTCAATAGACTCTGAATACCCAAAAACCTGACCCGAAACTTCGGATATGGGTAAAAATTTAGGGCTGACTGTAAATAGTCCTTTTAATGGTTTCATTTTAGAATAGATCCCAACAACCTTTTTCTCTAAGCCCAGGTCCACATTTCAGCAGATTAGTTACAATAGCTCTTTTGGTTAATGCAAGACTAAAATAGCCTTGGTTAAGTTGCTGAATTTACCAACCTATCATTGCCTATATAACCTCACCCGATCTCTATGGAATGTACAGCTTCAAGACCCAGCGTGGGACGACTATAAATGCTACAGTGATTTCACTGTAGCAGCTACATTGAAATCAGTATAGCACTATAGTGATTCCACTGTAGTAGTTATAGTGAAATCACTGTAGCGCTATAGAGATTCCGTTGTAGCAGTTAAAAAATACGTTGCTATAGTAAAATCATTGTAACAATAGTACTTAATTTTGTAGCAATAGCTCATTTCAATTGAATATTATTGGTATATATTTGAGTTTCTTTGCTACAGTGAAATCACTGTAGCTGCTATAGTGATTTTTTTGTGACTGCTAAAAACATTTTGCTACAGTAAAATAACTATAGTACTCAGTTTTAGTCGCAATAACAGTCAATTAAACTAAGTATTATTTAACTAAAATTAAGTATTTTGCTACAGTGATTCACTATAGGGAAGCCTTTTTAGCTAGCACAGTGAATTTCACTATAGCAGCTATAATGAAATCACTGTAGCAACTCATGCATGGTACTCAAATATACAAAATAACATTCAATTCAACTGAGTATTATTTGCATAAAATTGAGTACCTATAGAAATATCTTTTTAGCATCTACGATGAAATTACGAGTTGCTACAGTGATTTTGCCGTAGCAACTATAGTGATTTCGTTGTAGCATCTATAGTGAAATACAGGTTTCTACAGTGAAATCACTGTAGCAGCTACAGTGAAATCATTGTAGCAACTCGTGCCACTATTTTCGTAAAAAAAATGTGCCATATATCATCTACCGTTATTTAATGTGAGGGGATACTGTTGGTATTTTTAAAAAATACGTTATCCAAAATGGTTAAGATCGTATCATTTGCAATCAAAACTATGGATAGAGGATTATGCTTTATACAATAGTCATATCAGTGGACTTACTGTAAATAGAAACTTAAAATGACTAAATGTTATACACGATCTATTTTTTGGATCTAACACCGATTTTTCCTACAAATTTTGTACCTGAAACAAGGTTTGGGTACAGAAAGTTTACCCGATTAACTTTTGGGTAGGTGTATGGGTAACATCCATACCGATACCAGTAACCTAATTACCCCTCTAACTTGTATGTACTAGATAATACAGTTGGACTCCAAACTCCTTGTGATATTCCCAAATTCTAACCGACTCGTATCCCTACCCCAACTTATACTCTACTAAAACCAATATAATAGAAAACCATAAAAACTTCTCTTAACATTGTATTTTTTAATACTTGAATTTTTTCTCAAGCAATTGAATGTATGGTGGGCAAAAAAGAGATCCAATTAAATATGAAATCTAAAACAAAACCCCAAACCCGAATGGGTATGGGTCGGTTATGAACTCTCTTGTACCCGAATGAGTATGGGTAGAGTAAGGACCCTGTAATAACCGAATGGATATGGGTAGGGGTAGGGTCCGACCCAAATCTGACCCATCGCCATCCGAAATCGCCTAGAAATGTGCACTACCTTTCTGTTAATCTGTCTACCCAAAAAAATTTAAATATTCTGCATGCCTAGCAGAAATTATTTAGTTCAGTGGATTTAGTTGGCCTAGAACTGACTTGAAATTGATTTCGAGCTGAATTTTTTTTTAGCACCCCACAACGTCTCATATGTTGGAGAGTTAAGGCAACCGTGACTCCAATGACTTTTTTGTACGTGTTCTATTTGGATTAATGACCCTTTGAGCGCACGTTTATGATTTTATGAGTCGATAAAAAGCCTTCTCCCTTTGGACCACTTGGAGGCGAAGGCACACTCCCAAAGAGAGCGAAAAGGATGGGTTATGTTGGTCGTTGCGGTCGTGTGGTCCATCTAGCTAGAGAGGTATAAGACGATCTTCACTGGTAGGGCTAACAATTGAGAATATCAGAAAGCTCATTGAGGCCTGGTCCCCTCTTATCCGGCCGGCTGTGGTTTTGGTCTTTCAAAGCTTCTTCTCGCCTTTTTTCTGACTCGATCGTTCGATCGGGTACTTGTACTTTCTACTCTTTAATGCATAGTTTGGATCAATGCCTAATCCCCCTCTCTATGAGGGATATATATATATATATATATATATATATATATATATATATATATATATATATATATATATATATATATATATATATATATATATATATATATATATAGAGAGAGAGAGAGAGAGAGAGAGAGAGAGAGAGAGAGAGAGAGAGAGAGATGCTATTCAGTCCGAATGTTTTCCTGATTTCGCTCAGCCCGATTGACGTGGCAGGGTGCAACTGGGGGTGTAAAAGATTTAAATGTCGCTAGTGGGTTTTAGCTACTACTCACTAGTTGTATGCTGCCAAGTCAATCCGGTTGGCTAAATCGGAAAAACCTTCGAGTTGAATAGCATTTCTCATATATATATGAGAAAGGTGTTGGTGAAATTAAGCTCACAATTGAATGGTAAAATCAACTTTTACAGAAGATATATGTTCATCTTTTTCATATAAAACAACAACAGTTTTCCAACCACCATCATTAATGCTACCATGTGGACTTGTAAAAAACAAAAAGGCAGACATGTGGCATGACTAAAACATTATTTCACCATTCAATAGTGAACTCGAGTTCACCTTCCCGGCCCTCTATTTATATTTCTCTCTCTCTCTCCTCTCTCTCTCTCTCTCTCTCTCTCTTCTCTCTCTCTCTCTCTCTCTCTCTCTCTCTCTCTCTCTCTCTCTCTCTCTCTCTCTTCATTGATGTTGCTGCAAGTAGGGCTGGCAATTTTGGACCCGATACGGCAGACCCGACACGATGTTAGCAGGTCTGGGTCTGGGTCTGGGTCTGGGTTAAACGGGTTCGGGTCGTAAACGGGTCGACACTGTAGACCCGGGAAGACTCGTTTAAAATTCAAAGAAGTCGTGTCGGGGCAGGTCAGGTCGGGTCGGGTCTACCCGCAATCGGATACTATAATATATAGTACCAGCGGGTCTATCGGTCAGGTCGGGGCGAGTCGGATTGGGTCGGATCGGGTCAATTGAATAGACCCGTGTGGTAAACGGGTCTTATCGGGTCTACCCATTTATTAGCGGGTCGGGTACAGGTTTAGAATCTACACACGATTAGTTAAACGGGTCGGGTCCGAGTCTAGGGGTTTTGGACAAGATCTGAAACCCGACCCGACCCGATCCGACCCGTTGACACCCCTGGCTGCAAGCTTTGTAAGAGTGTGTGTCTGCATTTTGAAGACTTTGTTGCTTCTCTTCACGCTTTAGAATGGATGGCATCTATGGTTATTGGCTCAATTGGTGAGTCATACTTGGTTGATCCAAATAGATTTGGTGTGTATATAAATTGATCAGGCATGGTCTCTCTACTAGAAGGGCGTTGTGCCCTGAGCGAAATAGCCATATATAAGACCCATCAGTCCGCATGATAAATTTTGCTTCCAGCTTCCCTCCGATATCCTCTCTACCCAACTAGTTAAGACACCAAAAGTGATTAAGAAGAGTCATACATTTCTCCACCATTTTTTTTTTTTTGGTAGTTAGAAGGGTGAGAGGTCCCAACCGGACCCCAGGAAGCGCCACATACCGGCGCAGCAGATAAACCCACCTCCCTGCGGGATCAACAAATCAAACGCCACCGGGCAGAGACCCCACCACCAGCGGAAACCTAATAGTATTACAAGACAACGCCACCCATGGCGGAGGACCACACCACACCGGGCGGACGACAGGGACACAATCCCCAGAAGGAAGACACAGAAAAGGACAAATCATACCCAAAAAAGAACAAAAAACGTCTCCACCGTCGGGAAGGCCACCACCAGCTACTCAGCACAGAAAAATTTGGGGTCGCCGCTGGACTCCCTACCTGTCGTCGAATCGTCGTCGCCACCATGCACCGCCAGGAGCCACTCTGTCGTGTACAGGAAAGGGGGATCACACGACCCAGTCGCCAGAACATCCGCCATGCGCAGGCCGAGCTCCGGATCTGTCAATCCCGCTGCAGATCGGCCGGAGACCGACTCCAAAGCCGGGCCACGACCGACGAATCGAGCAGAGGGGCTGCTCCGCCCCCCGGATATCCGATCACAATAACGCCGCCGCTGGTGACCCCCTATAAACGAGGGGAGGGAAGGGGGGAAACATATCCAACCCCATGAGAAGCATCGACCGAAATCCTGGCCTCCCTGAAGCCACCGGCGGCGTCTGAGGAGGCCAAGAGGGCTCACCGAAACCCTAGATCTAGGGGAACAGGGTAGAGGGGAGAGTGGACGCTCTGAGCCTCCTCGCCTCAAAACCCACTTCTGCACCATAACCGGACAAGTCCTGACCTAATGCCCACATCTTGCCTTCCAAAAATTCCACATCACCATTGCAAATAACTCCGTTGGCAATGGAGGATCGCAACGACTAACAACCCGGGCACTAGAATTGAAGAATGGCTGTGTAAAGAAATTAAGGCATGTAACCAACTCCATATAGTGCCAAAATTTTCTTGCCTCCGGACACTCTCAAGATATATGTTCAATGTCCTCCTCTGGATCACTATACCAAGGACAACTCTCATAACCCATCCGAATCCTCTGCCGAAATAAAGAAACTGTCAGTAATGCGTCAAGCATCCGGACATATTTAGGCCTTAACCCACTCGAGTGCGATTCAGCATGTCTAATATATCTCAAAGTTCTCCGCCACCCTACCGAAGCTTTCTGCTCATTCCAACCCTGCCAAGACGCCAAATCCACATGATATTTACCCCTAATTCATCTCGCACCCGCATCATCGTCCATAAGTTTTTTTTTTTGGTAGGAACTACGGGGGTTTTATTTATGGCACCCCAGTCCTGCGGAAAGAAAGTGAACTACAATTTTCCATCTGTCTCATGACAAATTGGCTACCTCCATTTGAAGCTATTTGACATAAAAGCAAGGAATCTGAAAGCCCCCTGCTCGCTCCCTAGATTGAACTATAATCAAAGCAATTGAGCTTCCCCACTTAAAAAATCATTAGTTGGTATCTAAACATTGACAAAATAAAAAATGGTCGAATGTCAGCGGCTCAAATGGTGGCTATTGTGATTGGCGGCGGCGGCGGCGATGAAGATGGGTGGTGGACGGAGGGAGTCCGACACAGATCGATGGCATGGGTCTGTTGGCACTAGCGTAGTACTAATCTGACTCTGGTATCACATGAAGAAAAAAAAAAAAAAAAAGCTTATGTGTGTCTCAGTGGGGAGGAGGATTGATCTGTTAAGCGAATGGGTGCACGACCTGAAGATAGGTCACTTAGAGGCAAATCGTGCACACGACTTGCGCGGACAATCGGTAGAAAAGTTGGCGAGTAAACTCCAATAGATCGATCATTCCCACGACCGACTTGGGCATGGCCATCGGCTCAAGTTGTTTTTGGTCAGGATTTTGGTCTCGATCCCATGGGTATGCATAGGGGTGGCAATGGGTCGGGTTTGTGTCGTGTCTAGTTTCGAGTCATGTCCAAAACTCCTAGACCCGGACCCGACCTATTTAACTAATCGTGTCTAGATCCTAAACCAGTACCCGACCCACTTATAAACGGGTAGACCCAATAAAACCCGTTTACCACAATGGGTCTATTCAATTGACCCGATCCGACCAAATTCGACTCAACCCGAACTGACCCAATTGATCCGTTGATACTATATATTACAGTATCGGATTGCGGGTAGACCCGACCCGACATGACCCGTTGAATTTTAAACGGGTCTTCGCAGGTCTACCGTGTCCAGACCCTAAACCTAGACCCGACCCGTTTATTAAACGGGTCTATCGCGTCGACCCATTTACAACCCGAACTGGTTTAACCCAGACCCACTAACTTCGTGTCGGGTCTGCCGTGTCGAGTCCAAAATTGCCAGCCCAAGGTATGCGCTTGCTCTCCTATTTAAGGGGAGCTAGGGTAAGATTGAAACTCTTTGTGAATTGTTTACGATGACTACGTGGTGCTTGAGATCATTTTTGAAGGAGGTTTGCGGTGAGAAAAAAGGATCTGGCCGGGGGAGCGCCGGTGCGGTGCTCCCCCCGGGCTCTTGGAGACTCAAGGCAATAGTAACTCGATAGAGTATTTCTTCTAAGGCAAAGGGTTGAGAGAGCGAATTGAAGGACGGGGATCGATGTTGAGATATGGCTCGATAGTACAGGTCGTGTGCACGACCCGGCCTCAGACTTTGTCGACACATCCTTGAAAAAGGGCGTGTCTGTCCCTAGGTGATCGTGCGCACGACTTGTCCAGGTCGTGCGCACGACCTGGAGCCAGAGAAACTTGACATGTCCTTCAGCGAAAGATGAGAGCCAGCTACAAGTGATCGTGCGCATGACTTGTCCAGGTCATGTGCACAACTGTACCTAACAGAAACAGGTTTGACCCAGTCTTGCACGATTTGACTTTCCATATTTGACTATTTTAGGGGAATCTCGGGATAAAGCTTGTGTAACCTATTCCCTTGATATATAAATGGATCTAGGGTTTTGAGGATTGAATTGTAATAAAGAGGAAACTTGGGAGAGGCTTGGAGAGGCTTAGGAGATGTTTTGGAGAAGAAGGAGGTGCTCTCGGCGAAGGGATTTCATCTTGTTGGAGTTGGGCATTACTTGTAACTCCGTCTCATTTTTCGTTCTAGTGGATCGATCGATCGCCTTCGTCCGTGGTTTTTCCTGCAAGGGTTTTCACGTAAATCTCTTATCTCTCTCTGTGTGTTTTGCTTGGTGGTTTGTTTTTTTCTTGTTTTACTATTTCTCTATTTGGGTTGGATTGCTTTTTCCATATCAATTTGTCAAAGAATCGTTATTTGCTATTGATCTTTGTTGACCCACGTGGTCTGAGTAATTCAATATCGAACTGTTCATCCGGTCACGTCGAGGAGGATCCACAACAAACTGGTATCAAAGTAGGTTTCATCGTTCTTGATCAATTATCATAGCAACCAACCATTCGAAGGTGTCGAATCCCAAGATCGACGTAGAGAAATATGATGGGAATACGACCTTGGCCTTATGGCAAGATAGCGTCAGAGATATGTTGATTCAACAAGGTCTTCACAAAACTCTGTATGATCTGAAGGCGAATCCCGCAGATATGTCAGCGGAGGATTAAAAAGAGTTTGATCTTCATACCTGTAGCACAATCCGATCTTGTCTGGGGAAAGAGATCAAGTTTCTTGTCATGTATGAAAGTTTCACGACGATGATTTGGACGAAGCTAGAAAGCCAGTACATGATGAAATCTCTTACAAGTCGGTTGTTCTTAAAACAGCAGCTTTACAAGTTTCACATGAAGGAAGATACTTCTATCCACCAATACCTTAACGAATTTAGTCGGATCACGTCTGAATTACTTAATCTCGAAGCTGACATCAAAGAGCAAAACAAAGCCCTTATCCTTCTCTCATCTTTACCGGAGCGCTACGAGCACCTCGTTACAACGATGCTCTACGAGAAGGACACAATTGAATTGGAGGAAGTCACATCGACTCTTCTATCCAATGATATCAAGAAGAAGCTCGCGGTTACAGAGTCACAGGCAGAGGGTTCTGACTTATTTATAAAGAGAGAAAAGTCAGAGTATAAGGGCTCTTCCAAGGGAAAATTTAGATCAAGAAAAGACGTGGAGTGCTATTACTGTCTCAAGAAGAGTCATATCAAGTCTAATTATCCTAAGAAAAAAAGTGAAGGGGAGTTCATATGGGAAGAGTGCACATTCTCATGTGTCATCCAATATAGCTCAAGTAGCGTACGATCTGTCAGATGATGCAGTTTTATCAGTTATAGTTCAAGAAGATCTGAAGAATAAATGAAACCTAGATTTTGGTTGCTCCTACCACATGTGTCTCAATCAGGATTGGTTCTCCTCCTATCAGAAGGTGAATGGTGATTCGGTCTTGATGGGGAATGATTTCGCATGCAAGACCATCGGGAAGGGAGAAATCAAAATCCATATGCATTATGGTATTGTTAGGACTTTGATCGATATTCGGCACGTTCCAGATTTAAAGAAGAATCTTATATCTCTTGGTACTCTTAAATCATTGGGATGTAAGTTCACCGCTCATGGTGAGGTTCTCAAGGTATCTTAAGGGATTATAATCGTTATGAACGGTGACAAAATCGGGAGCCTCTATATTCTTTCTGGGAGCACTGTTACCGGTAGTGCAACGATATCTACTTCGGTGAAAGATCGAGAGTCAATCTCATCGTAGTTATGGCATAAGCGTCTGGGCCATATGAGCGAAAGAGGCATTTTTGAGTTGAGCAAGCAGGATTTGCTCTCAGGTGTGAAGAACATTAAGCTTGACTTTTAGGGATTTGCGAGTGTTTGGGGATATTTTTCGTTGGCCCGTGCGGTCTACCTGCAAGACAAAGGAAAGCGTAAGAACGGCTGGCTCCCTTAGGAGCGCAGACCCTCCGACGCTCAAGTCAATCTCAAGTGATTGATGGAGTGTGGACGTAAACGAAAACGGTAGTGGTGAGGGTTTCGAACCAGTACTTTGGGGCCTGGGGGTGGGCATTTATAGCCGTCTGCGACCTATCGGGGTGTGACGCGTGGCAGTTCTTTCGGGCACCTTCTAGACCCCCACGTTCCGTCCCACATGGGCCTCTGACAGCCTTGGGCACATGTGCTCCTGACAGCCTTTGTCTCCTAGCTCGCCTGGCGATATAGTGGGGGACAATTACTGTTCTGTCGCTGCCAGGTGGATTTTCTGGAATGTTTAAGTCTGGGAGGTCTCAAACCAACTCGGGCGGCTTCCGTGGTCTTCAATCGTCCACGTAGCTTCAGAGGGGTTTCGACACCTGGCAACCTTTGTCAAGAGTCGGGCTCCGGAGAGGGCGACCTCTTCGACAACGGGAGTGGCCTGGCGGACCTTTGAGCGCTCTACCGGTGTTTGCTTTCTCCTTGGTCAAAACTCCCGTACGAGCCTTGGGGCGAGCTCCAGTGTGAGAAGGGGGGGGCGAGCTCCTTCTCGAGCTGGGGGACGAGGGCGTGCTCCTGCGCGAGTTCCCCATCCCTTGGAATCCTGGGGTCTATGAGATCCACAGGCAAGGGCGAACTGGTGGCGAATGCGAAGAGCTTGGGGCGAGCTCTTTGCGAGCTAGAAGGCGAGCTCTAGGGGCTGGGGGCGAGCTCCTGGAGAGCTAGGGGGGCGAGCTCCTTCTCGAGCTGGGGGACGAGGGCGTGCTCCTGCGCGAGTTCCCCATCCCTTGGAATCCTGGGGTCTATGAGATCCACAGGCAAGGGCGAACTGGTGGCGAACGCGAAGAGCTTGGGGCGAGCTCTTTGCGAGCTAGAAGGCGAGCTCTAGGGGCTGGGGGTGAGCTCCTGGCGAGCTAGGGGGGCGAGCTGTGACGACCAAGATCCAATAGGCCAATAGCCAAGAGCCAAGACTCCTGAGGCGGGAATGCCAAGATGGATGAGGTGAGGTGAGGTGAGGTGAGGTGTACAAGGCCATGAGTTAGCCCCACATCGCCTGGAGAGAAGGAGATCCTGAGCTACTTATATAATTTCCCCTCCCAAACATAGAAGACGCGTTTTAAAACCGTGCGCCGCTACGGATTTCGTAAGAACTCCGTAGTTAAGCGTGCTCGGGCGAGAGTAGTACCAGGATGGGTGACCTCCCTGGGAAGTTCTCGTGCGGGCACGGGCAAAGCGGACAAAATCTTGTGTGTTTGGGGCGGATGTTACAAAATGGTATCAGAGCCAGGTTCTCCTCGGGATGGGGGGGTCTAACCCTACACGAGGACGTGTAGCCCTAAGGGGGGTGGATTGTGACGACCAAGATCCAATAGTCCAATAGCCAAGAGCCAAGACTCCTGAGGCGGGAATGCCAAGATGGATGAGGTGAGGTGAGGTGAGGTGAGGTGTACAAGGCCATGAGTTAGCCCCACATCGCCTGGAGAGAAGGAGATCCTGAGCTACTTATATAATTTCCCCTCCCAAACATAGAAGACGCGTTTTAAAACCGTGCGCCACTACGGATTTCATAAGAACTCCGTAGTTAAGCGTGCTCGGGCGAGAGTAGTACCAGGATAGGTGACCTCCCTGGGAAGTTCTCGTGCGGGCACGGGCAAAGCGGACAAAATCTTGTGTGTTTGGGGCGGATGTTACACGAGCTCCTTGCGAGCTAGGGGACGAGTTCCTTGCGAGCTGGAGGACGAGCTCCTTGCGATTCACCGAGCTATAGATGTAATGCACTCAGATACAAGGTGCCCGTACAGCCCAATGTGGATCTCGCTCCTGATAGCCGTTCGATCGAGCTCATACGGATAAGGGTTCCAACTCCTGGACGGATTTCAGCTACCCCCAACAGCGAGCACTGTGTGTTTGGGAAGCAATACCGAGTTAAGTTTGGCACGGCGGTTCATCGCACAAAGGGGACATTAGGTTACGTCCATGCAGATGTTTGGGGTCCTTCTAGAGTTGCTTCTATGGGACGATTAAGGTTCTTCATTTCTTTTATGGATGATTATTTTAGAAAGGCCTGGGTCAATATGTTAAAGACCAAAGATCAGGTGTTCGAGTCATTTTCGACGATGAAAGACATTGATAGAGAAACAAACTGGTAAGAAGTTGAAGCGTCTCCGCAACAACTATGGGGAAGAATTTAAGGAGTTTCAGCACTACTGTGAAGAAGAAGGCATTGCCAGGCACTTCACGGTCAAGGAGATACCTCAGAAGAATGTCGCCATAAAGAGAATGAACTAGATGTTACTCGAGCGAGCACACTGTATACTTTCTGAGTCTGGCTTGGGTAAAGAGTTTTGGGCAGAGGCCGTGAACACGACATGCTATTTGGTGAACTGGTCACCGGTTGCTGCAATTGCTTTGAAGACTTCAGAGGAGATTTGGTCAGGCAAATTAACGGATTACTCGATCTTGCGAGTGTTTTGGATATCCGACTTACTATCACGTCAAAGATAGCAAGTTGGATTCGCGTACGAGAAGGGTAAATTCTTGGGGTATGCTTCCGGAGTTAAGGGAGACAAGATTTGGTGCCCAGAATTGCGTAGCTCTATTACTAGCAGAGATGCGGCTTTCGACAAAACTCAGCTGCAGACTTCCAACATGCCGTATTTAAAGATCGATCTTGAGGGCGAAAGCCATGGTGATCAGTTGCAAGTAGAGCTACAGGTCCTATAGTTTCTACAAAGGTAGAGGAGACTACTCCGACAGAGGTGACTACTCTAGAAGAGACAATTCAGATTCCAGTGCAGCAGTTTATTACAGCTAGTAGGCAGACGCAAAGTATCAGATCTCCAGTCAGATACTGGTACAAGAATTAGTTGCTTATGCACTATTGTTGATGGTGAAGAGCCGAATACTTTTCAAGAGGCAATCCAGGACAAGGATTGCATTGAATGGGGTGCATCCATGGGTGAAAAGATTGAGTCTCTTCACAAGAATCAGACTTGGGAGTTTGTTGCGAGACCCAGAAGGCAGAAAGTGATAGGTCACAAGTGGGTTTATAAAAAGAAATAGAAGGCGCCAGGTGATATTCGGTACAAAACGCAATTGGTAGCTAAAGGCTACTTACAGAAGAGGGCATCGACTACAACAAGATATTTTCACATGTTGTAAAGTACACCTCTATTCGCCTTTTGTTGGTTATGGTGGTGTTGTTTGATCTCGAGCTAGAGTAGCTAGATGTGAAGACGGCGTTCTAGCATGTCGAATTAAAAGAGGTTATCTACATGCAGCAGCCTGAGGGGTTCGTGATGGAAGGTAAGGAAGACCATGTGTGCTGATTGAGGAAGTTCTTGTACGGCCTCAAGCAATCGCCGAGACAGTGATACAAGAGATTCGACACATTCATGGGGGATCATAGGTATGTTAGAATCAAGTATGATCACAGTATCTACTTCAGGATGCTTCATTACAGTTCTCTAATATTTCTTCTTTTATATATGGATGACATACTTATTGCTGCAAAGAGCATGTCAGTCGTCGACTTATTGAAATCTTAGTTGAGCAATGAATTTGAAATGAAGGACTTGGGTCGTACGAAGAAAATCCTTGGAATGGAGATTTACAAGGATATAAAAAGTGGTACAATTCATTTGACACAGATGAGCTATCTTCATAAGGTGGTTTCTCGTTATAGGATGGGTTGTACTAAGCCAGTTAGCATCCCCCTTGCTACACACTTCCAACTATTAGCGAGATAGTCTCTGAGTACCGATGATGAGCATGTTTACATGGCTCGTGTACTGTATGCGAGTGCAGTCGGTAGTTTGATGTATGACATGGTACGTACTCGTTAGATATTACACAGGCGGTCAGTGTACATGGTCAATCGTTACATAACCGATCCAAGGAATGAGTATTGGCAGGCCGTGAAGTAGATATTACGGTACCTTCAGGGTACGTTGGACATAGGTTTACTCTTTCAGCAGGATGGCAAGTCAGTCAGAGATACATTAGGATATGTTGATACAGACTATGCTAGCGACCTGGATAGGCGTCGGTCTATGATAGGTTATTTGTATACACTGGCAGGTGGTCCGATGAGTTGGAATGTCTTTCTATAGGACATGGTTGCACTGTCGACGATAAAGGCTAAATACATGGCCATTATGGAAGGCGCCAAGGAGGCGATTTGGCTCTGAGGCATTGTAGGTGAGTTCGATCTTTCACAGCTTTGCATGGAAATGTTCTCGGATAGCTAGAGCGCTATATATTTGGCGAACGATGATCAGGTCCATCACTCACGGACGAAGCATATTGATATTCAATATCACTTTATTCGGCAGAATATCAAGCAGAAGACGGTTTCTTTGAAGAAGATTTTCAAGATGATTTAAGGAGTTTTTTCGTACCTTAAGGGTGTTGGCACCATCAGGGTGCTTTGCACATCTTTGGGATGCGTCTTAGAATGTCAAGGAGGCCAGCATCTTGTGCACAGTTAGGGTGCAGGTGGAGACAATGATCGAATTTGGATTCAGACTTCTCGCCAAGGTGGAGATTATTGAGATATGGCTGACAGTACAGGTCGTGTGCATGACCTAGAGGGTTCGTGCACATGACCAGCCTCTGACTTTGTCGACTCGTCCTTGAAAAAGGGCATCTCTGTCCCCAAGTGGTAGTGCGCACGACTTGTCAAGGTCGTGTGCCTGACCTGGAGACCGAGAAACTCGACGCATCCTTCAGCGAAAGATGAGAGCCAGCTACAGGCGATCTGTGCACGACTTGTTCAGGTCATGCGCACGACTTGTTCAGGTCATGCGCACGACTATGCCTTACAGACACGAGTTTGACCCAGTCTTGCACGATTTGACTATTTTAGGAGAATCTCAGGATAAAACTTGTGTAACCTATTCCCTTGGTATATAAATAGGTCTAGGGTTTCGGGGATTGAATTACATTGAAGAGGAAACCTGGGAGAGGTATAGGAGAGGTTTTGGAGAAGAAGGAGGTGCTCTCGACGAAGGGAGTTCATCTTGTTAGAGTTGAGCATTGCTTGTAACTCTGTGTTGTTCTTCATTCTAGTGGATCGACTGATCATCTTCGCCCGTGGTTTTTCCCGCAAGGGTTTCCACATAAATCTCTCGTATCTCTCTTTGTGTTTTTCTTTGTGGTTTGTTTTCTTCTTGTTTTGCTATTTCTCTATTTATGTTAGATTGCTTGTTCCATATCGATTCATTCAAGAATCGATATTTGTAATTGATCTTTGTTGACCCACATGGTCGGAGCGATTCAGTATCGGGTTACTCATCCGATATTGTCAAGGAGGATGCACAACAGGGGAGAGAAGGAAAACCTGATCTAGAGTTTTCCATATTGAGAGAAGAGAGATGAAAGAAGAGAGATGAATAAAGGAAGACAAACAGAAAAGAGATGGAGAAGGAAGAATGTGTGGGTGCAAAATCTGGCTAACACCTAATAGTGGGATCCGCCAGTTCTGCCTGGGCTTATAAAGACAACGGTGGGACCCGCCAGCCCTGCCTAGGGCCCATAAAGACTATCTAGGGTTTGGTAAATCCACTTTCTGTTTTTTCGAGCTCTCTGAGCCTTCTGGTGATCAAACTCTAGCTAGTCAAGTCTACTACACCCTCATTCTACTTGGATAAGCACTCCTCGACCTGTTGAGAGTAGCTCTACTTTTTTAGAGTTCGTGGATACAAAGGTTGCGTCTTACCGCACGAAAACGTAGGCTTCGACAGAATTTCATCATCACATCCTGTGTCAACTCTCTCTTCCGCCCCCTTCATTCCTCTGCCTCTTCTCCTCCTATGCTCAACAGCGTCTGTATGACAGCTAAACACATGACAACTCAGCACTCCGCAGTGCACCAGACTCCAAGTCGAACCTCAATCGACTATTGGAGGGAAACCGTAAGGTGGTCGTAAATTCTCCCCACAGAAAGTACGATGTGCAGATCTTCATCTGGGTTCTTCGCAGCGTCGACTTTAACTTTACTTTGTGCACTTTCATGTCTTGCCACATCTTTCAGAATATCTATATACCTCTTGGGCAAGTTCTTTACTTCGTGAGTGTAATCTGTGAGAGAGATTCAGCGAGAGGGTTTGCAAAGTTTGACAAACGGTGACCTATTTACATGTGTAATCTTTTGATCGTGATAATCCAAATCTTTGGTCACATGTGAATCCGTGCTATTAGTACTATTATTTGGTGCATCGTATTGTGATATTTTCGCAGAACTCTGATCCTTGATCCTTAGCACAATCCTTCCGGTTACACTCGGAATATCCCCATTGTGTGTGTGCAACATTGGGACCCGAGGGTATCCACCCTATATAGTGGGTATTGGGGACTCAGATCCCAGAGAGAGAGAGAGAGAGAGAGAGAGAGAGAGAGAGAGAGAGAGAGAGAGAGAGAGAGAGAGAGAGAGAGAGAGAGAGAGAGAGAGAGAGAGAGAGAGAGAGAGAGAGAGAGAGAGAGAGAGAGAGAGAGAGAGAGAGAGAGAGAGAGAGAGAGAGAGAGAGAGAGAGGTGCATCATGTGTTTATAGAATTTTTTTTGGAGAAATTAGTGTTAGGTCCTAACAGATCACATCTTGCAATAAGGACGGACAAAGCTGTTATAGTGTTAGGTCCTCTCACTTAAAAATGTTTATTTTACCCCTACATGTTGCCATACAGCGAAGCAACAAACCGATTTTGACATAAATCACTGTGGCAAAAAGCATAAAAATCTGATCAGATTATTACTCTTTTTGTTACAATGAAATTTATTGTAGTTTTTTTTTTTCTGAGAAATCTCATCAAAAAAAAAAATCTTCAATGAAATCACTATAGGAAAAGAGAAACAATCTTTGCAGATTGAGTAATAATATTTCTTGAGTAACGATTTGTGCAGATTGTTACTCTTTTGCTACAGTGGAAACACTGTAGCCTTTTTTTGTAAGAATTCTCATCGATTTTTTTTTTACTACAATGAAATCACTGTAGCAAAATAGTCACAATCTTTGTAGATTGAATAACAATCTTATAAGTAACAATCTATGCATCTTGTTATTGTTTTGATACAGTGACATCATTGTAGCAAAAATCTAGGAATTACTGTAGCATAAGGACGAAGGGACTTGCTCTATAGGGGTATTTTTGTTATTTAAAGAAAAGAAAAGTCAACAGAGGGACTTGATACAGTGACATCATTGTCAGGAGAGACCGACCTGGTGCAAAACCTTCTTGTAGTCTATCCATTTCACTAAACCAATCTCTTGTTAGGGACATATCACTAAGTTCCCCAGGACTTAGTGATTGGTCCTGACAAAAGAACCCACTTGCAATAAGTCCCCCTGCAAGTTCTGTATTGCATTAGGTTCCTCCCGAAATCCTGTCGATCCAAAAAGAAGAAGATGACATCAATGCCTAGACAAAGTTAATCAAATTTACATTTCTTGCCATGAAGTGAACCGAAACTCTATCTTGCACAAAAAATAATTGAAACCACTCTAAACCATCGATTTAAAATCACAAAACAATATGAAATTTTTTTTGTATATTTTCATTAAAAAAAATTATTCTAACAATCGAACATTTTTATTGAATTGTTACTCTTCACGCGCAAGATAAAATCAGTTTGGTTTTACATAGTTCAATACAATATTTGGTTTAAAAAATATCATATTTTGATCAGATGAGCAACATAAATATCATTTAACAAATATTTGCACTTTTTTATCGAATTATTACCCTTCTATGTGCGAGATAGAATCAATTTTTGTTTTACACAAAAAAAATAGCATTATTTTGTCACACAAAAAAAAATCATATTGTGATCAGATGTATATAAATACTACTTGTAATAAGCTACAATCAATCGATAATTAATATAATTTACCATATCAAATTGTACTTTTTGCTTCCAGACTAGTACTTTTTGCTATATATTACCAGATTGTTACACTTAATATATAGGGGTAAAATCGGTATATAAATAATTTCGTTATTATCTCTGCATGGCAGAGGGATCTCGTCCTTACCAAAGACCAACCGTAGGAACCAAACGTTAACCCCAAACTTAGCTAGTCTTTATCACTAAATAGATCTTTTGTCGGCCCTAATTTTTATCACTCTTACTTAGCCTACATTAATTAGTAAGGATTATCCTTTAGGTGATTCTTTTCGTTGCTCAATTGATTTTGCTGCACTTGCTGACAACCCAATCGTTGTCTGCCACATCATCCAAATTGGGCGATGTGGCAGACAACGATTGGGCGGTAAGCAAGTGCAGCTAATGAATCGTGTAGCAAAAATGCTCTCGTATTGGTTGGATCTATTGTTGCTTCCCCCACAGAAACTCCCAAGAAGTGGCAACTGCTCAGTTAGCAGTTGCGCTGTAACTGTCCTACACACAATGCTCTGCTCTTAGTGACAAAGTGAATGATCTCAGTCCTGTGATGGCCCGTGAGCTCTTCTCCTTGCCCGCTTGCTCAATGACGTATGATGACGTCCTGACAAACACATTCCTAACGTCCCCTTGCTTTCATGCTTGTAAACAGAGAATGCCATGGCATTTTTTAATCAAATGCCGGGCCCCACTTTGCTCCTGTAACAAAAACGGCCAGTAACTAATCGATAGAGTCCAGGTCAAGGCGATGCGGAATCAGCAGCCACGAAGCACGCGCGCGCTACCCGCTAGCGCTGGTAGTGCCATTGAGCATATTGGCTGCTGATTCCACACCGCATAGGCCTGGACGCTACCAGTCAGTTACTGACTGTTTTTGTTACAGGAGCCAAGTCAAGCCCAATAATACCGGGTTTCAATCGTCAAGGCATGATTTGGTAGTTGAAAATTTTCATTAAAGGAAATGAAAGTCTGTCCTCCCGATAAGAAGTACTTTACATCCGGGAGCTGGAGGAAAAAGAAACCCCTCACTTTTCTCCTGATTACACTAACATAGGAGTAATTTAGTTATAAAATAATTCGGATTCTTGTTCTCACAACTGAACACGTCCTACATTCCTTATAAGGAAGGGAATCCCCTTCCTTTTTTATCGCCTTCCGGCTACCAAACATGCTCTTATACTGATCAAAACTTAACTCTTGTAAGGTGGAAGCAATTTATCATCTTAAACATAGCACCAAAAACATGCAAAGAAGGCAACAGATGAAGATATTCTTTAAATTAGAATTTATTGTAGTTTATCTTATCCCATTGCTTCTCGTATCCGTTGATTTTTTTTTTATATACTGATATATTTATCTTTAGTTTATTATATCACCCTCCGTGATGGCACCAACATTTAGTAACAAAGAATCATGATGGATAAATGACTAGGAATGCAAATAAAAAAAAACGAAACCACAAAAAAAAAACAAATAACAATCCCAAGAGAGACAAGCCTTGTAGGTGGTTCATCCAATCTCACGCAATGTCCATGTGTAGAGCTTGTATTTTGTATAATCTAACGAAAAACGAACCCAAAACATTTCTCCCTCAACCTCCACGACTTCATAGAGAGGAACCTTGGACAAACCCTCTTCGTCTCTCTTTCTCTCTCAAAACTTGAAGATCGACGATGGACTAACCCCCTTTACTTCGGGGATTCGGATGTTTTGGGCAGGTGATGCATGTTGTGGAGTTTGGCGAGGGCAAATGATGAATGCCGAGGGCATCAACGGAGGCGAGGAAGAGTCCGGTGAAAAGCCGGCCGGCACAAGTCCTTTTCGCGGGAGCGGTGAGGGTCAACCAGCATGTACATTGACTCCTCTTGCACTCGTCCCCGGCTGGAATGCCACCGTTCATGCCGTCTCTGTTTTGTTTTATTGCTTGACTCGGTGTGCTCTCCCCAATTTGCCGCGACAGTGAGTTTTTCTCGTTGCAGTCGTGTGTGCGTGTGTGCGACAGTTAGATTTTCACGTTGCAGTCGCGTGTATGCGTGTGTTTGTGCGTGTTAGAGAGAGAGAGAGAAAGGGAGATGGAGAGAGAGAGAGAGAGAGAGAGAGAGGATTCGACTACTCTCCACAGATGATCCTCTCCATTATGGGTAACTGAGGCCTAGAAGAGTGGCAGATGATGATTGGTGGTCGGTGTCGGCAGGCGTTGTGGCCGTCGGTGGCAGGCGGCCGGTGTACGTCGGTGGAGGTGGTGGCCAGTGGCGATTGATAGGACCCATCCCCTAGGGTTCATACAATTCATACAATGGTCGTAGATCGTGGTCATTCAAATCTGAAAATCGCTCCCGTAGGTGTTAGCGACAGACCTATAGTGGAGAGGATCATCTGTGGACAGGAGGCCAACCCGGATCATCCGTGGAGAGGAGTCCAACCTAGGTGGCGGTGGGTTCGACTCCTCTCTGCACGAATGATCGTCCCCCCTATCAATCGCTAACAATTTGGGGAGCAACATGTGGCAATTCGAAATCGAACGGCCACGATCTATGGCCATGGGATGAAACCCAGGGCGGGACACCACCAAATTTGGCCGCCCCCCACCACCTGTCGTCGTTGTCGGCAACCACCGCCGTAGGCGACCAAACCCTACCGACAACCGACAAGCACGGCGGCGGTGGGTGGTGGCCGGCAAGTCGGCGGCGGGTGGTCGGTGGTCTACAGGGGTGCTAGCCGGAGGTGGTGGTGGCCAGTGGTCGCCAGGGGCGGCGAGCGGCTGCTGCCGGCGACAGGAGATGGGTGGCGGCCGGGGTTGGTGGCAACCCCCTTGGGTTCATCACATGGTCATAGATCATGGCAGTTTGATTTTGGATCTCCACATGTTGCTCCCCACATCGTCAGCGGCCGATAGGGGAGACATCATCATTGGAGAGGATTAGAACCGGGTGGCGGTGGGGGTGGGTTAAATGGGTTCGGCCCAGTTCGAGACCCATCATTCTGGCCTGATTCTAGCCCAGCTAAGTTAGGCTTTGGATTTAAGTGGGCTAAGGCTTCAAGCCCAAATGTCTTTCGGGCTAGTATGACAATCTTGAACTGGTCCAAATTAAGCCCAACCCGAAACCTGAATTGTTTTTAGATTATCTTTACTCCAGAATTTTTTTTAGATTATCCTTCTAGGGTACAAGGGCTTAATTTGGGCTTATAAGGTTGCTCTCCATGGCTCCCTCAAACCAGTTTTTTTATATTTTGTTTTTTTTTGTACACAATTAGGATCTTGGCGGTTAGGGCGGATACGACTTCGTAATCCCACGAGATTAGGATGAGGATTATCCGCACTGCGTGTTCCGATATTCTCTGGACGCTCCATTATCCCTTTTCACATTCATTGAGACGAATCATAGCCGTTCGGGTGCCGGAATATCCTTGCCCAGTCTGGACCTGATATTATCGTTGTGACGCCCGGAGACCAGCCCTTCATGTGTCCTCCACGTGACCGACCCCCATTTGGGTACACAGTTCTCGGCGATTTTGAACTCATTCTAGCCCTCTTGAGTACTCGGGAGAGTATTTAGTACTCATACTCGCATGGCATACATGCTCCCGAGCTTCTCTATGACCCTACTTGAGTTGTGATTGCCCGATTATATCATGGTCGAGTAGTTCGAACCTTGTGTTTGGGGCTTCGAGCTCTTTTTGAGCTCTCCCATTACATCATCTCTCTCTCTCTCTCTCTCTCTCTCTCTCTCTCTCTCTGGTATTCTGGCTTACAGGAATGCATCATTACCCTTAAGGGTCACCGCTGCCTAAGCCATGAGTCTCCCCGAGTTGTTCTTGTGTGCCTCGACTAGGGACCCCGAGTCTGAGTATTCGGCTTCATGGGCCCTAGTACTCGATTCCACATGACGAACTCTCATTGGCCGGTGGAAATACTAATGTTATGAATAGAGAGGGAGAGAGAGACTAGGGTTTGGGGAGAAAAGTCATTGTATTATCTCGTATCATTACATAAGACTACCTCGCTTTATTTAAGGAGAGAACGCACACTATTATAATACCATAACTTAGGAGGGACTAATAGTAATACTACATCTAATACTCCCCGTCAAACTGATGTAAGGTATAAACCGATATCAGTTTGCTTAATAAGAGAAAGGGGAAAAAAAACACATCAAATATCCCATTTTTATGCTGATAGTGCCAGGGCGACATGCAACCAAGTCGTCCTGAAAACCAACAATGATGGAAACCGGCAATGATTACTAAGGATCGGAGTGGAGGAAACCGGCGGTGATGGAAGCCAGCAATGAAGGAGGCCGAAAGGGGAGAGACTGGCTAAGAAAGGCGTGGATGTGTGAGACCTCATAGGAGGCAAGCACCCGGCCGAAGCAAGCACTTGACGCCTAGTAGAAGATATCAATCATCATAGATGAGGGAGAGAAAATTGAGACATAACTTTGATATGGTCACACTGTTGGATGTGAATCCATGGTAGAGGCCCACAGCGGAAGCAAAGTGAAGGTCCGAGGACCGTAGGCGGTGTGCGTTACATATCAAAAAATTTCATCGAAACGTTCTACATATGCGTGTATGAAACTAGCATGGCAACTACGCAAACCCCTAACGACGATCTAACGCAAAAGAACAATCTAGCATGAATGCATGTTCTAATTATGTTAGATCTACGTGTTAGAGATCATACCTGCGTGCGGAATCTTTCACCGCGACAAATTTCTTCTTTGTCGATGGAGACGGGCTACGGATCTGCTCGACATAGCTTCGGTATGACGGCCATAACATTCTGCTCTGAACTCCGATTGGGCTGAAATTTGGACTGCAGGTAGCCAACTTCGAGATGCAACTTTTCCAACAAGTTTCACGTCGTTTGGACTTCTGTAGCTCCTGGAATCATAGAAACAACGTTGATTTTCTGTGCAGATTCTGGACAGCAAAAGGTTGCGGGAGACTCCTTCTAGTTCACCCGATCTCACACGATGCACGGCACCTCGTCGATGGATCTCTGAGTGCCTCCATACGACGAGCCTTCTCCTTCTACGAAAATACCATGCGAGGAAGACGAGTCGCCATCCAATGGCGCAAGCGAGGGAGAGAGAGACGAGAGAGGAGATGCGAAGAGAGAAGAGGGGCTTTGGTTTCCCCATGGCTTGCATGGCCGGCCCTAGGGCTTGCCCATGCTACTAATTTCGTGCACCCTCTCTCTCCTTCTCATATATATAGCCGGCCTATCCATATGGATAAGGACAGTATGGATAAGGATGATTGATTCAAACTTTATCCCTATATATCTCTTCTTTATCTCTATCCTTTCCTTGTTTTCGAAAACGGTCAAAACCAGCCCGTTTTCTGCGCCTCATAACCGGCCCCCTTCATCGGAGGCAACAACCTCCCGAAACTAATGGGGCCAGCCTTGACCAGTCTCTCAACACTTTAAGGCCGACCCCCTTAGTGCATAGTGGCGCATGGTATGACCAAAACGCCCTTATGCCACTAGTTGACCGTTCCTCGTGTACGAGACTTTACAAGGCACACATAAGTGAAGTGCACCAGTGATTTCACTATTCTCTGAGGTTCCCGTAGGGTGCCCCTAGTGAAGTCAACTAGTCAACTCGCAACATGTCCCGGTGCATCGCACCCATGTGGCAAAGTCCACTTATGGCAAGGAATTGCTACATGCGTCTCTGCACTAACCTAGGGTTTCCCCTTAGTGCACACACGTAGCTACGCATCTACCGTGCACTAGTGCGAAGCACTCACGGAGCGTATGCTTGGACTTCTCGCTTCCTCTAACTACGTTCTGTGTTTCGAGGAGATGGTATAAGAACCGTACATAATGTCGATAAGGTGGAACCTTCAGGGACCAGGGTTCATGGCTTCCAACTCAGACTCGATCGACACACTACCCGAGTGTACCATCGATCCTCTGAGTCCGAGTTAACCTGCGTAGCCACCCAGAGTGCGACGCAGGCTGCACTCCAATCCCCCCGGACTTACTATGTTCTCCCACATACCCCTGCTCTCCGCTTAGTATGGTAAACTCGCTATCCCTCCACTGGTGCCATGACGCAACTCGAGCGGTGGAGAATACCGTCAGACTCGAGTGCTCATATGACTCGGTTCCTTCCAGGTTGACCACGTACATCGTACCTCCGATAACTCTGCCGAGTAACCGGATCCGTCACCAGTCGAACTGATGACCACCTGGCCAGGGTTTAATACGACGTAGGTCAGACCAAGGAAAGCACCTCCCGTTAGGGGTGTGGATAGCCTGCAAGAGTGACATGCTGATGCAACGCCAACCGGGTAACCCAGTACACCGTGGTTTTGGATCACTGCATCCGGATCCTCACACATTGGTGCGCCAAAGCACCACACAACTGGTTAGTCCACCAGACATGGCTCCTCAGGGTTTAGGACCGTTTTACCCTAAGCAGAAACACGGTTTAGTGCACCGGTGTCTGCTCACCGATCTGTGCACCGTGTTGGTTCCGTTCGGCCACAGACACTGTGCCTGGTAATGACCGTGGTGGAGACACCCACGCTCTGTCATCCCAACAGCTTAACCTGATAGGGCGACCAACCCTAATCAGAGCTGCGAACGTATTTAGGTTACATGGAACCAGTCCCTTGAGTCTCCCACTCAAGAGGATTACCATGTAGCCATGGCTCTCTGTTCTGTAATCAGAACACGTACTAAGGTACATACCTAGATGCAATCTTATACTATCAACCATACATAGCTAAACTATAGGTTTTTACGAGCTATAGACCTCACCAATTCTAACAATCTCCCACTAGGTCTAACGAGGAATAACGGTGTTGAGCTCTGTAGCTTCTACATGCTACCCAAAAGCCTTTGCAGGAATTCCCTAATGGAATTGGCAACATTGTCTGTAGATTCCACCTCAGTACCGCTACTTGCATTTCCTCCTATAACTGTCAGATCAAGTGAAGTTTGTACTTGATGGGTTTCCCCTCACGGTGGTGCCTAGTCTCCTTGGACCTTGCTTACCGCTCTTCTGTTGCAACAACAGATAACTGAGCTTCTGGTACACGTCCTAAGTTCTCTAAGAACTTCCTAAGCTTTACCACCTGATATATTACCTAGCACGCAACAACGTGCTAAGCCTCTGTGGTAGAGTCTGTGATTCACTCTTGCTTCACACTCTACCAACTACCGCTTCTAATCCCAAGATAAAAATAATCCCTGAAATCGATTCTCTGGAACACACATCTGACACTAAAGTTATATCCTGTGTGTCCAATCGATATCAGGACCTGTGAAGTGCAAGCTAACTCACAATCCTTACTTAACGAGGATTTCTGAGTATACCCTTCACATCGGTCCAAAGATCTGGACCCGGGTTCGACTGAAACCGACCCATCTTCCTGCTGCGCAATAGATATCTAGCCTCGTAAAACGAATCTGGCTAGAATTTTATCTTCATGCGTAGCCTGTGACAGCAAGAGAATCTTGCTCTGGTTATCTAGAGTTACCTTGATTCCCAGAGCATAACTCGCCTCACTAGGGTCTTTCACATCGAATTGTGATGACTACAAACCTTTACCTTAAACAATATTCTTACGTCATTTTCAATCAGTAGGATATCGTTAACGTAAAGTACTACGTACACCCTTATAGCTTTTTCACCTTTCTTGTACCCACTTGGTTTATCATCATTCTGATCAAATCCGTATGAGCGGATTTCCTTGATCAAAATATATATTCCAACTTGGATGCTTGCATCAGTTCATAAATGGACCTTTGCAACTTACATCATATATGTTCCTGACCTACTGACACAAAGCCTGGGGCGATATCATCCATATGTCCTTTCCAAATTCCCGTTAGGGAATAACTGTCTTGACATCCATCAACCAGATCTCCCAACTATAATGGGCTGTGATGGATTAAGAGGATCCGTTATAGACTTAGGCATAGCTACCAGTGAGATGGTTTTGACATAGTCAATCCCTTCTCCTTTGGTAACTAATCTAGCTACTTAAGTCTTAATCGGGTGCTCTTCTAATGCACCTTCTACACCCTGAAGGGTGATAGTGCTATAAGTGTCAAGACTATTCCAAGGGACATTGATGCAAATTTGCCTCCATGGTCTTTTGTCAGTCAGAGCTGTCGGAAGCTCCCACTACTTCTTCGTAGCTCTAGGGATCATCCTCCTGAAACTCTGGATTAACTATCAAAGTTTCTCTATAGTATCTTTCAGGAGCTCTGATAGTCCCACAACGACGAGGTGGTGGTGGTACAAAGGAAGCTCCCACTACTTCTTCGTAGCTCTAGGGATCATCCTCCTGAAACTCTGGATTAACTATCAAAGTTTCTCCATAGCATCTTTCAGGAGCTCTGATGGTCCCACAACGACGAAGTGGTGGTGGTACAAAAGTGAATTGTTTCTACAGTACCTGGTATACTAGTTTCTTGTATCATCTACTCCCACTACGTTTTCAGATGCGCACTCTCTACCAGTACCCAGTAGTTCACCCAGAACTACCTTACCGGTAAACTTATGGTCTATAATATAATCCTGGTCTAGGTAGATGGTATTCGTAGAAACAATTACCTTCAAAACCTCAAGATCATAGAACAGTCCACCTTATGCCTCCTAAGGGTAACCTACAAACAGATATACCTGGAACTACATCTCCATCTCATCCCTCTTGTCCTTTTGCACAAGTGCAGGACAACCCTATATCTCGAGACTCTATAGTGTCAGCTTTCGCTTAGACCATAGCTCTCTATAGGTCTGAGGCACTGATCTAGATGAGAGAGAGTTTCAGATATAAACTACTGTTTTAAGGTACAACCCCACCAAAGGATGGGTAGTACATTTGGCAATATTCATCAGACTACGGACCATGTCAAACAGGGTCCGATTCCTTCTCTCGGAGACTTTATTCTGACGTGTCATCCTTGGAGCATTTAACTGGGAGCTAATCCCATGCTCCATCAGGATCCTATGGAACCCATCCGATAGGTTCTTGTTTCCTCGATAAGTCGAAGAGACTCCTATCGTCTGGACGCTCTTGGAACCATAGACGTCAAAATTAACTAACTCCCATACCTTCATGGCCCTTTTAGTTATTCTGCCTTCCAGATTACACTCATAGGTTAGAAGGATCTCCGATGATTCTGTGAACAGAAACTCAGCCTTCTTTTACCTCTGAATTTATCTGAGGAAGAATATCTAAATCAGAGGGGTCACAAATGGGATAGCTTCTCCAAAGGATTTAGATGAATTTAAATTTAACGCTGCAGCTGTCATGAAATCTATTTTCGAATTAAGATTAAATTTAAAGAGATTATTCTGATCTATTCCTCTAGTACTTAAGCTATCTTTTCAGTTTAAGATACACACATACAGTGCTGTCTAAAACTAAAAAACTTTATTTACTAAGGAGGAAACAGAACTACATCTCTAAAAAAACAAAATCTGTATTTCGGAAAAACTAAGACATTCATATCTAACAGCTTCCGCAGCGGCTTATGGCATCAGTACCTATGTTAGGATTACTTCACTATAAAGTAGCCTTCTGCTTTTCTTGAATCTCTGTAGACCTGAAGTCTACATTCTAAGAAGCATAAGAACTGCTACTAGATAGCGACTCAAATCCTAACATCCTGAGGCCATACTCAATCTTCAAATACCCCCTATAGTCGCCAAAATAGAAACACTTCTGTCCTTAGCGTTACCAAACTTAGGAGTCCATATTAGTTTCTGCACTAAAATAGTATTCGATCTCTTATAAGTTACTCCCTTGGGTTCTTCTAAAGAAGACCTAGGTTAAGCACTAAAGGCATTGCCTTTAATCTTGATCTCATTCTTTGTCTCTTGGAAATCTCCTTAGATGTTCTGCGTTTATCATCTCTAACTTGTTAAAGCTAAAGTCTCTGATAACGCCTTCGAAGGTTCCAGACAAGGATGCAAGATAGACGTCTTCCACCACCTCGTCATCTGGTACTATGTCTTTGGAATCTAGTTCGATCTGGAACTCAAGGATGTGTTCCCGAACAAGCATTCCCTCTGACATCTTGGTACCGACAAGTATCTTGGTGGATAAGCGATGAGTCTACTGACTTCGCCTAGCAGATATCTTATGCAAGTAAAACTTTATTAGAGAAGACCCGGTATATCTCTGACTTGCTTCTAAGGAGTTGTCTGCAAGTCTGCTATGACACAGAACTTTCACATCTCCTCAGATTCTCGCTAGTCATCATATGCCCTAGTTAGTGCCCTAGTGATATCTGGACCCATTAGGTCTAGTACAGGGATATTAAGATTACAAGCCAATGTACGTTTTCTACCCTATGCATAAGCTAAAGTTAGCGCTTTCGCTCTACGTAGTTAGAGACCCGATAACTGGTTCTCTTATGGGATAGCGGATAGGGGAACTATATGGTTGAATGAAGAAGAATGCAGGAAAACTTATTTTATGGATTTTTAAAACAAGCTAATTATATCCAAATATCAGCCCTACCCTCACAGCGAAGACACCTCTATGGATTAATTTAACCATGTATGTAAGATCTCGGAATAGGCTGCACCTGTCCGAGGGGGCAGTGTGCAGGTCATCCGCTTACACGGGTCTTTCCCTTGACCCTATCCAAATCTGCCAACTAAGGGCTTTGATGAACCATGGTTATCTTTTGGCCAGTACCACGTGATCACCATTGTCTTCGCAACGAATACCTCACGTGTACTTCGGATGCTTAACCACGAGCCTAGGCAATTACGGAATGGAAGTTCTAACGGCCCCCACGAGGGTGAGTAAAGCCTGAACCCTTGGCGCCGTAACCGCCATATCCCGAGGGAGATCACTAAGTAACTTGGCATGGAAAAATACAGCTCTCACCCGAGGGGGTTGTTGAGTTATGCCCTCCCACCCGAGCACGAAGTGATTGGCCGTGGAGGCCAGAGGATCTCTAAAAGTCCTCTCTTGCATCCCTTATTAAATTTGAGGGTTATTTAATGCAAGTATGAGTGTATACTAAGGTCACGACAACCTATACACTAGACCCTGGTCATACCGTGCTCCCACTAGCGTTTCAAGCCTTTCGTGAAGCATTAATCGATCTCGGAATATCATAGTCCCTGCCTCAAGTGGATTTCTCCACTCAAGGGTCACATTACATATCCCAATAACATAGATGCTTCGCAAACTTGGCTATCACACTAATGCCCTGGAGCCTAACCTAAGGTCAGACTGAAAGGAAAGGTCTTCCACTACCATGGCGCCTCGCTTATAAATTTGACGAATGATGTCATAGTAGAATTCCAACTCATTCTAGGTTTCGATGCTTGCCAAATAGGCACACCCGACTAATCGGGTGTTGACCTAATGGGGGCATAACCAAATGTGAGGAATTCATGCTATCATCAAGGGTCAATTAAATAATAGGCGTCACTAGTGGAATCCTATCCTAATAAGATCGCTAGAACCCGAGGGGAAAGGGCATCCCTCTAACACAGATAATCAAATTATCGCATCGGGGTTCTCTACAGAAATATAAAGAACTACTGAAAGAAACAAGCACACAACTGAATCAAGTTCAGGGTCCGACCCCTGAACCTGACTGGCACAGCGCAGGCTCTCTGTCTCCTTCGCAAGGCTCCTCGATCCGGTGCAAGCCTCTGTATACGATCTCCTGACGCTTTCTGCCCTTTGCCGTCATCGTGTACGCTTCGCCGGATCGCCATCGTCCTCCAAGGTTCCGCTCGTCCTCCCGGTGGTGGATCTTCACGGTAGGTCCTCCTCTTCAATCTGTAACTAGAAAAGATCTAGTACGCTTCGAGCAAGTGCTCGCTCGTACACAATTTCCTAGAACAAAAAGGAAAACAAACCTAGCTAAAAGCCTGGGAATCAAGGGTGGTAAATCTTCACCTCTTGCCCGACTATGGCTCTAAATCTATCCACACACAGAAGAAAAAATATCCAGACAAAATCGCTAACACGGGGTCCGACCCCCGGTAGCAAGCAATCACATATCCAGAATAATTTTAGAAGCGGCGCCCTGCAAGAACGATTCATAGAACACACAAAAAATATACTATGCATGATCTACTCGTAGAACCCCGATGGCGGCACATACTATTCATGCGCGCACATGACGGTTTCATGAAAAAACATGAAACGCACACCACTAGCGTGCTCTGATACCAATTGTTGGATGTGAATCCATGGTAGAGGCCCGCAGCGGAAGCAAAGTGAAGATCCGAGGACCGTAGGCGGTGTGCGTTACATATCAAAAAATTTCATCGAAACGTTCTACATATGCGTGTATGAAACTAGCATGGCAACTACGCAAACCCCTAACGACGATCTAACGCAAAAGAACAATCTAGCATGAATGCATGTTCTAATTATGTTAGATCTACGTGTTAGAGATCATACCTGCGTGCGGAATCTTTCACCGCGACAAATTTCTTCTTTGTCGATGGAGACGGGCTACGGATCTGCTCGACATAGCTTCGGTATGACGGCCATAACTTTCTGTTCCGAACTCCGATTGGGCTGAAATTTGGACTGCAGGTAGCCAACTTCGAGATGCAACTTTTCCAACAAGTTTCACGTCGTTTGGACTTCTGTAGCTCCCGGAATCATAGAAACAACGTTGATTTTCTGTGCAGATTCTGGACAGCAAAAGGTTGCGGGAGACTCCTTCTAGTTCACCCGATCTCACACGATGCACGGCACCTCGTCGATGGATCTCTGAGTGCCTCCATACGACGAGCCTTCTCCTTCTACGAAAACACCATGCGAGGAAGACGAGTCGCCATCCAATGGCGCAAGCGAGGGAGAGAGAGACGAGAGAGGAGATGCGAAGAGAGAAGAGGGGCTTTGGTTTCCCCATGGCTTGCATGGTCGGCCCTAGGGCTTGCCCATGCTACTAATTTTGTGCACCCTCTCTCTCCTTCTCATATATATAGCCGGCCTATCCATATGGATAAGGACAGTATGGATAAGGATGATTGATTCAAACCTTATCCCTATATATCTCTTCTTTATCTCTATCCTTTCCTTGTTTTCGAAAACGGTCAAAACCAGCCCGTTTTCTGCGCCTCATAACCGGCCCCCTTCATCGGAGGCAACAACCTCCCGAAACTAATGGGGCCGGCCTTGACCAGTCTCTCAACACTTTAAGGCCGACCCCCTTAGTGCATAGTGGCGCATGGTATGACCAAAACGCCCTTATGCCACTAGTTGACCGTTCCTCGTGTACGAGACTTTACAAGGCACACATAAGTGAAGTGCACCAGTGATTTCACTATTCTCTGAGGTTCCTGTAGGGTGCCCCTAGTGAAGTCAACTAGTCAACTCGCAACATGTCCCGGTGCATCGCACCCATGTGGCAAAGTCCACTTATGGCAAGGAATTGCTACATGCGTCTCTGCACTAACCTAGGGTTTCCCCTTAGTGCACACACGTAGCTACGCATCTACCGTGCACTAGTGCGAAGCACTCACGGAGCGTATGCTTGGACTTCTCGCTTCCTCTAACTACGTTCTGTGTTTCGAGGAGATGGTATAAGAACCGTACATAATGTCGATAAGGTGGAACCTTCAGGGACCAAGGTTCATGGCTTCCAACTCAGACTCGATCGACACACTACCTGAGTGTACCATCGATCCTCTGAGTCCGAGTTAACCTGTGTAGCCACCCAGAGTGCGACGCAGGCTGCACTCCAATCCCCCCGGACTTACTATGTTCTCCCACATACCCCTGCTCTCCGCTTAGTATGGTAAACTCGCTGTCCCTCCACTGGTGCCATGACGCAACTCGAGCGGTGGAGAATACCGTCAGACTCGAGTGCTCATATGACTCGGTTCCTTCCAGGTTGACCACGTACATCGTACCTCCGATAACTCTGCCGAGTAACCGGATCCGTCACCAGTCGAACTGATGACCACCTGGCCAGGGTTTAATACGACGTAGGTCAGACCAAGGAAAGCACCTCCCGTTAGGGGTGTGGATAGCCTGCAGGAGTGACATGCTGATGCAACGCCAACCGGGTAACCCAGTACATCGTGGTTTTGGATCACTGCATCCGGATCCTCACACATTGGTGCGCCAAAGCACCACACAACTGGTTAGTCCACCAGACATGGCTCCTCAGGGTTTAGGACCGTTTTACCCTAAGCAGAAACACGGTTTAGTGCACCGGTGTCTGCTCACCGATCTGTGCACCGTGTTGGTTCCGTTCGGCCACAGACACTGTGCCTGGTAATGACCGTGGTGGAGACACCCACGCTCTGTCATCCCAACAGCTTAACCTGATAGGGCGACCAACCCTAATCAGAGCTGCGAACGTATTTAGGTTACATGGGACCAGTCCCTTGAGTCTCCCACTCAAGAGGATTACCATGTAGCCATGGCTCTCTGTTCTGTAATCAGAACACGTACTAAGGTACATACCTAGATGCAATCTTATACTATCAACCATACATAGCTAAACTATAGGTTTTTACGAGCTATAGACCTCACCAATTCTAACACACACAACTAGGGAGAAAGAGGGTCTGAGAGCCGGCACAAGAGTGGCCAAAAAGAAAATATGATGGTCCGTGCAACCAGGGAGAAAGAGGATAGAGTTAAACCTTTGATAAAGTCGCACGACTGGAAAGAGAAGATCCGAGGGTCCGTGCGACCAGGGAGAAAAAGAATAGAGTCAAAGTTCTGATAGGGTCGCATGGCTAGAAAGAGAGAATAAGTGGGAAAGACAATGACTAAGGAGAAAGACGCTAGAGGGAGAGAAGTTCGATCAGAAGGAAGGAGAAGATCTCAACCGGTAAGGCACGGGTGGGTCGGTAGAGCATTGGGCGTAAACAACGGCCAAGGAGAGGGCAAGGCATGAGTGCTGGCATAGGCGAATCGACAAAGCGCAAGGGAGCAAGGCGCAAGTGCAGGGCGCAGGCGAAGCTGACAAATCGCAAGGGCACAGGGCGCAAGTGGACCAGTAGAGTGCAAGGCATAGGGCGCAGGAGGATCAGTAGAGTGCAAGCCATAGGGTGTAGGTGGACCAGTAGAGCGCAAGGCACGAGTACAGGCGCAAGTGGTCCGGCAAAGCCCAAGGGCGTAGGTCGAAGGCGCCAACTTGGTGCAAGGCACAAGCGGCCAAACCGAAAGAGCACCGACAGAGCGCAGGGTGCAGTCAAACCAACAGAGCACAAGGGCGTAGGGCGTAGGACGACCGGCAGAGTACAAGCAGGCGTAGAGCAGTGTCGACGTGGGCACAGGCAAGGCTGACACAAATAGAGAGTGACCCACGGCTAGAGTGAGAATCAGTGTCATCTTGCTTAGGGTTGCTGCACGCAACGATCGGGGTACAGGAATCGAGGAGAGATAATAGGGAGAGAGAGAGAGAGAGAGAAGAGAAGAGATTGATCTCGAGAGGAGAGAGAAAGGGAAACATAGAGAAAAGAGAGATAAATCCCAAGTAGAAGTTGGAGGGGGAGTCGTAGGATTTCACGGAGGGGGCTTCTCGGCGGCTTTGGGTAGGGGGGGGGGGGGGAGAGAGAGAGAGAGAGAGAGAGAGAGAGAGAGAGAGAGAGAGAGAGAGAGAGAATAAGCATGGGTCTGGACATATGGATCACGAGGGCTGCATGGGTACAGATAAACTTGGGTTTTGGTTGGGGAACAAATTAAAAAGAGAGAAGTAGATAAGGAAAGAGAATAAGAGATAAACTTGGGTTTTGGTTGGGAAACAAAACAGCATCAGCTGTCGGTCAATTATCATTATTTGATCTAGGGTTCAACTGTTAGGCTACCGAAACTGGTTGCGCATACACCTGATCGTTGCACGGAACACATCATCGCGATATGCTCGAAGTTACTGAGAATGTGAACGTAAAACATCTCATAGATTTACGATCCATCATTCTGGAAAAAACCCAAAGAAAAAAAAAAGTCTGACTATAAAAAGACGAAAAGGGCCAGGGATGATTTCTATTATTTTCAAATCTAACACCACAGGTGTTAACAATCTTCCTCACCCTATTGCACCGCATGTATGCCCGCGGCTGAGTCTGTCGCCACCATGACTATCGTCACCTTTTGTCCGTCGTTCCTTAACCGCACTCTACTAACCACAAGAATGCTTGCCGCCACCGTGCCCGTCGGTGCTCACATTGCCCATCGGTGATCCACACTGGTACCTATCGGAACCTCCACAAGTAAATCATCAGTAACCCACATTAGTCCGCTCGTCGACGGCTGAACACATTACTGTTAGTGACTCCCGTGCCATCGAGGTGCTCCCTCTGGATCCAGGCACCCGCACGTATCGGGCCATTACGGTTTGCTGCCATGATCCGTTGAGTCGGGGAGGTGTCTAGACCTCACCCTCCTCCCGGCTCACCTCTGATGTCTCAAACCGCCCGAGGACGAGGTGTTTGACTGTAACCTCCCCCTCGAAGTCTCCGATGATTTCTTCGCCATCGAACTAGCGCCTCCATATCACCAACATCATGCCTAGGCTCTGATATCAGTTTGTCGGTATTACCCAGAACCTTAGATCTGATACCAGTTTGTTGTGATCTGATGCCTTGCACAACAAGAGTGTGGAACACGGCATGCGAAGAACCACCACGGAGAAGACGATGACTCATCACCACTGAAAAGTCGAACAAATAAACGAAGCATATGCAATCACACACACGATAATATCCTGCAACAACGATCAATGAATTCACTAGTGTGGGGAAACCCTATTACATGTATGTCTATCTCTAACAATCTATCATACACCCACAAAGAGATACCCCCCCCCCCCCCCCCCAAGAAAAAAAAAAAGAAAAAAAATAAATCCCACAACCCTTTCACCCCAAAGAACAAAGAAGAAATCATTCCCGAAGCCCTCAAGCCTGCAATGGATTTTCTTCCCTCTCCCTTGATGATGGCTACCCTCTAAACCCTTGTAGAGCCTTGATAATTCTTTTCATGTGGTCCTAGGTTCGTCCTAGAACCTCCTATTTATAGGCACGCACACATTCATATTTGACTTATAAGAGGAATCCCACGCGAAAACACAAGTCGAACTGCCTCACCCGTGGGCTGCCAAAGTAGATCAACGCACAATCAGTCGGTGCAAGTTATGCGCATGACCTAAAAAAGTCGTGCACACGATCTTCCTAGCAGATTCATCCTTTGCTCCTTGTGCTCTGTCTTTCGCCATTCCTTCTTACACAAACCTTGGAATTGTATGTGGCTTGTTTGAAGCCACATCTTCAACATATATATTCCACATGATGTGTCAGCATCACCGAAGTATGCATAGATATCACCATTGTTCAAAAACCTAAAAACTCTGACTCTGACTCAAAACATGGGGGGACGAGTAACTCGAAAAACTACCTAGCCCGTTGGAATTTAAGGAAAACAATGCTTAGGAGGCCGATACTCTTGGCACTTATCAATGGATTTGTGGTATTCATATGTGGATTCTTAATTTGACACTCCTGTTTTTTTTAAAAAAAAATCTCTTGACCACGTTACTTGGCAAAGATAACGGAAGAATGGTATGAGAAGTGTAGACCCTTAAATTGATAAAATATCGTTCTATTCCTAACTAACTCGGCCAAGTTCAACAGTCGAGTAACTCACCCCAACTCAGTCGAGTGACACCACTTAGACAAACCTCATAACCTCGAGTTTTCAAACGACTTGACTCAAAATTCAACCAAGTCGAGTAACTTGGCTGAGTTTGGAGTCCCCTAGATCCTAAGGTCTTTGAGTCCCCGATCTGCCCAGGGGTCACAGATTTGAGCAAGGAAGGACCTCATGTCTTTTCCCTCGAAGGAGAAGCCAGCAGCCGAAGCTACACCGAGGATGGCGCTATCCTCCAAAGGGTCGAGGAGATCCTCCCCATCAAGGGTAGCCAATCGATCCTGAAGGTCCTGCATGAGGTGATCCACTCTCACAAGGCCCAAATGAGGAGTACCCTCGGCTGAAGTCGAGCAGACTGGTATGCTCAGAGCTCCAGAGCCCACCGAGCTAGGCCGTGGTGGTTGGAGTTGTATGCCAAATTCAAGGGCTCTAGATTTGGCTCTAAGCGAAGCCCTTGCTTCAATCGATTCCGACCCCATATTAGCTAGTCTATGGCTGAGGCGAATACTCGATGGGCAAGAAGAAATAGCTGATCCAGCGACCCAGGCTAGGCCCCTAGCTATCTTGAGGTCTGCGGTGGCAACAAGAACATCAGTATTAGCGGAGTTCAGTGCGTCCTCCCGAGCTGCGACATTAGCAGTAGGCGTAACATCGGTAACATCTGTTGTGCCATGAACGACTTCAAGGTTATCCGATCAGTCTCTTGAGCACACATGTCTCCTACTGGCAAGACACCATCAACACATTCCACAACCCCAACCTGCATAGCACCTAATGGAACATCTGTTGTTGTAACAATAACTTCCGTGCCAACATCAGAATTAGTGAAAGTAGCAGCAGCAATATCCTTTGCCGCGGAAACGGCTCCCTCTATCACAGTTTGCCTAATATCTACAGTAGTCCCAACTTCAGCAACTGTATCAAGGGCGACATTAGTTCCAACAACATCCCTGTGGGGGAAAATCTTCGTGCCAACCCGAAGACTTCGCCGCACCAGTCAATTGAAATTCGAGTTGAAGATCGTTGTTCGATCGGTGGATTGGAGTTGCCGTTCTCAATACACAAACATAGAGAGATGCAATCACAGAGTTGACTCGAGAGGTGATCTCGGAGTTCAGCCGTAGCCTACGTCTCCGTGCTATAGGGAGCAACCCGAATTCACTAATTCTTTTCTTGAAGTGATCTCGATAGGCCGAGTATCACCTAAAGTCACTCCGATCTCTTCGAAGACAAGAAGAAGATTGAGGAGGGTTGAAGGAATGGAAACTGAAATCCAGAGCTCTGATTTCTGAAAATCAGATCTCAGAACTGGAAATCGGATCATTTACATTCGAAAGGTCTGCTATTTATAGAGAAATCCTGGAGTAGATGGCGGTTTCTGGTTGCTTCTGGAAGAAACTCCAGACAGGGCTGGTGGGTCCCGTGGCTGTCTCCTGGGGATTCCACAGGCAGGGCCGGTGGGTCCCGCGGTAGTCTTCGGGGGCCCACCAGGCAGGGCCGGTGGGTCCCGCTGCTGTCTTCGGGGGCTCGCCAGGCAGGGCCGGTGGTTCCCGCTGCTGTCTTCGGAGGCCCGCCAGGCAGGGCCGGTGGGTCCCACTGTAGTCTTCGGGGGTCCGCCAGGCAGGGCCGGTGGGTCCCGCTGTAGTCTTTCGGGGGCCCACCAGGCAGGGCCGATGGGTCTCACTGTTTGCAGTCTTCTTACCAAAATTTGCACCCACAATCCCCACCCTTGGGATCCACAGCACTAGCCTCTTGGCTCCCCAGAACATCAAAGCGAGAGCCACTCCCTCTAGTTGAAACACTGGTGTTCATGGGAGCCTTGCCTTTGTTCCTTGACGCCTTAATCCAAGGATTAGGGTCCGGCTGCACATGCAAAGGGAGGAGAAGGTGTTTCAACAGCAATTGTCCCTACCTCTCTAGGCCTTAGGGAGTTTCCAGTTGGCCTCCATCTCAGCTCAACAGGTTGAGCCCCACCCCAAGGAATTTTTTTATTTGTTTGTTTTCTTGGGGTGAACCATACAAGCGTCTTCGTTATGAGCAAAAGACTGGTAGGCCCCACATCGGGGCGGCTTCCAGTCGTACACTACCTTATGCAAAGAGTGGATATTGCCGGAATCATTCCGAGCCTCAACCTCGTTTCGAAGAGCATCCTCTATATAGACCTCCACACAAATTCTTGCATAATTCATCCTTCCTCCTTCCTTGTGCGCAACAGTAGCTGTGGTAGGAGCATCCATCCCAATCGGACTGCCCAACACATGCACTCCCCATTCTACTAAGAGCATCGAAGAACCAAAGCTTTTATGGAAGATTAGCAAATCTTACCCACGGAGGGACTATAGAGAGAAACTCTCTCCCATATTGTTGATCCCTTGCCCACTTCTTCAGAATAATGGGTCTTCCTTGGAAAATGCCACGGGCCCCTCTCCAAAATTCTAGCACAATCCTCTCCATTATCAAACCAAAAGAAGAAAATCTCATTTTCATGAGAAAACAGTTCCATACTGCCCTGGGTTGCTATAGTCTTACCACTGTTGCCTTAAGCAGAGGTAAAAAAGGCCTCTTCCCAAAGACAAAGCCCACCAAAGAATGAAGCCAAAAATTTTCAGGCTTGGCTAATTCTTCCCTTGAGCAAACTGCTATCTTCTTGCCCTCAAATACACTCGGCTCGATGAAAGTAAGCTTCTCTACAATTTAAGTAGAACTGGTGGTGATTTCTCATTGTCAGAAGATAACTTCTCTACGATTTATGTGCGGGCATGATCAAATACTTGCAGGAAAACGTCATGTAACTAGAACTAGGGGTGCAACTTGGGTCGGGTAAAACCAAGAACCGACCCAACCCGACCTAAATGGGTTGGGTTGGTTCGGATATTTTGACTAAACAGGTTGGTTCGGTTCTAAGTTTTGTGGACCCGACAAAATACGGGTTGGTTCCAGGTTAGGGCTCAGATAGACCCGACCCAACCCGAGAACCAAACTCATATATATTAGTCCACAATGGCGCGGGATGCTCTGGTTCTAGGGAAAAGGTGTTCTAGTGCGATCTGCCCAAACATTATGGCTTGCCTGCGTCTTTGGGATATGTTGCCGGGGGTCCGGGTGCAGCGGATTCCAAGAACGGCCATTAGTGCAGCCCACTGGTTGGCTTCTGATGCCCAGGTCTCCGGAGTTGAAAGGTACTGGGTTAATGATATTCCTCCTCCTATTTCGGCCCTTGTGTATGAGGATCTTAGGATCATGATGCATGATCCCCGTCATATGTAACAAAAAAAAAACGTATATATGTCACGGGTTTGGACTTTTGGGCTTCATCACACTAGCACCCGAGTAAATGTTATTTGTTTGCAAATGTTGAACCAACTACCAAGAGAACTCAACGGGTGGCTAAAGCCTAAGGACCAACATGGACCCTTAGTTTGCTAATAAATAGTTGATAACCATTATTTTTTTAGACCAACTCCCAACCCGAGAACCGACCTGAACCAACCCGACCTTAATGTGGGTTGGGTTGGTTCGGGTTTCAATATGGTAGAACCGACCTAGATCGGTTCTGTTCCGGGTTGGCTCAAACCTGAACCAACCCGACCCGAGTTGCACCCCTAACTATAACACATGGTCAGCCAAATGGGTTCGGCTACTCTCCACTGATGATTGTCTCACTTATCAGCTGCTGGGGATTTGGAGAGAAACAGGTGGCAATTCAAAAATCATCGGCCATGATCTATGGTCATAGGATGAACCTTAAGGGGATGCTGCCACCCTCGGCTACCAACCCCGCAGTCGACCGCTGCCACTGAACACCCTTGCCGACAACCAGCCGCCCAGCCGCCAGCCGCCACCTTGTCGGCCACCACTCACCGTCGCCCTTCCCGGTGGCGGTGGCGGGTGCTCGGTGGTCAGCAGTTGGTAGCGACGGTGGCCGGCAGGGACGGTGGCAGGTGGTGGGCAGCGGCTGAGTGGTGGCACCCCCCCTTGGGTTCATCCCATGAATATAGATCGTGGCCGTTGGTTTTCAGATCGCTGGCAATGGACCTGGATCCGAGCCTGGGCGGCTCATTTTGAAAGGGCTCGGCCTTATAGTTTTGGCTTGAAAACAAAACAAGTTGGGTCTGGGCTTGTATAGGTCCGGTCCGAACCCGACCCACTTTTATAGTTGGGGTTGGATCTGCCACATATCAAGGAATGGACTTTTCTATTCAATAAGATAACAACGATATGTTAGGAAAAATCTTAGTGTCTTATCGTTATCGTGCTGACAATACAATTTATAAAATAAATCATGTATATTTGTAAAATAAAAAAATTATCATCAACTACTGCCAAATAAGACCACCGAAGAAAGTTGGTCATTGAAGACTTTAAGGCTAGGGCCCGACACAGGTCTGAATTTTTGATATGGGCTTGGACTTGGGCCATGTCTTTAAAGCCTGATACAAAACGGATCGGACATGGGTAGAAGAAAAAAATACGAGCCTAGACCCAAGCTAGGTTGAGTCCGACCCAGGCCTGGCCCATTGCCAGCCCTATCAGAGAAACACAAGGTGCTCTTTCAAGAAAGCTCGTAGACGTCATGTTATGACCAAAGGCTGTGAATCTCTAAATTTGTTGGATACTTTTTTTTTTTGGTCTCAAAAAAGTCGTTGGATACTTGTTATGAAAAACGAACCTTATATATCTTCTTGAAGGACTTGTTTGGATGTTCTGTATATATGACGTGCATTTCTTTACATATGCATTGTTCTAATACATACGCAAAGAAAAACATGTTCATAGTTGTACTTGTTTATCTATTTTTATCATTTGTACATATTTATGCATGCGTTTATGTCTCCAGTGGACTATATGTGCAAATAAGTGGTGGGTCTATTTGTTCACGGGGTGAGACGAATTTTCAAAAGACCAGCTAGTGGTGCATATTTGAACGTATCAAACCGATTGCACATCTTAAAAATCAAAAACCAAAAATAAAATTAATTTTGTTTGTACCTGTGCAAATAGAAACACACCCCTATTTGCACAGGATCCAAACAATAACGAAAGCTTTTGAATATATGCTGAATAGAATCAACATGCTTTGATCATTCTCAACTCGCTCTTCTCGAGTACAATTTCTAATGCATTTTCATATGTAAATGTGTTCTTGTGAGCTCTCTGGTTTACCTGCTTAATATGTTTACACCTAACAGACATATTGCCTAGTGATCACCCTACCTCAGCGTGGCGGAGCAACTCCCGGTGGTGTGTGGCAGAGGAGGTGGTTCGACAGCAACGGGGGTTTGTCAACGTCCCCAACTATTTTCGAGCTATGCCGCTGGTTATGTTCTTCCCGGATCCGGCGGACTTCGTTGTGTTTTTTTGGTTACTTTTTGGGGTTTTTTTCTCTTTTTTCGGGGCTTGGGGTCCTTGTACCCCACCCGGTGTGGCGTTGTCCTCTGCCCGGTGTGGCGTCTTCCAATCGGTGGTGGTGGTATACAGGTTTCAATTGTTACGACTAGCCTTCCTTGGCTCCGCCAATGCTGGCGGTGGCCCCTGTCAGGTGCCGGGCTTCGTCTATGTTTGCGCCGGCATGTGTTGCCTCTTGGAGATCTTGTTGGGATCTCCCCTTTGAATGAATACCAAAAAAAAAAAAAGATATAGAACCTTATCAGGCATAAGTGTGTTGTTCTCTGAACCCTAGGAGGTCCTATCTGGATTCAAAGCAAATCCCTAAAGTGAATGCAGGTTCTGGCAGTGCCTTTGATGAGAAATAGACCAGGGTAAATTTTGTGTATGTGTGTTTGAGTTTGAAAATATATTGGTCCAAACTAACATTTGTTGTGCACAGAAGCAAGCAATGAACAAACACAATGATAGAGATGATGCAAATACAGATCAAATACAAAAAGAAAATAGAGATCACAAACAAATCATGTAACACATAGATTTTAGGTGGTTCGGTCTTTGGCCTACGTCCACCGGCGACAGCACGGAACGATATTCTTATTCAATTAAGAGAGTACAAATGGGTTCCAAGAACCCCTCCAACGAGCCCTCAACGGTGTCTTTCCAAAACTCTCTCCCAAACCCTCATACAAGTTTCTCGATCTCAAAATCAGCTTATACTTCTTACTAGAGGCTCACCAAAGGTAAACACTTTACTGTGCAATCATTTTATAGGTCTCTAATGCAGCAAGGTAACAAGTTTGCCCTAGCAACTCCTATATGGAGTAAGTGCCAACTAGGTGAGTTGGCAGTGGTGGAGCCAGGAATTCACTCTAGTGGGGGCAAAAAAATTCAAAAACCTAAAAAATCTCTATTTTCATGATATGCGAGCGTGGGTAGAAGAACATACTAAGCTATTGTTTTGAGAGACACTCGATGCTGTCATGTAGAGGAATCGACGTTCAAGAGTCAGCCTAGCAAAAATAGCAGGCCGTGTGGTGCGCCGGTGCGGCCTACGCGAGGTTGTGGCCTGCGAGCTGCGAGCACTGTGAGGTCGCCATCGAGGTGGGTTAGTGGAGATGAATCGTTTTTTTTTTTTTTTTCAGATGCATTAATTGTATCTGGTGGCACTTCTTGGTTTTAGGTTTTAGGTTTTAGTGGGATAATGACACCATAGAGCTGAATTGACGTGCTTCTAAGGGGTATTAAAATTTGGATAAATTAAACTTTGCCCCCCTGAAGTTTGAGTTCGGATCTCCTCCAGTCGGTTGGCCTCGGTCGGTGGGCCCGTGCGCATCACAACCGTATGATGGCAAGCTAACCAAAAGTGAATAGTAATCCCGCCACATGCGGCTTTGATGTGTGCTGGGCCCACCGATCGACCGACCGACTGGAGGATATTCAAACTATCAAACTATAAAAATTACCAAATGAGGAAATGAAGTAGCTGACAAAAGAGGTATTGTGCTAACATATCAAACTTTAGGGAGCGATTTGAAACAAAATAAACTACAGAGGTTAAGTATTTTTTGAGCTAAACATCAAGAGGGCAAAGGGTAATTTATAGTTAAAAGTTAAATCCCAGTGGGGCAAGTGCCCCCACTGGGCCTTAGTTGGCTTCGCCTCTGTGAGTTGATAAAGTCTCAGGGGGTTGGTACCTTAGATCTGGGATCGATTCCCACTTTCATCGAATTAATAACCGACAGGGGGCTGCCTTAGCCCTCCCTTAGATGAGACGCTGAGGAGTTCTCAAAAAAAAAAAAAAACTCCTGTGAGGAGTAGAAGATGCCCTCTAAAAGTGAAGATTTTCATGTGCCCACAAAACAAAATCCTCACCAAGACTCTGAGTGAGATCAGATTCCGCCGGCGGTCGCCATCTGTCGTCGCCGGCACAGCTCGGATCAAGATTACTTCAACCTCTTTTATCTTTGGTGGTTTCGATCATCTATCGATGCTTTTGTGAACGGGCATAATTGGTTTCTGCTACTCAGTGTCGTCATTGAGCGATTTCTACTAAGCCCCACTGGTAAGATGGATTTCTCACAAAAAAAAAAAAAGGGTTATTTTGATTTTGCCCCACAAATTTTGCCTTGAATTAGACTTTACCACCATATTTTCATTAATTAGACTTTAGCCCCAAAACCTAACAGTTCCATCAGCTCACCCCTCAAAACTTTATTTCTTTTCCGTCAGCTCACCATCCCACGGAACAGTTAGTTTTGGGGGGTAAAGTCTAATTAATGAAAATGTGGGGGGTAAAGTCTAATTCAAGACAAAGTTCGGGGGGCAAAGTCAAAATAACCCAAAAAAAAAAAGGAAAATTTTATTCATACCCCATAAATCTGTAATTAGCCCCCATTTCCAACAAACTTGAACACACCCCATTTTTTTTTTCATATCCCATTCCTATCCCAAAAATACCCTTCCCTCTTACACCCCACCTTCAATACACCCAGTTAAATGGCCCGCCCCATTTTGATTATACCCCAATCAAACACATACCCACTTAAATATACCCCAATTATATGCACTCTTGAATACACCCCATTCTTAAATAAACCCCATGCAGTTGGCTAGTACTTGAAGGCACATGTAGAGCTGCAGCTTGGGGGGGCCAACCTGAACCCAACCTGAGTCCAACCCGAACCCAACCCGAATTTAGGCGGGCTAATCCGAGCCCAACCCGAATTATTTCTCCTCAACCCGATAGAACCCGACACGAAGTTAGCGGGTCTGGGTCAGGGCTAAACGGGTTCGGGTCGTAAACGGGTCGACATGATAGACCCGTTTAATAAACGAGTCGGGTCCGGGTTTAGGGTATGGACACGGTAGACCCGGGAAGACCCGTTTAGTATTCAACGGGTCGGGTCGGGTCGGGTCTACCAACAATCCGATACTATAATATATAATACCAGTGGGTCTTTCGGGTCGGGTCGGGTTGAGTCGGATTGGGTCGGATCGGGTTAACTGAATAGATCTGGGTGGTAAACGGGTCTTACCGGGTCTAGCCGTTTATTGGCGATTCGGGTACGGGTTTACGATCTAGACACGATTAGTTAAACGGGTCGGGTCCGGGTCTAGGGTTTTGGACACGACACGAAACTAGATACGACACGAACCCGACACGACACGACCCATTGCCACCCCTAGCTGCAACTTGGGCGGCCCAATCCGAACCCAACCCGGCTTTGGGCGGGTTAACCCGAACCCACCCCGCACAACCCGGCCAACCCGACGGGTTGGGCTAAGTTTAAACAAACCTTGGGTTGGGTTGGGGGCAAAAGACCCTGAGTAGGGGCTGGGGTACAAAAAAAAAAAGGGCATTGTTGGTATTAAAGGATTGTTGAGTAAGTTATTGAGAAACGATATAGATACGGGGGCTAATTACAGATTTTTGGGGTATGAATAAAATTTCCCAAAAAAAAAACTAAGCCCCTCTGGCTAATAAGAAAGAGGAGTAGCTGCAAGCCTGCCGACTTTAGTATTGTCATGTAATCAATACGCCAAGTTTTTTTTTTTTTTTTTGGTTTTTGTTACCAGAACTTGTGACTACAAAAGGTCAACTAGTGGGAGTCACAATCGGACTCCCGGAGGCGCCACATGCTAGCACAACAAGGGGACAAGGCCCCACCTCACTGCCAGTCCAATGAACCCAACAACCACCACAAATTCATCACCATCGGCATAGTACAACGCCACACAGGGCTAGCTGATCAAAATCCTCGACAGAAAAAGAATAAAAACGAAAAAAAAAACCGTACAAAAGAAGGATCCAAAATGATCAAACCCAAAGCGGAGGTCGCCGGCTCCGGAGAAGGCCACCATTAGCAGGCCGGCCACAAAAATATTTGGGGATGTCGACAACCACTGAGCTGCCATCGATCCACCGCCTCCGCCAAGCACCTCCGAGATTTGCTCCGCCGCGCAAGGGTGGGGATCCCAACAACCATTGCCGGAACACCTGCCAGCGGCGGGTCGGTGGCCGAATCAACAAAGGTCGTAGCAGATCGGCAAGAGGCCACGATCCCGAACCCGGGCCTCGTGAAACATGCAGAGGGTCCCCGCCGCCCCCGAAGCTCCGATCACAAAACGCCGCCGTCGGGTTAGGCCCTACCTACAAGGGGAGGGGAGGGAAGGGGCTAGATATATCCGACCCCCAGCCACCACCAAATCCAAGTCCTGACCTCCCTGGAGCCATCAACAGCGTCTGATGAGGCCAAGAGGGCATGCCGAAACCCTAGATCTAGTAAATAAGAAAAAGGGGGAAAACAACACTCCGGGCCACTGTGGATTAGTATACATGCCATTCGCTAGCGTTAGTTGCCTGATGTTCAATGAAAAAAAAATTTGTTCTACGGTGGGTGATATGAACTTTTCTATGATGGTTATGCAGCCAACTGATTCATGTTGATGTAAACTTGGGAAACTTTTGAGGTAATTTGCCGTAACTTTTGAGGTAATTTGCCGTTTCAGCCATTTTTTTTTTTTAAGATTGAAATGGGGGAGGTCACCACAGAGTCACAGACCCCCAGAAGGCGCCACAGCTCGGCACTAGCATGACGAACACCGCCATACCGGCGGAACAAACGAAGCCGCCACAACCCGGCAGAGGCAAAGAAACCAAAAAATTAAAACCAACATGCCACCCCGGCGAACACCACCGCCAACCTAGAAAAACAACACAAACCACCCCCCGATGGCGGCACAACAAAAAAATTGGGAGCAAGGCCCCTAAAAAGAAAAGAACAGAAGGAAAAATGACACTAAGAAAATCCACACAAAAAAAAAATCCAAAACCCTAGCCACCACCGTCACCAGACATTGACTCATCACCAGCTCCCGCAGCATAGCCAACAAGAGGAGGAGTGCAGTCGAATATCTGAGCTGTCGTCGAACCCGGACCACCGATTAGAGGAGGCCAAATCAGCACTCTGGCTGAGCATGGCAAGAGGCAGCACCCTCGATGCCGAGCGAGGCCATCGAACCAAGCAGGGGAGAGCCCCCTGACTCTGGCGTGACGAACACAAAAACACCAGCCGTTGGAGAAGTCCCTATGTACAAAGAGGGAAGAAGGGGGCCAGATCCAACCCAAGAGCACCTCGATCCGAAAACCTAACCTTCCCGGAGCCGTCGCCAGTATCCAAGGAAGCCAGGAGAAACGAGTGATGAAACACTAGCTCGAGGGAAAAGGGGGCGCAGGTACTTCGAGCCAGAAAAAAGAAAACCCTAGCAGTGGTAGCTTTGTTTTATAACCACCCGATAAATATTACATACTGGTTTGGATTCAAATTATTGTCGGGTGGTCAATACGGCATTTGCTGAGTTTTTACATGTTGTCGTTTTTATTTTTAAATATATTTTTCACTTACATCTTGCAATTACTCCCTTGTGATTAGGGAATGCAACAAGGCGGCCCATGTTATTGCCTCTTATGTGCTTCAACCTTAGTGTGTCACTTCCTCGGGTTGGGAAGATCGGTGCCCAAATCCGTCCAAATTAAAATCGGGTCGATCTTTTTTTGTCCAAACCCGTCCAAGTTTTTAACCATTTTTGTCCATGTTTGTCCATTGTTCAGGTTGGGCGGGTCGGGTTCCCGACCAAGTCCCATCCCTACCTGGTTGTTTCTCACCTCTTTTTGAAGAGGTGCTATGTAAGGATTCTATTGAAAATCTTAATAAATGCTCCACCGCTCCATAGATATCCCCTCCTTTCTGCTCGGACCCATTGACTCTGGGTAACCCGTTGGGATTGGTACCCAATGTCAGAGTAGAAAGTGCATGGATGATACATATGGAGGGGTTGATTTCTTTTTGCGAAAAAAAAAAAATGGTACTTCTATCATGAAATACAACCTGATAATGCGAGTTTGCACGCATTCATCTAATCTGTCATCTTAGAAGAGTAATACCATTCAACTAGACAAAAAGGTTTACAGACTCTTTACAGACCCAATCACTGTTGTCTATCGCCTACATGTTAGGGCTTAGTTGATTTACTAGTCGGGTCTGGATGCAACGGACGGTTGTGGTCGGGTCTGTAAAGAGTCGGTAAAGGTTTATGTCTGGATGAATGGTATTTTCTATCTTAGACACGTCATTAGGATGTGTTTAGCTGCCGGTTAAACATGCCCTTAAGGTCATCAATCCTACAGTCGTCATCACCAAATCATGAGGCTCAAAGAGGTCCGGAGATCGAAACCGAGGAGGGCAACTGCTATTTATTAATTCCATAAACCTATGATCATCACATCAACGGTCAGGATTGACACAACGACCTTGAGAGAAAGCTCGATCCACGGTGTCCAAACCGGGAGTCGAACATGGAACCTCAATCTCCGTCATGGGAAAGCGGAAGTACCACCAGGCCAAGAGCCCGTTGGTTAGCGCCGACATCGGTGTGACCTAACTAACTCCAAAGCTCAGTAACTGAAAACTGCAGAAGAGAGAGATCAACACATCAATCTTTACACAGAATGATAGAGCCTGTTAGTAAGATAAGATGTCCCCATCTCTGGACCTAAGGCTACATAATGTAACTTCTAGCATAAACTTAATTAGTACAAAATTTTATTTTTAATTTTTAATTATGAGTACCACTCTGTTGTTAGTGACGATAATGACACTAAATTCACTAATGACATGGCCATTCAAATTGATTAGGAGGGCCTGATGGAGATGTGGCGATTGGCATTGGTGGACTATTCTGGTTCTTGGATCTGCTGATGTACACTCCATAACCACTCAAGAATCTTTGTACCGAACTTAGATTTGTGACTAATCCAGATAAGATTAATCACATCATTATGATTGTTGACGGTTACAAACCCGGCCTATCTTGCGAAACTTGCAGACCTTGCCGAGGAGAAGAAGCCAAAGCTAAAGACAGAGACACAGGAGTCCCAATCTCGACCTCAAAGGTCCTATAGGCGCGCATCTACAAGAGCTCTTCTGCCTCCTGATATTAGCGTTGTTGTGTTATTTTCTGAGGCGTACGTTGTGCCAGTGTTTAGAGCTTCATTTGTTTGAAACCCTGTGTCTGTTGCTTGCTCATCTTCAATATACCCTCACCCTCTTTTTTTTAAAATACAATTTACTTACCTTTCAGCCGGGGTTGGCATTATTAAGTAGTGTAATAAGGACTGTGAGAACACTATGCTCTATTGTGATATAGGATAGTGTGGCTTGCTTTATCCACACCACCACCACTGACTTAGTTGTCTCAACCTGAGGACCAAGTTACTGTGCCTAACAACTGGCCCATCACCCAATTGATCCTGACATGACACTGTGGCTGTAATAACGTGTGTGTTATGGTGATAGAGTTTTTTTTTTTTGGTATATCAGAAAGTGGTTATTACATCATAACTGCATGTCCTTCTTAACCAGAACCGAGATAACCCTAGGGACATCATTATCCTAAAATCCCACCATACCCTGCGTCCTCGTCGCATTAGCCAACCAATGTGTCGCACTATTCTCTACCCTCGGGATCCATCGGACGATCACTTTCGGAAGTTTCTGCTAAGCTGACATGCAATAACCAACAATCTGGCAAATATCCTGAATAACTCCCCTACTCAGAACTAATGCATCACATGCCTTTCGAGCATCCGTGAGGATCATAACCTCCACACAATTCATCCTCACCAAGTACTCCATTGCCTCTAATATAGCACATAGTTCCGCCTACAGTGGGTTTTCCACCTCAAATTGGTATGAAACCGCAACACACACTCTTCCCGATGGGTTTGCAAACACCCAAGCCCCTCCCGCCGCTTCGTGTGGCGCTGTAAAGGATCCAACCGTCCACATCTTCCACTTCCCCTCCAAGCCACCGCCATCTACCCGCTCAGCTCATGATTTTATGCCAACGTAATTCTCACAGAGCTTAGAGCAGACTCCCACACTCACCGGGATTGCAGGGGCTTCCTGTCAAAACAGTTTGGCACATCTATCCTTCCATAACTGCCACATTGCCACTGCCAACCTTTCACTAGGCACTGGAAGGTCACTCCTCAAAACTTTACTTCTTTTCCGTCAGGCCACCCTTTCTCTTAGATGGTGGGCTGACGGAACAGTTAGTTTTGGGGGTTGTGACGATGATGACCTAGCATGGAGAGAGAGAGAGGGAGAGAGGGAGAGAGAGAGAGAGAGAGAGAGAGAGAGAGAGGCTAGGTTTTGGGAGAATGGATTAAGCATTCTCATTAGGCCAAGGGCTAAATATATAAAGATACAAGAAAAGAACAAAAAGGGGTATCCTATACAGGTATCTACGGGTATCTGTATCTCAATACTATACACTATCACTAACAGCCCCCCTCAAACTCAAGGTGGGTCATGCACCATGAGTTTGCTAAGCAGAAACTGAAAACGTGGAGCAGGATGTGACTTCATGAAGAAGTCGGCAATCTGTTCTCCGGAGGAAACAAATGGGAGAGAGATGGTCCCGGCCTCATACTCCTGGCGAGAGTAGTAGCAATCGAGCTCGATGTGCTTCGTCCCCTCGTGAAAGACCGGGTTGGTGACAATCTGTATAGCACTCCGATTGTCACAGTGAAGGGCTATAGGTTCAAAGATCTGAACCCCTAGATCTCCGAGAAGTCGTCGTAAGTGAACGATCTCTTTGGTAGTACAGGTTATGGCTCGAAATTCTGCTTCAGTACTGGAGAGAGAGACAACGCTCTGCTTTTTGCTGCGCCATGAGATAAGAGAATATCCAAGAAATAGGCAATAGCCGGTAGTCGATCGACGAGTGGTCGGATCACCAGCCCAGTCGGCATCCGAGTAGGCGCGTAGGACCAGAGGTGAAGTCGATGATAGGAGAAGCGACCGGGTGATGGTGCCTCGGAGATAACGAAGAAGCCGAAGAAGGGCAGCATAGTGAGCAGAGCGAGGGGCTTCGACAAACTGGCTGATGATGCTAACGGCGTGAGCAATATCAGGCCTGGTGATGCAAAGGTAAACCAACTGGCCAACGATCTGTCGGTACCGAGTAGGATCTGAGAGGGGCTCACCATCGGTGGGACGAAGCTTCACATGAAGCTCGAGAGGGGTGACGGCAGAGCGATCATCGGAAATGGCAGCTCGGCTAAGGATGTCAGCCGTATATTTCTGCTGGGATAGCATAATTCTTTGTTCACTGTGGGCAATCTCTAACCCAAGGAAGTAGCGAAGAGGACCTAAATCCTTCATCTGGAACCGGCGCCGAAGATGCTGTTGAAGGAAAGTAATGGAAGCGGAGTCATCACTTGTGATGATCATGTCGTCAACATATAATAGAAGAATAGCCCTGCCTTGAGGAGATGACCGCACAAAAAGCTATGTAGCCGATCTCGATGACAGCTCGTCGAAAACACTCAAACCAAGCTCGAGAGGCTTGCTTGAGCCCGTAGATGGCACGACGGAGGCGACAGACATGCTGGGGAGGAGTATGCAAACCAGGGGGTGGCTGCATATAGACGACCTCTGAAAGATCGCCATGGAGAAAGGCATTCTTCACGTCCATCTGGAGAAGAGGCCATCGGCAGACTGCTGCAACTGCCAGGAGTGCACGAACGGAGGTCATCTGAGCTACAGGTATGAAAGTCTCCTCGTAGTCTATTCCGTATGCCTGAGTGAAGCCACGGGCCACCAACCGAGCCTTGTGTCGCTCGATGGAACCATCAGGTCGTCGCTTGACCTTGTAAACCCACCGGCAACTGACAGGCTCAATGCCAGCAGGAAGGAGGACGATATCCCAAGTCTGAGTCTGCTCGAATGCCTGAAATTCCTCGCTCATGGCCTGCCTCCACTGAGGGGACTGGACGGCCTCCCGGTACGATCGAGGCTCCTGGTCTGTGTGAAGGGCTGCAAGAAAGGCTGTAAATTGAGGCGAGTAAGAGGTGACCGTGGCAAAGCCAAAACGGTCGGGTGGGCCAGAGCTAAAGCTGAAGCGATCAAGTGGGTGGTGCTCGCGTTAAGGATAGCGGGGCGGCGGGCGAGGATCCACGACCGAGGACGTCTGACTGGGCGTAGCAGGCGGAGTACCATGAGTATCGGGAATATGGAGAAGACTGACGGAATCAATCGGTGACGAAGAAGAGGAGGGGACGGAGGAAGACTCCATGGAAGAATCACTGGAAGTAGGGGGAGAAGTGGAGCTGGACGAAAGGGGTGATGGAAAGGCCTCGAGAGTCGGAGACAGGGTGGTAGGAGTCTCCAAGAAGGTGAGGTCCTGGGCTGTAGTGGAGTAGTAAGGGACATCCTCGACGAACGAGACGTGTCGAGAGATGCAAAGGCAATGAGTCAAAGGGTCATAGCAACGATAACCTTTGTGCTCGGCGCTGATTTCTAGGAGGATGCATTTAACTGCATGTTCGGACAACTTCGTGCGTTCATGGGGTGGAAGGAGGACGAAGCAGGTGCACCCGAAGGTGCGAAGCGGACGGTAATCAGGAGGGGAAGAGAAAAGACGCTCGTGGGGAGATGCACCACCCGGAAAAATAGAAGAAGGGGTGATGTTGATGAGGTTGACTGAGGTCAAGACAGCCTCAGCCCAGAAAGTGCGTGGAACGGAAGCAGAGAGAAGAAGAGCACGCGTCGTTTTAAGGATATGACGGTGCTTCCTCTCGACTACTCCGTTTTGCTCGTGCGTGTGAGAACATGAGTGCTGAAATAGGGTCCCATGGGACTGAATAAGTGTCCGTATAGTAGTGGAGAGGTACTCGAGGGCGCAATTAGACTGAAATGTCTTAATGCAACAACCGAACTGTGTGTGGACCATCGAGGTGAAAGTCTGGTAGACCTGAGGGACCTCAGAATGGTGCTGAAGAAGGTAGACCCAAGTGTATCGGCTGAAATCATCGATGAAAGAGATATAGTAGCGATAGCCGCACATCGAAGGAAGAGGTGAAGGGCCCCAGATATCGGAGTGTACTAAGTCAAAAGGAGCAGAACTCTGAGAGATACTAGAAGGAAAAGGTAGAGCTGTAGCTTTGGCAAGCTTACAACCAGTACATGTAGATAAAGAAGAAAAAGAACAATGACCTAGAGCTCCAGTCTGCAGTAAGCTCTTAAGTCGAGACTCAGAAATATGACCTAGTCTTTGGTGCCACAAGCCGACATCAGGAGAAGCTAGGCTACAGACGCCAGGAGGGGAAATGATGGGAAGATGGAGATGCTCGAGGTGGTACAGCCCACCTGATCTACGACCAGCGCCAATCACCCGTCCGGTATGTGGATCCTGCACAATACAAGAAGAAGGGGAGAAGGTCACGACACATCCAGAATCACAAAGGCTACTAATGGAGATGAGCTGCATGCGAAGTTGGGGGACATGCAACACAGTGGGTAAGGAGAGGCGACCGCTCGGTTCTGTAGTGGCGGTAATCGATCCATACTGCGAGATGGTTAAAGAAGAGCCATCTGCAGTATGTATCGATGGAATGTACAGTGCCGGTCGGCAATTGGTAAGCAAGGAAGCGTTGGAAGTCATGTGATGGGAGGCCCCAGAGTCTAGAATCCAAGTAGCGAAGGTACCGGAAGTGGCTAAGTGAGCAGAGGAACTGGAGGCACTGGAAGCCTCGGCGGGGCTGAAGCTCGCCTGTTGGTCTAGGCGGAACTAAAGCTGTGCAAGTTGCTGCTGAAGGAGCTGAGTAGTGTCAGGAGTGTCCAAGGAACCCCGAGGTGATGATGGAACTATGCAAGGAGAGGACGGAGCAGTAGTAGCAGCAGCAGTAGAGCCAACAGGTCAACCACGTCCTCGGGATCCCTGCCTCTTCTTGGGATACAGCTTCCAACAGGTAGCGACAACATGTCCTGGTTTATGGCAGTGAGTGCACACAAACCGATCACGACCAGGAGCAGAAGTAAAAGAGGCAACTGGGGCTGCAGCAAGGACACCCGTGTGGCTGGAGGGGGGAGGAGTAGCCCTGATGGCGATGGTGCGCTGCCTGGTCTCTTTGGCGACGAACTCAGCAATAGCAGCATCCAAACATGAAAGTGGGTCTCGGTGGATCAATGCGCCAGCAAGTGGGCCAAATTCTGGTCGAAGGGTCATCAGGAACTGATAAAGCTGACGGCGCTCCCAGAAGGCTTGGTGAGCGGCACGGCACTCGGGAGGGACGGGAGGTACCAGTGACTGAAACTCCCGCCAGTAACCACGCATCTGCGCATGGAATTGCTGGATCGTACGATCACCCTGTTGTTCGGACTGGACCTGGGAGAGGAGAGCATACTCGCGGGTGCCGCTAGACTCCACGAAACGCTCAACTAAGGAGCGCTATATGGCTGCGGATGCTCCAAGAGCGGCGAGGTCGGCACGCATCGTCCGATCGACCGAGGCGACAAGATAGGCGACGACCCGAGCATCACGAAGGCGCCACGCTTGAAGGGCAGCGGGGAAAGCCTGACTCGGTGCCGTGGTGGTGCCGTCGAGTAGTCAAAGAAGGCCACGTCCGAGAAGGGTGGTCTGAATGGTTGCTGCCCATGCTTTCCAGTCGGCGGAGGAGGTGAGAGGGAAGTCCGTCGAGCTCGGCAGGAAGTCGCGAGTATACTCGAACGGGAGGCTCTCAGAGTGTGGTGGCACGGGAGGAGGAGCATCTACAGAGGAGGAGTCGGCCATGGCGGCTCACTCGGAGGTCGGAGCTCAGAGGTCGCAGGATCTGAGCTCGGAGGCTGCAGGCCGGAGGTCGGAGTTGATCTCACGACGAAACAGACCAGAGGTCGCAGGTTGAAGCTCGGAGCTCGAAGGTCGGATCTAATCTATATGGAAGGAGCCCAGATCTGATCTATAGGTCGAAGCTCGGAGCTCAGAGGTCACAGGATCTGATCTATAGGGAAGAAGTCTCACGGCCGGATCTGGTCTCACGCCGGAGGACGCAGGGGAGGATTCCGGAGTCCGGAGCTGATCTCGCGCCGGAGTGGATCTCACGGCCGGATCTGGTCTCACGGCGGCCGGATCTGGTCTCACGGCGGCCGGATCTTGTCTCACGGCGGCCGGATCTGGTCTTCACGCGAGCAGATCCGTATGCAGGGGACGCCGGATCCGGATCTGGAGGGTCGATCGAAGGAGGGGCTCAGATCCGGACGGAGCTGACGCCGGGTCTCCACGCCGGAGTGCAGGGGAAAAGGGGCAGGCCGAAGCTGACGCCGGGATCTAGTCTCACGGCGGACGGCAGCCGGATCTAGTCTTCACGCGAGCAGATCCGTATGCAGGGGACGCCGGATCCGGATCTGGATCTCACGCCGACTCTGATACCATGCGACGATGATGACCTAACATGGAGAGAGAGAGAGAGAGAGAGAGAGAGAGAGAGAGAGAGAGGGAGAGAGGGAGAGAGAGAAAGAGGCTAGGTTTTGGGAGAATGAATTAAGCCTTCTCATTAGGTCAAGGGCCAAATATATAAAGATACAAGAAAAGAACAAAAAGGGGTATCCTATACAGGTATCTACGGGTATCTGTATCTCAATACTATACACTATCACTAACAGGGGTAAAGTCTAATTAATGAAAATGTGGAGGGTAAAGTTTAATTCAAGGCAAAGTTTGGGGGGCAAAGTCAAAATAACCCAAAAATAAAAACTAAGCCCCCCTGGTTAATAAGAACGAGGAATAGCTGCCGACTTTACATGTGATCAATACGCCAAGTTTTTTTTTTTTTTAAGTTTTTGTTAATAGAACTTGTGACTACAAAAGGTCAACTGGTGGGAGTCACAATCGGACTCCCGGAAGCGCCACATGCTAGCACAACAAGGGGACAAGGCCCCACCACACTGCCAGTCCGGTGAACCCAACAACCACCACAAAATCATCACAACCAACGGCAGAGAACAACGCTACACAGGGCTGATCAAAATCCCCAACAGAAAAAGAATAAAAACGAAAAAAAAAAAACCAGCACAAAAGAAGGATCCAAAAAGATCAAACCATAAGCGGAGGTCGCCGGCTCCGGAGAAGACCACCATTAGCAAGCCAGCTGCAAAAATATTTGGGTATGTCAACAACCACCAAGCTGCCATCAATCCACCGCCTCCGCCAAGCACCTCCGAGATCCGCTCCGCCGCGCAAGGGTGGGGATCCCAATAACCATTGCCGGAACAACTGCCAGCGGCTGGCCGGTGGCCGGATCAACCAAGCCCGTAGCAGACTGACAAGAGGCCACGATCCCAAACTCGGGCCTCGTGAAACATGCAGAGGGTCCCCGCCGCCCCCGAACCTCTGATCACAAAATGCCGCCGCTGGGGAAGCCCCTACCTACAAGGGGAGGGGAGGGGCTAGATATATCCGACCCCTAACCACCACCAAATCCAAGTCCTGAGCTCCCTGAAGCCATTGACAGCGTCCGATGAGGCCAAGAGGGCATGCTGAAACCCTAGATCTAGGGGATAAGAAAAAGGGGAAAAACAGCACTTCGAGCCACTGTAGATTTGTATACATGACATTCGCTAGCGTATGTTGCCTGATGTTCAATGAAAAAAAAAAATTTGTTCTGCGGTGGGTGATATGAACTTTTCTATGATGGTTATGCAGCCAACGGATTCGTGTTGCTATAAACTTGGGAAACTTTTGAGGTAATTTGCTGTTTCAACCATTTTTTTTTTTAAGATTGAAATGGGGGAGGTCACCACAGACCCCCAAAAGGCGCTACAGCTCGGTGCTAGCATGACAAACACCGCCACACCGGCGGAACAAACGAATATGCCACAATCGGCGGAGGCAAAGAAACCAAAAAATTAAAACCAACCTGCCCCCCCCCCCCCCCCCCCGGCGGCACAACAAAAAATTGGGAGCAAAGCTTCTTAAAAGAAAACAACAGAAGGAAAAAATGACACTAAGAAAATCCACACAAAAAAATCTAAAACCCTAGCCACCACCATCACCAGCGTTGACTCATCAACAGCTCCAGCAGCATAGCCAACAAGAGGAGGAGTGCAGCCGAATCTCTGAGCTGCCGTCGAACCCGGACCACCGATCAGAGGAGGCTAAATCAGCACTTTGGCTGAGCATGGCAAGAGGCAGTGCCCTCGAAGCTGAGCGAGGCCATCAAACCAAGCAGGGGAGAGCCCCCCGAATCCGACGTGAAGAACACAAAAACACCGGCCGCCGGAGAAGTCACTATGTACAAAGAGGGAAGAAGGGGACCAGATCCAACCCAAGAGCACCTCGATCCGAAGACCTAACCTCCCCGGAGCCGCCACCGCCGGCATCCAAGGAGGCCAAGAGAAACGAGCGATGAAACACAAACTCGGGGGAAAATGGGGCGCAGGCACTTCGAGGCAGAAAAAAAAAAACTCTAGCAGTGGTAGCTTTGTTTTATAATCACCCGATACATATTACATACTGGTTTGGACTCAAATTACTATCAGGTGGTTAATATGGCATTTGCTGAGTTTTTACATGTTGTCGTTTTTAGTTTTAAATATATTTTTTACTAACATTTTGTGATTACTCCCATGTGATTAGGGAATGCAACCAGGCGGCTCATGTTTGTCTCTCATGCGCTTCATTGTAATCTTAATTTTTCTCTTTGTCCATCCCCTGGTTGTAGGGGTGGGACTTGGGCGGGTTGAAGGGTCTGCCCATGCCCAACCCAATTTGCACAAACCTTAACCCGTTTTGCCCATAGAACCCGAGGAACCCGTGGAATCCCAACCCGTGCTTTCCCATTCCAGTTGCTCGGGTTCCTCGGGTTGCCCAATTTGCAAAAGAATGGACGGGTTGGGTGTGTTGGGCGGGTTGAAATGCTTGTGTGCATGAATAGATGGGAAAAAAAAACACCCAACAAAATTTTGCATAAAAAAAATATTTGAATTGCATAACGAAAACATAAAGTTCAACCCATATCCTCATATATTTCAAACAAATTCTTATCATTCAACATCAGACAGACATTCTTTGATTTCCATAAAAAAAAAAAAAACCAAAGCATTCAACTTTAGTGTGTCACTTCCTCGGGTTCCTCAGGTTGGGAAGATTGGTGCCCAAACACATCCAAATCGAAATCGGGTTGATCTTTTTTTGTTCAAACCAGTCCAAGTTTTTAACCATCTCTGTCCATGTTTGTCCATTGTTCGGGTTGGGTGGGTCGGGTTCGGGTCAGACCCGCCCAAATCCCACCCCTACCTGGTTGTATCTCACCTCTTTTTGAAGAGGTGCTATGTATGGACTCTATTGAAAATCTTAATAAATGCTCCACCACTCTATAGATTCACCTCCTTTCTACTCGGACCCATTAGCTCTGGGCAACCGTTGGGATTGGTACCCAATTTCAGGGTAGAAAGTGCATGGTTGATACATATGGTGGAATTGGTTTCTTTTTGCGAAAAAAAAAAATGGTAGGCCTTATCTTCTATCACGAAATACAACCTAACAATGCGAGTTTGCACGCGTTCATCTAATCCGTCATCCTAGAAGAGCAATGCCATTCAACTAGACAAAAAGCTTTACATACTCTTTACAGACCCAATCATCGTCTGTTGCCTACAGGTTGGGGCTTAGTTGATTTACTAGTCGGGTTTGGATGCAACGGACGGTTGTGGTCGGGTCTGTAAAGAGTCGGTAAAGGTTTATGTCTGGATGAATAGTATTTTTCATCTTAGACACGTCATTAGGATGTGTTTAGCTGCCGGTCATCAATCCAGCAGTCGTCATCACCAAATCATGAGGCTCAAAGAGGTCCAGAGATCGAAACATGGGAGGGGCAACTTCTATTTATTAATTTCATAAACCTATGATCAACACATCAACGGTCAGAATTGACACAACGGCCTTGAGAGAAAGCTCGATTCACAGTGTCCATACCGGGAAAGCGGAAGTACCACCAGGCCAAGAGCCCGTTGGTTAGCGCGGACATCCGTGTGACCTAACTAACTCCAAAGCTCAGTTACTGAAAACCGCAGAAGAGAGAGATCAACACATCAATCTTTACACAGAATGAAAGAGCCCGTTAGTAAAATAAGATGTCCCCATCTCTGGACCTAAGGCAACATAATGTAGCTTCTAGCATAAACTTAATTAGTACAAAATTTTATTTTTAATTTTTAATTATGAGTACCACTCTGTTGTTAGTGACGATAATGACACTAAATTCACTAATGACATGGCCATTCGAATTGATTAGGAGGGCTGACGGAGATGTGGCGATTGGCATTGGTGGACTGTTCTGGTTCTTGGATCTGCTGATGTACACTCCATAACCACTCAAGAATCTTTGTACCGGACTTCGATTAGCGACTAATCCAGATGAGACTAATCACATCATTATGATTGTTGACGATTACAAACCCAGCCTATCTTGCGAAACTTGCGAACCTTGCCGAGGAGAAGAAGCCAAAGCTAAAGACAGAGACACAGGAGTCCCAATCTCAACCTCAAAGGTCCTATAGGCGCGCATCTACAAGAGCTCTTTTGCCTCATGATATTAGCGTTGTTGTGTTCTTTTCTGAGGTGTATGTTGCGCGAGTGTTTAGAGCTTCATTTGTTTGAAACCCTGTGTCTGTTGCTTGCTCATCTTCAGTATATCCTCACCTCTTTTTTTTAAAATACAATTTACTTACCTTTCCGCCGGAGTTGGCATTGTTAAGTAGTGTAATAAGTAGGGCTGGCAATTTCGGACCCGACACGGCAGACCCAACACGAAGTTAGCGGGTCAGGTCTGGGCTAAACAGGTCAACACGATAGACCCGTTTAATAAACGGGTCGGGTCCGGGTTTAGGGTCTGGGCACGGTTGACCCGAGAAGACATGTTTAAAATTCAACAAGTCGTGTCGGGTCGGGCCTACCCGCAATTCAATACTGTAGTATATAGTATCAGCGGGTCTATCGGGTTAGGTCGGGTCGAGTCGGATTGGGTTGGATCAGGTCAACTGAATAAACCCGTGTGATAAACGGGTCTAACGGGTCTTATCGGGTCTACCGTTTATAAACGGGTCGGGTATGGGTTTAGGATCTAGACACGATTAGTTAAAAGGGTCGGGTTGGGGTCTAGGGGTTTTGGACACGACAAGAACCCAGACCCGACCGGACACGACCCATTGCCACCCCTAGATATAAGGACTGTGAGGACACTATGCTCTACTTTGATATAGGATAGTGTGGCTTGCTTTATCCACACCACCACCACTGACTTAGTTGTCTCAACCTGAGGACCAAATTACTGTGGCTAACAACTGGCCCATCATCCAATTGATTCTGACATCACACTGTGGCTATAATATCGTGTGTGTTATGGTGAGGTTTCATTAAGGAAGGGGAGGCGGCGATAAGGAAGGAGGTGATAAGGAAGGAGAGAAAGGGTGTTGAGTATGGCTCGATTTCCTAAGCATGTGGCAGTGAGTTGTTACTAGGCCGCAGCCACACAGGGGGTGCGCACCACGGTGCGTACCGTGAGATGGTTCACTGGCCAGTTTTGCTCTCTGTTTGAGTAGCACGCACAGTTGGTGCACAACCACTCGACGTTGGGCCCACGGCATGAGTTATTGTTTGGGTTTTTTTTTGGCCCGATGGATGTGGGATTAGTAGAAGAATTTTCTTATTGTATAAAGGAGTGTTTAGGGTTTATTTTGTGAGCACAATTGTGAATCCATTGTGAGTTCTCGAGGGACGATACTTGGTGAAATTCTTTGAGAATAAAAGGCGATCTAGGTGAAGAAGTTTTCAAGTTGAAGTTATGCCTTGTTTGTAATTTCTTTGTTTTTCATAATGGTGGATCGTCTTTGTCCGTAGTTTTCTCTCCCATAAGGGTTTTCATGTAAAATCTATGTCGATCTTCTCTCCGTGTGCTCTTTTTTTTTTTTTTTTTTTTTCAACTATGTGCTTTGTTGCTTCTATTGCTTTGAGTCTGTGTTTTGTGTTCCGCGATTGATCAGTCAAATGATCGATTTGCAATTTATGGTGGCCCACCTATGAAAGTCTAGTCCTAACAAAGGAGAGGTGGTGGCGACGCCGACAAAGGGAAATAGGAAGGAGGGGATGCAGATGGGGTATAAAAGATAGGAGGCATGTGGAGTATGTAATAGAATGATGGACCTCATTTTAAGAGATAGGTTGAAGCCAAAAATGAATCACAACCGTCCGTTATACCCAACCCTCGACCAATGAATTCGAGCCCACCCCGACGGCCATGGAAAAGAAAGGGTTGTTGCTTTAACTTTCGCCTAAAAACTGAAAAAAAAAATCTTAGGTTAATATGTGAGAGGTCCCTGACAACAGATCCATCCCGTAAACAGGTTCCCCTAAAGTTTCTTTTAGCCTAATGTCCCTTCCTTTTTCAGTAAACCTAAAATTACCCTTTCCCTGCTCTCTTCTCCCATCTTTCTTCTTTCATCTCTCTCTCTCTCTCTCGACGCGACCACCGCCGGTGAGGAGGGATGAGATGGGGCTCCGGCTGGTGCACCCCACCCCGACGATAGTCACCTTCGACCGTGCATCACACCACCCCGACGACAGCTATCGCCATTGAGGAGGGAGGAGGTGGGGCTCTGACCGGTGCATCGCACCCCAGCCCAACGGCAACCACCGTCGGTGAGGAGGGAGGAGGTGGGGTTCGACAGTGGTGTGCAGCAGAGGCGAGTAAATCTGGCCTGGTTGGTGTACACTGGTTCGGTGGCATTGCAAAGAAAATATAAAATACAATAGAGGGTATTTTCGTCCACAGGTTTTCAGAGGCCTTACCTTAATCGGTCTCTTTGTTAGGGACAGCTCACTAAGTCCCCCAAAAAAATTTCGTATAAACCGTAATACCGCATAGTTGGCATCACAGATCAATCACAAACGCCTGAGCATCTCTCAGGATGCATCATAGCCACATGATAGCAGCTACCGTGACAGATGCATCACACTCAGCCCGAACTGCACTCGTCGGTTTTCCTGATTTAAACGACTATTGCGAAGAGAGGCGTTGGCTCCGGGGTTTCTAATGGATCCGTGACTCGAGCTAAGATGGTATCACGGTTATACGAAAGTCTTTCTCCGTTTCCCGTTGGACTGGAGTGTCCAAAAACTTGAGAGTGGGCCGTGAAAGCAGGCCCACAGAGTTTGTCGTATTAGGACCCAGTCGTAGACTCGCTCGCACAGTAACAAGGCACAGGCTAAGTGGTCAGTGTGGAGTAATCTATCGTCTCTAATCTCTGTCCTGAATTCCTCTCTATTCCTTGACCCCATCCATGGGATCGGAATTCAATGGTGCAGATTGAATTCCTCTCTATTCCTTCAGTTGGTCGGCCCGGTCGGTGGGCTTGGAATGCATCACAGCCGCACAATGGCTTGCTATCCAAAAGGTGTGCGTGAGACTGTGATGCACGCGGCCCCCACCGTCCGGGGACTGGAGGAGATCCGAACTCAATTTTTAAAGGGGGATTTAGTGAGAGGTCCCTGACAAAAAGATCAGTTTAAGGGGAAGGACAGCAACAAGATGGTGTTGCACCAGGTCCCTTCGAAACCCTCCCCTCCCGTGCTGTCGCCGCCGGACCTAATCTACAGGCCATGGGATGAACCCTAAACCTAACCGAATCCCCGCCGTCGCCTCAGTCGCTCGCGATGTCGAGGTTACTGCCGCTGGAGCTGCTCGTGCCCGCCGCAACTACCGCTGCCGCCAATCGCGCCCACCGCTCGCCGCAGCTGTCGGAGCCGATCGCGCCCGCCACCCCTACCGCTGCCGTCGGAGTCGGTCGAGCCTGCTGCCCACCGCAGCTGCCGGAGCCACTCGTGCCCGCCGCCCTTGCGTTGCTCGGGAGAGAGGGGAGAAGAAGGAAGGGGGGGTTTAGTTTCGGAGCAGGGATCTTAGACTAAACTGATCTTTTGTATATCCTTATGCTAAACCGATATCTTTGTCAGGGACCTTACACACATTAGCGCATTTTAAAAGAGGAACGACGAATTTCGGGGTTTTTGGGTTGTGTTAGGTGGACCTCCTATAATCCCAAGAGATAGGCGGCGTCCAGAATTATATTAATTATTATTTTATTTATATGGTTTCGGATCCTTCTTTCGTTTGTCGGTTAAAGCGACACCCCAACCGCACACATTCTCCTTGGGCCTGTGAGATCACGACCTTCCTTCCCCTCCATCTACCTAAGTGAGTAAGAGATCAAGGACACAGTGAAAGAGATTTTTTTTTTTTTTTTTTGGTACATCAGATGGTGGTCAGTACATTATGGCACTATTAAAAGTATAGCTTGGATCTTCTGGTTTGGATATAGGTCGTTGGAGCCCCAACAAATATAACATTATACCCAAAAAAAAAAAATGATTTACTATTTTTTTAATGAGTATTTTTAAAATTTTGATCTTCAAAAACAAAAATCCCACAAATTTATAAAAAAAAATCACGTCTTCTTTTTTTAGAACCCTCAAGGTGAGGGGGGTTAGGCATGGACCCCAACCGGTTTATTAAGAACTACAAGAAGAAAAAAGTCAGAGGCGATTACATACTACACGAACGTAACTCGAGTTGTTTGTGGTTATACCCATGCACTACTCGACCACAGAACATCGAATTCATTCAATCACTTCATCAACTGAGCGGCGTTTGTTGGAGAAGACTCTAGCGTTACGCTCTCTTCACGCATGCCAAACCACTGCAAGCGCGAGAACATTCCACTCATCTCTTTGCCTCCGTCAAACATGGCTCCTGCGCCAAGAGGTCCACAACACCAGCAGAGTTTGTGGTGGTCGCCCTCGCACACCCACCGCTGCGAGGGTCTTGGTCAAGGGTTTAAATTAGTGATACCGCATAATTCCCCCTGCTCTGTAGTGGCAGGTCTCTCTCATCTTAGTGATGAGATTTTCTATTTGTGGGGTTATTAAAAATCATGATATTTCTCTTGCTTCTATGGCAAGTTTTGATTTTGTGCACAAAGCCTTTTTTGTGCCAAGGCACTAATAGGTGATGTAATGACTACCATGATGGTCTCTTAAAAAAAAATCTTTGTGGGCGATCTCTCGGTGGTGTGCTCCTTTCTTGTAGGGGAATATAACATGTGAATTCCACTTCGCTGGTCTTGATGGGTTTTGAAAACCTGATTTACCTGGTGCCTAATGCAATAACAGGTGTTATCCGCCACTATGGTACTTAAAAAAAAAAAAAACCAATCATTTTCCATATCCCATCCCCCCCCCCCCCCCCCCCCCCCCCTTCTATTTTTTTTTGGTATTCATCATTAAAGGGAGATCACAACAGGATCCCAAGAGGCACCACATGCTGTCGCAAGCGTAAGGGACCACCGCCTGGCAGGAACAAGACCGCCACACAGGCGGGGGAAGTGCCACCATCGGCACACCTACCAAACCTCTAAAAAAAGGGAAACATAAGACGCCACCATCGGCGGAAATAGATCTCACTCACCGATGGGATACACACTAGACCCCAGAACCAAAGGGGAAAAAATACATAAGAAAACATAAACCTCCACAAAAACAACCCAAAAATGTGCATCACCTCCAGCTCCAGCCACAGAGCTATCCAAGAGGAATCGAAGACGAGGTCGCCGCACCGCCGTCAAACCACCACCTCCGCCACACCGCCAGAAACCGCCACTGAATAGAGGAGGCGGACTGGAAACCAACATATCCCAAACCCATGTCAGGTTCGTCCCAAACCCGTTCCACTCAAACTAGTAAAAACCCAAACCCGTTTCATCCCATCCCAATTATGTTTATGCAAGACAAGTCCAAGCTAGTTGTTTATAATTTAAACAAAATTTATTTTCATTAAGAGAAGCAATAAACATTAAGGATGACAACGGTGCGGTTTAAAACCGAAAACTGGTAAACCGAACTGCATATTGCAGTTTTGGTTTACCAAAATATAAAACTGTCGCAGTGCAGTGCGGTTTCGGTGAAGCGGTGCAGTTTCGGTTTTAACCAAAATCGTATAAAACCGCACCGTTTAGACCATACTGCGTATTGCGGTTTTGGTTTACCAAAATATAAAACTGTCGCAGTGCAGTGCGGTTTCGGTGAAGCGGTGCAGTTTCGGTTTTAACCAAAATCGTATAAAACCGCACTGTTTAGACCATACTAGTAATAATCCGTGGTGCACTGCACCGCACCGCATGATGCGATTTCGGTTTTACATAATGGTACACTGTCGCGGGGAGGTGTGATTTCGGTGTGGCAGTTCGGTATTGCGGTGCGGTTTCGGTTTTACCCAAAACCGCACCGTTGCCATCCCTAAATGAATATACCAATCTCTAAATTCATTATAACATAAAACAACAGTTTCATTGTTTTTGTTATATATATATATATATATATATATATATATTGAATGAATTAAACATATGTACTACAATAAAAATGTATAACTTACTATAAGTCTACAACCTATTAAACATCATGAACATATTGATAATTAAATAAGATATGTTCTAGATTCTAGAAATTTTATAAACAAAAGGCATGAGTTGTATTATCTCCTTAAATATAGTATTGGTACAACAAAAGATAGGATACTAGACTATATCCGAGTAAATTATCAAACATTTAAAAAAATAACATATATGTAATCGGTTGGGTCGGGTCAGGGAAGGCTAATTCCGACTCCGTTCCAAACCCGATCGGGTTTAGTTCACAAAAATCCGTCCAAACCCAACTACTTCCATCCCAAACCCAACTCAATAGGGTCGGATCGGGATCAGGTTTTCCATTTAGCATGTCCCGTTGCCATCCCTGGTTTGCCCAAACGCCTAAATTAAATTTTCACTAACTTAATAATAACAAACAACACTTGGGTATTAATTGATTGCCAAGTCCTAACAGAGAAAATACAAGGGTACGGCATTAGCCTGATCATGTGTACGGAGTCTCGACCCAAAAAAACAAACCGCCATCGGCACTTGTGCTGTAATATTACATGCAAGATAAGTTCTGAATTTTGATCTATGTTCTACTTTATATACCAACAGAGTAATAATAAAGAGATAGAGAGGGAGAAAGAGATGCTTAGTGATACATCTGGATCGTTCACTAAAAAGTAGGGAGCCGTCCGATCTAAACTTTACAACGAACCGCTATCCATGCATATCACCCATATTCTTTTTACACATCATCAAACTGCTCTCTTTCTCCTTACGCATTCAGGAGCGATTCAAATGCATCATTGAGCATCTGGAGCGTTCCCTTGCTGGAGCAAATTTTTTTTCCGAAAAACCTATGTGATGCACCAAATGCGGTCACCCATCAAAGTTTTGAGAGCTCACGATAACAACTTTTTAATATAATTATCCTTTTTTAATCATTTTAAATAAGTATTTCCACGTATTTGAACTTAGTAATATAGATAAATAAATATAAGATAGGAGAAAATTACATGATTATCTAAATAATAAAAGGTAAGATCTTTTTATCAATGTGTATGACAAAAGTGCTAATCATTGGATGGAGGGGATCCAACGGCTAATACCCCACTCAAGGTCACCCGCATCACCTGAATTTCACCCTAGTTTATTTAATGTATGTTATGAAGCTATATAACATAAAAAAACAATATAACTAATTAGATAAATGATGATGATATGGTTGGTACCTATCCATAGATTTTTGCACTAGATATTTCAACCCCCTATGGGCTCCATCCACTTCCTCCCTTTATTCTCACAGTTGTTTCCAATCATCTGATAAATTCTTAGGACTATGATTGTACCCCAGTGGTTAACCCGATTATTTCTCTCTCGGGTGGTCGCAGGGTCGAATCTCGGGCTTTTCTTGCTGCGTGTGGAGTATAAATTAAGTGGTGCATGCGCATGTGGGCAGGAACAAGGCTCGATCTTTGGCCTTATCTTAAAAATAAATGTGTGTTCATGCAGCTCGTAGGCTTCAAATCATGGCCACTCTAGCTAAATAGAATAGGTGCGCCATCTTCTAAAAAAACAAAGGGGGGGGGGGGGGGGGGGGGGGACTTAGTCAAAAAGTCATTTTAAAAAAATCCTTTTAAACTAAAGGACAAACAATATTTTGGTTTTACATCAGGTCCCTCCCGAAATATCATATTACAGCAAGTCCCCCTCTTTACTTTTCAAACTGTTCAAATGATAAAAATACACCTACACATGACTGTACATGAAAGCATTTAGTATCTAAATATATTGACACAAAACACTATAGTAATGGTTACTCTTTGCGGGTAGATTGTCACTCTTGCTACAATGAAATCACTGCACAGAAGGAAAAAAAATTAAGCAAGATTTATCAAAAAATAATAATAATTGCTACGGTGGTTTCACTGTAGCAAAGAGTAACAATCTGCAACATAAAGAGTAACAATCTCCGACGCAAAGAGCAACAATCTGCGCAGATTGTTACTGTACGCTACGTTGATTTCACTATAGCAAGAGTAACAAGAGTAATCATTGCTTTATACCCATGTGTCTGGATTCTATACACTTTTCTGTGCAGCCATGTGTAGTGAAAAATGGGTACAGTAAAAATATTTATCGCCCATGGATCTTAGCCACAACCAAAATGTTGTAAGTCCTTCTCCTACTATCATACCTATTGCAAGGACCTTAGCCACATTACCCAAAAAAAATTTATCATCAATACTTCTTAGTAATGAAGAGACCACCCAATCAAAAGGAGGACACAAACACCACCTCTCCATCAAATGCCCATGAGCTTCCTATCATCAATGCCATTAATTAAAGAGGAGTGATTCTATAAGGTGTGCCATACCATGAGGTGACATGCATTGATGCATCTACAGCCATCAGATTCACCTGTCAGTTTGCCGGCCATCAGACGGCTGTGATGAACCGGAGCAGCCCTCCTAAAGTACTTATTAAGGCAAACCGTTGCTTGTATTTAAAGATAGTTACTTCTCTGCACCCCATCACTCTTTCCATTTAAAACTGAGAGCACCCCACCCCTCTCTCCCAAACCAATTAACCCCGCGAAACAGGCGCTCTCTCTCCTCTCTCTCTCTCTCCTCTCTCTCTCTCTCTCTAAACCCCAGAGCTTGCGATTTCTGGAGCTGGGTTGTTGGGTTCCATTGCGACATCCATGGGCAACCCGCCGGACTTCTACGAGGTGCTCGACATCCCCAAGGACTCCACCTCGCAAGAGATCCGCAGAGCCTACAGAGCCCTCGTCAAGAAATGGCACCCCGACAAGCACCCCCCCTCCTCCAAGCCCGAAGCCGAGGCGCGGTTCAAGGCCATCACCCAAGCCTACGAGGTTCCCAATCCCGCCGCCGCCGCGGCCGCCGCCTTATTCTAACCCCCACCTCCATTTCCAATCTCACAACCCCTCCAATCCAATCCGTCTTTCTCTTTGGTGTGGATGTTTGTAGGCCCTCCATGACCAGCCGTACAGGAGCATGTTCGGCGTCTACAATGAGGTCGGCGGCGGCGGCGGCGGAGAGGGAGGAGGAGGGTCGAACAACAGGGCGCCCCCGTCCCCGGGGCCGAGGACCGGGTCGTTCCCGCACCCCAGAAGGGACTTCAAGGATGTCTACTACTCGACGCCGCCGCCGGTGTTCCCCTTCTCCGGCTCGCAGCGGACGAAACCCCCTGCCGTGGAGAAGAAGCTTGAGTGCACCCTGGAGGAGCTCTGCCGCGGTTGCAAGAAGGAGATCAAGTTTACCAGAGACATCGTCACCAAGGACGGGTACGCCGTGTATTCCTAGTCTAATTGTAAATTCTAAAAAGTAATTGGGTCTCATTGGAAATTGATAAGGGTATTTTCAAAATACAATTTGACGGCAGAGGAGGTTAAATGCAAATTCAGCATAGTTCAGGGATCAAATTGTTTTAAAAAAAAGGTGTAGGGACCTATATGAAATAAGCTGTATAGTTGAGAGGACGCTTTTGTAATTTTCCCTTTTTTAATTTAGGTACTAGTCAAAACTTGGTAGAACACCTTGACAAAGCACTGCCTGTGGTTACAAATGTCACAATGAGATGAAGCTAACAAGAATAAGAGTTGCTTGCGTATGGAAACTACCTGAAAATCCTGAGGAAGAAGACAGCTTCAATATATAATAAATAAAAATAATTCCGTTGCCGGGTCTTTTTTATTATTTTTTACATCGGCGGGTGTCCCAAAACCTTTCAGGCAATGACCTACTTCGCGCTCGGACTAATCCCTACGAGGATGAAACCCGACCCACTCAGAATTTTTCACCTCATTTCCAAGTAAAACTGAAACCGCACCATGCGGAGCAGTACACCATGGTTTATCATTAGAATGTCTTAAACGGTGAGGTTTTATACGGTTTTGATCAAAACCGAAACCGCACCGCTATACCGAAACCGAAAATCAAAACCGCACCGTGACGGTTTTATATTTTGGCAAACCAAACCGTACTATACGGTACGATTGACTGTGGTTTTCGGTTTTAAACTGCGGTTTTCGGTTTTAAATCACACCGTTGTCATCTCTATGCACAAAGTTTCGAGTTAAGTAAGAATGTAGGCTCTAGAGTTGCCATCCATGAAAGTGGTCCTCTAGGCTCTAGAGTTGCAGGTGGGATTCATACCTATGTGATGCTGGTGGCTACAATTGAAAGTAATAACTAGATAGGGACTTGTAAGTTCTTCGATCAATGGAGGATGGCATCATTTCCCACATCCTTTTCTTTTTCTTTTCTCGGTCGGGGATCCAAAACCTAGCAATCATGATTCTTGTCTGAAATCTAACTTAGGTTTAACTTCAAGTGGTAGAATTAATTAACTCAGAGAATTAAGTTATTTTGAGATTAAGATTCTCTGAGCAAATGAATGTGGTGTCTTTGATCTAAGAATCAGTGATCTTCCCTCTCTCGGCAGGTTGATTGTTAAGAAGCAGGAGGCGCAGACGATCAAGGTGAAACCAGGGTGGAAGAAGGGGACGAAGATCACGTTCGAAGGCATGGGCGACGAGCGGCCAGGGTGCTTCCCCGCCGACGTCGTCTACCTGATTGCGGAGAAGGAGCACCCCACCTTCAAGAGGGTGGGCAATGACCTGGTGCTGAAGGTGGAGGTCCCCCTCGTGAACGCCCTCGTGGGCTGGACCTTCTCCTTCCGCCTCCTCATGGGCGAGAAGATGAGCTGCTCGCTCCACGATGAGATCGTCTACCCGGGATACGAGAAGCTCGTCCGAGGCCACGGCATGCCCGTGGCCAACGAGAAAGGGGCGAGGGGAGACCTGAGGATCAAATTCAGCATCGTTTTTCCGAAGCAGCTGAGCGCGGAGCAGCGCGCGACGATCAGGGAGGTTCTGAAGGACAGCACTTGATCCTAAACCTGGTCATGTTGTCCCCCCTTCAATCTTATCATTGTTGATATCCAAATCCCCAGCATTGAAGCTTACTAGGTAAATAGAGAAGTGTTTAGTAGTCACCCATGTTGATATACAGGCAAAATGGTTTGTCTTTCCCTTAGTTATTAAGTGAGGAGTGCTAAGGGTTTTGCTGTGTTATGCAAAATCTTACTGAAACCCTTGCAGCTGAAGGGGCCTTTGAGTGGCTCCATCTATGTTGGTTCATTATTGTGAGTAATGTGTTGGAATGTTATGATGTTCTCTCTTGCATCAAGTATGCTTCCTCAGTTTTAAAGGTTTACTACAGGAATATTTGAATGCTTGCCAACTCCCATGACCCCTCTGCAATCCTTTTGTTCTTCCCCACCTTTTAGGGCAAGATGTTTTGCTTTTCTTGCAATCCTTTTTTTTTTTTTTGTTCTTCCCCAACTTTTAGGGCAAGATGTTTAGCACATGGTATCAAATATAGGGCCGCTCCAGGAGCATCTCTCGAGTGGCTCTGCCGCGCCCGCTGATGCCTCTCTTCGCGTGCGGATAGGTCCTCGTTAAAACACGCTTTGTGGACAAACGGGTGTTAGAGGTTAGTCCTATATCAGTAATGGGAGCAGAGATCGTTATCTTCATATACCCAATGTGCTATCCTCTCTCCATAAGGTCGACCTCTCCCTTCAAGAGGTTGACCTTTTAGAGCACTCGGGTGTTGGATGTTGTCACATGACACCCGAAGTGCTCCATGACAAGGCACAATCGGGCGACACTGCACCCGAAATGTTACAATAGACTGACATTATACATAAAGGAGAGACAATAATCTCCACTCCGACTATCGATGTTGGACTAACCGTTAAAACACTTTAGTTCTTCCCTACCTTTTAGGTGAATGTTTTGTGTTTCTTACAATCCTTTTTGTTCTTCTCCACCTTTTAGGGCAAGATGCTTTGCTTTCTCCCAAGAAAAGCTAAACCCTAGTCTTGTTGGGTTGAGATACCATTAGGCTAACATCTAATGAGCAAAGCTAGCTACTCTTCTCACCAGCAGCCAGCTGGTAATGGAGATACCTCTCTCTCTCTCTCTCTCTCTCTCTCTCTCTCTCTCTCTCTCTCTCATCGTCGCCACCAGCTCTCAATAAAGCTGCTTGCATCACAAAAATGATAATTGCCGGCATCGGCTTACCCCATATTGGTACAACAACCGATATCATTTTCAACCATTACACACATGCCTGTTTGTTAAAAAAGAGCAGGATACCCACAACTTATCACCCAAAAGAGCATCACAACTGACACCCTACTCTTAGATCACCAGTAGGATGGCCCGCGAAAGACTTTATCATTACGTGTCCGCCAAATCTGCCATATACTAGCCAAAGCCAGTACATCCCAAGCCCGCATGAGCGAGCCGCCAACTCGTTTACAACGCCATCTGGTCCACAACGAGAACAATGATGCAGCTTATAAAGATACTTTTGTTTATAAACCTTCTATTTCCATGAAGAACAAACCCTTCTGATTGGTCCATAAATATCCCCTCTTCAAACTCTCCATTTAGAAAACTTTTTTTTTTTTTTTTTGCAATTTTCGATTTAGAAAACCTGATGCACAATCAGGTTGTGTATAATTACCAAAGCAACCACCAGCCTCATTGTAGCGATTCTCGCCATTGGAGCATAGCTATCAAAATAAGTCGGAACCTTCGTTTAATTCGTACCTACTGGCAAACAAACGGGATTATATACGTCGATGATACCAACCGACTTAAGTTTTTCCTGAAACATCCATTTACATCGAATTGTTTTGCACTTGGGCAGGAGATTTTGTAGTGTCCAAGAACTGTTTGAATGCATTCCATCCTCTATAACTTCTTCGGTTGGTTTCCACCGATCGAGTACTAAAGCTCTATCCTGCTTCTGTTCGATCAAATCGAAATAGTGGCTTGGCTGTAATCTCTCATCTTTTCTTTGCGGATGATCTGCTTATCTTCTCTAATTGAGTAATTTGTCATCAAACAGGCCAAGACCGACCCAACCGGAGCTCAAGATGAGCTCAGAAAGATGAACCCAGTTGGGTGCCTCGAGTCGTGTTAGATGCTCGGCTGGGTTTAGGTCACAAACAAAGGATTCCATACCTCGGGCTGAGACTGGGTTAACTCCTGACCTGACCCGACCGCCCGAGTTGCACCTTCACATGATCCACCTACATCCAAATTCTTCTTAACAGAACAACATCTAATATGTGGAGCAATTCACCAAATTACGGAGATATGGAATGATGTTCTTTTAATAAAAGCATCAGAGTATCGGCAAAAAAAAAAAAAATGCAATCCAGTTGAGCTCACAGGGGCAGTATTTTATTGCATAAAGAGCAGCAGCAGGCTTGGGAGGAGTTACATACAAAGGACTATATAGAGAACCGTCAGGTTTTTTTTTTTTTTTTCTTTGAAGCCTAGAGATGTGTTCATGTAGAGCGGGCACCGTGGGTCCGCGAAGCCCAGATTCCGAAAACAAGAAACCAAAAGACGAACAGGATAGCCCAGTAGCGTGCCGGCCCATACTTAATTTTGGATAGAACAACCTGTTACTCGTGAAGGAGCACATAAAAAAAAAAGAGGCAAATTCTTCATTATTATCTTGCAGAGCGAGATCCAATACAAAAATCAAGGCACTGAAGAATGTGAGAAGATCAACCACAATCTGAAATGTTGAAAAGAACCAAGATAATTCACAAACTTTGACACCCTTCAGGCTTCATCTTATATACAATGAAAGTTGATTTCACAATAGCATTTGATAGGGAAAGAATAGATCTTGATAAATAAATAAAAAGCTGGAAATTCGAGCGTGTGTATGGAAAGTCCTCCACCCCCAACCCATAATCCCCAAATACAAATCAAGCCCAAGGAGGGGAATAGAGGACCTTGATCTCGTCCACTTCGAGTTCGCCTCTACATGGTGGAAAAAAACATTGAGAAGGCTGCAATAGGTGACCTCTGTTCTGATCGGATTAAGGACTAAATATGTTTGGTTGTTGGATGCGTTATGAGAGGCCCATGACCTCGGCATTAAGTGGAGAGGCCGGTGCCGCCTCGGGTTTAGGTTTTCTTGTGGAAATTAAGCATGGTGTGGGAATCTGGAGAAAGGCATCAAGCATGCATTCTGGACATGCCCCATAGCTCGGGGTCGAAAGTATTGGAGTGGAGTACAGCGTCTCACCCGGCTAAATTTCTATCGCTTGGACTTGTAACAATTGCACTCTAGAACGGTGGAGTGTTCTACCAACCCATTGCCCAATGAGGTTCTGGTACTGTCCATGTGGCAATTATGAAAGGCCAGGTGTGCCTAACTATTTGGTGGTCAGGTTAACGCCTACCATTTGATTGCGAAGCAGGGGATCATGATCATTAATCAGTTTGTTGATTCTTACAAGAGTAGCATGAAGGCTAAGGAAGGATTGGCTGGGGCTCAGTTCTTCATGTGGATGGACGGATCCTTCAATTCCTCGGAGAAGATATCGAGTTGGGCGTGGGTGTTGTCTACCACCACGGGTGTAGTGTGTGTGGCAGGCTTGCAGCTTCTTTTCACTGTCGGGTGGACTCCCCACTTAAGGCTAAGCTTTGGGCAATCCATGGATCTCTAGAAGAGCTTGCCAAATGATCGTACAGTAAGGTGATTCTCCTTACAAATGCTTCTAGGGCGAGAGATGCACTTGTACTTGGTTTGGGGTGCACGGAAGACATTTACTCGATTATTCGGTCGTATTTACAGAATTGGGCCAAATTGGATGCGATAATCTTGACGTGGGTTCAACGTGAGGTAAATAGTGCAGTCCACTGGTTGGCACTGGAAGCTAGAGTGTTTGGATCCGAGGGATACTAGGAACATGGGATCCCTTCTACAATTTTTGCCCTCGTGTCGGAGGACCTCCGGGTCATGATGGAATGACCACCCTGTCTGATGTACCAAAAACAAAAAAGAACTAGGTTGAGCGCAAGAAAGGCTCCTACATCAACTCAGATCTCTCCATAACAACAAGGTCACATACAGGAGAGGTTAGCTCTTAAACTTTCATCCCACCTCAAATGCCGAACCTGATTTTGATCTAATTGAAAATCACCCAAGGGGGCCAGTAGACTTGCTTCCTCGATGTTACCGAAGCCAAGGGCAAGGGAAAAGCAGGTTCGAGGACTTGTTCTTTTTCACAAAGGCCTAATTTGTCTTTCATTTCATTGAGATCGTCTAAGGGTCCCCTTGATGCAAACCATGCCAACGGCAAAGAGAGTTTTGAGAACTTTTTTCCTTTTGTAAAGACTCAATTTGCCAAGGCAACTCTCTGGACACTGGTACCATTGTCTTTCTAGTGGATCGTTTTCACCTCCGGAATCACGATCCCGGTGTGATTTTTCCCTTTGGGGTTTCCACGTAAAAATACTATTGTGTTTTACTTTAATGCTTAAACCTTGAATGTTTTAATCATTGAGCATGTAATTTGCCTCCTATGTCCTCACCTTTGTTTGAGCCTTTGAGAGGAAAAGAGAGCACCTTCCATTGCATCTAATTGAATATATTAAATGCGCGTTTGGTAGTGAACGACTATAAGAAGATTTAAAATAGTAACCCATCGGCTTATATGCATTGTGCCACAAACGCAGGCGATCATGTGCGAAAATTTTATTAGGTCAAGTATTCACTCCGCGCTCCGGGAACCTCCCTATTGGATCCCCTCTTTAGGGAATTTCAATCCTGACCACACAATAGGACAACAAAAAGGTGTTAGTGATTGTTAGTAATAGTGTATATTGTTCAGATACACATACCCGTAGATTACCTGTATAGGATACCCCTTTTTCTTTCTTGTATCTTCCCATATATATTTGGCCCTTGGCCTAATGAGAGGCATTGATTGATTGACTCTCCCCAAAAACCCTAGCCTCGCAAATCTGTCACATGGTATCAGAGCGTTGATCCTCACCAAAGGCGTCACTGCCCCGTCGCCGGATCTTCTCCTCTCCAGATCCGGCTCTAGATCTCGCCGGATCTACCTCGCCGGAGCTGCCACTGCCTCGCCGAATTTGTTCCTCTCTCGTGCAGATCAGAGCTCTCCTCTTCTCGCCGGAGCGCTCCTTCTCTCGCCGGAGCTCTCCTCGCAGATCTTGCAACCTGCCGCAGAGATCAGATCTAGTCCAGATCTGGGAGATATGGACCTCTCAATATCCAGATCTGAGCTCCTCTGAGATCTTGCGACCGGATCTGTTCTCCTCATCCCAGATTTGAGCTCTCTGCGCCACAGTCGGCTTCTTCTCTCCAGATCTGAGCTCCCTGCGCCACAGCCCGGCTTCTTCTCTCCAGATCCGAGCTCCCTACGCCACAGCCGACAGCCGACCGGCTCCTCTCGGCCCGGCTTCTTCCCTACGCCACAGCCAACGGTCGTCGATCACCTCATCCCAGATTTCGGGACCCTCCTCGTCGGCAGCGTCGTAGCCTACTCGCCGGAACCCTGTAATCCGGTCAGATCCGGTCGGCCGTCGAGACCATCAGATCCGGCCGTCGAGACCATCAGATCTCGTTGGGATCCGACGCAGCACATAAGCGAGGAATAGAGACCCGATGCAGATCCAATAGCTTAACTGATCCTTGCAGTCCAGCCGGCCTCCTACGCACCAACTGCTCGCACCCTCCTCCTCAGTTCGGCGACCTACGACCATGCGATCTGGACGCCGATCTCCTTACATCAGGATTCATCTCTGTTTGCATTGACCCACTCCGGCACCGAGTGAGCCGCCATGGCCGACCCCTCCAGCTACAGTCCCGCTACAGTCTCGGCTGCCTCTTTTACCTCTGCTTCTGATCGTGATCGGTTTGTGTGCACTCATTGCCACAAACCAGGTCATGTTGTCACCACATGTTAGAAGTTGCATCCCGAGAAGAGGCAAGGACCCCGAGGACGTGGTCGACCCGTTGGCTCTACTGCTGTTGCTGCTGCTCCGTCCTCTCCTTGCACGGTTCCGTCCTCACCCTGGAGCTCCTTGGACGGTCCTGCCACTACTCAGCTCCTTCAGCAGCAGCTTGCACAGCTCCAGTTCCGCCTAGATCAGCAGGCGAGCTTTCGCTCTGCCGAGGCTTCCAGCGCCTCTAGTTCCTCTGCTCACCTTGCCACTCCCGGTACCTTCGCTACTTGGATTCTGGACTCTGGGGCCTCCCATCACATAACTTTCAATGCTTCCCTGCTTACCAATTGCAGACCGGCACCGCACATCCCGTCGATACATACTGTCGATGGCTCTTCTTTAGCCATCTCGCAGTGTGGATCGATTACCGCCACCACAGAGCCGAGCGGTCGTCTCTCTTTACCTACTGTGTTGCATGTCCCCCAGCTTCGCATGCAGCTCATCTCTATTAGCAGCCTTTGTGACTCCGGGTATGTTGTGACTTTTTCCCCCTTTTATTGTGTTGTGCAGGATCCACGTACCGGACAGGTGATTGGCGCTGGTCGTAGGTCAGGCGGGCTGTACCACCTCGATCATCTCCATCTTCCCCTTATTCCCCCTTCTGGCGTCTGTAGTTTAGCTTCTTCCGATGCCGACTTATGGCACCGAAGACTTGGCCACATTTCTGAGTCTCGACTTAAGAGCTTAATCCAGACTGGAGCTCTAGGTCATTGCTCCTTTTCTTCTTTATCTACATGTACAGGTTGCAAGCTTGCCAAAGCTACAGCCTTACCTTTTCCTTCTAGTACCTCTCAGAGTTCTGCTCCCTTTGACCTAGTGCACTCCGATATCTGGGGTCCTGCACCTCTTCCTTCGATGTGTGACTATCGCTACTATATCTCTTTCATTGATGACTTCAGCCGATACACTTGGGTATACCTTCTTCAGAACCGCTCTGAGGTTCCTCAGGTTTACCAGATCTTCACCTCGATGGTCCACACACAGTTCGGTTGTCGCATCAAGACCTTTCGGTTTGATTGCACCCTCGAGTATCTCTCTACTGCTATGCGGACACTTCTTCAGTCCCATGGGACTCTATTCCAGCACTCCTGTCCTCACACACACGAGCAAAGCGGAGTAGCCGAGAGGAAGCACCGTCATATCCTTGAGACGTCGCGTGCTCTTCTTCTTTCTGCTTCCGTTCCACGCACTTTCTGGGCTGAGGCTGTCTTGACCTCAGTCAACCTCATCAACATCACCCCTTCGTCTGTTCTCCCGGGTGGTGCATCTCCCCACGAGCGTCTTTTCTCTTCCCCTCCTGACTACAGTCTGCTTCGTACCTTCGGGTGCACCTGTTTCGTTCTCCTTCCGCCCCATGAGCGCACGAAGTTGTCCGAACGTGAAGTTAAATGCATCCTCCGAGGAATCAGCGCCGAGCACAAGGGTTATCGTTGCTATGACCCATTGACTCGTCGCCTTCGCATCTCTCGACAAGTCTCCTTCGTCGAGGATGCCCCTTACTACTCCGCAGCTCAGGACCTTACCTTCTTGGAGACTCCTACTCTGTCTCCGACTCTCGAGCCTCTTCTATCACCCCTTTCACCCAGCTCTACTTCTCCCCCTGTTTCTAGTTATTCTTCCACGGAGTCTTCCTCTGTCCCCTCCTCTCCTCCGTCACCGATTGCTTCCGTAGGTCTTCCTCATACTCCCGATGTCTCTGGTACTCCGCCTGCTACGCCCAGTCCGACGTCGCCGGTCGTGGATCCTTGCCCGCCGCCCCGCTACCCTCAGCGCGAACACCACCCACCTGATCGCTTCAGCTTTAGCTCTGGCCCACCTGACCGTTTTGGTTTTGCCACGGTCACCTCCTACTCGCCTCAGTTTACAGCCTTTCTTACAGCCCTTCACACAGACCAGGAGCCTCGGTCGTACCGGGAGGCCGTCCAGTCCCCTCAGTGGCGACAGGCTATGAGCGAGGAATTTCAGGCATTTGAGCAGACTCAGACTTGGGATATCGTCCCCCTTCCTGTTGGTATTGAGCCTGTCAGTTGCCGGTGGGTCTACAAGGTCAAGCGGAGACCTGATGGTTCCATCGAGCGGCACAAGGCTCGGTTGGTGGCTCGTGGCTTCACTCAGGCATACGGAATAGACTACGAGGAGACTTTCGCACCTGTAGCTCAGATGACCTCCGTTCGTGCATTCTGGCAGTTGCAGCAGTCCGTCGATGGCCTCTTCTCCAGATGGACGTGAAGAATGCATTTCTCCATGGTGATCTTTCAGAGGTCGTCTACATGCAGCCACCCCCTGGTTTGCATACTCCTCCTCAGCATGTTTGTCGCCTCTGTCGAGCTATCTACGGGCTCAAGCAAGCCTCTCGAGCTTGGTTTGAGTGTTTCCGACGAGCCGTCACCGAGATCGGCTATGTTGAGAGCTCGCAGGACCACTCGCTTTTTGTGCGGTCATCTCCTCAGGGCAGGGCGATTCTCCTATTATACGTTGACGACATGATCATCACAGGTGATGACTCCGCTGCCATCATTTCCCTTCAGCAGCATCTTCGGCGCCGGTTCCAGATGAAGGATTTAGGTCCTCTTCGCTACTTCCTTGGGCTAGAGATCGCCCACAGTGAGCGAGGGATTCTGCTATCTCAGCAGAAGTACACAGCCGGCATACTCAGTCGAGTTGCACTTTCCGATGATCGCTCTGCTGTCACCCCTCTCGAGCTTCACGTGAAGCTCCGTCCCACCGATGGTGAGCCTCTCTCAGATCCTACTCGGTATCGACAGATCGTTGGTCAGTTGGTTTACCTCTGCATCACTAGGACCGACATTGCTCACGCCGTTAGCATCGTCAGCCAGTTTGTCGAAGCCTCCCGCTCTGCTCACTACGCTGCCCTTCTTCGACTTCTTCGTTATCTCCGAGGCACTATCACGCGGTCGCTCTTCCTATCATCGACTTCTCCTCTGGTCCTACGTGCCTACTCGGATGCTGACTGGGCTGGTGACCCGACCACTCGTCGATCGACTACCGGGTATTGCTTGTTTCTTGGAGATTCTCTCATATCATGGCGCAGCAAGAAGCAGAGCGTTGTCTCTCTATCTAGTACTGAAGCAGAGTTTCGAGCTATGGCCTCTACTACCAAAGAGATCGTTCACTTGCGACGTCTTCTCGAAGATCTAGGGGTTGAGATCTTTGGACCTACAGCCCTTCACTGTGACAACCGGAGCGCAATACAGATTGTCACCAACCCGGTCTTCCACGAGAGGACGAAGCACATCGAGCGCGATTGCTACTACTCTCGTCAGGAGTATGACGCCGGGACCATCTCTCTCCCCTTTGTTTCCTCTGGAGATCAGATCGCTGACTTCTTGTTAGTGATTGTTAGTAATAGTGTATATTGTTCAGATACACATACCCGTAGATTACCTGTATAGGATACTCCTTTGTCTTTCTTGTATCTTCCCATATATATTTGGCCCTTGGCCTAATGAGAGGCATTGATTGATTGACTCTCCCCAAAAACCCTAGCCTCGCAAATCTGTCACAAAAGGAAAAGAAAAGTGATAAATAACTTCCCTAAACTACCCATGACTCGATTCTAAAGAGAAATAGATTAAATATGAAGGAGTGAGAGAGCTGCAGTGACTTGCGTTACGAGAAACAATGGGTGAGAAGAGAAGTCGTGGTTTCCTATTCTTACATAAATAGGGATGGCAGCTTCTCTTAATCAATTTTCTCTCTTTCCAATTTACCCCTACATAAATGGCATAAAATGACAACTTCAAAAAAACACTAAGATGAAAATAAAGAAGTTCCTACAACTGGAAAATAAAGAAGTTCCTACAACTAAAACAAACTGCGAAAGACCCGTCCTAATTCTGCAAACTTCAATTTAGTCTTGAAAGTTACTCTGATTAGATCCCAATTCTCAACACTTAATTTTTGCTTCCAAATTGTCCCAATCTTTAATGCATCAATTACTACCAATAGAGAGGACTCATGTCGATGAATTTGCTTGATTTTTCTTCTATAGATGTTTTGGAGTTATCTTAATGAGATTGGAATGTGATCCATTGGCATCAGTGAAGAAACATGTTGATATTAGCTCTCATTTTGCCAGCTCATCCAAGGCCTTCCAAAATAGTACGTGCAGCACTCATATGCACAATCTCGCAGCAAACATGTTTGCCATTGTACCTCAGGTCCATTTCTAGGCTCGTTTCTATGCCTATGGCACAAAGTTCAAACAACACAATGTTTGGCATTGGATTCGCGTTGTGCTCGCAGCTCTTCTTTAGGCACGGTATGCTCAAGCATCAATTTTTCAGAGCAACAAAAAGCAACTCCCAAGGAACATGCGACTCATCGGTGATCAGTGCCACCTGCGGGCGACCACAAGTCGTCGGCCATCGTCGCCTACCGTCGCCACCGCCACTGGCGACCACTGTCGCCTGACAATCGGCCCACTGTTGACAACCACTGCTGGTCACCACCGCCCGCCAGTGTCACTGTCGGCACCACCACTACAACCGATGTTGCTGGTCCGCCCAACCACTGGCTCGTCATGGCCACGGGCACCGGGACCACCATCAGCTCTCCACCACAATTGTCGATGCCCGCCGATGACCACCACTGGTCGCCATCATCCGTTGCCACCATCGTCGCCATTACAACCGAGGCACCACCAGCGACCCGCCACCACTGACCATCGTTGGTCACCAGTCACCACCGCCTGGCACCATCATTGTCACCACCACAATTAGTGACACCACCATCGGCCCACCACTATCGCCCGACCACTGGCCCGCTACGACCACCGACATTGCCGTCGTTAACCACCGACATTGCCGTCAACGACCACCGCCACACGCACCGCCACACGATCGTCACGTTGTTAGCAACCACCGTCGGTCACCGCCACCTGTCGCCGATACCACCACTGGCCCGCCATCGTCACCGGTGACGCTCATGCTAATGGAACCTGTTGTCGCCTATTGCCATCGACTACCGCCTGTCGTCGATAACACAGGGACACCACCGCAGCCATTGGCCACTACCGATCATTGCCTCCCACCGTCAGGATACAATACGATATTTCTTTTTTTGTGTCTTAAAAACTAGGTTCGTCACAGTTTTTGTGCCTTTTTTTTGTCCAGTTTTTGTGCCTTATGCTAATCATTGTTCTCAGGTAGGGTTGTGCCAGCCACACCCACATCTATAGGGCTATTTTGTCATCCAAAAATTACATGTGGGTGGGTGGGTACGTCTATTGTGTGTGTGCGTGCGTGTGTGGTGGCCATAGTAGGTTTAAACGATTGTGGAGTTCATACTGATGCATTATGCATTTTTGTGCACCCCATTCATTCACCCTTTTCTTCTTTTGTTCCTTCTCTCTATTTTTTTCTTCATCGGCTATATATCACATATTCATATTAAATCTTTTGTTTTATACATTTTTTCCATAAATGATATAATTGTCACGAGTGATTCCATCTTTTGAGGCTCATCTTGGCCTCTGTTAGGTTAAATCTTCAACCATATTGGTAACAAATGAACTTTTAGGGTGATCGCTCTATATAATCTTTTAACCTCTTTTTGAGTCCGCTGAACAAATCTGGACACTGTTTTATCTGATATCCTTTTCTAACTTTACTTTTGCTCCAATCCCTCAAAATTATATATTGAAACTCCAAATAATTCGTAAAATGTACTTTATCGTTGTTCCATAGTAGTTTAGTTTCTATTACCAGCATAGCGACATGGAATGCAAATAGAGGAATATCCAGAAATCCTGTGTTGGTAGAAGTCATGGATATGCTCACAGTAGATGGCAAAAAATCTCTAATCTTTCTCTATAATCCTAGTCTCCTAACAAGTTTAGCTTCATTATGACTTTCTAGTGTACAATCTACGAGGATTCATCAAAAATCTTTTGTTGTCTAAAAACTGAAAATCATTTTTGGCTTGCAGAATTAGAGTTGATTGAGTAATTTCACTGCCAACATAATTCTTAAGTCCTAGGCTCGTATTTAAAATGAAGCCTCCACTTAAGAAGCAATAATAGATAATCAACAAAGTACATGCTCAAATGGCACACACTTTGTGCCTTGACTTGTACCAGCATTCCACAGTAGCTGATATTCATTCATGACCTAACTTACTACTCCAGCTATGAAATATAATTATGAATTAGGAGAAAATAAACTTATTTAAGCTCTAATCATGATTATGTGCATGGACTAAAAGGAAAATACAATAGATTGATTGTGTGTGTGTGGACTAAAAGGAAAAGGCAATAGATTTAATAATTGGAGACCGACTAAAAGATGTATCAAACTTTTCATGAACAAAGATAAAAGAACAATTTACCTATAATAGATGTATCAAACTTTTCATGAACAAAGATAAAAGAACAATTTACCTATAATAGATGTATCAAACTTTTCATGAACAAAGATAAAAGAACAATTTACCTATAACAGGAGGAAGGAGTTTCTGATTACTTACAAATCTAAGGAAGATTACAACGGTCAAAGCACATATGCCTCCAAGAAGAATATGAAGACCACTTTTTGCAGTTTTCTGCAATAAAAAAAAATTGTCAAGTTTCATAAATGGCATCGAAAAATCATCCAAACTTTGTACGAAAAATCCAACTAAGGATACTGGAATGGAATAATATTCTAGTAGCACAATAGACACATTTTAATTCTCTAAATGTTCTTTCAGCTATTATGGGCCATTTTCTTTCCTAAAAATGGGTGATTTAGCTGAAATGTAGTTTGGAAAACACTATTTGCTAAATAGGTGATGTATTGATGCTAAAAATGTGGTTTTAAAGTACATTATATGTAATTTCACTAATGCATCTTTTTTTTTATAGGCTATAAACAGAAACTCAGAAAGGATTAATGCCTTTCGAGAGACTAGATATCGTCTTCGATAATCTTAGAGATCAAAGGAGAACCATGTCCACGTGGGGACCAAACCAATCTCTTGATGCAGAAGCATCCATAACACACATTAAGTACCTAAAAACAGAGATAAAATAGTTGGTTATAGGTTTGATTATGTGTCACTTTGATACGGACACAGGTACGGATACGGGTACTTTGATACGGGACACGACAAACCTAGATGATTAGGTGTCACTTTGATACGGATACGGATACGGATACGGGCACGAATACGGTTTGATCCGGATACGGGTATGGATACGGGACACAGCAAATCCTGAAAAAGTAAGACATGGATACGACAAGGATACGCCAATTATATATATATATATATATATATATATATATATATATATATATATATATAGAGAGAGAGAGAGAGAGAGATGTTAGAATGCGGTACGTGCGGCACCGCACCGCAGCTGTCTGATACACTCGCTGCGTGCATCGCATGCACACAGCGATGCATCAGACGGTTGACATCCGGTGCCGCACGTACCGCATGCCACATTATAATATATATATATATATATATATATATATATATATATATATATATATATATATATATATATATATAGAGAGAGAGAGAGAGAGAGAGAGGGATGTTACGTTGCGCTGTGCGCTGCCGAGAGAAAATGAGCTGTGATTTTTAGCCGTTCGATCAAGTGTGACCAATGGATGAGATTCACCCCACAAAACGATTTGTTCTCCAGTGAACAGCGAATCCTGCGTGCCATCATCCCGAGCTGAGGGGCGGGGCCGGAGTCGAAGAAGGAGGGTGGGGTCAGAGTTGAAGGAGGGGGGGATCGGAGTCGGAAAAGGAAGATGGGGCGGGGCCGGTTGGGGACGTTCACCAGAGTCGGAGAAGGAGATCGGGGCCGTGCACCGAAGTCGGAGAAGGAGGGCAGGTGGGACCGGAGTTGGAGAAGGGGGGCGGGAGGGGCCGGAGTCGGAGAAGGAGGGCGGGGCAGGGCCGAAGTCAGAGAAGGGAGGCGGGGCGTGACCGTAGTCGGAGAAAGAGGGCGGGCCAGGGCCGGAGTCGGAGAAGAAGGGTAGGGCCGGAGTCGGAGGAGGGCGGGGTCGGAGTCGGAGAAGGAGGGCGGGGCCGGAGTCTGAGAAGGAGGGCGGGACGGGGCCGGTCGGAGCCGTTCACCGGAGAGCCCCTCAGCTCGGGATGATGGCACGCAGGATTCGCAGTTCATCGGAGAACGAATCGTTGTTACTGTAGCCGCTACAGTAACAACGATTTCGTTTTGTGGGGGTGAATCTCATCCATTGGCCACACTTAATCGGACGGCTAAAAATCGCAGCTCATTCGGCACCGCACTGTAGCCGTCTGATGCGTCGCTGCGTGCAACGCGTGCATCAAACGGCTGCTGTGCGATGTCGGACGTACCGCATGCCGCATTATAGCATGCCCCTATATATATATATATATATATATATATATATATATATATATACATATATATATATATATATAATTTTGTATGCATATATGATTAGAATACTAGAAAGTTTATACCCCTAGTTTAGATGTCTTATACATATGAAAATAAGTTCCTGTCAAGGGGTACCAAAGGCGTTGAAGTAGGCAGAGAGCCATAACTTCGTCGTCGGATAGCTCAAGCATCGTCGTCGTCTGAAGGGGGGTCAGGCGGTTAGTGTGTCAAAGGAGTAGATGATGGAGGTATAAGAGGATAGGGAGGGTCAGACCCTTGGTTGAGGCCTTATGAGTTATAACTTATAAGTGAAACAAGATTCAGTTATGACTTCTGAATCCGTCGGTCCGACCTAGTTTTAAGTGACTCCGACCAAAAAAAAATGACAACAGCCGTATCCCCGCTGTGTCCAAGCCGTATTCCCACCATGTCCAAACCGTATCCCCGTCGTAACCAAGCCGTATACCAGCCATATCCAATTTATTTATTTATTTTTTTAAAATTTGGATACTTCTCAGCCGTATCCGATACGTATCCAGCCGTATCCGGACCGTATCCGATATGTATCCGACACGGACACACGTCCTGTTTCGGAGTATCCATGCTTCTTAAGCTCTGTCCTTACTTTTTTAGTCTAAATGAGTTGGGTGGAACTATATAGAAGGATGATGTCTCCATCAAATGCAAATCTTTTTTTTGCATTGTTTTGTTCATACTTTTTAGCTTAAATGGTGCAAGGGCGTAGAAGTGCTTGGAGCCACGGATAGGCTAACAATGGTGACAATGTCCCCTCTTATTTCTGGAAAGCATTCCTAAAGATCAAAAACTCATGTTGTGCTCAACCTATCTCCTATCTTCTCTTCAATCCATAGGCATTAGAATCCGTCTTGTCGGGAAGTTGATTAAAATATGGTTATAGCTCAAATGGGAGCTTTACTTGGAATGGTGTGTGCGAGAGGTCAATTAATAACCGATTTGTCTCGTCTACATCCTTGTCCGTACACAGATTTAGAATGTTGGCGACAAAGGTGTTTCAAGCAACCAAGGGGTGGGCTCACCTCTCTTTGCGGTTGGCACTTGGCAGTAGTTCAGTGTTTCTATATGCCTATGCAAAATGAATGATAATTCCTCAAATCAAAGGATTATTCCAAGCATTGTTTAAAAACCCGAAACTCAGACTCAACTCGATAGTCAACCGAGTCAAGTAAACTCTGTCTGACTCGGTTGGGTTTTATCCAAACTCGGATTGACTCGGCTGAATAACTCGATTCGAAATCCGGCCGAGTTGAGTCGACTCGGTCCGACTCGGCCGAGTTTTAAAACACTGATTCTAAGCAATTCAATAACAAAATGGTATGTCATTCAAAGCAAGCGCAAAACTATTCCAAGAAAGAAAAGTACGTGATCAGAACCTTCTCATTCATAGTCTTACGACGTTTAATCAAATTACAACTTGGAAATCCGAGCACGCCTCGTAATCCAACATATGTGGTGCTATGCAAGGGAATGTCCAACACCAAGTTGCTGTGATGGTTGCTCTCAAGTTGAAGTTGGAAGCTAAATGTATCCGTGCAGATTTTCAGTTGCAGAAAGGGTCATACGTTGTGAAGAAGAAATGATGGAACAATGGGGCTTTTGGTTTGAGGTTGTAGTAGGATTATGTGGTGATGGATTAGGCCTAGTTCAGGGCAAACAAAAGATACAAAAGGGATTGGTTTCAGATCTGGACAGCCTGCTGTACGGATCTGAAATTATGACTGTTTTGATGGTTTCGGCTATGGAAAGGCTAGGGTTTGATGCAAGAAATGTTCGAGAATGACTAGGTGATGTTTTGGTCATGTTTCGAAGGGTTCACATTAGGGTTTTTATGGTTTCAATAGTGGTTTACGTTCAGGTTTTGGTTAGGTGTAGAAATCAATGATTTCGGAAGGCAGCGGAGCAGTCTTTGATGGCCAAAATAAGATCCACCAAGGGTTTTTTTTCAGATCTAGATTAGGTGCAGAAATTAGGTGAAAAAGGCACAGATGGGGAGAAAACGTATTGTTCATCATGATTGAGAGGTTCCTAGGTTGCTTTCTTTTGTTTAATACATCATGTCCCACCACTTCTCCTTGCATCTACCATGTCCGACCACTTCACCTTGCATCACATAGCTTCTGGTCAAGTTTTATTGTTACCGAAGAATCTAGCATATTTAAAATTGGATTGGAGTTCTATGAGGAGGACTTTGAATTAAATTCAAATAGGAAGATCTGAACCCCCTTGTGATGCCCATGATAGGTTCCCTTCTTCTCCTCCGGTAGAGTTGTATAGATTCTTGTTACTCATCATGATTGAGTGATTCCTAGGTTGCTGCCTTTAGTTTAAACTTCTGCTTGCATCACATAGCTTCTAATCAATTCCCAGTCACACAAGAACTTAGCATATTTCTCCATCAATAACTATAAAATTGAGTTTTAAAGTACAGAAACTTAGGAAAAACTATATACTCGACTATCAATACTTAAAGGAAGTTTAGCAGAACAGTTCATTGCCACAAAAAAGTCTAGGTATTTCGACCATGAAGCAACAGAATGTACCAATTATACATACATAGCTGCAACAGGTTAACCGGGAGAGGAAAAAAATACAAATAAGGAAGACTTAGTTAAGTAACTTGGATGGTTCAAAATCTGTACTACAAGTCCGACATTGAAACTGATTCTATTCTGTAAATCATGACATTGAATGAAGTACACCATTACTTAAAGAATCTATCCCAGCACCAACTTAAGACATACCTTCCCTACATGAGGAGCAATTAGCCATGCAAGAGTAATAGTAAGAAGGCCAGTAGCAACTAGAATCCCTGTACCTTCCACAGCCCACTTAGATGCAGGACTCTCCGCAGCAGCAACATTTTCAGTTGGGATAGTAGACAAGTGATCTACTGTTTCCTGTGAAACAGTTATGGAATTATTGTGGGGATTGAACCATGATGATACCTCACTAAGTCTCTGCCTTTGGATGGCAGCCAAAGCATCAGGATCTACACGTGAATTTGTCTCCATATGTACATGAGTAAGTTCCCCAGTTGCAGTTCTTTCCCTTAGTGATTCATATTCCTTCAAAGAAGCCATTATCTTCTTAATATCTGCAGGTCTTACATTTTTAGCAAGACTTCCACAAATTTCACATATAGAGGATCCATGGCTAATAAACCACTTCAAGGCACAAGCATAATGTGCAAGAGCAAGATCACTTTTGCAAGAACATCCAAGATCAATAAGTGTGTATTGCTGATGGTACGAGCCTGATTCAACATCAGTACTGCATACAAATATCTCACCTTCAGGGCTTATGAACTCCATATATCCAGGTTCTCTTGCATAAACTTTTTTGGAACCTTTACAAGTTAAATCACCCTCCTCGTTGATTTCCAAAACTCCCTCTGATGGGGGAAGAATATCCAAGAAGCCTAAGGCAGCATCCCCCCTTATGTCAGATTCTGCACAGTGGCACACACGACAAAGCAAGAGGCCTGCATCTTTATCTGAACTACAATCTGATGTATGTAAGGTGTCTAACTTCAGACCATTGGTGGATGCACACAAATTCTCGTCACTTATTCCATCATTAGCACTCTGTGTCTGTTCCTCTTTAAGGCCCATTGGTTAAACTAAATATTCCTCAAGGACACCTTCCACTGTAACATAAAGCACACTAACTCTCCAAGTCTAACACCTAAGCAAGTGGCTCTTCCTACAGCATAATATAGATCTACAACAACAAGCTTGTGGCATTCCCATAACATGAAAAAATGGCTAATATCTTTTATAGTGATTCAATCCAAAAGTCCATGGCTAGCCAAAAACTTCGTCTAATTTGTGCAACAAAATAATTCAGGTTAACTTGAGACTTCAACAAGTACAAATAAGATCAATGCTTGACTGCCTGATTCCAGAAACAAAATCTGCATCATAAATTAATACTTCAGTGTTAGAATTGCATGCTATAATAATAATTTGCAGGTAGTGAGCTCCAAACAGATAGTGTAAACTAATTTCAAAGTGGTTAAAAAAGTTACTTGAACCCATGCTATTTCTAATATAATATTTTGGATGTGCATATAGAGAGATGACAAATAGTTCAGTACAAAAAATAGAATCAAATCATAATCATTTAACTCTCATACTATTGATAAGTCATCGACTATGGAGCATAACTCTAATAAAAAAGGACCCACAAAAAAGATTAACAATAATTTTCCGCTGGGTTGTCAACATGACCATCAACCCTCTAAGATTTGCGCCTAAAACCTGGCCAAGGCAACTCGGCGAGTGAGGGGCTACCAAGAAACCTTAAATGCCATTTGGTTGGTACTTGGTAGAGAGACCTACCTTATTAGTAATGCAAGTTAAGTTCATGCAATCAGGGAGCAACCATCCAAGGTTCTCCCCTACTAGAAAAGATACAAGTTAAGTTCATGCAATCAGGGAGCAACCGTCCAAGGTTCTCCCAGACTAGAAAAGAACAAGAAGGGCCCAAGGCAAGGTTTTGATTAAGGAATTGATCCATCTAGGAGGTACATGACCAAATTATAGAGAATGAAAACAACAATAAAGAACATTGATTGACTTCATTCCCTAAATTAGTAGATTTCAAAATCATTTTCCATGCTATCCTGGCTCTATTATCTCTAACTTACAAGTACTATTCCCGTGAAATGCCCGCTAGATGCAATGAATCCCGCTCCCCATGGTGTTGAGAGAGAGAAGAAAGAGGGGAACAGGTTCGATCACTAAAAAAAATGTAAAAGAGGGAGAGCAAGAGAGAGAGAAGTGTACACGTTCCATTAAAAAAAAGTTAAAGAGAACGGAGGAGGGGGAGGGTAGGGAGGGGCTACATAGGCCTCGGCTATGTAAGTATTTATAGATTACTTATGCAAATACTTGACGCATTCTACTCCAATAATCAGCTATGTTCAATATATCCTATCAACCAAAAACAATCTTTTAGCACCCAGTAAACTGTTCAACTAGATTTGGGGAAATTAAATGTTCCACTTAATAAGGCAAGAGCTTGAAGCGGTATACAATAGTGCAATGTGGTTACCGTAGAGGGTATGCTAATACTACATAGTGTATGTAGTGACTATGGGTTTTATGGGGAAAAGGGAAAAGCAAACTCATCTAAAATGATGAGTCCAAGAATCTGTTCCACATTCCTTATCAAGGGGGAAATGAAGAAGTCTGATAAAAAAAAGGAGAGAAATGTACAATAAAAAAAACAATGTGAGCCGATCAATCTCTAAAGAAGGGAGCAAGATCTAAGGTTATTCTAGACAACTTAATATCAAAACATGCTTCTAAATACTCTCCAAAAAGGGATTCAAGCAGTCTATTACTCATACGTGCTGCAAAATTACTTTGACAACATGATACAAGGGTGCAAATCGTTATGAACTCAAATAGGTCGGGATAGCTTTGTATCGGCCCATACCATAGCATATCGCAGTGATACGCTATCATATCTAAACAAACCAAATCAATGAAGCGTAGTGTAATTTCACCAAAAATTATTTTAAAATATGAAGTGAATTTTTGTCGGTTGGATTGAATAGGCATGATATTGCTAGTGTGTGGGTTGGATTTCTTTAAATATTGTAATTGATTAGGTCGTGTCCACGAGTTCAGTTACACATGTGTGTGAAAAGATCAACATTCTTGATGGGTTGTCTAAACTACGTCTGCTTCTCACTGGAAGGCAACTATAAAATAAACACATGTCAAAAGAAATGATTTTCTAGTTATCGATTGAGTATCTTTCAGCAACGGCATGTATGCTTTCAAACTGGTGTGTACGAAGGCCAATAATGTGAGATATGATACAACACATGCACTGCAATGGCCCTTAGTCGACAAAGTAAATACACATGATACTTTAATACTGGCTTGGAAATTATGTGACACCACTGGATTCCAGATATGTACATAGGCAATATGTAAAGCCAATAAACATTATATGTATTCATGGTGAAAGATGGCCAAGGGATCTGTAACCGCCTTGATTTTCATAATTTCAATTAATGATTATTTGATTAGAAAATGACAATTTTGCACATATTATTGGCTTCTCCTTTATAGTTGATTTCTGGAAAATTTTCACAAGAATTATAAGTTTCCTTGTGTTGATGTTCTTGATCACTAGAGCTTTGCAATGACTATTTATTTACATTGATCTGGCCTATGGGTCCTTAAATTTTGACTTGTTCTGAAAAGAGTGTTATTAGATCATGATACTGATCAGTTGAGGGACCATCAATAATTAGTTTAAGTCAAAGGTTTGGTGGATGATCAGTGCAATGACAGAGGATATCAAGAAGTTTAATAGCATAATTCACTTTTAACAGTCATTACTATCTCTTTATGATGTTTCACCTGCATCGCAAGGTTTTGGGAAATCCACACGTGTGATGTTAATATTTTTTTTCATGGTTGTGTACGTTTGTGAGGCCTTCCCAATGGTATGTGCATTGACACGAACTTTGGATTGCGAGTTATGGTCAAATTGTCATTTTTTGCATATTAATTTTGTTGTAGTTTAGGAAGCCAGATCATAACGAAACTTGTGCGGTTGGGTTCGCATCGAAGAAACATATTCACAATTTTTTTATTTGTTTTTTTTCTTTTCTTTTTTTTAGGGGGGATTTGGTTGGAGAGTTACAACATTTTATTCTTTTCCGGATGTAGTAGGTCAGCCGATCGAAATTCAGCACCTCTTTCGATTGGCCCCGAATCCTAACTCACTTGAGTTTCCCCTTATGTGCGGGACTTTCCTTCTGAACATTGTAATCCGATTTTGATCGAACAGAGGGAATTCACTCCTCTTAAAAGGATTTCTTCCTCTCTTTATAATGTATCTTTATAAAACCCTTCAACCACTCTTCCTTCTCCTTCATCCGAACCAGACCCTTCTCCTCCCACAAAACTGCAGTAGTCACCCCTTTTCCTAGTGAGGGACAACAAACCAATTAGGTTCTCTCTTATTTTCCCTTTCTTTCTCATGACTCTCTTTCTTTCTCTCTCTCTCTTGTTCCTCTCATCCCCTTTTGCGCCTCCCCTTTGTCCGATGCTAGCTAGTTGTCTGCGATGATGTCGTGCTATAGCATAGCCGACTATGGCCATGGAAACACGCAGCCAGTTACGATGCTATAGCTAGCCTCGGCTGCAGTCAATGTTACCAAGTAGGAAGTCGGAAAAAAACAAAAAAACAAAAAAAAAATAGAAAAGAATCAGTAAAAAGATGATAAATTATTTAATAATTAGATATATGTATTCTAATATTTTTTGAGCAATATATTATGTATATATCATTCGGGATAAAGACGAAAAAAAAAACGCATAATTCGCAATTAATACACGTAATTCGCAATTTATTCAAAAATTTCTGACTTTTTGAAAAAGTCCCGACTTGTTCCCATAGCAAACGTTTGAGGAATAAGTCGTGATTAAAACGTGACTTTTTCAAAAAGTCAACGATTTTGGTAACACTTGCTGCAGCCTATAGCCTCCCCGACTGTTGGCTCCGAGATCGAACCCCGATTCAGCTTGATCTCCCACCCTCCCAAGCCCCAAGCAGTCAGAGCTTGCCGCACTACCCGCATCTAGTTGGCTGTTGTGTCATGCCGACAAAGTTGGCAGCACTAGCAGGTGTGCGGCATAGTCGGAACTTCGACGAGGGTCACAAGAAGTGTTGCAGCCTTGCAGGGAGTGCAGGGGAGGGAGGAGCAGTGGTTTTGGGGTTTGGTCTCTTCCCCATGGTTCAGATCAGGGACACAAGCGGAATTTTTTAGAATTTTTTTATATTCTAATTGAATTTGAGTCAAGTTGGTGAACCCGACCTGACATGCTACAGTAAACTCAACCCAATAGTTCTGACCCTGGCAAGATTGGGTTATCAGACCCACAGACCCGATTTTGAATAGCAATCTTATTCTGGCCATAACTTTCTTATTTTTGATCAAATTTGTTCATTTCGGGATCATTTTAATCATTTTGACCGAAACCACCCATAGATTTCATGAAACCTATGGGCTAGTTTCGGAAAGCTTGGGGCTTTAAATATGGTTTCAACTAGATTTCGACCAAAAGCCACTGAATTTCGACCGAAAGCCGCCGAATTTAGCCAAATCTCATAGGAATGACCTGATCTCAGCTAAATTTCACTTCCGTCGGACTCGTCGGATTTCACCGGATCTTGCCCCTGGATTTTGTCGAATCTTATAGGGCTTCATCGAATTTCGCCAGATTTTGCTCTCGGATTCATCAAATCTCGCCAGACCACTAGAGTCACCTGATTATGCCGTTTTTTTGCTCTGATTTCAATTGATGATGTCATCCACCGCCCTAGCCGGCGCAGTTACCTCCGCCACCAGCGCTCTCATTGATGCAGTTACCTCCACTACCACTGTCGTCGCCGACGCAATCTTCTCAACATGCAACTTTCCTGCTGGTGTTCTCATCAGCATCTGAGTAATGCGATAGGCATGTACCCGTCGTTCCAGTTGAAGACCGGTACGTCGCTTGATGACGTAGATGGGAGTATAGTTCATATGTATGGGATGAGCCGTATTTTTTGAAATGAGATGAGACGTAATGTTATATGACAAGTAATTTCATACGTCATGACCAGTTTCCTCTTCTTAAGAAGAATATGGATGGAGATGTTGCTTGACAAGAGACGTGTCCAACAAAGACGTTATGTTATAGAGAAACAACTAATAAATGAAACGGAAAGATAGAGAGAATACAGAAACAACAGTTGAAGGAAAGGGAAAGACAAAGACAACTATTAAATAATGGGACGAGATGAAGGCGATAATGTTAAACAAAACAATGTAAATATACGTAAATATATGATGACTATCAAGATTTTTTTTCAATTTATTGGCATTTAATCTTGGTTATCATGACCCAGTCTTAGCGCAGCAAAGCGTGATACAACCCTCCCCCCTTTGCTCTCGTGAAGTTCACGAATGATTACCCCAATTTGCTCCCACTCCTACGCCATAATATCATAACCTATCCAACCAATTCAATGGGACTCTGAGCTACAACAAAATACTCCTTTTTTTTTGCCATTTCAATTTTTTTCCACCATTTCGACTGAAATACCGAAATTTTTAAATTTTGGTTTCGACCTGGCCTGAAAATAAACACGAAATTGACGTTTAAAACCTTGGTTGGATCACGCTTTTCGGCATTGGTGTTCGCATCCCACGAGGTAAGTTTCTTGCTGGATTTGAACAGGCCCAAGTGTTTATGGGTGCCAGTGTAGGTTTTTACGCAGAATAAAATATTATTTCACAATTGGTGAGTAATTAGAATTTTGTTCTAATTAAAATAATATAATTATAGGATAGGTGGTTACATGTTTTTCGAGATAGTTTCTAGATACTTTATAATTGACTTATTATATTGTTTCTAAATAAGTGCACATAGGTGCATGAGGCAAGAGTTATTTCTATAATTATTTATAGGTGGCTATACTGTTAGTTTGTTTACGTTTTTCGGTGTTTGGTTTTGACAGAACTACATTTGGGTGCACGAAGAAAAGTTCCGGTACTACTTGGGAACATGGGTATGGCTCGGAGCTTCGTTTCTCAATTTATTAGATTGACTGTCAATTTAGTATTCTTCATACTTAGGGTAGGACCCAATAATATTTTAATTTGGTTTATTAGTATTTTAAGAGATGATTTAGGATTTAGGCTAGGACTGAACCCCCTATCAAAGGCATGTCGTTGGAGACCCCTTGGGATGCAGTCCCGAATGATAAGGGCATGTCATATGTGAGCCCTAAGATCAATTCTCGAATAATTAAGGCATGTCATGAGTGACCCCAGAGTGTATCCCAAATGAAGCTAGTTAGGCTAGCAACTCCTTAGTCAAAGAAGGGAAAACATATTTGGTCATCTAAGTTATGTGAGTTGAGTTATACAGGTCGTGTAGTGTTAAATGCAATTCGCATGCTTGGGGTGTTTGGTTCAGCTTGTTGACATATTACAAGGGGTTCAGATGGTTTTACGTGTGTTTCTCGAGACTTATGTTTTCCTTTGCAGTTTTGCACTGTGTTTTGTCTTTAATTAAAATTGTTGTAGTTAGTGAATAGAACCTTTCATAGTAAGTTGTGCAACCAACTGACTCGAGCCTATCTTGTATTCGGATTGCCATTGATCTGAATTTTCAGACCCTTATCTTCGTATATTACCCCCTCCCCCCCCCCAAAAAAAAAAAATCGCCTTGAACCATAAGTCAAGGCCATGTACATATCATACCCAATGTTTCTTAAATAAGTTCTCCGTAGTAGTCTAAAATAGCAATTAATACTAGAAGGTATCAGATAATTGAGATTTAGCATGTTAGATTATGTTACTTTCTATAAAACCAAAAAATCCTCTTTTAGAAAAGCCTCCAAGAATGGTTTTCGTATGGGCACCAATATGCGTCTGATGAACATCTAGGTAATAACACCATTCCGGTCTCAAAGCAGCAAACTTTCCGCAACCGTTCTAATTAGGGAGGAGATTAGCATATCCACAAACAGTACACATTTCACCAATGGAGAAATTTAGTCAGCCATTCGACGGCCTTTGATATGGCCTAAATCATTCAAATTTCTCATGCGCCCGCCTTCATGTGGTAATGTAGGTCCTTAACCATCTGGAATCATTCGGAATCAACCCCTCCTAAGCTCCGAATTCTCCGAATTCGAGCGACGAGAAGGGAAACGGAAGTTAGAACTGTGTACCAGAATCCACCAATCTGGCCAGCATCTCTGCCGTCAGCGTCAGGAATTCTACTATTTCTACGATTCTATCAGAATCTGAGGATCAAGAGGCCAGAACCCCGGCTCCTTCTGATCCGAGACCTGATTCGATGTGTGGGATTCCCGGATTCAGCAAAAACTCACTCAAATCCGAGGGAAAAAAAACGTAAAGAAACAAGGGAATTGAACCAAAAACCACAGCCAGATCCTTCTCTAGGGTTCTGATTACCTAAATCCACAACACGAGAAGATCGAAGAAGCCGCAACCGGGAACGGGAGTGAACTCACCCCGCCGCCGCGACGCCGGGAAATGGGGGCCGAGAGATCCTCCGCCGACGCCTCCACTCCACCGCAGGCGCGGAGAAGGCTCACTAGGGCGCCGTGATGGGATGGGCCGCCACCGGGGGGGATGAAGGAAGGGGGGAAGGGAGTGAGTGTTTGGAAACGTGTCGCGCCTTTGTAGTTCCTTAGTGTTGGCGTGTGGCATAAAAAAGCCGGCGGCTTTGGGCGCTGCGTACACGCCGTAAGCGCTCACTAACGGGATCATCAGAACCGTCCAAATTATGGGACCCCGAATGGTTTGGTAAAGCGGGTTCGTTCTGGCAAATCATGGTTCATCCATGAATCCCTTTTTTCCGAGTTTTTTTATTCATTTAATAAAATAGAAAAATACCAAAAGGGTCAAGCCACGTGGACTGTGTCCGAACCTTAAACAGACGTCCAGATACTGTTGTCCACGGCTGGGGATACATTTTGATATAGGCACCCCAAAGCAGGGGACAAGACGTCCGTTGGAAGGGAGAAACGGTCTCTTTGGAGGAAAAATCTTGTTTTTCTTTCTCCCTTCTTCCTTTGTCAAGTATCTACGAGTACATAGTTTCTAATGCCTAATCTTACAATTAGGAGGTAGCCGGCATAGATTAGGAGGTAATCGAGATCCAAATACTAAACGTCATCAAATCTTTGGCTTGTGATAAGCAGCAAAAGGTAGTTTTTGGATCGGAGGTGATCGTTGCCAAGGATCATCAAACGGCTGTCGATTATGCTCGTCGGCTAGGGATGATCATAGTTTGAAATTTGGACCGAAATTATAAAATTTTGATCAAAAATTTCAGTTTCGACCGCTATCAAAATAAAAGGCCAATGTGTAATCACGAAAGTCTGTATTATGATCGGTTACTGTAGATTCGGAGGATTTCGGTGAAATTATGATCAAAATCTAGTGGGTCATGGCTAAGTTAGATGGTTGAGACATAGCTATACATAGGATAGTTTATCCTCGACATTCGAGAGTATGAACATCGATGGACGATCTAACAGTATGGCGAAGTATAGATCGCCCTGGTCATATGGATATAAGTCTGTATCCAAACAGTGACGCATATGGATACGGATCATACAGTAATAGGTACGCAGTTGTGGAGCTTACACCAATCGCAGAGCTTATTCCGGTGACAGTTGATCTTGATGAGTTTCACTCGAGAACCGGGATACTTCCGGGAGTGTCGTATCATGATTATCACCAATACATTAGAACATATCAGAGTCAATAGGCCCAGGCCTATACATGGACATCATTGACATGGGAGCAGTTTGTCTTGTTCGGTTAAGCGGAAGCAGAGGGCGACACGGAATGCATAATACTTTGAGCAGCATGGTGATGTTAGATTTCAGGAACCTCGTAGCTCATTTTTTTTAAAAAGTAAATATTAATAAAACTGAAAAAAGAATTACATACCACGGCTGTACTCAGAATGAGCAAACAGTAACAAAAGCAAAAAAGCTAACAAGTGAGCAAAACACCACAAAACTCTCTCCTTCTCCTACACTCGGCAACCAAAGCTTGGTTGCCACGAACGCACCCGAAACCGACACAGTGAAAAAAAACAACCATCACTAATCGATTCTGCAACAATTTCAGCACCAATCACAACCCCATCCGTAGCAAGAAGAAACATGAATGGAAAGCTCAATTAGTTACCTCATAGCTCATTTTGGTATTGAAAGTTATGGGGTTTATTGTTGTTATGTATGATGTTCATTTGTATGGTGAATCATGTATGGCTTATGACTTATTTGTTATATACAATATTGGTGATGTAAATATATATATAAATATGTGATGATTATCTAATTGGATTTTTTCTAATATGTGTTAGATGTATTTTTTCGACAAACAATTCATATAATATGTATATACAACTAGAAAATATCAAAATTTTAAATTAAAAAATGTTAAAAAATTTATTTTGTGGGCCATCTCAAAATTTTTCCAGAATTTTGGTCACAACCGAAACTAGACATGAAATCGAAATCATAAACCATGGAGATGATCACCAACGGTGGCTGCTGTCGGTGATCGCCGAAGTTGGTTGTTGTTCTGAGGTGATCGTCGGGTAGAAATTCCTTGTAGTGGCCTGGTGAACTTTGACTTGGAACTTGAAAATGGATGGGTTTATATACATGGAAAAGTTTGAACTTGTCTATGAGAGGACTTTCTCTCAAAATTCCATTCAAAAGTTTCAAATACAATAGGTGCTTGGAGTGCGGCTATTGGAGTCCCATTGTCCCACACGGCCAATATGGGATTTGAAGTGAATTTGGGTGAGAATACAAGTATCAACGTTGTTATCGATTATCAAACGACCTAAGATCTTTTGACAAAAAAAAAATGAAACTTACTTTGTGGGAATCAAGTTTCATCGTGTCCCTAGTATGATGAGATTACTATATGCATTCGACTGTTGTCGTAGTTGGTGTTGCATTTCTCCCCTGTGCCGCTAGGTGGGCTCGGTTCAATTCTCGCGAGGGGGACTTCATTGTGGTTTAGCAGGGTTCCCTTCGTGCGGCTTCCACGTCTCGTGGCGACATCTTGTGGGTCAGGTGGACCCCTCTTTCGCTTAGTGTGGCGGTTCTCAGTCTGGTCGGCTGTTGGACAATTTGTGGACCGGGATCATGGAGAGAGATCAATATGAATAAAAAATTGAAGCGTGTAAATCCGCTTTCCTTAAAGCGTTATTCGCACCCACTTGTTGTTGTCGGGTCTCTCGCGAATCGCTCCCAGGATACGTCAGCCTTTGTAAGACTGCACCCAGCAACGGTGAAGAACTCATTATTAGAAATCTGTGACACAGGTTTCTCTAACAGAGAACAAAGAAGAAAAGAAGAAGTGGTTTCAGAGTTCGCACGTCTCAATAGGGCTAAAAATGGGCTTGATTATATAGGGCTCGAGGCACCCCTAGGTAGCCAATGAATGCATCAGTTCGTGGGCCAACGGATGTTAATCCGCACGGGCAGATGGTTGCAACCGCTCGAGCGGGGAGAGACCACCAACCCGAATAGGTGTTTCTGATGCATCAGTTCACGGGCCAACGGATGTTAATCCGCCCGGGCGGATGGTTGCAACTGCTCGAGCGGGTGCCCCATCCGTTTGGATCTTCGCATCTGTTCGAGCGGACGGTTCACAACCACTAACCCGAATGGGTGTTGACGTTCAATCGCACAGTACCTTGCCAACCTTGCCACGTTGGCACTAGTTTTATTATTTATCCAAAATTGGCATATCATGCGGTTTGAACCCATGATCTCTCTTCTTGTTAGTCACTCACTAACCAAGAAGTCATAACAACTTTGTTGAAAGAATCCCAACTAAAATAGTTAAATATCAAATAATTTTTAAAATTTCCAACATTCTCGTGGATCACGTGGACCCTTCTTTGCTTGGTGTGGCTACTCCTAGCTTGGCGCGGTGCGTCGAATCCGGTGTGCTTATGCAGCACCTCTATGGGCCTGGTAGCAACTCCTTCCCAGGGTGTTGTGGGCTCGAATCCCACCTTCTGACCATCCCTCAATAATGTACCCAAAAAAGAAAAAAAGATTACTCTCATCCCATCTCATTGCAGGTTAACAAAAGAGTAAGAATAAATGGAGGAAGAAAGAGAAACTAAGAAATGCCGTTCAGCCCGAAGATTTGTCCCGAATGAACTGGCCCAAAAGATGTGGCAATGTGCAACTGATGGCTGAAACCCACTAGCGATTTTAAAATCTTTAACAGCACCAGTTGCACGCTGCCACGTCTTTCGGGCCGGTGAATTCGGGACACACCTTCAGGCTGAATAGCATTGCTAAGAGAAATTACATTAACATGAGCATTCTCATATTCATGGCAATGGGCAAAAAAATTCCACAAAATGCAGAGTAAGAGGATATTAGAAAACACAGCCCGTATCTCGCGAAATGTTTTTGCTGCGTGGGTATTTCGCTGCTGATGCTGAGTGAGACATCTAGACCGTTCCCTTATATGCAGTAGAAAAGAAAGCACTGATTAAATGTGAAAAGGGTAAGAGTGCAATGCACAGATCGTGGCTGTGTAAAGTCTAATCGGATGGCTCCCTATTCTTCTATTAACGGTCCAGATGTCTCACTCAGCATCTGCAACGAAAACAGCCATAGTTCTCAAAAGGTCATCATCGTCGAATCATCATCCAAAGGACGACTATAACACACCACGCAATCAAGAAGGCAAGATAATTAATGACTAAGAATTTCCCAACCAACTATTACCTTCATGTCAACCATGTAGGTTTGTGGCCTGTTTGGATACGCTCCGGATCCAGGATTCAGGGAGCCCAGAATCCCTGAAAAAGGCGCTGTTTGGATACAACCGAATACCAAAAAGCGCTTCTTCGAAGAGCCCTACAACCGGAACCCAAAAGGCGCTTCTCTGAAGAGCCCTACAACCGGATCCCAAAAAAGTGCTGCTTCAGAGAGCCCAAAACGCACTCCTAGGAGCCATTTTTCAGGCTCCCAAAATCGAAACTCCGAGGCCTTTTTTTGGGACTCTAGGCTCCAAGAATCCCAGACTCAGATCCAATCAAGGTCTTGATGTCTGTAACTTGAACAAGCCAACCCCGGTGGGACCCACCGTGTAAACCCTCTATCCTCCCCGCTTTTCCTAGTGGATCAACTAGAGGGATTTATTTTAAAAAAAATGCAGATAACAATATCTTAAAAGAAAAGAAAAAAAAAAAAAGGATCACTCAGGTCAGTCATTCCGATAATACATCAGGCCAGCAACATGCAATGGAGCTAGTCAATGGTAAGAAATCAAACAGGTGCTCAGTTAAAAACTCCAGTAGAGATAAATACTAAAAGTTCTGTCGCAACAGAAACACTGCAGACGATGTATTTCCCTATAATGCCAAAAAAATATGCTAAAATTTTTTAATAAGGTGGATGATAGAGATTCGCCGATTCCCAACTTTGAGAAAAATACGATACGGGTGCTATAAACCAACTTCTCTCCGTAATCCTACGACATAATCCTTTCGGCCACCGAGCAACATGCAACCATAAATAACATCCCTGTCTCACTCTAGCTTCAGACAGCTGATCGATCTCATCGCAGGTGATAAAACTTCTTATATTGAAGATGTGCCGACAAAGAGACAGGCCTCGGGTGTTTTTGGTGGTTTCTGAAAGGTGGAGAACTATCTGCTTCTCTACAGTAAACAGCAGGCTACTTATAAATTCCTCGACTTTCGTTGAAAACTGAGTAAAAATTGGCTGGTAGGGGAAAAATCCACACTAATCAGCATTTTTCTTGCTTCTGAAGTCCTCCTTCATCAGGACAAACTTCTTTTTGCACTGGTTCATGGTTTTCCCTGGAATCGAAGCAGCAACACGATCCCATCGCTGGGCATGATCCTTCGGGAATGTCTTCAGAGCCTGAATAAGAGCCCTCTCCTGGGTAGCAGACCATGTGTCTTGTTCAGCACTAGGAGGAACTCCATTGGGAACCGGATTCGGTTTGCCTTCTGGGTTCTGGGGAATCCCATCACCGCTCAAGGACTGCTTCACTGCCGATTCAGAAGATGCATCTTCTTCAACTCCCTGAACAGTCGACCCTTCCGACTCGACTCTGGACGTAAGCGGCGATGCAATGGCCTGTCCTGGCTTCCTTTTCTCAAGGAACGAGTCGAAAGCTTTTGCAGTGTCGGGCTTCTGAAGAAGAACCGTCTTCGTGGCCTTGAGAATCTCTTCAACCGATCTCCCGGTCCCAATATATTCAGAAATAACCTCCCACCTCCGGGATGTCCCCTTTGGATACTTGTGCATTCCTTTTCTCAGCATCTCGATCTCTTCCTTTCCCCAAGGTTTCTCTTTCTTTTCATAGCCGGTTAATACAACATTGGTTTTGACTTCTGTAACAGCACCGTTAGGCTTTGAAGCCGAACCCGAGGAACCGTTCGGTCGCAAATTTTTACCTCCTTCTACAGAAGTTTTGGAACCGTCTCCATTCAGTGCATTTTTTAGCAGTCGGGCCCTCTCATTTCCCTCCTTCCCCTCCATGTCACCACATAGATGCCTAAGCTGCTCCATCTTAAGCGACATGCATACCCTCTCCACATCATCTTCAGAGAGATCAAGGTAGCCATTCGACACCACCGACACAGATATCGTGCGCAAGCGAGACCTTTCCTTGCGCAAGAGCTTCTTCTCCATTTCCTTCAGCTTCTTCTGGTTTAGAGCAGCTTCCGCCGCTCTTCTATCATCTTCCTCCCTCCGGATCCGCTCCTCTTCAGCAGCCCTTGCCGCCTCTACCTCCAGCTGCTTTTTGGCTAGAAATTTTGCATCCTTTTTCCTCTTCTTCTCTGCCTTCTCCTCTTCCTTCCGCCGAAGGATCCTTGGGTCCCGCTTGTAAGCATTGTCAACAAGAGCACGGACCCGTGCATACTCTTCCTTCCTAGCCTTCTCTCTCAGCTTTGCATTCTGCCTCTCCATCCATCTCTTATGGTCACGAGACTCGGCTTGCTCTAGATCAAAGTCGTCTGCATGCGGGAACTCCCTCCAGCTCTTAAAACTATACCAAAAGTTATAGAAGCTGTCTACTCCTTCCAAAGAAGTATTCTCTTCCCCTAACGAAGGAATTGGCTGACTAACAGACCATCTCCCATTCCTCATAAATGCCGGACCAAAAACCTTAAAGAAGTCCTGCGGAGCACAGTCAGTTGGAATTTCATCATCAAACTCGTCTGTGGAGTCATAAATCCTTCTCTTCACAGGATCAATTAGAACCTCATAGGCTTCTTGAATGGATTTGAAATGGTTTTCGATCTCATCCTTCTTTGCTTGTTTTGCCTCTTCTGTTTCTTCAGCGAGGAGAAGGGCAGCCTGCTTGTCAGGATGATGCTTCAATGCCGTCTCACGGTAACTCTTTCGTATCTGTTCCTCAGTAGCTAGAAACCGCAGATGCCCCAACCCTAACAGAGCATAATGGTCTTGTTGCTTGCTTCCATCAGCAGATTTCTTCTTGCCTTTGCTGCTATAGGAATCTGAGGATGCCATGTATGCTTGACCTCGGTCACTCGGTAACAACCCACTTTGATCGACATCTGCATCTTCCTCCTCACAGAAACCAAAAAGTTTAAGTGCAGCGGCATGAAATGCATGCCCCGCAGGTTCATAATTTATGGCCTTCATGGGGAGGCAATTTGATGAGAAGAATATGGGCTCTCCGTTCAGAACCTCTGATGCATAGGTGATTAGCAGAGAACTCTTCCGGGAAGCCATAATAGTAAAAGAAGATGGACAAATGGCTCCAAGATGAATGAGCAGGTCACTTAAATCCCAAAAATCACAATGTCTTCAGATAGCTACCCTGATTGAAAAAAGGACTATTAGAAATCACCTGATGCAGACCTCACATAGTCACATCTCCAAAATGCATTAGTTTGCCGTTAAGGAAAAATAATCAATGTAACAAAGTGCAATGAAATCCATTAAGAAATTAAAATGGAAGAAAAAAACCACGAACTAGTTTTTTAATCAATAATGTTTTTTTCATTAAATTCTTACTGTATTTCTTTGCACTTTTGTTCGAATGAAAGATTAGCATAACACTTCTCCAAGGACCATGCAAATTTCATAAGTTAAATTTCCATTGTGTGGTGAATTAGTTTTCAAAAGAATTTATACCAATGTTTTAATCAAAAAGGTTTTTCATCGTCATTATAATTTTGTCTTTATTCACTTCATATAGCATAGCAATTTTTTTTCTAATTAGTAAAGTTAAAATTCCACTACGTGATGATACTGTCATAATGTGCAACTTTAGAATGGATCCATATAACCATCTTGATGCAAAAACTCCTACGTCGGATTAAAAAAAAGAAATATTAACGCATGCATCAATCAAATATTTTCAATTCAATCTGACCAGTCTTCTTTTTCAACCAGTGCATGAGTAAACTCAATAGGGTACATGGTTTGATGGTTATGGCTAAAGTTACGCAGTAAACTCCATTGGCGTCTGGGTTGAAGTATAAGAAGCATGAAATTAATCTACCAGGGTTAAAGAGGAAACAACAAGGAAAATCAACAACAAAAAAAAAAATACTAAGGGCCTGAACATCCTTCTATGTGGCAAACACCCGAGGAGAAGAATACGACCAACTCTTACAGAATAATCATTGGCCATTTTATACATCGTCATTAGACAGCCTGACTGTCCAAATATATTCTATAAATAAACTTCGACACACAAAACAACTTCAAGTTACTCCAATTCTATTTAGATCAACATTTACAAAGGTAGGTCGGTAGTGCCCTTTAAATCCTAGTCAAATCCGCATATAACCAATTTTCTCCTCTTAATCTTCACCGAAGGATCCTACCAACTTGGACTGAATCTCAATGCTCCAACTGCTACTAGTAAAGGCAAGGCCTCTGTTTGGATGTGGGTAGAGTGAGGGTAAAGGAAAAAAATGTTTGGTTGTTGGGAGAGTGAGGGTAAGGTAATGAAAATGGTAAAAACAGCATAGATTACGCCTAAACTGACATACCTAAACTCCCATTAGTTTCTCTCACTTCACCACATCCAAACATATTCCAGAAAGTTCAAAGTAAAAGTATTGAGAAGCTGTCCTGATTTAGTTCAGAATATTTATTATTTTAGAGGCTAGAGTCACGACCAAGGTCTGACTAAACAAAACTAGCAAGAAAATATCCATTTTAGGAAGAGCCTTGTCTAGCACATTTTTACCATGAACCCGCCAGATAAGCATTACTGGATTAAGTGGATTATTGTTGGTTGCCTGATACATCACAATTCATATACTAATCAAAATACTCTAACTAAATCACATACTTTCAGGAATAATTTAAAAATCAAAGTATTCCTCGAAAATATCTTTCCTCCCTGACAACTCAAGCATTTCTGAACAAGGTTGTCTAAATGATTTTTGTCAGTATACAGCCCTTTACTTTGCAAACAGCTCCACTTCTGACATGAACCCTCACTCTAGCAAATTTTTTCACCAAGTACTTGGAGACAAAAAAAAGTTGCAGATTCAACATTTTTCATAGTTTGAGTTGGTTTTTTCCGACCGGCGGTCAACCTAACATCAACCCTCAACCCTTCTCATCTGGACTTGGGACCAACAATGGCAGTTTTTATGGGTCTTTGCAGACTCATCATGAAAGCACTAATATACCTAAATAAAGCACAAGCTTATGGAACCTTTGAATAAAATAAAGATTCAAGACTGTAAATTTCAAATCATTAAATAGTACATTAAAGACCAAAACTACATCCCTTCACTATCTATTACAAACAAACCTCGAAGACATATAGGAAGTATGTTTAAATAAAATAAAACATGTCCCCCGATGACAAACACAATCTTTACAATAGAAAAGGTAACATAAAATATAAGAAGCTTGTTAGAAGAAAAGAAACTACCACCGTGTACTTTTCGTGTTGATGTTGATGTTGACGTTGACTTTCAAGCTCTTTTTTTTTTTACAAACACAATCTTTGCAAGAGAAAAGGTAAATAAAATAGAAGTTAAAAAGAAGCTCGTTAGAAGAAAAGGCACTCAAGCAAAAATTGGATGTGATGTATAGCTAATCTATTTCTGCACTTAATCCATGCTATGAATATGCAAATTACCAAATACAGGATCAGTACTAGAAATGTAATCATGGTTAGGTTCAATACTAGAAAAGACTGGTTAAAAGTCCATCGCGGAAAAGTAATACTCGATGCCATATGTTCTTCATATTAGAAATGACCTATTAGAAAACCAACCTAGCCATGACCACATCAGGGTCTATAAAAAGATAGGAAAGGGAACCAAACCCTAATTCTATGGTCAATAAAGAGTTATTGCGATTCATATTGGCACCATTAAAATCAACAAAAACTTAAAAAACTGTCAAATATTTTTTTAAAAAAGTACAAAATTAAAAGGAAGATAAATCCATCTAGTAAGTTCACAATTAGGAGGGCTTAAATATGTTTCTTAGCAAATAAGATGAGAATTAATTCCATGTCATACCACCAAAAGGGCATTAATAGAATTTAGATGGATGCATGAGAAGATAAAATGTGAACGGGAAAAACAGCTTGATTTGAACCACGAGATGAGAGAGAAAAGAAAGTACGCAGAAGATTCGACGGATTCGACTATTTAAGTGATGATCAATGAGACATAAGTGGAAGGTCTGATATGGGTGGTGAGGACAGTGATGACAAAACAGTGTGTGAACAAGAGGTGAGTGAGGCGAGAGACAACAAGGGGGGCTTTCTATTGTCGGACTCTGTCCAAAATCATGGGGTTTTGTAAGAAGGCTCTTCAAATGGGAGGGTTGGAAAAAGTTAGCTCCATGAAGATATTTTTTTCGTGCAAGTTAAATGTGCAAGGACACAACTGGTATTCTAACTAGAGTTTTCAAGCAGGATATGTAGGTATCTCAGTATCTGCAGATAATCTACACATCTAATTTAATGTGGCTCCTGTTTGAGTAATATGATGGATCAGCTTGATCGATTGTAATCATCTGATGCATAGTACGAAGAAAGGATCATACATCTTGATAGATTACCTTTCGTACCACAATATTCAGAAGACAATAACCTAAAAAATAACATATGATTTTCAATAGATTAAATCTAAAGATCAAATAAAAAATTAATAGACATAAAATGGTTTACTGCCATCGCATAGGAAACACAGCTTGCAGCAACTATAACAAGATGCCCTAGCTAACCAGGAATTCCATCTTCCTAAAAGCAATGTCTTCGCCAGCCTGCTATCAAATACATTGTCTTATTTCCCTCCCTAAATATGTGAGAGATCTCCAACAATGGAAAGCTAGCCTTGCCATCAAATATATCCAAAAGGCAGTTGTCAGAGTCTGTCATTCAGGCCAAGCAATGACAGTACTAGATTCACCTTTAACACAAACAAATAGTATCATTATATAGGTTCTAAACAAGCCATTTAATACCCACCTAAGCTGCTGTCAGTTTGGCAATAGGGGCTGTAAAAGCATGACAACATTGATTCTACTTCCATTTGTGGTAATGATTTCAGTACCATCAATATTAACTCAGAGGAGTTTTGTGGAGAAGGAATCCACAGCAATTTGTGTTGAATTCGTCAGTAAGAACATCCGAAAAAACCCAAAAGCACAATAATTTTGGCAGATCTTATGCCAAATACTTAGTCTTAAAGGAGACTAATAGAAATGCGATGATAGTTCCATGTATGCCACCACTATCAGGGAATGGAAATGGAACACCTTTATATTCTTCACTCACTAGATTACCCAAATGAAGTAACATTCGATCACACTCTATAGCCTATTAGGTTAGAACGATTACCCAGCCTAGCCTTCTGATGCAATTTGCAACTTGTGCCCTTTCATTAGCCATCAAAGACGATTTGTTAAGTATGTTCACACCTCTCTTGAACAGTGTTCTAAAAAGCTACCCAGGAGGCCGCTAGGCGGTCCCCCACCACCCAGCCTAGACCCTAGGCACTCCAAAAAAGCGACCAAGCTCCCAGGCGGAGCTAGGCGGGGCAAGGAGGCCGCCTAGGCTGTCTAGGACTCTAGGCGGCCTCCTAGGCGGTCTAGGCGGGCTGAGGCTGGCCAGGCGGGCTATGCAGTCAAAGTCGGTAGTCGGCCCTAGTCGGCCAAGGGCCGACTAGGACTAGTCGGGACTAATTCGGGACTAGTCGGCCAAAACTTATTCTAACCCCTCCCCCCCTCCCTAAACATATATGATATATGAACTAGTATAAATGTCAATAAGTATATGATATTAGTCGGTTAATAACAATACATACCTTCACACTTCACAACATGGGTATAAATACATAAGTAACAGTCTAACAGAACACAGTTGTATTGGCTTCATGCCCATGCCAAAAGACTCAGAACTAATAATTCATCACAATGTTTGTTTGATGATGTTTAATCAGTGAACAACCCCAATTTTGATTATAGGGTTATATGAATATCAACAAATAAACTAATTATTTGTCTATGTTTTTATCGGAGATTCTCAGATGCTCAACAGATGATTACAAGGAAGAGCCATAGTTGTGAGTCTTGCTACTCAAGACTTTGAGCCAATGTAAAAAAATCCAAATAAAATTGCTTGCAAAGACTCCTTTCAAAAAAAAATTTGCTTGCAAAATGCTGCCTGGGGACTAGTCGGCAGTCGTTAGTCGGGGACTAGTCGGGCTAGTCGGGTCTAGTCGGGGACTAGTCGGGCTACCGCCCAGCAATGAAAAAATCAAAATAAATCGGTCGGCAAAATGCCGCCCAGCGACTAGTCGGGGACTAGTCCCGACTTTGATAGCATAGACCGCAACCAAAACTAGTATTGTACCTTTGCAAAGAATCCAACAAGTACCACCTCGTTAGTGGCTCTAGTGTCGTACCTGCTACGCCACATGTTCTACATGCATTCTTTATTCCATGAATTAACCATTACTGATTCCTACTATAGAGGTATACGATGTAGGATCTTAGTTGGATGAGATGTTGAATCGAAGAACAGGCCTAGGAGGCTAGGACCAATATTTTCATGACCAATGAAAAAACCAATGTTATTAAAACCGGACCGGACCGGCCGGTCCGGACCGTGAACCGGTGAACCGGTAGTGAAACCGGTCCGGTCCGGACCGTGAACCGGTGAACCGGTAGGGAAACCGGTCCGGTCCGATATGAACCGGTGTTTGAAAACGAACCGGTATTGAACCGTTGGGCCGGGCGGCTTTAGGTATAAACCGGACCGGACCGAGCGATTTTAGGTATAAACGAACCGGTTTTTTTTTGTGCACAAATGCTCTCTTTCTCCCTCTATCTTTCTCTGGGTTTGACTGTGTTTGTTGGGCCGGTGAACCGAACCGAACCGGACCGGCCGGCCGAACCGAACCGGTACACAAACCGGTTCGTCCTCCGGTCCGGTTCTGACAACATTGGAAAAAACACAAATGTTAATAAGGGCGGGACGATGATTTTATCCCTAATCATCAGCTGTTAAATGCGACCATGTGCCACATCACTTGAGAAATCAACAGATGTCTGGCGTTGTTCTCTGGTCTGGCATGGTAACAACTTGCATAAGACTTACTATGGCATCTGTATTTTGCCTTTAATACGTATTAAGCAAAGAATAAGTGATGCCAAAATAGAGCAGAAAAAATGGATTAACCAAACATCAACACACAGGAAAATATGACAGCTAAATTCATCAAAAGTTGAAAATAAAAGGTTAGAAGTTAGAACCCTCTCCTTATCCTTTTCTTCTACAAGCAAGAATAGTAATGAATTGAGGCTAAACTCAACACAAAAAGATTGGTAATCCTACATAATTTCTGATTTTCTGGGAGTATCCCCCCTTTCTTCTTATATCTGGAATTCTTTCCCATGATTTTCTGTAAATTTTAACATGTATATGAGAGAGTTTCTCCCCCACCGGTAACATGCATATGAGAGAGTTTCTCCCCCACCAGGAGGTTCAATTTATATGAGCCCTTTTCTTAGGGAAGGTGCCCACAAGAAAATAGGACGGGCTCCTCATTCCCACAAGAGAAGGGTCATGCACATCTGTCCTCCTGGAACTTCTGCATTTTAGTCCTACTGCTAAACATTGGAAAAAGTCCCTCCAAGGGGTTACAACAAAAAAAAAAAAAGCATTCTCCTTGGTAAATCATTAATCCTAAGTCCCTACCCAAGTTCAAAGTAAAAGGGAATCCTGGTCCGGCGAATTGAAGCTCGATAAGTCTTCAATCTTGCTCGAGCATCAATCTTCCTATATTAGGGAGTGACTCCAACCACCGGAAGATAGTCTACATTATGATCTGGATCTACCTTAGTAGTTAATCTTCTACAATTCATGTGCTTGCAGCAGCAGGTCTTCCAAGCCACTTGACAAAACATTGGCATTAAATCTTCCTGTCGTGACATCTTCTCGTGCATCTTTGCAGCTTGAACCATGGGGTTCACAGATGCACCACATGTTAAATGTTAATCACATGAATACTTTGAGGGTTCGCATGAAAAAGAAAACCTTGATACGATGTCGGACTGGAATCAAACGTGTGCATTAAGGACTAATAGCATTCCCCACGATGTAGCGAAGAAGATATGATTGCATGCTTCTTAAAAGGATCGACAAAAACCTGAGGAGATAATAAACCACCATGCAGTTCATCTCGATAAGCATTATAGATTGGCCCATTGTCAACTAACTTGGATTATGGTGCTTTCTCATTGCTTGGATGTTGACAAGATGAAAATCAACTAGAGGATTTGATATATGCTGATTAGTACTCGTCTCCTTCTGTGAATGCAAAATTATCTTCTTAACATCCTACCGATAGGTGTTGGATCAAGTGTAATAGACCATATTGTGATCATAAAGTAAAGGACAGCCAAGTAAATATGGCATCCGTCAATTTTCACCACAGCACACCAAACATCATCTTTTAATTCCCTACCAATAATAAACTTAAGTCACTAAATTTCTAAGCCCCTAAATAATAAAATTTGAAATAAACATAGAATCATTGTTGAAGGATTGAAATTTGTTAAGACTTCAATCTTTACTTAACATTATCTGCATCTGAAGTTCTCGGAACAATCTTGACCCAAAGCAATACAGTATTTTGGAGTCCTCCACCCACACCATTGCTGTTAATTTTGATGGTGTAATCTCCGAGAAACATGGTGGTGGTGTCAGATTCATCACCAAAACTTAGGAGCGAATTATCATTGTCGTATCTTGTATCCTTGAGAAAGTTACAGTTTTACGGCTAAATTGAGGGGTTTCTAAAGGCATAAAATGAGTGAGAAATTAATTCAGAAAAAAATATTATTGGTGCAATAGGTGTATAACATCAAATGGTCATCACAATGTTTCACTATAAATAGAAATATACATGCAAAAATAATCATACTGATAAATGTAAATACATAACATTAAATGCTGGTATTTGAATTTTGACATCATGAAAAAAATAGATAATTACCGCAATTTCCACACAGACATAAAAGAATAACAATAAGGTATTGGCTCATATACTTCTGTTGAAATTGCCCTATAATCATAACATTTTCTTTAAAACAATGCTAGGAGCCAAGGCTTAGTTCTAGTCGATAAACAAAACCATTGTATGCTTCCATATACCGACTTTGTCTCTATTATCTAAGGTGGTGTTTTGGAAACGGGATAAGGAAGTTCTCTAAATTTCCTCCAAACAGGCTTTATACTAGTCCGATATAGATCTGCAAAAGCTGGAACCTACTCATAATAATATAAAGATCCTTAATTTACCCATTTACTCGTAAAGCTTGTTTATCAGTTACGTATTTAACAGCAAATATTCTCTAAATTTCTCCTCAAAGCAAATAAAGAAAAACGTGAGCTGTCTCTATTATCTAAGGTGGTGTTTTGGAAACTGGATAAGGAAGTTCTCTAAATTTCCTCCAAACAGGCTTTATACTAGTATGATATAGATCTGCAAAAGGTAGAATCTACTCATAATAATATAAAGTTCCTTAATTTACCCATTTACTCGTAAAGCTCGTTTATCAGTTAAGAATTTAACAACAAATATTCTTAAATTTCTCCTCAAAGCAAATAAAGACAAAAGTGAACTTAGTACAAATGATTTAAAAAAGAAAAATCATGATGATTGCATACACGGATGGATATCCACTTTTTCAAAAAGGTGGATTAAATATCCTGAAACCCACGAGAATGCATACATACCACAAAGTTGACAGCTAATTGAATTGAGAAAGACATGAGCGAAATAAGGGTATAATCTTTTCTTTTTTTGCGAAACATACATAAGGACTAAGGAAACAATTTATGCGGAAATAAATTTCTGCAAAATTGTTTCCACTCTACTTGGTTTTCACTGTTCTTTTGAGCAGGAAAATGAAGGGAGGAAACCAATAAGAGTGGAAATCTAATAGATTTCCACTGTTCTTTTGAATAAGGAAATGAAGTAGACTTCCACTGTTATCACCAGATAAGCGAAGTTCAAACTTCATAGTTCTTTGTGAGGTTTGCAAACTTTGACTGACTTGAAGAATGGTAGTCAGGTGTTTGGATTTTTAAGGGCTGTTGTGCCTAGGAAAATTACTTTCCATAAAGCATCAACACGGTAAATGTTTTGGATTCAGCATTCAGTTGATTTCATCAAATGTGACCACCTCACTACAAGTGATGTTGCTTTTATCAGAAAAAACATAATAAGATAAACCAACAATACATGTGATTCCATTGCCAATGAGCAGTGACTAACAGTCACTGGATTGTTCTCTTGGAGACCAAATATGCACATTCAAAAGCTCACTATAAAAATAGAGCAGTAACACGTAAAGATCATACCTGCCAATGTATCGGAAGAAGTGGAGAGGGATCACAAACACAGCTAGGTTCTCTATTCTAATCTATGAAGTTCCTAACAATCCTTGCGGTTCAAAAGAAAGATGAGAGATTTAAAAAATGAGCAGAATGGGTTTCATCCATTTGCCTTTTTCTCCAGACTGTAATGTTGAGCCTTCCATTAAGCAATAGGCTCCGACTTCAACCCAACATTTGGTGCATACAGTAAAAACAAATTCTTGTCCATGATCAGAATATCAACCAGGCAATAGTAAAAGAGGTGAGAACCATGATATCATCGCCCTCGAAGAAAAACAAATTAAAAAAAGCGTACGATCAACCATCTGAATTTATACTGCACAAATACCATATTAAAACCCCTAATCAAATAAATAATGGAAGAACATGAAACCCATTCACGAAAACCATAGATATATACATCGGCATTGTTCTCTGCACAAAATTAAGGAAGAACAATACCAATTAAAGAAACAATCAAAAAACATAAAGGGACAGCAACAACAAAGAACATGGAAATAACATCAACAGTCTACAACTTGAGATAAGATAATTAAAACTGAAATATTTGCAGCTGGATCACATACACAGAGAGAGAGAGGGGGGAAACCCATCAAAATTAATCAGCATAGATGGGGAGATGATAAGGCTAGGGTTTCAAAGAGCCCAAAAAAAAGGGCATCTATAAGAAGCTACGACATCAGAGTTAAAAGGATTACCTTTGACTTCCGGCAAAGTTCTTCTCGAGATCGTCGGCCGGAGGCAGCGGAGGCCAGGAGGTTCTCCGGGGTGGTGTCGAGGATCTCTGCACGTGTCGGGAGGAGGCTTTTGCACGGAATTTGCTTCCGCAGTCGGCGGGGAAATAAAGCACCGGCGAAATCCCGTTTCTTCCGTGATAATCGTAAGAGATCACGGGAAAAGTAGAGTGGAAACCTTGATTGGTTCGACTGGAGAGGGGGGATTGGGATTAGGGCTCAGGTGAGGGTTTAGATTAGAAACGGGATTTTGTGCCGGTGCGCTGGTCAAGGAAACGAGGGTTTTAGGCCGGCGTGATGGTTGAGGAGACGAGGTAAACGGAGAGCGAGAGACTTACCAGCGGGGCGGCGGAGGCAGCGCCGCGGCCGGAAGGAGGCGGTCCTCAGAGAGGAGAAGACGATGGGAAATTGGATTCGGCAAGGTGGGCATATCATTGGCTTCGGGTGATCCCTATATAGTAACAAAACCCTATGCCCAATATACCCCTAATATAAACTATATAAACTAGTTAATGGTGCGGCTATAAACACTATATAGGCCTCCAACTGGACGCCCAGCCTAGGCCACACCCTCTTTTGCCAAATACAGCCTCTGTCTAAAAGGCACCCATACTTTCTTCCTTCCTTCTCCTCCTTCCTCTCTTCCTGCTCACCTTTTTTTTTTTTACTTCGACCTCCTTTTCTTTTTCTCCCCCTCTTCTTTCTCTTCTTTCGTTCTTCCTCCTCCTCCTCTTCTTTCTCTTCTCAACCCCTTCTAAGCGGCACTCGGTCAAACCAGATCGAATGCATCTAATGTACATTCAACCGGAAAGTCTAAATACATATATTGTGCATTTGGCGTTCGAATGCACATATGCATTCGAACTTCTCGATCAAATTCACAGTAGATGCACTCGGTCTAGTTTAGTCGAATGTCGTGATTTCGGGACAGGGGGGGGAGGAAGGAGGCGGTGGTGGTAAGTTACTGACGACAGCCTGCAGAAGACGATGGGCAAAAGAGTGGGTGACCTTTGAATAGGGGACACATAGGGGTTTTTTTTTATTTTAAGTTAGGGTTGCCTATGGCATTTCATGGGCAGTATATAACCCCACCGTGGAATTAATGATAACCCATATTTCATCGGATTCGGCTCTTCTCTATTAATGGGCGCCTCTATTCCCCTCTAATACTTGATCCCATGCGCAGGATCACACTTCAGCGGTGCAGATTGAAAAAACTTTATTTTTCATTGTGTCTATGCGGAACCCAATTAAGAATTAATTTACACCATTAAATTCATCAAGGAATAGAGGGCACCATTAATCTACTTCCTCCTACTATGTTGCCTTACGGCCTTAGTGGTGAGGCTTTGGGATTATTAAAAATCGGAGCATTTATGTAATAATCGGTATTCCTGCTTTCTCTCTTTCACTAGGGGCCCCCTTGTGATCTATTTTGATTATTCTCGTTGCTAAGTAAAATGAATTAATTGAACCTTTTTATCCGATGTTTTGTACATTATTATGCATTTAATTTGTTAATTTTGACTGAATTGGATCAGACCGGGAGTTCTGGGTCTGGGTTGCGAAGTGCTAGTAACAAGGTGGGTCTGCTGTCGTGGTTGTGTTTGTACATTGGTATCAATGTGTGGAACGCTTTGAATAATGTAGTTATTCATCGGGGAACAATAACGAGTCAATTAAACTCGACAGGCTCGCGGCTTTGGCCTGACGTATTGTGTCTGGCATGGGGCCAGGTCTTGTATTTGATCAACTAGGTACGAGGCACGTAGTACTTACTATTTTGTTTTATTAATTTTTTTTTATAGCATCAAGCCTAACTTTAGCATTGGGGTCACCTAAACTGATCTCAGTGTTGTCCCCGCCTATCTTTTCCTTGATCCTTGAAATCCCAACAGATCTAATCACCACTCAAAATTTTATATATTTATATACCCCAATCAAACCAACCCCTTTCATTCCCAACCGTTTGATTGAAATCGGAGCTCTCCCTCAAATCTCAATCCATCAAAGCCTAAACCCAACTCAACAGCCGGCCCTCCTCTCTTTATCTCTCTTTTTCTCTCTCTATCTCTCTCTCTCTCTATCCCAAACCCAGCAAACCCGATCCAATCCCCTCAACAACCCGTTCCCCTCAAACCTGATACTATCTCTCTCCCTCTCTAAACCGTTTCTCTCTCTATCTCTCTCTCTCTCTCTCTCTTTATCCTAAACCCAAACCCATTACAATCCGATCCCATATCTCTTCCCCCCCTAACCGTTTCTCTCTCTCTTCCCTCCCCTCTTAATCCCGAGCCAAACCCCATCACCGTCCAGCCCTCTCTCTCTCCCCCTATCTCTCAGCCGAACCCCCTCAACCCGATCTGATCCCCCCTGCGCGACTCCCTCTCAATCCCGATCCCCTCCCGACCTTCTCTCACCCGATCCCCCTCCCGAGATACTCGCAGCCCCCCTTTGCCCTATAAAAACCCTAACCCGACCCATCTCCCCCCTCTCGATCTCTCCTTCCCTATCCCGATCTCTCCATCTATCTCTCTCTCGGTTTGGTGCCGCGCGCAGCCCGCCGTAGCTCGAGAGAAGCCACCAGTTTTGGAATTGGTGGAGGAGGAACTGTCGTCGGTGAGGAGGAGCCCGACCAGGTCAGCCCTTACCCTCTCCTCCCTCCTTTCCTTTTCTTTTGTGGATTCTGCCGAGGCTATAGTTGTCAATGGTCGTCGGCCATATGGCCGGCGACCGAGCAGTCAGCGAGACTCGAGCCTCCAAAGCCAGGCCTGCTCCCGACCATCGACCACCGGCCACCAGGTGTAGGCCAAAACCCATGTTTTCCTTATTGTGTTCCCGCTGCAATGGTTGTTGGCAAGGTAGCCGACAATCGAGCAGTCGGTGATGCCCAGCCTCCATCGACCCCTCTATTTTCTTTTTTCTTTCTTTTGGTATTGTGGGTCCGACCAGTCAACCCTTGTATTGCCCCTTGTTTGCCGAGGGTGCGTCCATCGACTGTACATCTGACGATATCCTGATCCTTGAAGCCCTGCCAAGAGTCGAGAACCCTCTTAGGACGTCGAGCCTGATACCTCGTGGTCAGGCAGTTCTTTTGTATTTTATTAATAATTGTTTTAATTCATTGACGGTATGGTCCTGACCATGCTAGGCTATATTGACGTGCCTTGCTAACTGGCGCAGTGCATTGGCTTTGGCCATGGATTCAATCTTTAGTATTGCACTCTCTTGTTTTGTGTGTGAAGCCATTGTAGCATTGCGCACGTACCATCGAGCTATAAAAGTAATCGCATCACGTGCCTAAGGATCGGTGATGATGACCTCTATACCCTTTTGCCAAACCTTGCCGATCCCTGGATCCGACCGGGTAAGGAGTAATAGTTGTCTTCAATTCGAGCTTAGGCTCGTGCGGTTTGCTAAATCATTGTTGTAACAACCGTCGTGTCCACACCTAAATCCAAGGGCATCTTGGGCGGATGACAAACCAAACACTTGACCTTTTCTGGAACCCCGCTATAGATGTATTTGTTTAAGTGGGTAAATAGTAATATATTGAAATGTGCAACTTGTCAGACCTTGACCGTGACGGCCCGCTGGACGTGGAGCGGATTGGACAATCAGAATTTTATATCTCAATAACTAAGGCAAGTATTCACTTGCTCTGAGGTTATTTTCGAATTATGTTTTCGTACGCATAGTTTGTGATATTTATAAATGATTCCTCGTATATCGTGTAACGTAACCATGAGTCGTATGATGATTGTGATATGTTGGGTTTGGCATTGGGCAATTAGAATTGTATGACGTAGTTCTTAATGCTGTTGAGTAACACTCTTGTGAGACTCGTGCTTGCTAAATGATTGAAAACGATCGAACACTGTATTTCTACTATATATGACACATGGTTAGTACTATGACATATACTATTAAAAACTATTATATCGTGCCTTTGAACATATTATAGTTAAGAGTTAAATGAAATATTGGATGGGAGTTGAAAAGCCAGTAGCTGAGTGGTAGTTCATAACATCTTTCTCTCAGATTGTTTCTTATTAAGCTATATTATCGCTCTCTTTGATCTCGTTATGATAAATCTTATTTTAAAGACACTCTCGCACACACTCACCCCCTTAGAGCGGGGGTTTACTTGCCAGTCAGTGGTTTGGACTGACCCTGGTTGGGGCACTACACTTTCCACGGGACTTTCTTGCAGAGTGGTATGAGAGCTGGAGTACGGGTGGCAGCTGCGGAGTATAGTGGCAGGAGCAGAGTTAGTGGTTGTAGTTTTCTTTTTGTAGTAGCCCTTTGTAGACTTTATTTTATATTTATTGGGACTGTATTATGGATATCAGGATAAAAATATTGTTCAGTTTAGTTTAGCTTGCGGTATTATTAGTGTAGATTATAGTAGCAATGATCCAGCTGTAAAACCCATCTAGGTAGGCCTCTTCCTCAAGGCCACAAGCCTAGGATAGGTCACAGTGAAAATATAAGTATCTAAATGGCCTAATTGACTAGCCATGTAGATAGGACCTCTAGACTAGTGTACTGAGTGTCAGGGAGTGGGTGAGACTCCTGGCTCGCCGTCGGAGGCTTGAGCCTCGTGCTCCTTTAGAGAATATTCTGTCAGTATGTTGTGACACCGTTGGGTCGCATGTACTGAAAGGATATCCCTTTTAAAGGTCGAGTCTGATCTTTTGTTCCTCCCCCTTCTTTCATTTGCTTGTGTGTGAGCGTAGAAAGAGCCCAGTGAGAATCCTAAATTGGCATAGTTAGGTAACCATACCCAGAACCCTCTTCCTTTCTCACCTCACACCCCAGGAATCGGTCTTCAGATTTCTGGGACGTGACAATTTATCTCGTTCTTATAGAGCTGCATATTGGCTTGGACTAACTCGAGGTCTATCGGGTTGGCCTCAACTTGGGCCTTTTTTGGTGGAGTTATCTTAGTCTTTGGGCCGGACTAGATTGAACATTGATGCCCGAGTGTGTTATGGTCGGGTATGGGCAATTGCTAACCCGACTCCAAACCTGAACTGAAGCCCAAATTATTTATTTTTTATTTTTATATACAATAAATATATGATTTTACACATCTACTTTTGAACCATCACTTCACATATGACACAAGATTGAGGTATATACAATGCGAAGTTCAGATTAACTTGGGCCCTATTTGGGCTTGGGCTTTATAAGAAAAGTTTTGGGTTGGTTCAGGCCAAGCCCAAAATTTTTCATTTGGGCCCTGGCCGGATTTGGTCATCCATTCACAAGTTTGGGCTGATCTTGAGCTTGGGGTGGCCCGACCAGACCCAGCCCATTTACAGACCTATGCTCTCGTGGCAGGCTTCGATCCTTGGTCATCTTGTGTCTCGCACTAACAAGTGATGTATTGGCCACTTGGTCTTTTCTAATAAAAATATAAATCACAATTTTGAAATTAATTTATTTAAATTTATTTGATTTAGATGCAGTATTTTTGATGTATTGTACAATATAGTTTCCTTGACTATTATATCATTGCAGGATTTGGTATCATTTTTGTTTATGTTTTTTTATTTTTATAAATAGAAAAAATAGCCAATTGAAAGTGAAAACTTGTCTCCAACTGATAGCTCAGTTGGTAAGGCATGTAACCTGCGGCCTTGGCCAAGGGTTCAAATAAATGCTATGCTATATTTCCTCTCGCTCTGTTGTAGCATGCATCTCTTATTTAAGGGCATGTTTGGTTAGCAGAAGTTGCAACTGTTTGGCGGAGTTACAACCGATACTTTTAAAAAAGCATGAGTTACAATTCACGCATTTAGAAAAGCGTGAGTTGCAACTGCAATGCATGCAATTGTGAAATGATTGTTTGGTTGTTTTGTTGAAAGTAGTTTGTGGGAGACGGTGATAAGCGACGGTCGTGGTCTAACGGTGGTGGGAGACGACGGTGGCTGTGGTCGGACCGGGGGGTGGGCGACGGCTGCCGGTGGTAGTCAGCATGGTGGGGGACACTATTGACTAGTGGCGTGCAGCAGCTGGGCAACTCATGCAGTTCGTGCACAACGTTTGGGGGTAAGTTAACACGATAGAAACTTCAGAAAATGATGTAGTTGGAACTCCACGATAAGTCAACTCACACATCTAGGGGTGTAAAACGGTTCGGGTCAGGCCTCGATAAGCGAAGCCCGGATAGGGCAACAAAAGCTCATATATATATATATATATATATATATATATATATATATATAACCTCGGTTTAACGCGGCCCGAGTATATATAGACATAGGATTTTTGGGTCTGGTCGTTCGAGCTTAAGGGTTTTTTTTTTCATTAAAAATGGTATGATTTGATTAGGGATGACAATTTAACGAGTTTAGTTGGTTACCAAACTAACTCGCCCATATCTATTAAGCGGGGTTTGGGATGGAATTAAATGGGTTTGGGCGGGTTTGGGATTGCTTGAAAAACCTCAATGAAGTTTAAGACGGTGGGTTAGATTACATATACATATATCAATTACAATTAGTTACACTTCACATAACTCAGAAGTTTCATTCCATGAATATTTTTTTAAAAGGTAAAATTTGGCTATTTTTAGTTAAAATTAATGTAGTTCCTACTACGTTTGCTGTTTCTCTTAACTCAATCCAACTCGAGTTAATTCGTCATGTCTAAATATAATTGGAACGGGATGGGTTTAATTTTTGGCTAATACAAATAGAATAGTTTAGAATTTTTCTTTCAAACCAGAGATGGGGTTGGTGTTGGAGGATTAGTCCCATACAGAAATAGTAGAGGGCGGAAAAATCAAAGCACATAGTTGGGATCTTTTCCGCCCTCTACTCCGTGGTATGCGACTAATCCTCCAATAGTTGGAACGAGTTTGGAAAAAGGTATTCCTTATGGAACATGCTTGGAACAAAGTATTCCCATCCCAAACCCAACCCGTTTCCATCTGTAGATTTGATATAGGTAAGTTTTGAACACCATACCTCACAAAAAATAACCAACAACCATACCATCTCTCCAATACTATTTTGATGAGGGGGGATCCGAAACTCTGCTCCGCGGTATCATCTTGCCCTCTCATTGGTTTTCCAACAGCTCCCGTCGAGAACTACAGTTTCCAAATTGGTCCTCCTCTCCCTCCCTACTTTAATCTCCTCCGAGGTCAGCGTTTCGCAACATCTAGACATGGTGGAGCATGCCCTAACCTCTCTTCTCACACCCTACCACCTACCTATTGCTCGTTCTCACCTCGAAGACCTCGAGCCAGGGTCGGGTCGGCTCGGGTTTGAGAGGAAGACTGTCTCCAGTGTTCGTTTTAGTCACAGCAACGTAAAAATAACGTCACTGTTGGATCCAATCCCCTCCTCTTCCTCCCTCCAAGGCCGTCGAAGCCCTAGATCGAGATCAGGTGTAGGAGTGTCAACGGGTCGGGTCGTGTCGTGTCGAGTTCGTGTCGTGTCCAAAACCCCTAGACCCGGACCCGACCCGTTTAACTAATCATGTCTAGATCCTAAACCCGTACCCCACCCGCTAATAAATGGGTAGACCCGATAAGACCCGGTAAGACCCGTTTATCACACAGGTCTATTCAGTTGACCCGATCTGATCCGACCTGACCCGATAGATCCGCTGGTACTATATATTACAGTATCAGATTACGGGTTGACCCGACCTGTTGAATTTTAAACGGGTCTTCCCGGGTCTATCGTGTCAAAACCCTAAACCCAGACTCGACCTGTTTATTAAACGGGTCTATCGTGTCGACTCGTTTACGACCCAAACCAGACCCGCTAACTTCGTGTCGAGTCCAAATATGACTGTCAATTAGGCCGGGCTAGCCCGATACCTGCCCGTCCGACCCGAAAAATTTGGGCTGAGCCTTAAATGGGTTTGGGCTGGGCTGAGTTCGGACATAATTTTATACTCGAAAATTAATTCAGGCCAGACTCGAACCAGGTTCAGCCCAGCCCATATTCAGCCCGAACCTGAATGCTTATATATTCAATTTAAAAACCCATGAAGCATTGAATCCAACATACAGTCTGTACTACCCAAGCATATTGAGTAACCAAGAGTCACTCCGACCCTCCAACATCTTCTTTCCATAGTTGACTGACAGCCAGCACTAATTCAATGGTCAATATACCCTTTCCCAATTTGGGAGTCCTACTAATACTATCTCAGATTCCCAATCTTCTGTTTCACTTCCTTCCAAACAAAAAAAAGTCTATTTTTTGCACTAAAGCCCCTAACCGATTGAAGTCGGACGCCCTCCATGGCTCCATCCCAGATTCCCAATCGTCTGTTACATCTATGCTTGTAGCACTAGATGTCCAATTTTTTTTGCATTTTGATTCACTGCAAATCTTAATTGGGCTGGTCCGAACTCGGGCTGAAGCTCGAAAAATAAATTGGGCTGAGTTTGGGTTGAATAAAGTGAATTTTTTTTTGACTGAGTTCGAACTTGAAAAAACCAATTCATATACGGACCGAGTTTGCGCAAGGCTTGGCCCGACCCGACTCAGCCCGATTGACAGGCCGAGGTCCCAACTTGCCAGCCCTAAGATTCAGGTGTGGCTTTTGTTTATTTCAAGATTTACCAATGAGATAGAACCACGTGGCGTCGGCGAGGGGAACCTCTCACGGCCACAGGAAAGGGCGGGGGAGGGAGAGGAGAAAAGTGGGTGTCGAAAGGGGTCGTGGGGCAGGGAGGAGGACACGAGGGATGAGGGGAGGAGAAACGGATAGAGCCTCCGAGTTAGGAGCGCCCCCTCCCTCTCCTTCATGCCACCATGGCTCGTTACTCAGCTAGCAATGCCGCTGCCTTCGCCGACGGCGTCTCCTTCGCTTCCAATTCCCTGGGCCGGAGGATTACGGCCGGCATGGCCCCAGCCAAGCCCCCGGTGGTCCTGCCCCTGCCCTCCCACGGCAGGGACTCCTCCTATGGCTCTCTGGTTCTCCAGGTCCTCCTCCTCCTCCGCCTCTCCTTTCTTTCCAATTGTGTGCTGCTAATTCGGTGCTCCTAGTGACAAGCGAAACACAAATCACACAGATCGGAATCTGGTTTATACCCTCGAATTGAGGGTCATCGAGAAAAATGTGGGTAAAAATCACATTTTTCTCTTTTTTGTTAGAACATTTACATTTTTTTTTAGGTACAAATTAGACACCTGGAAGCCCTAGATCAGTAGTTTTTGTTTGAACACACTAGGGCTGGCAATTCTGGATCCGACGCCGGCGGACCCGACACACGAAGTTAGCGGGTCTGGGTTTGGGTTAAACGGGTTTGGGTTGTAAACGGGTCGACACAGTAGACCCGTTTAATAAATGGGTCGGGTCCAGGTTTAGGGTCTAGACACTGTAGACCCGAGAAGACCCATTTAAAATTCAACGGGTCATGTCGGGTCGGGTCGGGTCTACCCGCAATCCGATTATATAGTATATAGGATAATAATGTAGTATGTAGTACCAGCGGGTCGTATTGGGTCAGGTCGGGTTGAGTCGGATCGGGTCAACTGAATAGACCCGTGCGGTAAACGGGTCTTATCGGATCTACCCGTTTATAAGCAGGTCGGGTACGGGTTTAGGGTCTAGACACGATTAGTTAAACGGGTCGGGTACTGGTCTAGGGGTTTTGGACACGACCCGAAACTAGACACGACACGAACATGACCCGACACGACCCATTGCCACCCCTGAAACACACCCCTACACCACCCGGTCACCGTTTTATTCAATTTTGTTTGGAACTCTTACTTGCGAGATTTTGTTTGGAACTCTTACTTGCGAGATTTTGTTTGGAAGGTATATCAGTGGCGTTACATCATCTCATTGCCGTAATTTGATCTACATGTGCTGCGTGGCAAGCGCATTCTCTCAATGTAGCACATCACATAATTCAGTTGGTTTTGTAAGCTTCGATAGATTTGTTCCCTTTACACTGTAAGCTTCGATAGATTTGTTCCCATTGCCACCCCTAGAACACACACCTACACCACCCGGTCACCGCTTTATTCAATTTTGTTTGGAACTCGTACTTGCGATATTTTTGTTTGGAAGGTATATAAGTGGCATTACATCATCTCATTGCCGTAATTTGATCTACATGTGCTGCTTGGCAAGAGCATTCTCTCAACGTAGCACATCACATAATTCAGTTGGTATTGTAAGCTTCGATAGATTTGTTCCCTTTACACTGTAATTTGTGAATACTCTTTGTTATGTTGGATGGAGCATGATGGTTTGGTCAGAAGATCGTGATGCAGTCCCTCAAGTGCCGAAGGCCTTGGGGGTCCGGGGAACGGAGTCCGACCCGTTCCCACACCGAAGGGCGGACATTTGTGGATGTCTATATGCTTTTGGGGTATTTTCGGTACTTTATTCTATGGTTCTATGTCTAATTGCATGGGGTTTATAAAGATGGTTTGCCGTCATGCCCTGTAATTTCTTGTATCGTCTTCTATTTTTGACTTGGAGCTTAGTGGAATCGGCCGTGAAGGGAGGACGTAGGCTAATTGCCAAATCTCGTTAAATCTGTGTCATTTCTTGTTGTGTGATTGCATCTTGTTCTTTTGTTTATTCCTAAAATTGTTTTCCCCTGTTAGTGCTCGAGCCCAATTGCAGGCATCAAAATTCACACCTTGATTGATACAGTATAATTGATTGCACATTTTTCTTCGACGATTTGCATTTTCTTGCCATGGCTTATTGAGGAGTTATATATATTATTTTTAAGAAAAGGTGGTCTATATTAACCATGAAATTTGTACACAAGGCTAGGTAGATGAGAGACGGAGAAACCCCAACACATAACAACTTGTCATAGAGATACAAAGCTTCAAGTCCTTGTCTCATACAAAGGATCATACTCAATTTGAGCCAATTTATCGAAGACTCTTGTGACCGAGGGTCACCATGTCACAACTCTAGTCCAACCTATTCCCAAAATCCTCCACCGTGTTTGTTTTTCTCTCGCACACTGCAATGGCAAACTGGCATTCTTGTTGCTTGTTCTATCTTCTATGTAGTCATCAGTAGAATCCGGGAAAAAAGAAAAACAAGGGAATTCCTCAGTTAAAATCAAAATCTCCTGATTGTTGTATTTGGATTGGAGCAGTGTGTAGTTTTGTTTACTTAGAAAAGGCAATTCTTGCTTATGGATCATGCGATATCAAGAACCATATAGTATTTCTTCATTCTTCTATGATCTCCCCAGTAGTTCATATTGGAGCTATTGCCGTTTCATTTCTTTTTCGTGGTTATAATGCTAATATTAAAATAGCGGTGATTCACGAAGAAGTATTGCGCTATTTACCAGCGAGTGGTATTATTGGACTGATCCTATCCACAATGTAAGGTTGTATTCTATCTGTTGGATTGGTCTCCTATTGTACCCATTACATTTTATCATCACCGTCATCAGCGAGTTTCACTTAAACTTTCAATTCCTGAATTAGTATAAGCTTTCAGTATGATCACTTGTGTGCTTCTATTCTTCAAGAGTTAGGGCTAACATACAAAAAAATTAAAGTTAGTATGTGATGGATGCGTGATCAGGCTGCAAGGCTTTTGGGTCCTCCAGCCCGATTCAAAGCTTCGAAGCTGAAGGTGATTTTCATGGAACAAGAAATGGAGCAGCAGCCGCTGTGCTCCATTCCAAGAGCCTACACTCTCACACATTGTGACTTCACAGCCAATTTAACCTTAGCCGTCTCCAACAGCATATGCGGTGACAAGGTATGAATAATGAGATTTGCTCAAACTATTTTACAAAAAATTAAGTTATCTCATCAGGAAAACCATTGCATTGCTACAAAATCCACCACCACACTAGCTTGATGGATGATGCAGTTTCTTGTGAGCTGGGGCATGTAGCCAAGACCTCCAAACTAAAGATTGATGCAGGTTCAATGATTTGGGACTAATGGGCACTAAGATAATTGTCATGATTCAAAAATATATTTCATACACCTATATCCAAAATTAACATTTTCGTGAAGAAAGACTATGTAAGTACATTCGCTGAGTGATTTCCCCCCCTTTTAAGTGACTTATATGTTCACCTATGATCATGTGTTTACACCTCAACACAGTCTTCAATATGTTACAAATCTAATGGAAGACTCGTATTAGCAACTGTGTTATGAATGTAGGATTTGTAATAGAATGAATATATTCTATAGGGGCAATAGCCCAATATATGTACGCCAATGGTGCAAGTCCACCACATATAAGAATATGTATAAACCTATACTACCCTATATAACCGTATATTCAAGTGTCTCTAACACCCCCCCTCGAACTCACGGTGGATCAATTTCCAAGAGCTTGCCAAGCAAATACTTGAAGAGCGCAACTGTATGAGCCTTGGTGAAGAAGTCTGTGATATGTAGGGTCTGTTTGGTTGGAGGGAGTTGGAACCGGCGTGTTCCAACTCACGCGTGTTCCGCTAAAGCGTATGTTTGGTTCCGTGCGGAGGCTCCCGACCAGATGAGTTTCAACTCCTCAGTGGGTTTTGATTGTATAGAAAATGCGTGAGTTTGTACCCCACGATTTTCAGGTTGAGTTCCAACTCATTCCGTTTGCACCCCACGCGTGAGTTGGAACACGCCGGTTCCAACTCCCTCCAACCAAACAGACCCTCAGTAGAGAAGACATAAGCGATAGAGTAGCAGGATAGTAATGGCGAATGAAGTGATAATCAAATTTTATGTGTTTCGTCCGTTCATGAAAGACTGGATTGGTGGCTATCTTAACAACACTCTGATTGTTGCAATGAAGTGGAGTAGAAGTAGAGAATGCAACACCCAAATGAAAGAGGAGACGACGCAGCTAAATGCCTATGCAGCAGTTTGGGATATTGCACGATACTCAAACTTCGTACTAGAGCGGTAGACTGTCTTCTGCTTCTTGCTCTTCCATGAAATTAAAGAAACGTCGAGAAGGACGCATAAGCCGGTAGTAGATCGACAATCAATGGGATCATCGACCCAGTCAACATCCCCATATGCACGAAACTCCAAGAAGGAGCGGAAAACATGAGAGACCTAGTGAGCGTCTCACGAAGGTAGCGAATGATACGTAGGACAGTCACATAGTGAATAGAATGAGGCTTGCTGATGAATTGGCTCACTATACGAACTGCATGCGCAATGTCGGGACTAGAGATGGTCAAGTAAACGAGACTACCCACAAGCTGTCAATACTTCGTGGGATAGAAAGTGGCTCACCATCAGTCGGACGTAGCCTTAGGTCGAGATTCATCGATGTATCAGTAGTGCGAGATTCACTAAGGCAGACACAACTAATCAGATCAGAGGTGACTTTCTACTGAGAAAGACAGTACTCTCGAGGAGAGAAGGCAACCTCAAGACCCAAGAATTAACGTAGAGGACCAAGGTCCTTCATCTCGAACTGACGTTGGAGGTGCTGCTTCAGACGATCATTGGAAGCAGTATCATAGTTGATGATATAATTATATCGTCGGCATAGAGCAGAAGAGTCGTCAAATCCTAAGGAGATTGACGCGTGAATAAAGTGTAGTCATGATAGCTCTTGGTAAAGCCAGCCTCAAGAACTGCACGATGAAAACACTTTAACCATGCCCAAAGCATTTGGACTGTTAGACGGAATACCGAGAGAGACAAAAGTCTCGGGGGAGATCATGTACTCTCAAAGGGGGCAGTCAGAGAGATAGAGATGACTCAGGGGGCGCATGAGGACGTAACGAGTAAACCTGATCAACAGGAGATTGTTGAGAAGTAGAGTGAACATTATAATCTAAGTAGGATAGAGACTCAAAGTGTTGTTCTGAAGCAGCGAGATAAAACATGGGAAGGGGCTTTTAGGAGACAACAGAAGAAGATGACAATTCAGGAGAAGGATAATCAACAAAAGAGAGATCTTGAGTAATGCGGCTAATGACAGAGTAAAACGGGACCCCTTCATAGAAAGTGACATGCCTCGAGATCCATAGCCGATGAACAGAGGGGTTGTAGCCAAGGTTTAAAATCACGGTATCGGTTGCGGTATCATTCGGTCCTGAACCGGTATGTACCGGCCGGTACGTACCGGTATCGGCTAATACGGACCGATACCGGTTGAGGAAAAAAAATATTTAACATGTCGGTACCGGTTCGTACAAACCTGAACCGGCCGATACGGGCCAAGTATCAGGATCGGATGCAGTACCGGTCTCGAACCGACCAAAACCGGTACGCACCAATATCGGTCGAGATTTAGAACAATGGTTGTAGCAACGATAACCCTTGTGCTTAGAGCTATACCTAAGGAAGACACACCGAGCTACACGAGGAGAGAACTTGGTGCGCTCAACATAGGGAAGGAGAATAAAGCATGTACACCCGAAGGTACAAAGGTGACCGTAGCTGGGAGGAGTATAGTAGAGATGCTTATGGGGCGTGCGTTGCATGACTCCTACAAAAACGGGCGACGAGGTGCGATTGATGATGTAGGTGGTGGTGCGAACAATCTCAATCAGAAACGTACGAAGTACAGATGCTGAGAAGAGCAAAGCACGAGCAGTCTCAAGAAGATGACGATGCTTACTCTTAGAGATACCACTATGAGCAGACGTATAGGGACATGACTAGTGAGGAAGGGTGCCGTATGAGGGAAGAACATCCTGATACTCACGAGCATCATCTGAGCGGAACACCTTGATGAAGCGGTGAAACTGAGTCTGAACCATATCAACAAAGTCATGATACACTCGCCAGACATCTGAAGTCGACTCATAAGATAGTCCAAAGTGTATCGCGAGAAATCATCAACGAAGCAAACATAATAGGCAAAACGACCAATGGAAAGTAAGGGTGCAAGACCCCAAATATCATAGTGTACCAAGTCAAAAGGAGCTGAAGATTTGAATCCTTGATGTCACTAGATGAAAAGGGGAGGGCCTGATTGTCAACCGGCAACCCGTATAAAGAGACAGAGGAAAAAGACCTCTTACCTAGAACGCATGAATGGAACATAGACTGAAGGCTAGACAATGACACATAACCTAACCTGCTGTGCCACAAGACAGACGGAGACAAGAAAATGGCACTACAACCAAACCTAACGGGAGTAGGAGTGAAAGAAATCGGAACATGCAGATACTCCACTTAATAAAGTCCCCGAACTCTATGCCTAACCCTAATGTTCTGGCATGCACGTGGATTTTGCACAACACAAGAAGTGGGAGAGGACACAATGAAGTAGGAAGTGGTAAGCTGACTAATAGGAACTAGGTTCATAAATATCTTTGGAACATGAAATACACCTGGTATGGTCAGCCTACCACTAGAGTCGGAGTGATAGGTAACATATCCACATTGCGAGACAGGTAAAGGGGACCCATCGACAATGTGGTTGTGCAGTGAATGTATGGAGGTCTGATCAGTAAAGATGGAAGCATAAGAGCTCATGTTCTAGGTAGCCCCAGACTGATCCAGTGAGTCTGTGAGATACGGAGGGGACAACCCTCATGGCAGAGGGAGCATCGCTGGAAGCAATGGAGATGCACTACAGAACATGCTGCATCCGTGGAGCTGCACTACAGATGGTACCTCCGTTGAGGGTTGAAACTTCGACTCGGTGTAGGTAGCGACAACAGTAGATCTCGAGCTATGAGATTGATCACCTGGGCCAATCTGCTTCTTCAGGCTTCAGCCACTTGAAGTAGGCCTTCTTCACGTGTCCTGGACGTCGATAGTACACAGGAAGGAGGGCGGGAGTTGGACTGGAATTCGAGCTTAGTGCGAGAAACAACAGACATAAGAGCTGCCTCTGAGCTAGAACTGGAAGACTGACAAGCCTCTGAGCAGGCTTGCGAGCAATGCGCGCAGGCTTGCGAGCAATGTGGCATGAGTAAGAAGCGACCCGATGTACAAGGCAGTGATGCGGTGTAGTGCGACGTTCAATGTACCAAGTGTCGATGCACCGGAGCACAATGCATACAATGTGGTGGATGTACGAGCAATGCGGTGTACTGCATAAGCAATGTGGTGCGATGCAAATATGCAATAAGCGGCGTGAGGCATGAACGAGTAATGTGGTGCGATACATGTGCAATGTGATGCAATGCACAAGGCACGCATAGTGCTATGCACAAAACACGGAGAATGAATCACGGTGCGGTGCGATGCACGAAGCATGGAGCATGATGCGGTGCGATGCAATAGGCAATACAATGTATGGGATCACTTGATGCACAAATCGACACAATGCATGAGCAATGTGGTGCGGTGTGATGCCCAAAGATGTGTCGATTGGCTGACGAGCAAATGACCAAACACCTGCTGTGCATGCGAGAACTGGTTGCCACACACAAGCAAATATCCCGTTGGGTTCTTGATGGGTCTTGGAAATAATGACAAGCACTAGCACAGAAATGTGCACAAATAACTGCACTGCCAGGTTCTAGATGCGGCACTAGAGGTAGAGGGGCTTAAAGCAGATCGGTTTATATGCACAAATTCGGTACTTGAAATCCACCAATGAACAGCAGAGCAAATCAGCAATCAACTGATATGCACAGCTGAGCTTGAACGACCAACATATATGCCCAATTCCGATGGCTGAGTAGTGAAGTAATGTTGATGCGCGTGTAGAAGATCACATGTATCTAGTTTAGACACTATGCCAAGCAGCTTGTACTCGAAGACAAAGGAACCCAGCTCTAAAGCCAACTCACTGCCACCAGTTTGAAGTGCAAGAGGCTCACTGCTGACCAAATGTTGCGAAGAAGAGAAGCGGCAGATGTATCATATTTCCAGCGACAAATGGCTGCAAATGGATCAGATTTCTAGCGGTAGATAGATCAGATTTCTACTGGCAAATGGATCTGATCTTCAGGATGAGGATATCTGATTTTTCAACAACAATGACTGTGAATGGATCAGATGAGAATCCAGTGAAGCACGAACTCAACAAAATCCGTGATGGAGATGACTGGAGATCTCTACTGTGAAGATGTCAGATGGCACAGAAATCGAGATCGGAGACTCGGTCCAATCGGAGGCTTGCCCGCAAAGAAATCTCAAGGAACCCTAGGAGAATCAAAAGGACTCTGATACCATGTATGGATTTGGAATAGAATGAATATATTCTATGGGGGCAATAGCCCAATATATGTACACCAGTGGTGCAAGTCCATCATACACAAGAATATGTTTTAGCCTATACTACCCTATATAATCTTATATACAATTGTCTTTAACAATGAATAAACGAAAGAACAAGATACAATCACACAACCAGAAAAGACAGATTTAACAAGGTTCGGCAGCCTGTCATCCCTCCACTGTTGATTCCACTATGCTCAAAGGTAATAACAAAAGACGCTATAAGGAATTACTGGGCTTGTGGCTAACCATCTATATATAACCATTTAGTTAAAGTTTTCATAGAACTATAAAAAATAGTACCAAAAATATCCCCAAAATTGTACGGACACAAAAAAAAAAAAAACGTTCCGTTCCCCACGGGGGCCTGCCCCTTCTTTCGGCACGCCGGGGGACTACAACCCAATCTTCTAACCAAACTATTAGGCGCTATCCAACGTAACAATTTGCTCACCCTCACACCTTGATCCAAATGTCTACAGGACTTTTGCGACAACCATAGCGCACATAACAGCTGTTCGAATGACTAAGCTCACGAGCAATTCATTTCTCCATTATGTGATAGCAGCTGAGGGGGTGGCAAACCACACTACAAAGGGATGACGTGGTGGCCGAGTGGAAGAAGGTTAAAGAAGAAATGTCATTGCATGTCCACTGCTATGTAAGCGGGGCCAATCTCTTCCAAGAACTAGCTGCTGAGTTCAGATACTATATTTTCTGTAAGGAGCTGCCACTGGTGAGTCAGGCTTCAGTAAATAGCAATGCCACTCATCCTTTCGTTTACTACCGTCGCTGTTGTAACAAGTAACACTTTTCCAAGCGTGTTCAATTGTGATCATGATCTCCTGGGACGATGAGACTCACAGGGATCATCTGATTCTACTGTTCTATTGCTCTGGTTTTAACTAGGTCCTCAAAGCTGTGGTACATGGCGACTCCGTCCTTTTCAGAGATCACCCAGAGTTGATGGAGGCCGCGGTTTGGGTGTACTTTCATTCCAAGTCGAAACGGTACAATCGTATAGAATGCTGGGGCGCTCTTAGGGATGCTACTCAGGTGAGGAAGAATCATCGTTCGCTGACTGCATAACCTAGTGAAATGAGAGTCAGTCTTTAATTAACTTTGCATCTTGAGCTTCACATTCTTCAATCACCAGAGAACATTTGTTGATCGATCGGATGGCTTCGAAACAGCGGTGGTGGAACAAAATGGGAATCGGCTGGTCCCTAAAACGATCTTCCGCGCCCTTGTTACCTTCCTCCTCTAAGTTCAGAATTGGAGGAAAGGATGCATACATTACCATAATTCATTCTTTTCGTTGGCGTACGTCATACATCCTCCTCTCCAAGGTTCGCAACTGTAAATGCAGCCATTCATTAATCATGGCTTCAGAGAATTGACATTGTTGAACAAGCTTTGCATAGAAATAAATGGTTTTCTGATTCTTTTGCTTGGCATTTTCATTCGCGGTAAATATTCCTATATAACAACTAATTCATGGCTAATCTGTTTTTTTCTTCTTTCGTTTACTGCTAATCTTATTAGGTGTAAGATTAAAATGTTTAGTCTTGTAGACTTTGCTGTCTAAGATAAGTTTGCAGTGGCACTGTCTTGTCATCTAGTTCTGATGGTCATTTCAGACTACCATATTAAAAAGTTATTATATATATTTGGGTCCCGATTGGGGAGAAACCTTGTGCGAAACCAACCTAAAGGTTTCAGAATTTGATAATACTTGGTGGGTGTACTACTTATGCCAAGTTGATTATCCTCACCAAAAATCATCAAAATCTAAAACATCAAAGCTTAACAAATATGCTATTCAAATTAACGGTTTTTATGAACGGTCAATCAGCCTTCTAACATTTGATGCCCTTAAAGGTTTTAGAACTTGATGATTTTTGGTGAGGATGACAACTTGGCATAGGTAGCACACCTACCACGTTTTATCAAATTCTGAATCCTCTAGGTTGGTTTCACACAAGGTTTTGCATATAAGAGGTTTCTCACCAGATTGGGACCATATATATATATATATATATATATATATATATATATATATATATATATATATATATATATATATATATATATATATATATATATATATATATATATATATGACTTTAAGGTTGCTAGTTGGTTTCAGCCACCAGTTGCACACTGCCATGTCAATCGGGCTGCCAAAATCGGGAAAACCTTCATGCTGAGTAGCATTTCTTATATATATATATATATATATATATATATATATATATATATATATATATATATATATATATATATATATATATATATATATATATATATATATATATATATGGTAGTGATCCAGTGAGATATGAGATATATGAGATAACTTTGAGAAACCTATCTAGAGGTTTTAGAATTTGATAAAAATTGGTGGGCATGCTCTCTATGTCAAATTGATCATCCTCACCAAAAATCATCAAATTCTAAAACCTCTAAGGGTATCAAATGTAGAAGATTTATCGATCGTCCATTAAAACCAATAATTTGAATTGTGTATTTGAAGCCTCTAGAGGTTTTAAAATTTGATGATTTTTTGTGAGGATGATCAACTTGACATAGAGAGCATGCTCACCAATTTTCATCAAATTCTAAAACTTCTAGATAGGTTTCTTAAAGTTATCTCATAGAAGAGTTATCTCACTTGATCGTTATCCTATATATATATATATATATATATATATATATATATATATATATATATATATATATATATATATATATATATATATATATATATATATATAGGGGTATGCTATAATGCGGCATGCGGTAAGTGCGGCACCGCTGCGTGCATCGTATGCACGCAACACGTGCATCAGACGGCTACGGTGCAGTGCCGCACGTACCGCATGTTGCATTATAGCATGCCCCTATATATATATATATATATATATATATATATATATATATATATATATATGGACTAGGATCCGTTGACAACCCAAAATGGGAGGTAAATTTACCTCCCATTTTAAACTTGATTCAATCAGTGGATAGATGGATAGAGGTTTCAGAATTTACTGATTTTTTGTGAGGGTGATCAACATGGCAAGTTGATCATCCTCACAAAAAATCAGCAAATTCGGAAACTTATAAGGGCGTCAAATGTGTTATTCATATTAACGGTTCAGAAAAGTTTGATTCAATCGGCGCCTTTAGAAGTTTCAGATTTTGTTGATTTTTGGTGAGGATGATCACTATGGCAAGTTGATCATCCTCACAAAAAATCAACAAAATCTGAAACTTCTTAGGGCGCCGATTGAATTAAGCTTTTCTGAATCGTCAATTTGAACCGTTAATTTGAATAACACATTTTATAAGTTTCAGAATTTGCTGATTTTTTGTGAGGATGATCAACTTTGTTGATCATCCTCACAAAAAATCAACAAATTCGGAAACCTCTATCCAACGATTATGGCGAGTTGTAAGTGGGAGGTAAATTTACCTCCCATTTTGAGTTGTCAACGGATCCCACCCCTATATATATATATATATATATATATATATATATATATATATATATATATATATATATATATATATATATATATAAGAGCTGGAGCCTATCCTGTCTTACCCCGTCTCAATCGGTGAATCACACTCATCGTCATCAAGAAAGAGAGGGCTCTGATGAGGTGCGTGAGATGGACGGGTGTCGGAAACCTTTCGAGCAATGGCGCCCACTTCAGATTCGGGCTAATCCCTCTGGGAGTGAAGTCAAACCCACTCGGCAATTCCCACTCCACTCCTGGGTAAATTGAGAGGAGGCGGAATCGAACCACAGCCTCCTCACCCAAGCATCAGTTGTTTAATCTACGGAACTCTCCTATCACCTGGTGGGTTAATAGCATAGTTCTTTATTAGCTAAAGAGCATAGACTTCAGATCCAGGATTTAAAATAGTACAAATATTTAAGGGTTTTATATTTTGGCTAATTAGGTCCAAGTCCCTAGCTATTTTGAAATAATAGCCGCAAGACACCATAATTTACTATATTAATTAAGGTCCCTATATTTTCTAAGTTGTTTGATTGGAGATTTCATTTCACCCACAATTGGGATTAAAGAAACCGTTAGTACCAGTTGTATTAAAATATTTTCTAGAATACTGTTGGTTGACAGAGTATACATTTGTCTTCAGAAAGAGTATACATTCACCGGATTGTTGCAGTGATTTCACTGTAGTTGCTACAACGAAATTATTGTAGCAACAATATTTATTCGTCATTTGTTTCAGTGATTTCACTATAGCTTCTACAGTGAAATCACTGTAGCAATATTATACATCGTCTTCAGAAATAATATACATTCGTCTTTAGAAAGAGTACACAAATAGGGTTGCTATTGTGATTTCACTACTACAGTAAAATCAATGTAGCAATAATATAAATTTGTCTTCAAAAAAAAGTACATTCGCCAGGTTGCTATAGTGATTTCACTGTAGCAACCAGGCTGCATGCACTGTGTCAATCGGCGAATGTATACTCTTTCTGAAGATGAATGTATACTCTTTGCTGGAAGGGCAATTTTGTCATTGAGGAGGTAAGAGAAGGGTGCGATTCTTACTGCAGCATGTGCTATTTCATGAGGGACTTGGGCTATATATCAAAATTAATACTGCAATTACGTGTCATCTCTTGAAAAGGACTTATGTCAACTTTCCCTTTATTTTTTTGGAGGGAGTTTGCATTAGATTCATTTAATAGCATTCAATTAATTATAGGTCTTAAGAAAACTTTTCTATTATGAGAGATTCACGGTTCAAAGTTTAATTGCAATAGGTCAAACGGCTAGTAAAATAACTCATATGCCCTTTCATTAACCATTTAGTTAATCTGGTTATATACCCTAAATAGTGAATCCTAAACCTAAACCTAACCCTAACCCTAACTCTATACCCCTAATAGTACTTGAACCCTAACCATAATACAGTAGCAATTTGAAATACTGTAGCAGACCGAAATCAGTACAGCATATATTTTTGAGAGATCTCGTTATTAAAAAAAAGGGTTATTGTGTGACAGGTCCCGGACAATAGATCCATCCCATGAACAGGATCCGCTGAAGTTTCTTTTAGCCTAAGGTCCCTGCCTTTTTTAATAAATCCAAAATTACCCTTTCCCTGTTCTCTTCTCCCATCTCTCTCGATGCGACCACCGCCCGGTGAGAAGGGAAGAGGTAGAGCTCCAACTGGTGCATCAGCAACATCACACCCCACCTTGACGACAGCCACCGCAGGCCATGCATCGCACCCCACCCCCGACGGCAGCCACCACTACTAAGGAGGGAGGAGGTGGGGCTCCGGCAGCTGCATCACACCCCACCCCAACGGTAGCCACCGCTGAATAATGCATCGCACCCCAACCCGACGGCAGCCACCGCCGGTGAGAAGGGAGGAGGAGGAGTCCGGCGGCGGTAAGCAAAGTTGGTCAGTGCGGTGTTTACTGGTTCAATGGCATTGCAAAGAAAATTAAAAATACAGTAAAGGATATTTTTGTTCACAGGTTTTCAGCGTCCTTTAGCTTAACTGGTCTCGTTGTCAGGGATGGCTCACTAAGTCCCCCTAAAAAAAATTGCTACAGTGTAACGACTGAGCAAATAATAACAACTGCTATAATGATTTGCGTCAACACCTCCGTATTCTACATGTTTTGGTGTGTGGGTGAGTACTCAAGGATATATTTGGTATTTTAAAAGAATAAAAAAAGACAGTTGAAAGCGACATCTTATGCGGACAAAATGGTGTACATGATTCCTCTCAATGCAAATATATTTTGTGGACTTCTTGTAAACCCCGAAACTTTTGTTTGGACTTATTATAAATAAGTACTATTGTAAAGGATCTGCACCTAATTACCCCTTCTTGTTTTTTTTTTGGAAAATTTTATTCATACCCCAAAAATATGTAATTACCCCCCATCTCCCATTCGTTTGTTAATAACTTTTTCAGAGTTTTTAAATACTTATTATACCCTTATCTTGTACCCCACATACCAACTAAAAACCCCTCTACCAATGGGAAAAGAAGAGAAGTCGATTAGAAACCTTGGCAGATGTATTTAAGAGTGGGGTGTGTTCAAGAGGGTGTATAATTAGGATATATTCAAGAGGGTGGGTGTTTAATTTGGGTATAGTCAAGGTGGGATGGGCCATTTAACTGGGGTGTATTCAAGATGAGGTACCGGTGTAAGGGTATTTTGGGGATAGGAATGGGGCATGATAAAACAAAACGGGGTGTGTTCAAGTTATTTGAAAATGATGGCTAATTTCATATTTTTGGGGTATGAATCAAATTTCCCCTTGTTTTTTTTTTTTTTTTTTTTTTTTTTTTTTTGAGATCGGCGGGTGTCCCGAAACCTTTCGGGCAATGACCCACTTCAGGCTCGGACTAATCCCTCCGGGAGTGAAGCCCGACCCACTCGGCAATTCCCACTTCACTCCTGGGTAAATCGAGGGGAGGAAGAGTTGAACCCACAACCTCATCACCAAAGCATCAGTTGCTTTGCCAACTCTCCTATCCCCTGGTGGGTTCCCCTTGTTTTTTTTAATATCTGGGTCAACAGATTAAAAAGGTTGGGACCGGACTGGAAGGCTGTCGGATCCACTTCGGGTCCGGTTTGAAAACATAGCTGCAAATGTGTTCAGATGGACTGTCCTTTACGCCATTCCTCCTCCTTCCCTTGAACACTCCTCCTCGCTGAAACCCTAACCCAATACGAGTCAGCCGTGGATAGACACACACTGATATAGGGTGAAATTGTACGATGGTTATCCGCCACGACATTGACATCATAGTCAGCCGATAGCCACCAGCAATGTCGGCCGATAGCCATCGACACAGGATTAGGTATTAATTGCTTGGACAACTCCCCTTTCCCCTTGGAGGATAACACGCATAGTATTTTTGAAATGTTAAGTTGGGTGTGTGTGGGGGGGAGGGGGTGATACATTTTTAGTGGGTGCAGATAGCATTACCCAAAAATAATAGATTGGTATGGTTTTGGGTCGGGGGTGTGCGTGTGAGATGGACTAGTGACGGAAACCTTTCGAGCAATGGCCCACTTCAGATTCGGACTAATCCCTCCAGGAGTGAAGCTAGACCCACGACAATTCCCACTTCACTCTTGGGTAAATTGAGAGGAGGCGGAATCGAACCGTAGCCATCATCAATTGCTTTGCGAAACTCTCCTATCACCTGGTGGGTTAATAGCATTGTTTTTTTTTGTTAGTAAGCGAGCATAGACCTCGGATCCAGGATTTAAAGTAGTACAAACATTTAAGGGTTTTATTTTTTAGGGAAAGTTTGCATTAGATCCATTTAATAACATTTCATTAATTATAGATCCTTATAAAACTTTTATATTATAGAGATCCACGGTTCAAAGTTAAATTGCAATAAGTCTAACGGCTATTAAAATAAATCATATGCCCTTTCAGTAACCATCTAGTTAATCCGGTTTTAATTGTGAAACCCTAAACCTAAACCTAATTTTATATACCTAATAGTGAACCCTAACCAAAATACTGTAGCAGTCGAAAATACTATAGCAGACCGAAATTAGTATAGCAGTCCAAAATACTATAATAGACCGAAATCATTGTAGTAATTTTATTTTTGAGCGATCTCCTTATTAAAAAAAATGCTATAGTGAAATCAATGTAGCAAAAGTTAACAACTACTACAATAATTTGTGTGAAAACATATGGATTCTACATGTTTTGGTGTCTGGACCGGGTGAGTATCTCAAGGATATATTTGATATTTTAAAAAAATAAAAAAATGGTTAAAAGGGAACTCTTATGCAGACAAAATGATGTAACATGATTTCCTTTCAATGCAAATAGATTTTGTGAACTTCTTGTAAGCCAAAATTTTTGTCTGAATCTATTGTAAATAGGTACTAGCTATTCTAAAGAACATGTAACTAATTACCCCTTCTTTTATTTTTTGCATGTGGTTCACTGGATTGAAAAGGTTGGAGTCAGACTGGAAGTCTTTCGGATCCACTTCATGTCCGATTTGAAAATCTAGCAGCGAATGTGTTCAGATCGGCTGTCCTTAATGCCATTACTCCTCCTTCCCTTCAACATCCCCTCTTGCTGAAACCCTAACCCAACTCAAGTCAGCCTTGGATAGACCCACACCCATACTGATCGATCTAGGGTGAAATTGTTCGATGGCTATCCACCGATACTGACATCGGCAACGTTGGCCGATAGCCATCGGCACAGGATCAGGCATTAATTGCTTTGCCAACTCCCCTTTCTTTCCCCTTGGAGGATAACAAGTATCGTAAATTTGAAATGTTAAGTTGTGGGGGGCACTTAGAGCTTTTCAGTGGGTGCAAATAGCATTACCCAAAAATAATAGATTGGTGTGGTTTTGGGCCGGGGGTGGGGGCACGTGACTGATACCGCGCACCTCAACCCCTCTCTAGCTCGTGGACCTCTCACTCCACACGTACACGTACACGTAGAAAACAAGTAGAACAGGTTCTCTCTCCTCCCTCCCAAGCTCCATCCATGGTGGCAAGAGCCTTCAGAACCCATAGAAGGGGATCGATTAGGTTTCCGCCGGCGTCGTGGAGGGGGAGGATGAGAGCCAGCGGGTGAAAGCTTGGAGGGTCCGCATGTCGGCTCTGTAGTGGCGTTGCGTGAACTGCAGAAGCTCCGCCCACGTGAAGTCCGGGTAGGCCCTCGCGCCGAGAATCTCCGGTGGGGGCCGCACCACCCTGTCCTCCCGTGGGCAGAGGAAGAAGGCCAGCGACCGCCGCTCCCGATGGCGGTTCACCACGGCACGGTGCAGGCAGCTCTTGTACCTTCCGTTCGACAGCGCCTGCAACACGGTGACAAATTAATACAAGGATAAGGATAATTTATAATAATAATTATAATAATAATAATTTTATTTTAGCTCAAAATTAGAACCCCTATCCTTTCCATTAATGCATGCTAGTAATTTTCTTTTATTTTGTGAGTGGCACAATTTGTAATTTCGTAAAATATTTAAGGGAGTAGATATTTAAGGTAATTTTTTTAATTTTGATTTTTTTTTTATGTGGTTGTATGTTCAATCCATTCTTAGTAGATCATAATTACGAAAAAATGATTTTGTATGTGTATGTACGTGTGGGTGCGTACGTACATATGTCCCTGTAAATTATACTAAGATAGTATTTTCTAAATTACATAAATATATATAATAAATTATCCATTAATAATATACAAAATAGATAATTTATTACAAAATAAAGAGTTATTCAGGTTAAAGATTATCTCGATCACTATTCAATTCATTTGAACTTCCATGTAATTTTTGTAAATTTTTAGAAGGATTGAAAAATGTAAGCAATATATTTTCCTAAAATTAATTTATGGCATTAAGGTATAGGTATAGGATGCTCGGCACGCCTACGTGTACACTGTACATGTTGTCGCAAGTGAAATTTTTTTTACTCTAGCGAGTGGACGTTCCAGATGCTTAGTGATGCATCTGGATGTACCATTCCCTGATGTGTAAAGAGGGTATGAGTGACATGCATGCACGGGTCGTGACTGGATGTAAAATTTAGATTGAAAGACTCTCTACTCTTTAGTGAACGGTCCAAATGCATCACTCAGTCCCGCTGGAGCAAAAAAAATTCCGTCACAAGTGAACACGTACCCCGTGTGTAATGTGGACCCTGCATTAAAAATTAAGTGAGGTCCACACAAAAAAGAATTGTCGTGATCACCGGCCACATAGCATCCCTTTCAAGGGCCATATAAAAAAAAACCAGTCCAACAAAAAAAAAAAACAAAGAGGAGTGCTAGGTACAAATGCCGTGGGGCATTGTAACCATACATCTTTGTCGTCGGGACACATACATATGTATGTCCTTGTATTTAATATTTAAGAGGCAAGGACGATCGAGTTGAAAGTTCCAAAATTCAGTATCTATCTCCAAATTAGTCTTATACCATGTCAACGTAGAGACGCATCCCAATAAAAAATGAACATTAATACTTGGCATGGTGCTATCTCTAGCAAACGGGGTTTGAGAAATGTCATCGGGGCTATGTACAAAAACGGCAGAATTATTTTGCTCCAATAAGGGGACGCACTGCGTACAGGTGCACAGTGACATACTTGGACCTTTTCTTAATGCGCACGAAGAAAGGGAGCAATTTGATTGTACATAAAAGAAGGGTATGTGTGAGATGCACCGGTGGTATGTAGCTTTGTATAAAGAATAAATCGGATCGGATGGCTCTCAATTCTTCTGTGAACGGTCCAGATGAGCATCCCTCTTGCGGGAGCGGAAATTTTTTTTATAAAACAATTACAAAATTCTTATTATAAGGCTATTACGACAAAATCTTAGCACACACTTTCTAGTTTGGTTTCTATATGTTGGCTTATCCGCTTTCCTCCAATTTTTAATCCACACGTACCAAGTGTGTTGGAAATGGCAGCACATGGGATAGTCGTCATCTACCCTTATCACAAATGTTGTGTACATGCGTGGGTTCCTCTATAATAAAATATGATAATTTATCATGAGAAATGCTATTCAGCTCGAAGGTTTTCTCGATTTTGTCGGGCCGATTGACGTGGCTGAAACCCACTAACGACATTTAAATCTTTTACCCCACCAGTTGTACATTGCCACATCAATTAGGCCGGACGGATCTGAAGAACCTTCGAGCTGAATAGGATTTCTCATTTGTGTTGATTTATCTATTTAAGGAGGACTTATGAAAAATAATATATATATATATATATATATATATAAAAGCAAATAGTGGTTAGCATCGATCCCTCCTCTTATCCAGGAGGTAGCTGGGTCGAATCTTGGTTTCTGAATCTAAATTCTTGGAAGAATATTCAGAAATTAATTCAAAAATAAATAAATAAATAAATAAAAGATAAAATAAAAAATGACTCGAAATAAAAATATTAACAGCAACCAGTTAGACGACACACGACCACTCATGTGGGCCCCGTCCGAGATCTCTCCCATGTGTGTGTATCTCCACCCCCACACCAATCCAAACAAGCCGAACCCCCTCCTCCCACTGGCCCAACCACCCCCGCCCACCATCTGTACAGAGTGCTGAGTGCTTACCATGAACGTATCTCCGACGTTGATCACGAGCGCGCCGCACACCGGGCGGACCGACTGCCACCGGCCGTCCGCGAACACCTCGAGCCCCCCCACCTGATCCTGCTGCAGGATGGTGAGGGAGGTGGGGTCGCAGTGCGGCCCGGTGCCGAGCGTCAGCTCCGGCTCCTGGCACGGCGGGTAGTAGTTGCACCGCATGATGGAGCTGCTGTCCTCGAAGAACTCCCGGTAGTAGGACCGATCGACGCCGAGGCTGATGGCGAGGATCTCCATGATCGCAAGCGAGAGCTCCTTCATGGCCTTGCAGTAGTTTTGGTAGACCAATCTGAAGCAAAACCCAATGTGTTTGATGCGAAGCCAATGCCATTTGTTAACAAATAACAAGCTAAGTGTTTGTTAGAGGATTTGAAGTACGTAATAGAACCCTAACCCCATTTTCTCGAAATCCTTGCCCAATTTTGAGGTGATATAGTCCACCACGATGGGTTCGGATCGGCCGCGGCCACGGCCGCCGTACCCGAAGGAGAGGGTCTCCTTCCACGGCAGCTTGGACGAGAAGCGGTCGGTGTGGGCTCCGGCGTACCCCCACATGCTCCCGGGCCTCCTCCGGGCCCGGAGCTTGTGGCTGACGGGGAGCTTGAAGAACTCGTCCATGCAGTGGTTCAGCGCGGACTGCATGACGGACGGGTCGACGCCGTGGTTGGTGACCTGGAAGAAGCCGTGGTTGGCGCAGGCGGATCGGACGAGCTCCGCCGCGCGCCTCGTCGACGCCTCGTCGCCACGAAGGAAGCCTCCGAGGTCGACCACCGGGGCCCTCAGCTCCTCGATGGCGGCCGGCCTCTCGCTCCTGGGCCAGATGAATTCGGCCGGTATCTTGGCCCTGCTTCGGAGGAGCGCCGAGTCGAAGACGCCGCCGCCGATGTCTCTCTCTCTCTTGAGCTCAAGCGGGGGGAGGAGGAGGAGGGAGGAGGGTGTGGAGTCCATTGGAGGGGACAGTGGGTGATACTTGTGTGTGGTGGTGTAGGGGGTGGGTATTTGTAACGAGGGAGCAGCAAGAGGACAAAGGAAAGGATGGAGCTAGAAAGAGAAGGGGAAGGGACCAAGGGGGGGATGTGTGTGTGTGGATAGGAGTTCGGATCTCCTACACTCGGCCGGCCCCGGTCGGTGCGTCTGTGCGCATCACAGCCGCAGGATGGCAGCCGACCCAAAGTGAATCGTACTGCATGCGGCTGTGATGAGCTCCGGGCTGACCAACCGTGGCCGACAGACTGGAGGAGATCCGAACTCCGTGGATAGATGGTTGAGTAAGCTCAGGCCCACGACTCTCTTTAAAAGATAATAATAATAATAAATAATCCCGAGCTATAGTCCCGACAACATTTTCATTCGAGATTAAATCCCTCTGGAGAAAAATACCCCTTATCATATTTTGAATTTATGTTTGATGTCACTCATCCGCTGTTGTCGGACCGAACCGAACCCCACCCTGCCATCGTCGGACCTAACCGAACCCCTCCCCCCCTCCGTTCTGCCGGACCAAACCGATCAGCCTAATCTAAGACATATAGGCCATGGGATGAACCCTAGATCTAGATGTTGCAATCGTAACCCTAATCCGAATGCTTCACCATCGCTGTTGTCTTTGCCTCCCTCCCTTGCGCCCGTCGCCTCCGTTATCGCTGCTCGTGTTCGCCTCCATCGGTCGCAGTCGTGCTGCCTCCACCTCCTTCACTGCTGTTTGCGACCGCCTCCGCTGACCTGGCGACCCCTTTGCCATGGCTGATCGAGAGAGGAGGGGAGGTGAGGGTGGCATTGGGATTTAAAAAAAGGAAAGGGTTTATCTTAATATTGGGTTGGTTAAAGGAGGTGGAACTCAAATGAAAAGTTTTACTGGGTTTATTCTAATTGGGTTGGTTAGAGGACTCTTAGGCTAATAACCCCCCCCCCCCCCCCCCCAAAAAAAAAAAAAAAGAAAGAAAAAGAAAAAAGAAGAAGATGTTTTTGATTTACACCTCCAATCCAATCCGTTACCTGACCTTGGCCCACCTGTAAAATGTGGGGTGTAACTCAAATTTAGCATAACAGTGGGGGTGTAAGTAAAATAAAACCCACTTTTAATAGGGGTGGACTTGGGCGGGTCTAACTTGAACCCGACCCGCCCAACCGGAACAATTGACAAACATGAGCAAAGCTAGTTTAAAACTTGGACGAATTTAGACAAAAAAAGATCAACCAAATTTCAATTTGGACGGATTTAGTCATCAATCTTTCCAACCCGAGGAAGTGGCACACTAAGGTTGAATGCTTTGGTAGTATTTTTTATGGAAATCAAAGACTGTCTGTATGATGTTTTATGTCAAGAATTCGTTTGAAATATGTGAGGATATGTTTTGGACTTTATGTTTTCATTATGCAATTCAAATATTTTTTCATCCAATTCAAAATTTTGTTGGGTTTTTTTTATCTGTCTATTTAAGTGCACTAGCATTTCTAATTGAGCAACCCGTCCATTATTTTATAAATTGGGCAACCCAAGCAATTAGAATGGGCAAGCACGGGTTAGGATTCTCCGGGTTTTACGGACAAAACGAGTTAAGGCTAGGTTTGTGCAAGTCAGGTTGGGTATGGGCAGATCCTTCAACCAGCCCAATCTGCCCACGTTCTGAAATTTAGACATAAAAGTAGAGTTGTAAGTAAAAAAAAATAAAAAAATAAAAGTCGGTTCGAATAGGGAAAAGAGTAAGCGATCGGGGAGAGTGAGGCGGTGTGGGGAAAGGAAATTTTTACATAAAAGTGAGGGTGTAAGTAAAAGAAAACCCACTTTTAAAAGGTGGGACGCTCACGGTCAAGTCACGGATTGGAGGTAAGGTCAAACTTTTTATAAATGTTGGGTGTAACTGAAATTTTGATATAAAAGTAGGGGTGTAAGTAAAAGAAACCCCCAAAAACTAGGGGGTTCGAATAGTGAAAAGTGTAAGCTCAGGGAGAGTGATGCGGGGTGGGGATAGTAAAGGCCAAAGACCGCCCATTGGTAAAGCCGTAAAGCCGTAAAGGGCCGGAGAGCATTGGAATCTTTTGTCGTGGAGCCAAAGTGGCAGGACTCAGTTTGACCCCTTCTGACCATTTTCCAAGATGCATTGATCCCCATGCAATCATTTTACCCTCCCCGATTACCTTCACCCCCTCTCTTTGAACACTTCTTGTTCTCTTCTCAATTCTCCTCTTGTCCCCTCCCACCCACTCACCATCATACATGAAATTTTTTTCTTTTAGGTTTTGGAGAGAGAGAGAGAGAGAGAGAGAGAGAGAGAGAGAGAGAGAGAGAGAGAGAGAGAGAGAGAGAGAGAGAGAGAGAGAGAGAGAGAGAGAGAGAGAGAGAGAGAGAGAGAGGGGGGGGTGTTTCACAACCAACCAGACTGAGGTGTCACAGCTCGACGCAAGCATACAAACACCACCACCATAGATGAATGTTACTAATCCCTATAAACTTCATTTTTTTTCAAAGGTTCATTCGAATAATATATTATACTTTGTTTTGGATTCATTTGGTTGGTCTATTCTAACCCATCATCTTTCTAGATATGTACATGTTCTTATCTCTCTCTCTCTCTAAAGCAACATGTAAAGTAAGTTACTCAAGCGATCGTTCCCCAACCCAGGTTCAAATTCCCAAAAGATAATGTAATGATAGTTATAGTACAGATGGCGAGGAGTAGTGGGACAAAAGAACAGTTGATTCATGTGAGTTTATCTCGTGTCAGAGAGAGAGAAAGAGAGATGTTCACCATGAGGTCTATTGCACGTAACTCTCTTTGGAGTTCTTATTTCAAAACATGTATTAGATGTGGTGTGTTATTATTCTATTAGTCCCATCTTGTTTGTGGTAATGTATAGGGGTGTGCATCGGTTCGAAACCGACCTATTTAGGTAAAACCCAAACCGATCCAACCTAAATTGGTTTTGAGAATTTGCAATCCAATCCAAACCGATTGAGACTGGAATCCAATCCAATTAAAGTCGGTTTGGATTGGATTGGATGGTCGGTTTGGGCTTTGGCCCATATGCTTACTAGTTTTTTTATTTATTTATTTGGACATAGTTTTAACTTTAAAATGATTATTTTAAAAATTATAAAATGATACTAAATTACTTACCAAAATACCAAGTTATCAACAACAATACCATTATGTCCACAATATTCATATCCATTAAATATTAAAAACTACAAAGTACAGTTTTAACAATTAAACAAAAATTCACAACAGTTACCGCTAAATTAGTAAATTATAAACCGGAGTCCGGTTCGGTTCGGTTCGGTTTAGGTCGGTTTTTAATTGATAAATCCGATAACCGATCCAATCATATCGGTTTTGAGAAATCCTGGTCCAATCCGATCCGTTGAGTGTGTCGAAACCGACCAAATTCGGTCGGTTTGGTTTGGTTCGGTCGGTTTGGTTTGGATCCTGCACACCCCTAGTAATGTAAAGGTGTGCGTTTTATCTCTATAGAGTACGAGTTTGTTCCAACCTCTTTAAAGAGGTTGGAGCATCCCGGTTTCTCTTATTGGTCCATCTCGAGGGCTTTTGGTCATTTTACCATGATAAACAGTATGAAATGACAAATATATCCTTAGAATGGACCAATGAGAGAGACCGGGATGCTCCAACCTCTTTAAGGAGGTTGGAGCAAAATCGTACTCCTCTCTATATAAGGAGAGGTAGTCTTATGTAATGAAAATGAGATTGATGAGATAATACAAGGAGTTTTTCTTCCTAAACCTATTCTCTCTCCCTCTCTATTCGTAACATGGTATCAGAGCCGGCATAAGTTTTTCTCCCCAAACATGTTCTCTCTCTGTCTCTCTCTTCGTAACAACATGGTTATGAAAGCATTATACCCAATTTAGCCGATCGCTTGTTTGATTGGGTGTGGAGCCCGCCGTCCTTGGCTTGTGGTGGTGGTCCCTGAATCTCACTATCCTCCAATTAAAATCTGGGCAGGGGTTGGCCTCATGCTACCTTATTCGTTGTGATCTGAACTCATGGGGGGGTTTTCTAGTCCACATCAGTCCAGAGTGTCCTGTAGATTTTAAGTTTGTCCACATGAGCCGAGAAGGAGCCCAACATGGTCTGGTTTGTAGCTCTCACTTTAACCCTTGCTGTTTCCTGTTGTGAATAAATCCAATTCACTGCCTTCATTTGGTCATGATTCTCTTAGGGAAACCTTGATCTCTTCTTGTTTGCTAACCAAAAGAAAAAGGTTCTCTTGTTTATGAGAGCTAGAACGAATCATAAGAGATAAGAAAGTCGAGTCTGGACGACTAGTCTTTTTTTTTTTTTAAGAGGGAGGTCACCGGAACTCTGGGAGACGCCACAGTCTGGCGCAAGCACAAACCATCGATCACACCTTGACGGAAAGACAAACCCTAGGCCGAATTATAAACTCCACCACTCAGCCAAGGTGGGGGGAAAATACCACCAAGCCGCACACCGATGGAAACTAGACCCACACCTCGGGCAAACAGACACACACAGGGACAGAAAAAACAGACAATAAACAGTAAAAAAAGAGAGCAGAAACCCGGAATCAGTGCCGGATACCCTCCTGCAGTGCCGACACCATTGAAATCTGCGTCCATGCTCGCCACGAACCAGACGCCACCACCTCGCACTGCCAAAATCCATCACCGCGCAGAGGAGGGTCTGGAAGAGCCCCCGGCGGGCTCCAGTCGGGATCTAGAACGCCACACTAGACGCGAAAACAGCCTGGAAATTGTCAATCCAACGACTGAGTCGATCTCCGATCCGAGGAGGCATGCGCTACTCCACGCCGCCGATCCGAGGGGACCCCTTATCTACAAGGGGAGGGAAAGGGGTTAGATCGAGCCGCCGGAAGCCAGTACCCATGATCTCCAGGCCTCCCAGGAGTCGGCGCCGGCGACCGAGGAGGCCACGGTGGGCGGAACCCAAACCCTAACACAGGGGATGGAAAGGCGAAATGGGAGCGGCGCTTCCAGCCCTTGTAGCACAGAAAGGCTGTGGTCGACTAGTCAATGTCTAGTCTACATTTTGTTTTGTGCATGTGAGAGTGATCAATTGAGATTCCTATGTGCATGGCATCATAATGAGGGGTGCTACAATTAAATCTACTATGATCTCAATTAATTTTCAAGTTCGAGATGGAAAAATTTATTCATAATTCTTTTTTTCTTTCGGAAGTATGGCTTAAGCATGATCTTATGGCTTCTACAACCTGATTAAAATGTACTTTTGGAGCAAATAGACGATTTTGTGCAATGTGAAGTTTTTTTTTGATGGAACCACTATAGTTGTCAATTCATCACACACACACAGAGAGAGAGAGAGAGAGAGAGAGAGAGAGAGAGAGAGAGAGAGAGAGAGAGAGAGAGAGAGAGAGAGAGAGAGAGAGAGAGAGAGAGAGAGAGAGAGAGAGAGAGAGAGAGAGAGAGAGAGAGAGAGGAATAATGTTAAAGCTCTATGGAGATGTACGATCAAACAGATCAATACAAAGTTTCTAACACACCAAAATTCAAATATCAAAATGGATCGATTATTCGAGAGTCTTCGGCTCAGGGGATTCCCTTCGACTTGGGTAGCCTGGATCAGCAACTGCCTCTTCTCTTCCAGACTCTTGTGCCTCATCAACGGGGAAGTGTGCAACTCCTTTCTGATGTGTAGGGGAGTCAAGCAGGGATGCCCCTTGTCACCCTTCCTGTTCATCCTGGCGATCGACATCTTTGACACGGTGCTGAGACAGACGGTCCAGGTTGGACTCCTGCGAGGCATCAGATCTGAGAACTGGGAATTCTCTAACCTTCACTTCGCTGACGACACCCTGCTATTCATTAGGGCCGACCGGGGCCAGGTGATGATCCTCAGGCTCCTCTTGCAGTGTTTCAGGCTGGCTTCAAGGCTGAAGGTCAACTTCGTGAAATCAGCGTTGTACTATCTGGGTAGGCAATAGGATCCTCCTCAAGACCTTTCACGCATCCTTGGCTGTGGCATCGACTCACTTCCTTTCCGCTACTTGGGCATCCCGTTATCAGACATGCACCTCCCCCGTGATGGTTGGCTCGAATTGATCTAGAGGTTGGAGAAGCGACTTGCCGGGTGGAAGAGAAACCTACTCTCGATCGGTGGGCATCTCACCCTAGTCAATTCCGTCTTGTCAGTGATCATGTCCTACTATCTCTCCTTCTACCATCTTCCGACTTGGGTTATTAACCGGATTGACCGGATCCGCAGGAATTTCTTGTGGAGAGAAACCTCAGACGGGGGGTCTTATTCTCTCCTGGCTTGGGGTAGTGTCTGTAAGTCTAAGGAGCAAGGGCGGCTGGGAGTCCTCAACCTGAGGGATTTCAATCAGGCGATGCTGGCGAAATGGTGGTGGAGGTTGCAAATGGGTGCTGGCGACATCTGGAGGAGTGTGATTTCGGCGAGATACTTCAGGAGGTTCTCCCCTCTTCATTCCAGATCGCGAGTCTCAGAACCGATCTCGCCTTTCTGGAAGGGCATCTCCAAGGTCTCAAGGATTTATCGCTGCGAGTCCAGGTTGGTCGTGCGGTCAGGGCTGAAGATTTGGTTCTGGGAAGATATATGGCTAGGGGAACTCCCGTTGCGAACGTTGTTCTCTGATCTCTACACCCTAGCTCCGATTCGTCAAGCCTCGGTCCGGTCCCAGGCCAGGGTTAGCGGAGGAGTCACTGTCTGGAGACCGAGGTTCTCGGGGATAGTCCCGTCGGATCTCGCTTAGGACCACGATCAGCTGTTGGAGCTCCTGAGAGGGATCTCCCTCTCGGATTCGCCAGACCGGGCGGGTTGGCGTTGGACCAGCTCGGGGGTCTACACCGTCCGGAGCTGTTACTCCTTTCTGAACTTCGGAGGGATCCTGTGCCCCCCGGCAAAGGCTATCTGGCATTCCAGGTGCCCTAATAAGACGAGAATCTTCATGCTTCTCGCGCTCCGAAACAGAATACTCACAAAGGTCAAGCTTATGCGGCGGAATCATCCGGGGGTCACTGACCCGTCTTGCGGTCTGTGCAGCAGGGAGGAGGAAAGTGTTGGCCACCTGCTGATGGGTTGCGATTATTCGAGGGCTGTCTGGACCCACTTTATGAATCGTCTGGGCGTCAGACAAATCCCGGGTTCCGTGTCTGAACTGTGGAGTTGTTAGCGTCGCAGGCGCTTCAGGGGTCGGGACAGACGAGCTTGGGACTTCCTAGCCATAGGGATCTCGTGGTCCTTATGGCTGGAGCAGAATAGGAGGACTTTCGAGAGTCGCTCCTTGCCGGTGGACCGAACGATCATCTCGACGAAATCGCTGGTTCACCTCTAGGAGTCTTGCGCGTCAGAGGGAGCGAAGGCTTTCCTACTGCCCATTTATACTAGCAATCCCTGAGCTGTAATTCTCGCCCCCTTTCTTCTTATAATAAACAGGTAGGGGTCCAGGCCGAACCCCCCCTCAACATTCTGAGGGATTTCTCAAAAAAAAAAAAAAATACTAACACTTACAGTCACTTTCTTCTTCTTGACCCACTTTTTTTCACTTCACTTCTATTTAATTATGTTTCTTTTCACATTTTTTCTCCGGGAGTCTTGCGCGTCAGAGGGAGCGAAGGCTTTCCTGCTGCCCATTTGTACTAGCAATCCCTGAGCTGTAATTATCGCCCCCTTTATTCTTATAATAAACAGGTAGGGGTCCAGGCCGAACCCCCCTCAACCTTCTAAGGGATTTCTCAAAAAAAAAAAAAACTAACACTTACAGTCACTTTCTTCTTCTTGACCCACTTTTTTTCACTTCACTTCTATTTCATTATGTTTCTTTTCACATTTTTTCTCTGGGAGTCTTGCGCGTCAGAGGGAGCGAAGGTTTTCCTGCTGCCCATTTGTACTAGCAATCCCTGAGCTGTAATTCTCTTTCCTGCTGCCCATTTGTACTAGCAATCCCTGAGCTATAATTCTCGCCCCCTTTATTCTTATAATAAACAGGTAGGGGTCCAGGCCAAACCCCCCCTCAACCTTCTAAGGGATTTCTCAAAAAAAAAAAAGAAACTAACACTTACAGTCACTTTGTTCTTCTTGACCCACTTTTTTTCACTTCACTTCTATTTCATTATGTTTCTCTTCACATTTTTTCTTTTTTTCTTTTCAGTAAACATCTTCACATTTTTTGTTAAACATACACTTTCCATACATATGACACTTATACTATTATACGACACATACACTATCATATGACACTTTAATTTACTCATAATACATACACTTTCCATACATAGCTCATTACTCTTAGACTTTTTCATACATAACCCATGAGTCTCATACTTTCTCCTTTCATAACCCTTAGCCTTTCCTTCCCTACATTTATTGTTGGACATAATTCTCCACACCTTAAAAATAACTCAAAATTAATACCCAACATACTTCACCTTAATTTTGAATATCCATTATTTCAGATGCTTCATCTTCATTAGGATCTTCAATGAAGATAACTTTATGTTCTTACTGAGCTTCCTCGGTCGGATCCAATTCTTGCTCCATAATTTGTAATTACTGGCGAATGCTTACATTCTTAGATAGCAAATGATTCATTTCTCAAGCATTCACATCAATACCTTAGATAATGCAACGACTCTTTAGGTATTCCAGGATGACTTGGGCGACTGCATTCTCTCTTCATTGCTAGATTTTCATAGTCCTTTAAATAAATTATCAAGGAAATAATCAAATTAAGAGCTCAACATATACTTTATATCTTCTTGGGTTATTCGGTCCAACACCTTCAATAGAAAATATGGGAGCCCCCATATTTAACTTTGTAAAACTTCTTTGGACATATACTTGCTTGAATGTGAACATGATTGTGTTCTCCATAGCCCTGCGATCCAAGATTCATTTAAGAATTCTTTCGCCATCATCGCAATTGCCACATATATGGCCTTGGCCGCCGTATTTGACACCCCTTATGCGGGGGCTCTAATAGCCCACTGAAATTGCCACATATCGTGGCGGCCATAGTGACAGCCAATTTTGCCTTATTTGAATTTTGGAAAAAAAAATTGGTGCCCAAATAAAATCCAACCCTTACTTGAGCACTTGGGTGCTTAAGATGGCTCGACCGAAGCTCAACCCAGCACAGACTCGAGCGGGCCCACCTCGAGGCAGGACCCACAATCAAAGCCAACCGCCTCAAGCTTGGCTCGACCCGCACCCAACACCCAACCTGGACTCTAGCACCTGGAACCCACAACTTGGCTCAATTGGCTCCACTTGCACAACCCGCACCCGAAATTGGCTCGATTGATTCGCGCTCGAGTAATCTAACCTCACAGACATAAAGCGTTGGTCCGCTCCTTGGTGAAGTTTGAAGCTTCGAGCTTCCGGTGGCACATCAAATTTTCGCAACTGCTTTTGGCCTAGTGATCTCAGTTGGAGGACCTGAAGATGATCATTTCGGCCGCCACTTTCTCCCACAGAGCGGACGGGGTGAAGTGGCGATGGCATCCGTCTGGGTTTTTCTCGGTTAATCCTTCTACAAGAAGCTGCTTCCTCTGGTGGAAAAATTCCTCTCATCGGCGATGATTTGGCGATCTAAAGTCCCAGCCAAAGTTAAGATCTTCTCCCTGTTGGCAGTGAGGAACAAAATTTTGACGAAGGTGAATCTTTTGAAACGAAACCACCCGAGCGTTTCTGACGCTTCCTGCTCTTTCTGCCAAGTTGAAGACGAATCGCCTTCTCATCTCTTACTCGGCTACCCCATGACTAGGCAAATTTGGGACCACTTTGAGAGGGTTTGTGATCTACCCTCCCATCCTAGAAATATGCGCACTTTATGGCATTCGTGGAGACGTCAGGAGATCAAGAAGGAATTCTGCATCCCATGGGATATACTGGTGATGAGTATTCTCTGGGTTCTGTGACTGGAACACAACAGGAGGATTTTCAACAGGCAATCGACTAGTACTGAATCCCTTCGAAGGTTGGCCGTCTCCACCTTCAAATTTTGGATTGTTCCTTGGTCAGCCTCTTTTTCTCTCGAGGCGAGCGATTTCTATAATCTTATTATTTCGTGGTTAGTTTTAATAATAACTGGTTGAGGGCTGCCTAACCTTCCCTCCTTTAGGAGGGGTTCTAAAAAAACATTATATACATCGATTGCCAGATAAAAATCCCCACAAATCCAGCAGCCCAAATCCTCCATCGCTAATGGGTATCAAATCTGGAGACTTCATCAGATATTTGTCTTTAAATATGACGTTCTGTTCCAGGTGCCACATATACCTCCTCAAATCTGGCGGCCTATATTGTTCGCTGCAAATGCATCCTCAAATCCAGTGGCCCAAATCATCCGCCTCAGATGGGTATCAAATCCAACGTCTCCGGCCGCATCGGATCGTCTATATTCCTGGGCACCTCTATTCCCCTCTAGTCGTTGCTCCCATCCTCGACATCGGGATTCAACGGTGCAGATCGAAAACTTTAATTTTCAGTCGGTATTGGTACATATGTACGAAACCCAGTTGAAAATTGATCTACATCATTGAATCCCGATCCCGCGGAAGGGAACAATGAATAGAAGGGAATAGAGACTCCCAAACCCTATTCCGAGGGTTATCGCCATGGCTTTTCATGGCGGCCCTGAGCAACTGAAGTTGGTCTTGTCTTTCCTACTGTGATCTGTAGCATGTCCTCCAATAGGTTCGAACACACGTCCTTGATTGGCTGAACCCACTCCCCACCATTGCCAGTAGCTTTTTCTCCCCCAGTCCCCCCCCCCCAAGTTGTACACCAGCTGATCATACAGCCGGGCTTTGTCCGATAATAATAATTGCTCTCTTGAAACCGATACCATCAATCAAAAAGTTTGACAACGCTAGTTGCAGGCCCGATCACAGCCGTCTGCTGCACCCAGGCCCGACCGGTGAATCGGACTAACCCGTCAGATCAACTAGCCTAAAGGACAACAAAATTGCAACAACAAAATGCTGACCTCTCATTGTCCTTCAAATTTTTATTTCATACCACTCATTTCTAAACTAAATCAAATATCCTAAACCTAATGATCTACAAACCATGGGATGAACCCTAGACCTAATCCTAAACCTAATATGAACCGAATCCCTACGTTTGTTGTCCGTCTCTCGTCTTCGCTGCTCGCGACCGCCACCGGAGTGGCAGCGACGAGTATCTACAACTCGAGGTAGTGCCCCTTGCCGCCACCACCTTTGCTTCCAAGGGCAGAACCAAGGGGGGGCTAGGGGGGACCTTGGCCCCTCCAAATTTGGTAAAATTCCTAAAAGGCTCCTTTAAGGTTTTGAAATTTTTTTTTAAAAAAATTTACACATGAACCCCCCCCCCCCCCCCCCCCCCAAATTATAAATTTGGAGTTTCTGGGTTCGCCATTGTTTGCTGCCCGGTGGCGGCGGCGAGTAGCGACAACTCGAGGTTGCGCCCCATGCTGCCAAGGGCGGAACCAAGGGGGGGGCGGGGGGGACCTTGGTCCCTCCAAATTTAGTAAAATTTTTAAAAAGCTCCTTTAAGGTCTTGTAAATATTTAAAAAAAAATTTACACATACAACCCCCCCCCCCCCCCCCCCCCTCCTAATTTTAAATTTTGGAATTTCTGGTTCCGTCATTGTCTGCTTGTGTCCGCCTTTGTCACAATTGCTCACGCTCGCCTCCGCCACCGTTGTTGGGGAGAATAAGAAGGAAGGAAAGAACATAGGTGAAGGTTAATTTAATGTTGTCTAGGGATCTTATGCAAAAACTCATATCCTGACCGTCCTTTTCACCGCACCGATCAGATGTCAGAGACCTCAGACACGTTAGCCTTTTTTTTCTTTTTGCTTTTCCCCCTTAAACTCTGGTTGATTTGCACTGCCCGTCGCCCCGTCCGATTGTTGGTCCAGCCGCGGATTCTGACCCAACCCGTATTGTTCACCTGAAAATGATGACCTCCGGTTGTTTGTTTCGCAGGCAGCCGCATATTCCCCATTATGGCCCTTCACGTGTGTGCTAGAGACAAATAGTACGATAAGAGCAGTGTGATGCCAATGTTTTTAAACCGAGCCGGAAATCGAACCGAAAGGGCCCAGGTCCGGTCCAAACTGGTTCAAACCGGCAGCACCACTAGGCTTTTTTTGGGTTTTTTTGACTTTGCCCCCCAAATTTTACCTTGAATTAGACTTTACCCCCCATAATTTCATTAATTAGACTTTACCCCCCAAAACTAACTGTTCCGTCAGCTCACCCTCCAAAACTTTATTTCTTTTCCCTCAGCTCACCCTTTCTCTTAGGTGGTGAGCTAACGGAACAGTTAGTTTTGGGGGGTAAAGTCTAATTAATGAAAATATGGGGGGTAAAGTCTAATTCAAGGCAAAATTTGGGGGGCAAAGTCAAAACAACCTCTTTTTTTTTTGGTTATTTTGACTTTGCCCCCCAATTTATCCTTGAATTAGACTTTACCTCCCATGTTTTCATTAATTAGACTTTACCCCTAAAAACTAGCTGTTCCGTTAGCTCACCATATAAGGGGAAGGGTGAGCCGACGGAAAAAGAAAAAAGTTTTGGGGGGTGAGCTGACGGAACAGTTAGTTTTATGGGGTAAAATCTAATTAATGAAAATATTGAGGGTAAAATCTAATTCAAGGCAAACTTTGGGGGGCAAAGTCAAAATAACCCTTTTTTTTTGGGGGTGGTAGGAACAGCTCAACTAGTTGAACCATACAAATCATAGGATAAATAGTAAGTACTTGTACCATAAAAAAAATCAAATCATTGGTTGCAATTGGCCAGCTATTGTTGTTTTAAGCGTCTTTATCCGCTCTATCCCTCGTTGGAATCTTCGCTCTGGAAGCTACAGAACAAGAGACCTGAAATAATTGTACTGATTCTTCTTAATTTGGGTTGGGGCGTCGTGACCATATTCATATAAAAACAAGAGTCTTTATCGATCGAGGTCACTTGTTGGAAGCATATGATACATACCTTATTAATTTTTATTCTAATTCTTTTTTTTTTCCTTCTAAAAGTTGTTTTAGTATAGAATCGGTCGGTTCATAGCTTGAATCAAATTAGCTCCCGGTTTCGGTTCAATCGGTCGGTCCGATATGATGTTCAAAATAGTGTGCTATGCCCGACAGCGACAAAGCCACTATTGAACATTGTAAAGTTCTCATAATTTTTTTTGGTAGACTGGATGGTGGCCATTACATCATGACCAAGAGATCCTCTCTAACGAGGGCCAACAATACAATAGGGAATGAAAAGGATCTATAGCCCTCGAAATTACACCACAACACAAAACCGCCACACCAAAACTGCACCGCATCTCGTGTACCATTATGTAAAAATGAAACCGCACCATGCGGTGCGGTATGGTGCGGTTCACCGCGGTTTATCATTATAATGGCTTAGGACGGTGCGGTTTTGGTTAAAATCGAAACCACGCCACTACACCGAAACCGAAAATCAAAATTGCACCACACCGCGACGGTTTTATATTTTGACCAACCAAAACCGCACCATGTTGTGCGGTCTACCTCGGTTTTCGGTTTTAAACCGCACTGCTGCCATCCCTACACGACATTGCTGCAATGTCTTCTAACCAGCTTCATAAATGCCTCATGTAGAGCCCACAGTTCCGCTTGTATGGCTGAAGTCACCCATCAACAACCAGCTGTTATGCTCCGGATCCAGCTACAACGGAAACCAGCCAAACCCGGGGTGTGAGGGGGTTTATGAAGGGTAAGTCACAATGGTTATGAAGTTCCGAGGTGGATTTTATCATTTAATTTATGACTATATTATCATTGCCTAATTACTATGTGATGGGGATGACTTTGAAAGAAAGCCCATGTTAGAAAGTATTGGGTTTGGTTAAATAAAGTGATGTGGGTTAAATAGAAGTGGTTTTATCTTTTGTAGTAGAAAAATGATAGGGTGTTTTAAACTTTCATTCAAAATCTTAATTTCAAAACCTCCCACTAAAATCATTTTGACCAAATAAAAATGTGTTTTCATCATCTTTCCCTTCAAAACTTTGTTTTGTTGATGGGAACTTTAGTCCCACATTTCTTGGGGCAAAGAGGTTAGATGAGTAAGCTCTTGTAGCTCACTTGTATTGAGTGACAAGAGGAGGGTTTTGTTGTGAACCTAAGCCACCTACGATGTATTGGGTTTTGACTTGTAAAAGGCCAACCTGAACAACTCACCTGCCATCCAGTTCGCCTGGCGGCCAAGACAACAATGGTTGGGTTCTAGTTTTTCCCGAGCGTCCGAAAATATGGGCATGGGTTTTGGGTTGCAGGCTCTCCATTGTTTGGCAAGACAACTTCGGGTTTTGGGTCTCCATTAATTGTACTACGTCTACTTACCCTAACCTCGGTTATATAAGGGGAAGGGGAGGGCTTGTAAACTGATTGGAACTCAAGGAAAATTATCGACGACGGCTACGGAGGGGTTCGAGATCGTTTACGGAAGAAGGCCGAGTCACGAGAAAGATTGAATGATCCAGGGGGCACCAATGCGGTGCTCCCCTCAGGATCTTGGATGCTCGTGAGAGCATGGTGGCAGTGACCATGACGGAGTGGTTTTTCTCGTTAGAGTATTGAGACTGTGTCATGGACGAGAAGAGAACGAAAACCCGGTCTAGGGTTTACCGCATAGAGAGAAGAGAGAGGAAGGAAAATATAGAGAAGAAAGAAGAAGAAGAAGAGAAAGAGGAGGATGGAAGATGATACAGTGTGCGGATCTTCTCTGGATTCTTCGGTGTGGACTTCGACTTCAGCATACGATTTCATCTCTTGGTGATCCTCAGGTACACTCTGTATCTCCCGGGTGGGTGGTTCTCTACTTTGTTGGTGTGATATGTGAGAGTACTAAGATTAGGTTTTATGGGGTCTAATAAAAGATGATTTGTTCCATGCATTTTTTATGCTAATGATAATGCAAACCTTGATTGCATGTGATTCCATGGTGTTCGTTGCCATTGTATTTGTGTATCGTATTCTTTGTATGGTTGTGTGATCTTTACAAGGATTCATTCCTAAAAACCTTGAGCACCGTCCTGAGGGATGAAGGCTTCTGCAGTATAAGGGATCGATATCGCTACGAGTCATTCCCCAACACGATGCGATGCACCGCATTTTGCAATCGCACCCACAGCGTGGGCAATGACTATTGGACTTTTAGCGCTTACTGTGGGTGCAAAAATTGTACCGGACCGGATCAGAGAGGCATGGGCCCGCGCAACGGCCCAAGTGGGTAAGCCCGCCCGGGTTCATGGGCCCACTCTACGGGGCTCGCAGTTCAAGCCCTCCCCCTTATTGGGCCCAAACAACGGCCCAATAAGGGCCCAGCAAGGAGGCCCAGAACTAGTGCCACGTCGTCATCACCACGTCATCACTGCCATATCGGGCACGTGCCTACGCTATAAAAGGACCCCCAAGGCATCCAGGAAAGGGGTTGGTCATTCAATCAGAGGAGAAAGATTCCAGAGCAAGTGCTAGAGCTCAATTCTCCCCTTTTTGTTCTCTTCTAGTTGCTCTGCGCAACCCCACTGTACGAAGCTTCTCTTGGCCTGTCAAGAGAACGCTCACCCCTCATTTACTCAAATTATAGTGAAGATCAGGTGGCACCTCTCGCCCGGAGACGTAGGTCGTAAGACCGATCTCCGTCACCAATCCTTGTGTCATCACTCTTTACTCTCTCTATCTATTCTCCCATCTCTCTAACTCTACAAACCGTCCATATTCAATCAAGGCTGTGGGGCGGGGTTCCCGATCAAGGCGGCTCAGAAATTTCCCCCCACAATCTTTGGCGTCGTCTGTGGGATATCGATAGAGGTCTTACCCACATCTCTACCGACTCCTATTCAGCTTGTGGTAATGAGCCGCAAGTCCACCTCTAAATCAACCTCAACGCCTTCATCACGCCGACATCAACACGCTCGATGGTGAAGGCCAGCACCAACCCACCAAAGGCGGGTGCTGAACGAACAAACGGTATGCTAATCGAAGAAGAACAAGAAGTCTCGGTTGCAACCAACCGAAGAAATGTTCGGGAGCGGCTGGGGCCGCAAGGCAGCCATCCAGAAGGGCACAACGATCGACGAGACCCGTCATCCCCGAGGCGTCGATCTGGCAAAGAACACGCTATTCAAGGGAGCAAGCCTCAGGCTACATACGAGATCTCGGCTGCTGATTTCCAGCTGCTAAATCTCCTCAAGAAGAATGCGGCCCTCGAGCAAGAGAGGGATTCCCTAAAGAAGGCGGCTGAAAAAGCGGGGGTTGTGGCCCAGAACTCTCTAGCTACTGATGAAGACCAACCAAGGACTCGCCCAGCCGTGAGTCATCACTTTGAAGAACCACATATGCCGCGTATCGAGATGCGTCAGGTATCCACACAAGCACCAAGGCAAACGGTGTGGGATCACCTTGACGTCAACGGTGCGCCCAGCTATCACGGAGAAGGATCACCTCAGTCAACAGGGTCCATTGGACGTTCTATCCCTCCGTACATGAAAGCAACAGATGCCCGCGAGCTGGTCAACCGGCTAAGGCATACTGCCGATATGGGATGCCATCATCAAGACCGTAGGTGGCTAATCACCTCGGTGGGGCCACTGTATCCCAAGGTTCTTGTAACCCCATTTCCTATGGATTGGCGAACACCAAGCCTGCCGAAGTTTAACTGCATCAAGGGAGACCTTGCTCTCCATATCCTAGCCTACAAGCAGGCCCTGACGCCGTATGAGTATGAGAATCATATCCTCTGTCGTATGTTCGCGGGAAGTCTCGAGGGACCTGCCCTCGACTGGTACCACACGCTGCCTGCCGGTACGGTAGCCACATTCAAAGAGTTGGCTAAACTCTTCATGGACCATTATCGGCTAAACTTAAAGCCGGAAAAGAAGCTGGATACACTCTACCGGATGAAGATGGGCTCCGATGAGTCTCTAAGGAGCTTCACGATGAGGTTTCGTAATGAGCACTCTGAGCTCACCGGTCGGTCCCATAATGAGGAGGCCATCATGCTGGCATTCCAGAATGCTATCCGGCCAGAGCTCCACGTCTATACCGACTTCATCCGGTATCCCCCCAGTACCTTGGAGGCAATGTTCAAGCGCGTACAGCGGGAGATAGAGGTGGAAGACAATCAGCAGGCCAGAAGACTACGCGAGCCTCGCGAGTCTCGTGACTCCCGACATAAGAAAGATGATGAAGCTCCGAATGAAGCATACTACAAGAAGTCTGCCCATGCTGCGTTCGACCAAAAGGTACAGGCCAAAAGGTACAATGAAGATTCGAAAGCCCCTCCATCAGAAAAGAGGCAAACTCCAAGGGAGCAAAGGGTATTCACTGAGCTGAACATCTCCATTGAAGACATCTTCGTCTACTTACAGAACGAGCCCTTTTGTAAATGGCCACAGCCTCTCCCTCAAAATTCAGACCAGGCGGGAGATATGACAGCCTACTATGAGTTCCATCATAGCCATGGCCACCCAACCTCTACATGTCGGAAGCTAAAGCATCACATCGAAGACCTGATCCAAGAAGGGCGGCTCGATGGCTACCTCGCTAACAAAGAACCAGGTCGAGAGAAGTAAAGGCAGTAGCAGTGGAGAAAGAAAGTCAACATAACACGTAGATGCATAATCATAACGTCCGTTGGGCAGCCTCTAAAAAAGTGTAACAGCAACTTTGTTTTATCAATAAAGTGTCTTTTTTTTCTCAAAATCAAATCTCTCGAAGTTCAATTCCACCATGTTAAGGCATAAAAAAAAAGGCTCCTAGCAACCCAGGTCAACCAAAGACCTTCGATTCCGCCCGTTTAAGTCGGAAGCTCGAAGGCAATTCGGCTATGCCCTTTCAAGGCAAAAGTCCGATAAAAAGGCTCCTGGCAACCCAGGTCAACCAAAGACCTTCGATTCCGCCCATTCAAGTCGGAAGCTCGAAGGCAAGTCGGCTACGCCCTCTCGAGGCTAAAGTCCGATAAAAAGGCTCCTGGCAACCCAGGTCGACCAAAGACCTTCGATTCCGCTCGTTCAAGTCGGAAGCTCGAAGGCAATTCGGCTACGCCCTTTCGAGGCGAAAGTCCGATAAAAAGGCCCCTGGCAACCCAGGTCAACCAAAGACCTTCGATTCTGCCCATTCAAGTCGGAAGGTCGAAGGCAATTCGGCTACGCCCTCTTGAGGCTAAAGTCCGATAAAAAGGCTCCTGGCAACCCAGGTCAATCAAAGACCTTCGATTCCGCCCATTCAAGTCGGAAGCTCGAAGGCAAGTCGGCTACGCCCTCTCGAGGCTAAAGTCCGATAAAAAGGCTCCTGGTAACCCAGGTCAACCAAAGACCTTCGATTCCGCCTATTCAAGTCGGAAGCTCGAAGGTAATTCGGCTACACCCTTTCAAGGCGAAAGTCCGATAAAAATGCTCCTGACAACCCAGGTCAAGCTAAATTATCAATTATACTCATCCGAGGCGATGAGAATAAGTCCAAGGTAGGTGTCGCCGCTTTGACATGCACCAAGTTCAAGGATATATCCTTGGCACTCAAAGACAAAGTCCGAGGCGACCAATGCCTCGGCACTCTACAAGACCAAGGCCCAGCCCTTGGCACTTGAAGACAAAGTTCGAGGCGACCAACGCCTCGGCACTCTACAAGCCCAAGGCCCAGCCCTTGGCATTCGAAGACAAAGTCCGAGGCGACCAACGCCTTAGCACTCGAAGATAAAGTTCGAGGCGACCAATGCCTCGGCACTCTACAAGCCCAAGGCTCATCCCTTGGCATTCGAAGATAAAGTCCGAGGCGACCAACACCTCGGCACTCTATAATCCCAAGGCCCTACCCTTGACACATAAAGATAAAGTCCGAGATGTCATCGCCGACGTATTGGCATTCGATCAAAAGTCCAAGCTTAGTCTTGTCACTCAGGTCCAAGCATCAGATTGTCACTCGCCATCACCTTTTCTCGACGACTAACGGTTCCAAACCGGTCAGGGGGTGGTTGGTCTAACTCTGTCAGTGCGTGTCTCCACACTGGTGCAGTCGACGGTGGGTAACACGGGATAAAATGGTGCTTCTTTGATCCTGGCCAAGTCAACACCCTCACGTGACCGTAGTACCTGGGGAATACAGTAACCAGGTGCAGTAGTACATTGGGTGAAGACTGGCTGGCCATCATGCGGCGTCATATTAGATTATCTCTAAGAAGCCCCCTCAAATATAGCATTGTCCCTCGCCGACATCCCCGTGCACCAGTGTTTTACCGAAAAAGTGTCGGTTTCAAATGGGGCTAAAATTCGAAAAACACAATATTTTCAATACCGACACTTTTTGGCCTCTTCTAGCAGCCCCAATAACGGGGTGTCGGCATCAACAAGCTGCCCCCCCTCGGTTTTGCACAAAAATTAAGTAGGGAGGGGGTGACGGCACACCATCAGCAGCACATCCCTCGGTTTCGTCAGAAAACCGAGAGGGGGTGTGTGTCGGCATCAACAAGCAGCCCCTCTCGATTTCGCATAAAAACTGAGTAGGGAGGGGGTGACGACACACCATCAACAACCACCCCTTGGTTTCGTCAGAAAACTGAGAGGGGGTGGGTGTTGGCATCAATAAGCGGGCCCCCCTCGGTTTCGCACAAAAAACCGAGTAGAGAGGGGGTGACGGCATGCCATCAGCAGCACACCCCTCAGTTTCGTCAGAAAACCGAGAGGGGGTGTGTGTCGGCGTCAACAAGCAGCCCCCCCTCGATTTCGCAAAAAACCGAGAGGGGAGGGGGTGTTGGCATCAGCTACAGTCCACCCCTCGGCTTCGATTGAAAACCGGGAGGAGAGGGTGTTCGGCATCAACAGCAACTCACCCCTCGGTTTTGTCAGAAAACCGAGAGGGGGGGTGTATCGGTATTAACAAGCAGTCCACCCCTCGGTTTCGCACAAAAACCAAGTGAGGAGGGGGTGACGACACACCATCAGCAACCCACCCCTTGGTTTCGTTAGAAAACTGAGAAGGGGGGTGCACAGCGTCATCCGCAGCCCACCCCTCGGTCTCGTCAGAAAACCGAGAGGGGGGGTGCGTCGGCATCAGCAACAATCTACCTCTTGGTTTCTGACGAGGGGAGATCGACGTCACCAACAGCAGCAAAAAAAAAAAAAACGAAGCAAACCGAAACAACAAGAGAAGGCAAAGGAGTCTCGGCATCCTCTCGGTCGGGAAAAGGGAAAAGGGTCTCGGTACCCTCTCGGTATACTCTCGGTCGGAAAATACACTAATTTTTCGAGAACGCCTCCTTGCAAAACCGAGACTTTTTGGCTCGCACCAAAAGGGTCTCGGCGTCGGCAGAAGGCAAAGGAGTCTCGGCATCCTCTCGGTCGGGAAAAGGAAAAAGGGTCTCGGTACCCTCTCGGTATACTCTCGGTCAAAAAATACACTAATTTTTCGAGAACGCCTCCTCGCAAAACCGAGACTTTCTGGCTCGCACCAAAAGGTTCTCGGCGTTGGCAGAAGGCAAAGGAGTCTCGGCATCCTCTCGGTCGGGAAAAGGGAAAAGGGTCTCGGTACCCTCTCGGTATACCTTCGGTCGGAAAATACACTAATTTTTCGAGAACGCCTCCTCGCAAAACCGAGACTTTTGGCTCGCACCAAAAGGGTCTCGGCGTCGGTAGAAGGCAAAGGAGTCTCGGCATCCTCTCGGTTGGGAAAAGGGAAAAGGGTCTCGGTACCCTCTCGGTATACTCTCTGTCGGAAAATATACTAATTTTTCGAGAATGACTCCTCGCAAAATCGAGATTTTTTGGCTCGCACCAAAAGGGTCTCGGTGTCGGCAGAAGGCAAAGGAGTCTCGACATCCTCTCGGTCGAGAAAAGGGTCTCGGTACCCTCTCGGTATACTCTCGGTCGAAAAATACACTAATTTTTCGAGAACGCCTGCTCGCAAAACCGAGACTTTTTGGCTCGCACCAAAAGGGTCTCGGCGTCGGCAGAAGGCAAAGGAGTCTTGGCATCCTCTCGGTCGGGAAAGGGGAAAAGGGTCTCGGTACCCTCTCGGTATACTCTCGGTCGGTATCCTCTCGATATCCTCTCGGTATACTCTCGGTCGGTATCCTCTCGGTATCCTCTTGGTCGGAAAACGCACTGTTTTTTCTGATACGCCCACTTGCAAAACCGAGACTTTTTGGCTCGCGCCAAAAGGGTCTCGGTATCGGCAGAAGGAGACTCTGCTAATACGAACCGAGACACCGACGGCCCTTGCCAACCATGCCAGAATCCTAAGGCGTTTGCACCTTGGAATCCCAGCCGACCCAAGGGGTCCTGACCCGATTGAGAGGGGGTAACTGTGGGTGCAAAAATTATACCGGACCGGATCAGAGCGGCATGGGCCCGCGCAACGGCCCAAGTGGGTAAGCCCGCCCGGGTTCATGGGCCCACTCTACGGGGCTCGCAGTTCAAGCCCTCCCCTTTATTGGGCCCGAACAACGGCCCAATAAGGGCCCAGCAAGGAGGCCCAGAACCAGTGCCACATCATCATCGCCACATCATCACTGCCATATCGGGCACATGCCTACGCTATAAAAGGACCCCCAAGGCATCCAGGAAAGGGGTTGGTCATTCAATCAGAGGAGGAAGATTCCAGAGCAAGTGCTAGAGCTCAATTCTTTCCTTTTTGTTCTCTTCTAGTTGCTCTGCGCAACCCCACTGTACGAAGCTTCTCTTGGCCTGTCAAGAGAACGCTCACCCCTCATTTACTCAAATTATAGTGAAGATCCGGTGGCACCTCTCGCCCGGAGACATAGGTCGTAAGACTGAACTCCGTCACCAATCCTTGTGTCATCACTCTTTACTCTCTCTATCTATTCTCCCATCTCTCTAACTCTACAAACTGTCCATATTCAATCAAGGCTGTGGGGCGGGGTTCCCGATCAAGGCGGCTCAAAAATTTCCCCCCACACTTACTAGAAGCACATTGTACATACTTGGGTGCGACCGTTCGAGTCAGAGTCGAGTTGACTTGAAGGCCCAGTGGGTCAGGTTGACCAAAGTGTGGGCAGTTACAAACCGTTGGATTGGACTAGGGGTTAGCCCAAAAGGTGCTTAGAGGCACCCATTAACTAAGTGGCTTGGGTCGAATTGGGCCTGACAATTGGACCAAGAGATGCTTCCTAGCACACATTGGTTGGTGAACTAGTGCATCCATTGGCCTTTAAGGGGTACCTCGGATTTTATAAAAGAAGGTCAATATCAGCCCTGAAAACACATTTCGAATCAGAATCCATCTTTCTCTTCTCCTATAAACAACTCTTTACCAGTATTGTTCTAAGTGTGTCCGAGCTCCAAGAGTGATTTTTTTTTATTTTTGCTGAGCATAGAACCACATGAGCTTGTCGTATCCTATGATTGATTCACTGGTACCCTATAACAATCTTACTTTATGTGAGAGGATGAATAACGCTTTAATGAACACATATCTAATATGTACTTCAAGTCTTGAAATTATGGTTTCCTTCTGTCTACTCTAATAGAAAGTATTTTATAAGTAAAGAAGAAGAGGGAGGGAGCAGAACATGTAAGAGATGTGAGCCCTAATTGGCTATAAATCTTACTTTTTAATTATGTTTCAACGATTGTTTATTTTGAAGCAAATAAATAATCAATCACAAAGATAACAAGGACAATATACATGGTTTTGCTCATAAGTCTACTCCACGGGAGAATGATGAAGAAAGTCTCTTATTCATGGTTGCTCACAATGAGAACACCTGTATAAATAGGAATACAAGCCAAGCATGTTTATTAAACATTAATCACCACTTGATTACTTATTATAGGTGCTTAATTTTTCCTTATGTACTTTAGATTGTAACTCCCATGATTACATGAGATATGATCCTATATTAGCTTTCATAATTATTTGAGATATGCTCCAGTATTATACTCTAATAATTGTGGGGTTAGGATATGTACTCCTCCACCCCCCCAAAGTTGGAGTGAAAATATCGATTGAGTCCAACTTGGACAAGTTCTCTTGAAACTTATCAGAAGGTAACCCTTTGGTAAAGATATCTATCAGGTGATCATGGATGCCATTATATGGCGTATGAAGGAATTTGACACTAAACTTTTCTCGTGTAACATGATAGTCAATTGTGGAATTGGTGCCTTCTAAGCTTATAAAACAATATTTTGATCTATTAATAAAAGATGAATGTTATTATATGAGATGCATGTTGGTATGTAATACTGTTACGTGTTCTTATTAGAACATAGGGCCATGACTACATGTCCATATGAGTTGAAGACTAAATGGATTTGTCTCATATAACATAAATCAGTTTGCAGCTATGATCAAGTTGGTCGTCTCATCATGTTAAGTTATTGGGATGATCGAGTATGAGTGTTTTCACTATGGCATCACCAAGCACAATGTCTGTGGTTGAACGGAACCAATACGATGCATAAATCGGTGAACAGACACCGGTGTACTAAGTTATATTTTTGCTTAGGATAAAACGATAATAAACCTTGAGGAACCACGACAGGTGGGCTAATCAGTTATTTGGTGCTTTGAGGCACCAATGTGTGAGTGTTCAGTTATGTGACCAAAAACCATGGTGTGCGGGGTTACCTGGTTGTCGTCATATCAGTAGGCCTATCAATCGGGTTGGACTTGGTCGGTCAAGGTTTGCCAAAACCCTACCCGAACTCTAAGTTACCTTCCCAATCCCACACTCGGCCCAAAGTTTTTGTCATTATGTGGATTTCAGGCTGAGTTCAGGCCGACCCGAATAAGAGCATTGTGAGAGAAAAACACAGGAAAAAAATGACATTCACTTTGCTTCTACAATTTATAAGTAACTTTCACTAAAAACCAATTGTAACTTTCACTAAAACAAAATCTATGAGATTCTAAACAATAGTAACTTTCACTAAAAACCAACTAGTGCATAACTTTATCTCCTAAATAAGTAAAATATATCAAGAGGGGGTGGTTCAATAAACTAACACACCCTTATTATTTCGGGTTTGAGTCTAAATCGGGCCGAACTTAACATGACCCGAACTCGGCCTGAACTTGAGTTCGGGCTTGAAATTATGTCCAAGCTCTGCACAACCCAAGCTCACATAAAGCTCGGATCAAATTTTTTCGGGTCAAACAAGCGGGTATCAGGCTATCATAGACCTATTGACAGTCCTACGCATCAGCGTACCAGTCCTGCAGGTTATCCACACCCCTAACGGGAGGTGTGTTTTTTGGCGTGACTTGCGTCGTATTAAACATCAGTTGGATTATTGATCGGATCCGGTTGACTGGTAGGTTAATCGGAGGTATGATGTGTATAGTCAACCTGGAATGAACCGAGTCATATAAGCACTCAAGTTTGACGGTGTTCTCCACCGCTCGAGTCGCATCATGGCATTAAGTGGAGGGACAACGGGTTTACTACTACTAAGCGGAGATCAGGGGTATGCGAGAGAACATAGAACATCTGGGTGAATTGGCGTGCAGCCTGCATTGCACTTTGGATGGTTACACATGTTACCTCGAACTCAGGGGGTCGATGGTACACTCGGATAGTATGTCGATCAAGCACCCAAGTTGAAATCCATGAAACCTGAATCCTAAAGGTTCCACCTTATTCATATGATGTATGATCCTCGAACCATCTTCTCGTCTCATCGGATACAATTAAAGGAAGTTACAAGTCCAACCCTAATACGCTCCGTGTGTGCATTGCACTAGTGCACGATAAATGAGTATGCACGTGTGTGTACTAGGGTGTAAACCTAGAGTAGTACAGAGACGCAGATAGTCATTCCCTTACCTATAGTGGGCTCCACTACATGGGTGTGATGTTCCGATTCGTGTTGCGAGTTGACTAGTTGACTTTACAAGGGGAACCCTATGTGTTTACTAAGGGAACCCCGATAATAGTGAATTCACTAGTAATAACCCATGTTAGTGCACCATGCGAGTCCTCAAACTAGAGGGGCAGCCAACTAGTGGTATGAGGGTATTTGGGGAAACCAAAATACCACCATACGCTAGCTTGGCTGTCCCTAGCACGTGGGGACAAGCATATGAGCCAAACCCCTAGATTCTAGGAGTTTGTCATCAAACTTGTAGGGGAGGGGGGCTAAATCAAAGGGGTTTGACTTTATGGGGCCAGTCACACATTGCAAGTGTGGCTGACCTTGTGCTATACGTAAAGGGGAGAGCGAGCAAGAGGGGAGGCCTGCCTTACCACTTGCATACACAAGGTAGGGGCCGACCCTATTAACAGAAAGAGGGCGTGGGGAGGCCGACCCTATTGAAAGCCCTAGCCCCCTCTCTTCTTCTTCTTCTTCTTCTTCTCTCTCCCTCTCTCTTTCTCGTGCACGTACGGGGTTTAGACTCCACCATCATCTTCCTCACGTGGTGATTTGTAGACGGAGAAGTGTTGTTTCTCGAAGGCACTTAGAGATCAGGAAACGATGTGTCGTTCATCGTGCAAGATCATGTGAATGAAGAAGGTTTCACCTCTTGCGAGCGATCTTTCATCTCCATCAACAAAGAAGACAATCCTCAGTGGTTAAAAGATCTACACGAAGGTATGCAATACTCTAACAAGTGGATCTAGTGTCGATTCGAAATGCATTGCATGCTAAATATTCACATCGTTAGATTACCGTTATGGTGTTCGATTCACGTGCACACGTAAATTAGTTTCATTAAAAGTTTTAATCGAGGAACGCACACCACCTATGGTATTTTGACCGGTAAATTGCTTCCGCTGTGGGCCTCTACCATAAGATTTTTCCAACATCAATGTCGATGTATTTAGTCTGTTCCTGAAACACTGGGTTTGAAATAATATGGATAGCTGACTGGTTATCGCAAAACATGCCTACAAGGAGAGAAGACTTTACACCTAAGTCGCATAGGAGGACATGAATCCAAATGAACACGCTTTTAGTAGATGTCATCGCTCTATATTTAGCTTCAACACTAGTTTGTTTTTTGCTCTTCCATGTAACTATGTTGCCCCCAACGAAGGTACAATACCTAGAAGTCAAACGTCTATCGGTGCAGCTTCTGGTCCAATCAACATCAGTATAACCATGAACATTGGTATGATCATTCTTCTTCATCCATATTCCACAACCAGGGGAGCTCTTCAAATACTGAAGAATTTTTTGAACCACCTTCATGTAGGCATCTTGTGGGTACTGCATAAATTGACTAACTAAGCTAACAACATAAGAGATTTCTGGACTAGTGATTGTCAAGTAGATTAGCTTCCTAACTAACCAATTAAAGTGTCCCACATTCTCTAAAGGAGCATCATTTGAACCGAGTTTTATAGAGATATCAACTAAGGTTGTGGCAGATTTTACTCCAAGTTTGCATGTTTCTTTTAGTAAGCCTAGAACACATTTTCTTTTATTTAGAAATAATCTCTTCTGAGAGTGAGCTACTTCCATTGCCCCAAAAATTTCAAGACTCCCAAGTTCTTAACAATAATAACTTAGTAGAAGCGATTTCAGTTGCACGATATTCCTACTATGATCTCCTGTAATAATCAGATCATCCACATATACAAGGACGATGGTGATGCCCACCATACGCTTCTTAACAAACAGAGAAGAACCAACATTGCTTCTTTGAAATCCATTGTTTATCAGCGCAACACTGAGTTTTGCATACCAAGCTCTTGGAGACTGTTTAAGACCGTACAAGACCGTGCAAAATTTTCATACCATATTTGTTTGAGATTCCTGAGGGAATTCTTGTGGAAGCCATATATACACTTCCTCTGTTGATAGCAATTGTTAAGAGAATCCTAACTATATTCATTTTGCCACGAGAGCGAAGGTCTCTTTGGAGTCAACATGATAGGTCCGAGTGCACCCCTTAGCTACTAGACGAGCATTGCACCTTTCAATGAATATATCACAATTATACTTGATTTTGTAAACCCACTTACACCCCATAATTTTCTTGTCTGTCGGCATCCTGACAATATCCTATATGTGATTCTTGTCCATGGCCTTTTGCCAAATAAGTTGGTGATATGATAGGTAAAAGAGAAATGCTATTCAGCCTGAAGGTTTTCATGATTTCGCCGGCCCGATTGACATGGCAGCGTGTAACTGGTGGCTGAAACCCATGAGCGGCATTTAAGTCTTTTACACCACCAGTTGCACGCTGCCACGTCAATCGGGCTGAGTGGAATTGGGAAAACTTCGGGATGAATAATGTTGCTCTAGGTAAAAAAGTCATGCAGCTAGTAGAATAACAAGTGGTCCTAGTTGACTAGTGTAATATAGTTTAAGATTGGGGTGTAGATGGTGTTGTACGCAATGTATTTTCAGGTAATTGAGTATAATTTCTGGTACACTAGTTGTATGCACAGGTTGAGGTCCAATTTCTAGTACATGACCAACTGGGAGGGTTGGATATCATCTAAACAAACATCTCCAGAAACAAAAGACTTATAAGTGGATGGGTCATGACATTTATAGCCCTCTTGAGTAGCAGAGTAGTCAAGCAGGACACATTTGGCGGCCTGAGTATCAAGTTTGTCTACGAGAGTGTTTGATCAGCAGACATACCAAAGACACTCGCACCAAACTGAGTAGAAATCATGGAATGAAAGTTTTTAAGAACAAACAACTTCTTTGTATTTTAACAAGTAAATTCAAGTGGCAAGTGATTTGTCATCATTTAAAGTAACAATGTACCTATAGTTATCATAGGAGTCAATGGGTGCAGGTCCCCAAACATCAGAGTGTATTAGCTCAAACAACTTACTCGGTACAGATGATGATGAGCCAAAAGGGAAACAAAAATATTTTGAGAATTGGTAAGCTTCACAAATAGTGGAATCACTAGGTAGCTGAGGGAATATAAGAGAAAATATTCGGTCTTAAGGATGCCCTAACCGTCAATGCCAAGCAGTGGAAGAGGCGGCGGAGCTAGTGGATAAAGCTTTGGAATTTTGGGTGGGAAGGTATAAACCATGCGAGAAGATGCCTTCACCGATCTTCTTCTTAGTGGTCCGGTACTGAAACACCACAGATGTAGGTGAGAAAATAAAGAGAAATGCTATTCAGCCTGAAGGTTTTTCCAATTCCGTTCAGCCCGATTGACATGACAGTGTACAACTGATGGTGTAAAAGATTTAAATGTTGCTAGTGGGTTTCAGCCCCTAGTTGTACGCTGCCAAGTCAATCGGGCTGGCGGAATCAGGAAAACCTTCGGGCTGAATAGCATTTCTCGAAAAAACTATCACAACTAAGGGCATTCGTAAGTTTTCCAACAGATGCCATGCGGACTGATGGGTGCGATGTGATCTCCTTTTTTTTTCCCATAGAACTACAGCTCCTATCCGGTCCGGGATAAATATTTGGGGGGTTGTTAAGAAGATACGTAATTTTAAGCTATGGTCCAAGCAAATGCTGTGGATGAAATTGTCAATTTTTATTTGAGTATCACCTGCCACTGCCGCCACCGTCGGAGCTGCTAGTCACCGCCGAAGCACCGAATCGAGCCACCGCCACCGAACCACTGAATCGAACCACCGAACACCACGGTCGCCGCCGGAGCTGCTCGCTGCTACCGAACACCACCGCCGCCGGAGCTAGAATTACTTGCCACCGCCATCGAACCGAACCGAACCTAAACCTAACCAAAACCCTAAGATCTATAGGCCATGGAATGGACCCTAGATCTAGGAGTCTCAACCGAACCACTCCCCTCCGCTGTCGCCGAAGATGCTCGCCGCCACCGCCACTGCTGCTCGCCTCTGCGAGAGAGATGGGAGAAAAGAGCATGGGGTAATTTCAGATTTATGACAAATATCAGGGACCTTAGGCTAAATGAAACATTTGCTACCAGACATCTCTTGCTGGGGACCTTAGCCACATTATCCCTAAATATTTTTTTGTTTTTTTGACCATGCCCTCCAGTTAATTGGAATAATTAAATAGTATCCCCTCTAGTTTTAATTTTCAAGTCTTACCCCTCTTGTTGACCGTAAGGCTTTTTGCTTTGAATAAATAGTTTTAAGGGGGTAAGATTTGAAAATTAAAATCAGAGGGGGTACTTTTTGGTTATCACAATAACATAGGGGGTGACGTAAAAAAACCCAATATTCTTTGAGTACTGTAGCGACTACAGTACCCTGATAATTAATGTCATGTTGCACACAGAATCCGTACAGGATGCCTTACTCCTCTTCTAGGGGGTGGGACTTGGGCGGGTTGAAGGGTCTGCCCATGCCCCACCCGACTTGCACAAACCTTAACCCGTTTTGCTCGTGGAATCCAGGGAACCCGTGGACGCCCAACCCGTGCTTGCCCATTCTAGTTGCTCGGGTTGCCCAATTTGCAAAATAATGGGCGGGTTGCCCAATCAGAAATGCTTGTGCACATAAATAGATGGAAAAAAACCCAACATATTTTTGAATTGGATAAAAAAAATCTTTGAATTGCATAACGAAAACATAAAGTCCAACCCATATCCTCGCATATTACGAACGAATTCTTAGCATTCGACATCAAACAGACAGTCTTTGATTTCCATAAAAAAAAACTGCCAAAGCATTCAACCTTAGTGTGTCACTTCCTCGGGTTCCTCGGGTTAGGAAGATTGTTGTCCAAACCCGTCCAAATTGAAATCGGGTTGATCTTTTTTTGTCCAAACCCATCCAAGTTTTTAACTAGCTTTGCCCATGTTTGTCCATTGTTTGGTTTGGGTGGGTCGGGTTCAGGTCAGACCCGCCCAAGTTCCACCCCTACCGCCTCTTAATTGTGATGCCGCTGAATATCCTATGATGGTCGGACATAATACTTTGCTTCGAGAGTGCGCTCTAGGTGGCACCAGTTTATTTAGAGGCTTCCGTTTTTGGGATATTACAATCATAATATCTATCTATATAACAAGGGACGACCGTTTTGTGCTGACTAGACAAAAAGGAACTAAATACTGACTAGACAAAACTCTCTCACTATCACAGTCATTCCCTCTCTTCTTCCCCCGATCTCTCTCTCTCTCCCCATATTTCTCTCTTCCTGAATTCTCTTTCTTTCCGATTTTCTCTCTTTCTCTCTCTCCATCCATCTCTCTCTCGCTCTCTCTTCTATCTCTTCGTCCGTCTCTCTCTCTCTCTGATCTCTCTCTCCCTCCTCCGTCCGTCTCTCTCTCTCTCTCTCCGATCTCTCTCGCTCTCTCTTTCCGTCTCTCTCTCTTCTCGATTTTCTCCCTCTCTCTCTTCCTTTCTCCCCCTCTGCATCTCTCTCTCTCTCTCTCTCACTTTTCGCGTCTCCGTTCCACTCTCTCTCTCTCTATCCCTTCTCTCTCTCTCTCTCTCTCTCTCTCTCTCTCTCTCTCTTTCTCGGTCTCTCTCTCCCCCCCACAATCTCTCTCTCTCTATGCTTTTTCAAAACTAGATCGGAAGGTGAACCGAAAAGGCATCCGGTTCGGCCCAAATTTGTTCAAGCCGGTGATTCAACCATTTGAACCGCATGAAAATATGTTTTTTAAAATAGATATATACTAAATTCTTCAATGGCAAGGTATTATTCTAGGGTTAACATACAAACCGGTTTTTTCAAAGACCGGTTCAAACATGTTCCGGTCCAAACCGGTTCAACTGCCTAGATTGGTCATAAAAATCGGTTTAATTGAAAGACTAAATCGAAACATGTTCCGGTTTCGATCCAAGCCGGTTGAACCGCCTATTCGGTCCGGTTTTCAAAACACTGCTATCTCCGTCTCTCTCTCTCTCTCCCCGTATCTCTCTTTCTCTCATCGGTGGTACAAAAACGTTGTTATAACCATGATACCATCTTAGCTTGCATCATGAATCAATCAGAAAAGCTAGAGTCAAAACCTCTCTTCACAATAGTCATTTAAATCAGAGAAGCCGATGGGTGTAGTTTAGGCTGAGTGCGATGCATCTGTCACAGTGGCTGCCATCGTGTGGCTATGATGCACCCCAAGAGATGCTTAAACGTTTGTTATTGATCCGTGATGACAACTAAGTGATATTATGGTTATATGAAAGTTTGGGAACCCAAATCTTCTATTGCATTTCTCTTCCCCATCGTCTGCTCCTGAAATCATAGTCGTTTGTTGCACCTAGACCCGACCGGGGCATCACATCTATCCCAACCGGTAGGCAAAGGGACGACAGTGATCAAGTACAGCCTGGAGCATATGTCGGGAGGCTAAATCACATTTGTTTCTTTGCCTGTCGGTTCGAACTGAGTGCGATGCATGGATCGGGTATGGGTGCAACGGATGGCTGTGACTTGGGGGGCAGACTGTAACATCCAAAAATAAATTAATAATTTAAAAGTCATTATAAGATTTTTTGATAAAAAAATTCAAAATAAAAATCGGACTGCGCCATTGCGTCCATCTCGTCGAAACGATCAAAAAACCTATACAAACTTTTACATTTTGAACTCATTTAGAGCATTTAAAAATTTAAAGAAAAAAATGTATATATATAGCCAATGGAAGGATTCTAAACAGAGACCTATCAACAGAATTTTAACTTTTTCCCTCTAGCCAGAAAACCCTTTAAACTTTTCTATCTAAAAATCAGAAAAGTAATTATTATAGTAAGAGGGGAAGACCAAAAGACATCTCAATCGTCGACCTTTTATTTCCATGTTTTGTATTTAAGGCCCTGGGACTTTTGGTATTCCCGAAAGGCCTATATAAACCCCCCCCTCTACAACAGATTTCTTCACCCAAGTCCCACCTCGATATCCGTGCCCACCCAACCACCTCGGCCACCGGGCGTCGCCACCACCTTCGGCCACCGGGCGCCGCCACCACCTCCGGTCGCCGGCCCCCATCTCCGGCCACCGACTGCCGCCACCTCCGGCCGCCGCCGCCGACCGCTGCCTCACACCACCCCGGGTTGTCGGGTCGGGTATGAAATTTAAACCCATTTAATTCGGGTTTTAACCCGTTATAAAATATTGGTGCAAAAAGGCTAGACTTCATTTTAGAACCCACAACCTTCTCAAAACCTAATCTAAAGCCCTTTAGACTAACCAAGAGATCTCTTTACACTTCATGTTTAAGAATCACCTATCATTAAATATATAGATTATCAAGGTAAACTGTATTGATCTTATCTTACCCATACAAACTCTGAATTGAGCCCCGTCAGTGGCCTTGGACTCGTAATAACAAAATACACCTACTGAGATCATAAAATACCATAACCGACAATTAAAAAGTAAATTTACCATTTTACTCCTAAGGTAAAATGGTCATAACATTTTTATTTTGAACTCGGAATCGAATTCCGTCTGCGACCACATGATTGTGGTTATGATTCGGAACCACCGATATTATAAAACCCCTAAACCTGGTAGGCCATAAATATAGTTTTTTGTTTTAAATTCCTGGGCTAAAGCCTACTAGAAAATTGGGCCGAAGCCCATTAAGTAATAATTAGGACCGAAGTATCCTCTGGGCCGAAGCCCATTAAGCCATTAAACATCCTTTGGGCCGAAGCCCATTAAGCACAGTTATACACCTTGGGCCGAAGCCCAGTAACCAACTAATATAACGACTCTGCCATTAGTCAAACTAAAACGCTATTATTTAGAGCAACCTGGCCCTTTTACTATAGGCAGACCATCCATTTATTTTCCGTCAATACCGGCTATTTTGGCCATATCAGTAGCAAACAAACTCCGAATTGAGTTCTGTCTGCGGCCACGATTTCAGAATGAAAAACCCCACAATATAGGTATAAATTCAAAATATTTTAATAATGACCAAAATACCCCTATTAGATAAAATGTATTAAATACATTGGTTTTAAACCTAAGGAATCCACATCGGGATTTGAGTCCGTCTGATCCTTATAAAGCTAACAAAAGATAAAAATATATATTTCAGGTCGTGAGCTTGAGAAAGCATCTTCATCAAGTAAAAGATTCTACGACTCTTCAGGTAGGGGACTAAACCTAGTTAATTCTTGATAAGTGTTTGTCATTGAAATAATGGTAATATGTTATGGATTTGTTAATTTTTAAGATGTGTTGATCATTTCAATTGGGTGTGGGGCTGTCCCTGGCTTGCGGGCATAAAAGATAAATCCTGGGTGTGGGTCTGTCCCTGGCTGCGGGCCAAAAAGATAATCCTGGGTGTGGGGCTAGCCCTGACTGAGGCCAAAAAGTATCTTGGGTGTGGGTCTAGCCCTGGCTGAGGCGTTCAACTGCCTAGATCGGTCATAAAAACTGGTTTAATTGAAAGACTAAACCGAAACATGTTCTGGTTTTGGTCCAAGCCGGTTGAACCGCCTATTCGGTCCGGTTTTCAAAACACTGTTATCTCCGTCTCTCTCTCTCTCTCTCCCCGTATCTCTCTCTCTTTCTCTCATTGGTGGTACAAAAACATTGTTATAACCATGATACCATCTTAGCTTGCATCACGAATCAATCAGAAAAGCTGGAGTCAACACCTCTCTTCACAATAGTCATTTAAATCAGAGAAGCCGATGGGTGTAGTTCAGGCTGAGTGCGATGCATCTGTCACGGTGGCTGCCATCGTGTGGCTATGATGCACCCCGAGAGATACTTAAATGTTTGTTATTGATCCGTGATGACAACTAAGTGATATTATGGTTATATGAAAGTTTGGGAACCCAAATCTTCTCTTGCATTTCTCTTCCCCATCGTCTGCCCCTGAAATCATAGTCGTTTGTTGCATCTAGACCCGACCGGGGCATCACATTTATCCCAATCGGTAGGCAAAGGGACGACAGTGATCAAGTACAACCTGGAGCATATGTCGGGAGGCTAAATCATATTTGTTTATTTGCCTGTCGGTTCGGATTGAGTGCGATGCATGGATCGGGTATGGGTGCAATGGATGGCTGTGACTTGGGGGGCAGACTATAACATCCAAAAATAAATTAATAATTTAAAAGTTATTATAAGAATTTTTGATAAAAAAAATTCAAAATAAAAATCGGACTGCGCCATTGCGTTCGTCTCGTCGAAACGATCAAAAAACCTATTCAAACTTTTACGTTTTGAACTCATTTAGAGCATTTAAAAATGCGATGCGGCATGCGGTAAGTGCGGCACCTACCGCATGCCGTCTGATGCACTGCTGCGTGCATGCGATGCACGCAGCGCATGCATCAGACGGCTGCGGTGCTGTGCCGCACGTACCGCATGCCGCAGCATAGCATGCCCCATATATATATATATATATATATATATATATATATATATATATATATATATATATATATATATATATATATATATATATAGTCAATGGAAGGATTCGAACCAGGGACCTATCAGCAGAATTTTAACTTTTTCTCTCTAACCAGAAAACCCTTTAAACTTTTCTATCTAAAAATCAGAAAAGTAATTATTATAGTAAGAGGGGAAGACCAAAAGATATCTCAACCTTTTATGTCCCTGTTTTGTATTTAAGGCCCTGAGACTTTTGGTATTCCCGAAAGGCCTATATAAACCCCCCCTCTATAACAGATTTCTTCATCCAAGCCCAACCTCGATATCCGTGCCCACCCAACCACCTCCGGCCACCGGGCACCGCCAGCACCTCCGGCCACCGGGCGCCGCCACCACCTCAGGTCACCGGTCGCCGGCCCCGCCGCCGGCTACCATCTCCGGCCACCGACTGCCGCCACCTCCGGCCGCCTCCACCTCCGGTCGCCGCCGCCGAGGCAGCCTCACACCACCCCAGGTTGTCGGGTCGGGTATAAAATTTAAACCCATTTAATTCGGGTTTTAACCCGTTATAAAATATTGGTGCAAAAAGACTAGACTTCATTTTAGAACCCACAACCTTCTCAAAACCTAATCTTAAGCCCTTTAGACTAACCAAGAGATCTCTTTACACTTCATGTTTAAGAATCACCTATCATTAAATATATAGATTATCAAGGTAAACTGTATTGACCATATCTTACCCATACGGACTCTGAATTGAGCCCCGTCAGTGGCCTTGGACTCGTAATAACAAAATACACCTACTGAGATCATAAAATACCATAACCGACAATTAAAAAGTAAATTTATCATTTTACTCCTAAGGTAAAATGGTCATAACCTTTTTATTTGAACTCGGAATTGAATTCCGTCTGCGACCACATGATTGTGGTTATGATTCGGAACTACCGATATTATAAAACCCCTAAACCTGGTAGGCTATAAATATAGTTTTTTGTTTTAAATTTCTGAGCTAAAGCCTACTAGAAAATTGGGCCGAAGCCCATTAAGTAATAATTAGGACCGAAGTATCCTTTGGGCCGAAGCCCATTAAGCCATTAAACATCCTTTGGGCCGAAGCCCATTAAGCACAGTTATACACCTTTGGCCGAAGCCCAGTAACCAACTAATATAACGACTCTGCCATTAGTCAAACTAAAACACTATTATTTAGAGCAACCCGGCCCTTTTACTATAGGCAGACCATCCATTTATTTTCTGTCAATACCGGCTATTTTGACCATATCAGTAGCAAACAAACTCCGAATTGAGTTCCGTCTGCGGCCATGATTTCAGAATGAAAAACCGCACAATATAGGTATAAATTCAAAATATTTTAATAATGACCAAAATACCCCTATTAGATAAAATGCATTAAATATATTGGTTTTAAACCTAAGGAATCCATATCGGGATTTGAGTCCGTCTGATCCTTGTAAAACTAACAAAAGATAAAAATATATATTTCAGGTCATGAGCTTACGAAGGCATCTTCATCAAGTAAAAGGTTCTACGGCTCTTCAGGTAGGGGACTAAACCTAGTTAATTCTTGATAAGTGTTTGTCATTGAAATAATGGTAGTATGTTATGGATTTGTTAATTTTTAAGATGTGTTGATCATTTCAATTGGGTATGGGGCTGTCCCTGGCTTGCGGGCATAAAAGATAAATCCTGGGTGTGGGTCTGTCCCTGGCTGCGGGCCAAAAAGATAATCCTGGGTGTGGGGCTAGCCCTGACTGAGGCCAAAAGTATCTTGGGGGTGGGTCTAGCCCTGGCTGAGGCCAAAAAGTAACCTGGGTGTGGGGCTAGCCCTGGCAGAGGCCAAAAAGAAACCTAGGTATGGGACTAGCCTTGTGCCAAACAAAAAGTGCCTGGGTATGATTGTGATTCCTACCCTGGTTTGAGCCTAAAAGGAAATCGGATGATCAATGACTTTTATATTACTATTCATATTCATGTGAACTGTTGTTTTCAGTATGTTTAACTTACCATGAATGAACTAGGTTTAATAGGTGAGTCAGTGGATTAGACTCATCTCCCTACATGTGTTATGAACCCTACAGAGATCGATCCTACATGACAAGAAAAAGGTGAGGAGCGAATGGAGAATGAACCGGAGGGAGTTGAAGATCCGCTCTACACACCATACTATGAGAATGCAGGAGCAGAGATATGAAGCGTTGATGTTGCAATTAAACCTTAGGCTTTTATTTTTCAAGAAATGTATCAAACTTTTATATTATTGAATAAGAGGCTCAGTTAATTTCCATATTTGATGGAATTTAATTTATATCAAGTTTTACTTCTAACACCCCAGTGTTATACAGGTTGAATTAATATGTAAAATACCGAGGCGTTACACAGACGATGGGACAGATAAATGGGGCAAAAGATTTGGATTCGGTGGTTGGGGGGGGACGGGACGGGCGGGGGTTGGTGGTGGTTGCCCGCTTCGTGCCAATCAGGGGGTGTCTTGCCGCCGAAGGCGGCCCGTTACATTGTTGACAAGTGTGTTGCCGCTGAAGGTGGCCCGCTGTAGTGCCGACAAGCACAGGCATGCACTAGTTCATAATACTTAGTAGGGAAGCCTCTTTCTAAGTTATTACAAACGTGCCAATATGTCGGAAATATATCAGACTGTCGATGGGACAAGCATTAATAGCCCCCCCCCTCTCTTCTTTTTTTAAAAAAGATCATGGCCCAAATAGGAAATCGGCCCCCATTCTCGGTCGCTAATACGGTCTGATATCAACTCTGCCCGTAGATCACTCCCCCATGTATCATCTCCCGCTCGTCTATCTCGTCGATCACGCCCCACGTATCAGCAAAATATCCAGAGAGAGATGGGTTACTACTACTCTTGCAGCCAGCTTCCTCCCCCCATCATTCTTCTTAGACAAACCGACGGTGCTGGAGAGGGGTTGATTGGCTCCCCCCCTTTCTCCGAATATAATAGGGAAGCCTCTTCCAAGCTATTATAAACGTGCCACTATGTTAAAGATATATCAGATCGTCCAATGGGATAAACATCAATGACCCCCGCTCTTTGTTTAAAAAATAAACAAGATCATGCCCGTTCATGCCCCAAATAAGAAAGCGGCCCCAATTTCCAACCTCCAATACAACCAGATATAAGCTTCACGCCCGTTCATCATGCCCCCACGTATCAATGCCCGCCCGTCTACCCCGTCGATTATGCCCCACGTATCAACGAAAGATCCCAAGAAAGATGGGTTACTGCTTCTCCTATAGCCCCTCCCTCCCTCTATCCTTCTTATCAGATGGACCGACAGTGAGGGGAAGGGGTTGATCGATTCCCAGTCCCCCTTATTCTCCAATGGAACGATAGTGTGGGGGACTCCCCCTCCCACTCTTCTTCTCCAATGGCACAACAACGAGTGGGAGGGGTTGATCAGCTCCCCCCCCCCTCTTTTTCTCGCCAGCAAATGGAAGGGAATGATCGGCGCATGTGCTGCTACTGTCCTCCACCCCTCTCTGAGACCAGGTATGAGTTTTTTTGTTCCTTCTTTTCTCATACCTAAATTCGTACATGATCTAGGGTTCTTCAAATGTTTTTTTTTTGTTAAAGGCTAAAATCTACCTGGTCTAGGGTTGTCTAATCCTTTTCCCCTGATCAACAACAGAATGGAGATGATTGAAGATCAACTTTTTTCGTTCTTATTTTTTTTTAAATCTAAATTCATACCAGATGTAGGTTTCTAATTTTAAATCATAACCAATGTTTCGAATATATATATATATATATATATATATATATATATATATATATATATATATATATATATATATATATATATATATATATATATATATATATATATATATATATATAGGAAAATATATACTATTGTGTAGCGGATTAACGTGAGGCTAATGTCCGGCCAAGTGAATGGGCGCACGTGTAAATTTTTTTTTTATAATTTTGATCACCTACCCCTTGATGAGCCACATATCAAAAACCAACTCATTCTAAGACCTATAGGTGCTTCAAATGTACTCGGCTTTTTTGACCATTAAGGTGATCACCCTCAAAAAAAAAAAATTAAAAAAAAAAAAATACATGTGGCCACCATGGAGATGGCCACACGTTAGCCGCATGATAATCCGCCTATATATATATATATATATATATATATATATATATATATATATATATATATATATATATATATATATATATATATATATATATATATATATATATATATATATATATATATATATATATATATATATATATATATATATATATATATATATATATATATATATATATATATATATATATATATATATATATATATATATATATATATATAGGGGAGGGATACTCTTACTCATGGTCTCTTACTCATATATATATATATAGGGGAGGGATACTCTTACTCATGGTCTCTTACTCATATAGTTACCTATGATCCGGACCATCCATTAGATCCCGACGTACGGTTCAGATTAGATGGTGAGTTAAAGCAATAATGTTTGTATTAAAAACCCGTTTTAAAAGCCCGTAATTAATGCAGATACCATTACTTTAACTCCCCATCTAATCCGAACCATACATCAGGATCTAATGGACGGCCTGGATCATAGGTAACTATATGAGAAAGAGGCCATGAATAAGAATATCTTTAAAGGATTAGGGGTAAGAGCCACTGATGTGTTGGAGTTAATACACTCCAACGTCAGTGGACCCATGAGCGTCAGAGCGATAGAAGGCTATGAGTATTTCATCACATTTAGTGATGATTACTCTAGATACGACCATGTTTACCTAATGCAACGGAAGTCAGAATCCTTTGACATGTTCAAAGAATTCAGGGCTGAAGTAGAACAGCAGACAAGTAAATATATTAAAACCCTTCGATCAGATCGAGGTGGTGAATATCTATCGGATGAATTCCTAATATACCTAAAGGAGCATGGGATCAGCTCCCAGTTAACTGCTCCTGGTACACCACAGCAGAACGGGGTCTCTGAGAGAAGGAATAGGACCTTACTAGACATGGTCCGAAGCATGATGAGTTATGCTAGTTTACCAACCACATTTTGGGGTTATGCCTTAGAACAGCAGCATACATCTTAAACCTTGTCCCATCCAAGTCAGTACCTCAAACTTCTAGGGAACTGTGGTCGCAGCAGAAGCCGTCACTATAGCATCTCAGAATATGGGGTTGTCCAGCACATGTGCGAAAGGACAAGAGGGATAAGATGGAGGCAAAAACAAAGGTGTGTTTGTTTATAGGCTACCCCAAAGGGACTAAAGGTGGTATATTCTATGACCCTGTGGAAAAGAAGGTAACGAATGATGTTTTCCTAGAGCAGGACTACATAATAGACCACAAACTGACTAGTAAGGTGGTTCTTGAGGAACTACTAAGTACTAGATTCGAGAGCATAGTACAGGATAGTAGAGCAGACCTTGATATACCAGATTCTATAGAACCTACTCATTCTGAACTACTTCCTCGTCATAGTAGGAGAATCATCAGAGCTCCTAAGAGATACTATAGAGAAACCCTATTAGTTGATCCATAGTATCAGGAGGATGATCCCTTGACCTATGACGAGGCAGTGGGAGCTTCTGATAGAACAAACTGGCAAAAAGCTATGGAGGAAGAAATTACATCAATGTCCCAAAATGCTGTCTGGACTCTTGTTACACCTACACCCAATATTAAACCGATTGGGTATAAGTGGGTGTATAAAAAGAAAAGAGATCCCGATGGTTCTGTTGAGACTTATAAAACTAGATTAGTTGCCAAGGGTTTTACCCAGAGAGAAGGGATCGACTATGATGAGACCTTCTCACCGGTAGCTATGATTAAGTCTATTCGGATTCTCTTATCTATTGCAGCCCATTACGATTGGGAGATCTGGCAAATGGATGTCAAGACAGCTTCCCTTAATGGGGAATTGGATGAGGACATATATATGATGCAACCTCCAGATTTTGAGTCAGATGGTCAGGAGAACCTGGTTTGCAAGTTGTAAAGATCCATTTATGGACTCAAGCAAGCATCCAGGAGTTGGAACACTCATTTTGATCAGACGATCCGTTCCTACAGATTCAATCAAAATAAGGATAAGCCATGTGTTTATAGAAGGAGTGATGGAACTACAGAGGTTTATCCGATACTTTACATAGACGATATCATACTGATTGGAAATAATGTAGGAACGTTGTTAACCGTAAAGGTTTGGCTATCAAAACAATTTGACATGAAAGACCTAGTTGAAGCGAGTTATGTTTTGGGGATCAAGGTAACTCGAGATCACCAGAATATAATTCTCTCGCTGTCACAGGCTGTATATATAGATAAGATTCTAGCTAGGTTTGCAATGCAAAACTCCAAGAAAGGTCTATTGCCTTTAGGCAAGGGGACCAAGTTGTCCAAGGAACAAGGTCCTAAGATACCTGAGGAGAAGGCAGAGATGCAGAAGGTACCTTATGCATCAGCGTTAGGTAGCCTAATGTATGCAATGCATTATACAAGGCCGAATATCTGCTTTGCAGTAGGAATGATGGGTCAGTTTCAGTCAAACCCGGGTCCAGCACACTAGACTTATATGAAGAATATACTCAAATACCTTCATCGAACAAGGGATTATGGGTTAGTTTATACTTCACATGACCTGACACTGATTGGGTACATGGATTCTGACTTTATGTTAGATGTGGAATCCAGAAAGGCAACTTCAGGGTTTGTCTTTATTCTAGGAGGAGCAGCAGTCAGTTGGCCGAGTGTGAAGCAGAAATGCATGTAGACTCTACTACTGAGGATGAGTACGTAGCAGCATGCGAAGCAGCGAAAGAGGCGGTATGGCTCAAGAAGTTCTTGATGAACTTAGGGTGTGTACTAGAGGCTTAGAGAGCTATTGTCCTTTATTGTGACAATAGCGGAGTGGTAGGACAAGCAAAAGAGCCAAGGAACCACCAGAAGGGGAAGCACATCGAGCGTAAGTACCACCTGATCCAGTAGTTTCAAATGGAAGGGCAAGTGGCGGTGACCCAGATAGCATCTGCAGATAATGTTGCTGATCTAGTCACCAAAACGATACCAAGCAAGGTGTTCAAACAGCATGCGGGAGCTATAGGAGTCAAGACCGTTTTCCTTCGCTAGACCAAGTAGGAGATTGTTGGAATTGATGTGTTCTTAGCTTGTAAAAAACTTTTATTCAGAGAAATAATAGAGAGGTTGTATTTGAATAAGAATTGCATTAGTGGTATGTGATCATATCACATGTTCGATGATAGAACAACAAGCCATGGTTTATGTAGATATGCCGAGAGGAAGGTTCAGTGAATTGGAAATATATAACCTCAATTGTTCACAGCTATGATAGGCCTGGTTCCCCTATCGTGAGAAGTTATTGGAATGACAGAGCATAGAACCTTCACTATGGTCATTGTCAGACACAGTTAACGTGACCGAACAGAGCCAACATGGTGCACAGATCAGTGAGCAGACACTGGTGCATTAAGTCGTGTTTCTACTTAGAGTAGTTGGTCCTAAACCTTTAGGAATCATGACCGGTGGGCTAACCAATTGCGTGGTGCTTTGATGCACAAACATGTGAGGGATCCATTTATATGCGACCCAACTACACGGTGCGTTGGGTTACTCGATTAACGTCGCATCGGTGTGTCACTTATACAGACTATCCACAACCCTAACCGATAGTGCGTTCCATGGTCGAACTCACATCGTACTAAACCAGGCCTGGTGGTTATCAGTCGAGCTGACGACCGAATCCCCTAGCTTGGCCAAAGCAAAGGGAAGTGCGTTGAGGTTAGTTTACCTGGATGGAACCATGTCAAATGATCACTTGAGTCTGACGGTATTCTCTACCCTCGAGTCTTGTTATGGTACTGAGTGGAGGGATATCACACTACTGTAACTGAGCAGAGATCAGGGGTATATGAGAGAATATAATAAGTCTAGGAGGATTGGAGGTCAACTTGTGTCGCACTCTGTTTCGCTTCGCAAGTTAACCAGGGCTCAGAGGACAGACAAAGACACCTGTAAGGTGTGTTGGTCGAGGCTTGGTTACAAGCCACGAATCCTACTCCCTGCAGGTTCCACCTTGTCCACATCCGAAATCGTGTCTACCATCTTTTCCCTTACTTGCACTACCTTAGTTAGGAAGACGATCATCCCACGGGTGCTTCGCACTAGAGCGTGAGAGAGAAAGAGTAACAAAGTATACTTCCAGGGGACAACCCCAGAGTGGTTAGAGGCATACATAAAATATCTAACACCCCTCATAGGTGCAGACAATCCGAACGTGCATCGCACGGGAGCCAGGTAGAGTTGCTTCGGTAAATTTTATTAAGGGCACCCCTTGTTTTACTAAGGGCACCCCTAAGTATGGATAAATTACTCAGGGCACCCCTATATATGAGAATAACATTTCCATGTCAAGAGGATACTAGAAATCCTAGGGGTCCTCCAGGTTTGAACGGTTTCGCAATCGGAGTCCGATACACGAGTTACGACCATTAAAAGCATGGGGGGCATTTTGGTCTTTTAGCAAATTGCCCCCACATGCCCTAATGGCCGGCCACTCATGTTAGGGGCGCCTATATGCAGCCATGACCTGATATGGGGAGGATCTAAGAAGATCATCCCCCATATATGGTTTGTTGCATAGTTAGAACCGCCCCCCCTAAAATCTAGGGGGCGGTTTTATCGGGTGGTTGGATAGAATAGGGCCGACCATATCAAGGGGATTTTTAATCCCTATGGCCGGCCACTTAAAAGGAGGATGAAAGGGAATTTCGTCCAAGGCAAGAAAAGGGTGTTTTGCTGTAATTTATTGCTCGAAACAAGCCCCTCTTGCGCCGAAAATCTGCACACCATTCCTTTCTCTTTCTCGTCTTCTTCAAGGCTTTTGAAAGCATCTGAAGAGGCTCGTTGGCGTGAGAAATTCAGAGATCTCTCAACGAGGACGCGGCTGGGAGGCGAGACTCGGTGAACCCAACGATGGATCTACATCCGTACCCCTTCATCCGTACCTTGGCATCCGTCTTCACCAATAAAGAAGAAAATCATTCGCAGTGAAAAAAACATGCACGAAGGTATAATCTCTCTATCGCTTGTTCTAAGTTTAATGCATAGATCATCTGATGTATGTTGCATCATCTCGTTAGAATGACGATTAGGGGTTCGTACTATTGCATCATGTGCAGATGATAGGATTATATACAATCAGAATTTCTATAGGACACACCTGGCAACGTGGTCTTACGACCGCTGCCCGACTTCCGCTGCGCAGATTTTGATCTAGGGAATTAATTTTTCCCAACAACTGCTACCACTAGGGTTATCGATCTTTTTTCCTTGATCGACGACGACATGATGAACTTGCACGGTGAGGATTGAAGGTTAAAATTTTTTGTTCTTTCTTTTTTCCCCAAAATTCTTATTATATTTAGGTTTCTATTTTTTTAAATCTGAACCAATGTTTTTAGCGCTTTTTTTTTTCTTTCTTTTTTTCCTTGTTGCCGGGGTAATAGTTTATCTAGGGTTGTTTGATTTTTTTATCTCATCATGATCATTTGATTTCTGCGTGCATTTACTTAAAAAATGAGGTGCTCTTGATTCTTTATGAACTTGGTCTTATTCAATTAATTCTTTTTTTATCCCATTCTATTAATTCTTTCGAACAATCAAATTTTAGAACATCAGACATATAGTCGGCTATTCAGGTTATAATGAAGGTGGGCCATTTTGAAGATCGTAGGATGTGATCTTTGAGAGTAAATGATCAGATAGGTAGATTATGAGGATTGCAGATACCTAGGATGTTTTTTGTGAGAGCATAGAGGAATGGTATGCATATTGATTGTTCTATTTTAGTGAAAGATAAAATCATAAAATAAGAAATGGTAAATTCATGTAAAAATCGATTAGGTTGACGACGTAAAAAATCCCGATAGTTTTTTATTTTTTGAGACCAATGTTTTTTCCCGAAAAATAATGTTGGCCCACACTTTGAATGGTTTTTTTTTCTTTTCCGAAAGTAACTTCTCAAGCTTTTGTTTCCCCCAAGATTCCTCCTTTATCCCTCTCACCACTGAATACACATTGTAGTGATCCTGACGTTGGATCTCAATTTTTTTCCTCCCATAGTTAGTGTAGATTTTGTGTATGTTTTTGTTTTTTGAGAAATCCCTCTCAGAGATTGGGGGGGAGGGTTCGGCCCCTACCAATTAACTAACAAGAATGGGGAAGTACAGTTGGGGTTGGGAACAAGAGTCTAGGAGGTCCGTGGGCTGACCTCGTTACAGAGATCCAAAAGGAAAGTCTTCAACCCCGGCAAAAGTTTGCAAGCCCAGAGGTGGATCAAAGATTTGGCATGAGAGATCACGATCTTCACCAAGTCGCTACTTGCCTGGAGGTCTGCCTGTTGCATTCGAGCCAGATTGCCCAGGAAATCGCAATGACAAGGACATCCCATCCTCTCTGATTGAGGCCACTGAATTTCATCAGTCTCCAGGTACCCCACAAGTTCTCCACGGAAGACGACGAGGAGCTCAAGTTCAGTTTTTCCAAGAAGTGCATCCATACCCGCTTGGAGAAGTCATATCCCAAAAGTAGGTATGCAGTTGTCTCCTCCGCCTCTAGCTGTTCGGGTCAGAAACCCCAAGATGCTTGTGCTTCACCTGGTTCACTTTCGTCAAGATCCTATCCCTAAAGGCGAGAAGCATGAAGATCCTCGTCTTGGGGGGGGGGGGGGGGGGGGGGGCATTTAATGTGCCAGATCGCTCGCGCTAGCGAGCACAAAACCTAGCCAAAGTTTAGAAAACCATAGAGACTCTGGACCGAGAACTCCCCTGAAGAAGGCCACCTCCACCCCCACCGAGTCCGGTTCCCCAGTAAGGGTGACCCTGCTCAGGACGTCCAGGAGTTCGCCAAGTTCCTGAAGGTGCTCCGTGTGGAAAGGTTCCTCAAACCTCGGACGCCAGGATGTGCATCTTACGAGGGGCCAAGTCGCACAGGTTGTAGAACAAAGTAAGAAGTGGTAAATCCCTAGTCCAAATATCCTCCCAGAAGTGAACCTTAGAGCCGTTCCCCATAATAAGCCTGTTCCCGCAGCGGTAAATCGATGACACTCAGATCACCCCCCTGCCAAAATGGTGAGATAGTTCCTGTGGTGCGTGATCTCAAGTGAAAGGGTGCGAATCTCCGAAAGTATCTGCACGCCACCACTCCCTTCCAGGATCCCACAACCCATTCTGTAATCTCCACCACAACTTGGCCAGCATGGCCTGGTTGAACTCCTTGTGGTTGATGATGCCCAAACCCCCCTGCTCTTTGGATTTGCAAGCGCTCTCCCATGCAAGAAGATGGTAAGTGCCCGAGGGTCCCAGAGCCCCACGCTAGAGGAAATTCTATTGAATTTTGTTGATCGATTGGTGACCCACACCGGCAAAGAGTAGAAGAAGAGGAAGTTGGAGGAGATGGCAAAAAGGATCGAGTTGACCAGGGTTAACCTGCCCCCGATGGAGAGGTGGTTACCCTTCCAACTACAGAGACGCCTCTCCATCTTCTGGATCAACTCCAACTAAGATTCCTTCGGAAGTTTCCTGTCTGAGATCGGGAGCACCATGTATTTGAAGGGGAGAGTGCCTTGCCTAAAACCAAGCAACCCAACTAGGAAGGATGCCAAGTCCCGATTCCCCCCCAAATAGTAGAGGAAAGATTTTGCGAAGTTGACCTTCAGCCCGGACGCCATCTGGAATCAAAGAAGGAGGACCCTGAGCATCGTGACCTAAGTCGGGTCAGGAGCAAGGAACAAGAGAGTGTCATCCACGAAGTGGAGATTGGAGACCTCCCAAGAATCTCTGTTGATCTCCACAATCAATCTATTCCTCACAGCGTGCTTGATGATCACATCAAAGATGTCGATCACTAAGATGAAGAGGAAGGGGGATAGAGGGCACCCCTGCTTGACCCCCATCCGCATCGACAATGAGTATCCTTTGTCGTTGTTGATGAGGCACGACAATCTAGAACCATCTTGCCAACAAGGGGGAAGCCCTTGTAATGGAGACTCACCATTAGGAATCCCCAGTCTAGTTTGTTGAACGCCTTCTCAAAGTTCCGCTTAAGGAGTATTGCCTCAAAGTTGAACTGTCAAAGATGAAGGAGGACCTTCTGAGTAGTCGCTACACTGTCTAGGATGTTCCTCCCCTTGATGAATGCTGATTGCAAGGTTCCGACTAGATCCGAGATCACAGAAGACAACGTAGTCGAAAGAACCTTCGCCACCATCTTATAGATGCAGTTGGACAGACAAATCGGACGGTAGTCCCGAATAGAATCCATACCCTCCCTTTTCGGTATCAGAAACAATCCATGAGTGATTCAAGCACGTGAGATCCGATTTGACTGCATAGAAATCCGATAAAAAAAAAGCAAGATATCTAGCTTAAGGATCTCCTAATACCTTTGAAGACGAGAAAAGGAAAGCCATCGGGTCTAGGGGCACCGTTCGGTGACTGATCGAAGAATGCCCATCTGAACACCTCCTCGGTGAAGGCCTTACTGATCTTCCCCAGATCTGACAAAATTTGGAATGGAAGGGTTTCCAAGTTAGTCCTCAAGGGGAACGATCGATCATGCGTGAACTCCCGCTTGAAAAAGGTGGTAGCCCCACCAACAATCACTCGCTGATTGGCCTTACGGGTATCGTCAACGGTCAAAGAGGAGTTCAAATTCCTACGGCGGTGGCCGTTCGCAATGTCGTGAAAGTAGGCCGTGTTCTGATCGCCCGAGGCTACCCACCGCTCCTCAACCTTTCTTTCCATATAACCTCCTCCTTGTAAAGAATGTCCATGAGCTTGGATGAGAGATCCTATCATCGAACCTGGTCCATAGATTTCAGAGGCCCCGATTCCTCACTGATTTCTAAATCCCTGGTACGTTCCAGCAGTGAATCCTTCTGTTTCCTGATGCTGTTGAAGTGGAGCGAGTACGACCTGATCAACTCTTGCTTCAAAAATTTGAGCATCAAAGCAATGCTAAGCAAGGAATTCGACAAAGATGGGGTGGCCACTCACCTCATCGATACCAAGGCGTCGAACCTGCAAGGGTGATAGCGAGCACATCCTTTGAAGCATTAGGAAGAAAGAAGATGGTTCAAATTATGCATAAAAGGGATATAACGAGGGTGATAGTGAGCACATCCTAATTGAACCATGTTTTTTCTTCCTAATGCTTCAAAGGGATATAGAGAGCACATCCTAATTGATATTTTTTTGGGTGGTGGTCAGAGGTAGCCAGATACATGCGCGGGGGTGGGAGGGGATGATGCATGGGGAGAGTGTTGTAGCTCTTATGTCCTAAGTATGGTTTTTTGTATTAACATTAATGAAGATGACATTGGTTATTACTTTAATTATAATACTACTTTGGTATATGTTAATTCATAGGTTATAAAGAACCCAAAGGAACACAGTAGGCCACTGAGGTGCATGGTGGGTCCATGCTTAGGAGACCCAATAGACCAATTCTATGTAGACCTAGAATTAGTTCATAGCTTTGGTGATGTCGATCGCTTCACCTAAAATAAGCTATTGGCAGGTAAAGGATGTGGTGAACTCTCCACCATAGAAATGTGGGATTCTCATTCACCTAACCAAGCACGATGATCGTATTGATAGGAGCCAAGACGGTGCACAGATCAGTGATTCTGACACTGGTGCATGAACCGTCTTACTACTATAGATAATATGTCCTTAGTCCTGAGGGACCATGTATGCTGAGCCAATCGGTTGTGTAGTGCTTTGTTGTGCCAACGTGAGCGGACCCTCCATAGTCCAATACCATGGTACTTTGGGTTACTCGGCTGGTGCTAGAGTGACATGCAATTCCTACAGGTTATCCGACGTCCAGTGTTGGATGGGTGCGTTATGATAAGTCAATATATCCACACAATTAATCCATGCCTGGTGGTTCTTAGTATAACTGATGATGTTCAGGAGGCTAGGTATAGCACCGGAAGGTGTGTGGTGTTATAGATGACAAGTCATCAAATTCTAGTCAGATGATCGATCGGGTTCTGACGGTGCTCCCCACCGCCCAAGTCGAATCATGGCATCAGTAATAGGAGAGACTAAAGATTATCAGAGTATAGTAGAGAACAGGGTTACGAGGGAGTAGCATAAGTTTAGGATCACTAGAGTTGAACTCGCGTCGCACTCTGGGTGCCTACGCGGGTTAATCGGATTAGGGGTGATTAGCGAAACTTTCGGTGTGTCACTGGAACAGTTAATCAGGGATCCGATTGGAACTAGAGATCCTGAACCCTAAAGGTTCCACCATATCGTTGTATATAAGAATTGTTCCCTGACCTAGTTTGACACGTTGGATGCAAAGTAGCATGATGGAGCGCAAGCCCGAAGCCTAAGAACCTAATTCACATGTGTTAAGGAGCCATAGGGGCTTTTTGGTAAATACAAAAATACGGCTCATAACATATTGAATATGGATCTTGAACTGAGCGGAATAATTCTAAGAGCTCATAGGCATTGACGAAACTCGATTTCGACAAGCGTACCTTACATTATCTTTCTTATAGTGCTCCTCCTTTCGTGAGGGTGTTTTCATCCAATGCATCACGGAAGATGGGCGGAAGCCCTAACCCCGCCCTTCATCTCTATCTCTAAGGGGCCGGCCCTAGCTTGCGTAAAGTACTAGGGGGCCGACCCTATAAGAGGAAAAGTGAGAGAAGGGGCCAGCCCAAGTTCTCTCTCTCTCCAGAAAAACTACCCCTTCTCCTTTCTCCCTCTTTGTGGTTTCAGCCAAGGAAGAAAGAGGAAGAAGAAGGAGGAAGGAAGGAGAAGGAAGAAAAGATAAAGAGAAGGAGGAGACCTCGCGGCTCGCTATCGTCTTCGCAACCAGATGATCCGTCGGCTCGTAGTCCTTGCACTCAGAGATATGACTTCGAGGATTCTTTCCTTTGCAAAGGACAATGTGCTATCTGACAGCATTTCTCTCGATTCACGTGCGGTTCATCATCAACCATCCTTTCGTTCACTTCGGATCTAAGATCCACAAAGTATGATGATTCTAAATACCTAACTAGATACATGCATATCTTTCGTACGTAGATTGTAGTATGTTTCTAGGGTGTCCGCACATATGCTAGGATCATAGATTTGTATGTAGATTGTTTTGTGGATTTAATTGTAATGAAACATACACTATGAGATCCTCGGATCTATCTTTTGCTTCTACTGCGACTCTGATAATAGAATTTAATTCTAACAGAGAGAGCATGAGGACCTGTGATAACCGAACCAATGGGTACTTGAACAGAGATCATGCTTGGGACATTAGATGTGTGCGTGCTTGCGAGCGTGCGTGCGTGCGTGTGTGCATGTATGTGTGTAAGAGAGAGAGAGAGAGAGAGAGAGAGAGAGAGAGAGAGAGAGAGAGAGAGAGAGATCTGCCTAACCTTCCTTAGATGTGACGCTGATAGATGCTAAAAAAAAGAGCTATGTAGTACCAAAATTACCACACCAAAGTATAGGGAGTAAATCTAGGCGGATGGACGGGTTTGTGTAAAAACTTGTGTAAAGTATAATTTACCATATGTATGCAAGCAAATACACCGTGAAAGTGGAAGTGCCCTTCATAAAGCGTGACATGTCTGTTTTGGAGACCATAAACCCTGTATAATGGTGAGAATCGCACTAATGGATCTAACATATACGTGGTGATTGTATTACTCAACGAAAGGTAACTTAGCTTGAATGCACAATTGATTGCTAGAGGATCCAAACCACACAAGCAATACGCAATAGGAGAAACAAGATGCATATACAAATCATGCGGAGAGAGAGAGAGAGAGAGAGAGAGAGAGAGAGAGAGAGAGAGAGAGAGAGAGAGAGAGAGAGAGAGAGAGATTTACTTAGGTTCGGCAATGATGCATGTGTCCTCCCTTCATGCCTGATTCAACTATGCTTCAAAACAGTGGATCACATTGTCCAATTACAAAAATATCTCATTTTCCTCCTCTCAAGCTTCCAAAGTTCTTCTCAAATCGTAATCTAGAGAGCAATAAACTTTCTGCTTAGGTTTACTTCACTCACAACCATTTATATACCTTAGGTTACAAAAGGATAAAGCCCTTAACCCTGAATAGGTAAAATTTTTGAAACAATCAGACCGATGAATCTGATTAGACTTATCGATTGGTCGGTTTAGCCTTACCCTGGAAAATCACTGTTGCGAGTAATTCCGATCGATCTAGTCAAGATCCAATCACTCTTCTAGTAGACCCTATTTCCCTGTACCTTGGACCGATCAGTCGATTTAGACCTGCCAACCGCTTGACCAGCATGTTTCTACAATTCTTTGCTTTGAGTTGTTGGCTTCGATCTTGAGCTTCCTGTGGCTCCTCGCGCTCAGACTACAACTTAACATGTAGTGGATACATGTATTGAGCCGATGATACCATGCACGAGGGGCTTATTTAAGCCCATAGGTGAATGTATGCAACCGAAAAAACATTGTCAGAAAGCCTCAAATCTAAAAAAAACTCTGTCTTCCAAAAAAGCTATTAAGGAAAACATTTTGGATGGTAAAGTGGCCCCTATTGGTGATGATTGAGCTTAAGACTGTGAGGATAGTGCACGGTTTGTACTAAAAGTTTCACTGTACTCGATCCCTTCATGTTCGTTGACCTTTGATCACAACCCGATCTTTGTAATGACAAATGTCACCATCAACTTTATTGTTGACCTTGAATACCCATTGCTTTCAACAATGTTCATGCGAGAGTGAGGTGGGACCAAACATTTCTCTCGGTGAAGAGAGGAATGTGATACCGGCAACCTTCGCACCGGTAGTCATCGCTAAAATGTTGGTCGATAGGTTGAGTGGTATTATTGGCTCATTGGTGGATATCGACTAGCTAGTCCGCCTTTATTAAGAACAGATCCATTCATGATACGTTTGTCTGTGCTCGAAGACAGTGTTTAGATGTCGGGCTTGGACTGCTAATGAAGTCTACTCGGTCAAGAGCCTCTATGCTCCTCCACAAGCGTACTCTTACGACAGATAACCTTGCCGCTGAGGGATACCAGCATCCCGCACATGCCCTTTTTGTACCTGCCCAGGATCTATTGATCACTTTTTCCTTCTTTGTCCGCATATTTCTGTCCTATGGACTAAGCTTCTATCCGCCTTCCATATTTCTTGCACAATCCCTTCTTCCATTGATTCTTTGTGGTCTGTGTGGCGACATGATCATATACCACAGCTACTCGAGACCTCTTGGGATAGGAGTGTTGTCGGCCTGCTGTGGACTATTTGGCTAGAGAGAAATACTAGGATTTTCAGCAACCTATGTAGACATATGGAAAACCTCTTCCTGGTTGCCGGGGGGGCTCACTACAAGAGGTGATTAGATAGCAGGTGGTAGGGGTGGCAATGGGTCTTGTCGGGTCGTGTTCATGTCCAAAAACCCTAGACCTGGGCCCGACCCATTTAACTAATTGTGTTTACACCCTAAACCCATACCCGACCCGCTTATAAACGGGTCGACTTTATCACACGAGTCTATTCAGTTGACCCGACCCAACCCGATCCAACCTGACCCGATAAGACCCGTTGGTACTACATACTACAGTATCGGATTGAGGGTAGACCCGACCCGACCCGACCCGTTGAATTTTAAACGGGTCTTCTCGGGTTTACCGTGTCTAGACCCTAAACCCGGACCAACCCATTTATTAAACCTGTATTCATGTCGACCCGTTTATGACCCGAACCCGTTTTACCCAAATCCAGACCCACTAATTCTGTGTCGGGTCGTGCCGGGTCTACCGTGTCGGGTCCAAAATTGCCAGCCCTAGCTGGTGGCTGCTAGTCAGCTGCAGGAGAACGTGGTGTGGTTTGGGGCTTGTTTTTTTTTTTTTTTTGTACTTTGCGAGGGGCCTATTTCTTCTTTCGAATGTCTGGTGGTCGGGGTGTACATGTTTTTAACTCCACCTCAGAGTTTTGCTCTTTTAATGCACTGGTTGAGGGGTTGTATCTGCCTAACCCCCCTCCCACCTAGTGGGATGCAAATTATCCTTAAAAAAAATAATAATAGACTTTTCTATCGGACGGTCCCACATTTAGGAGCAATCAGTTGCTACCACCTCAAACCAAGCAGGAGGTGCCTGTTTGGTGCAGAGCAGCCAAGTATTGCTCTTCATCAAAACTAAGGCCTGAGAAGTGAAACTACAGCACCAACGGGCTCTTGGCCTGGTGGCACTTTCCCTCTCCCTTGATGGAGAGGTTCCCTGTTCGACTTCCGGTATGGACACCGTGGAGCGAATTTTCTCTCAAGGTCGTTGTGCTTTGTTTGTGTGTGTGAATCCTGATCGTTGATATCATGTTCACAAGATTATAGAATAAAGTACTTGCTGCTGCTGCCTCTCTTCTGTTTCGATCTTTGGATCTCTTTGAACCCTTGCTCTGGCAGTCTGTCGTATATGTCCTATGACCGCTTGGTCGGTCCAGTAAAAAAAAAATTAAAACTACGCCAGAATTGCATTTCATTAAACTCTATGGAGTTTTGTTGCCTGTTAAAGTTACTGAGGAGCTACAGGCGGAGTTCGACTCAGCTCCAGTAATAAAAATGGCAAGTAATAGTCCGGTACCAGTCTATGCTGTTCGATGCAGAAGCAGTTGCCATCGTACGGCTGCAGCCGTCACCTGCCCCTTACTAGTAATTTTCATTACCGGCACAGAGCCGGACTCCTCCCTGCGGTAGTTCGGCCGTCCCATCGCCTGTGGTGTTCGACCACCAAATTGAGTTTTGTCACTCTTCGGAGATGCGTCCATGGGGAGCTTTCCCCACCACGTTTCGTTTGGCTCGCCCAAGCGTGGGGAGATCGAGTATTTTTGCTACCCGATTGATTTACTGCATTCGCTTGTGGCCCAATCGTTGCCTGTCACGTCGTCCATTAGAAAGGGCAGGATGGGGACTGCACTTGCTACCGGACATACGCTACACTTTGCTGTCCCATTAAACGACGACGCGGCGGACCACAATTGGGCCGTACACAAGTGCAGCGAATTGATCACCGGTGTGGGGGACTGCGCCCGGGTGATGGGGGCAGCGGCCGGGATTAGGGCAGCCCTACCACCACCTGATCCATCGCCCCCAACACACGAACGACGGGCGCCTTCACGTGGGCTCAGGGTCGGTTTTGCCTGGATGGATATCATTCTCTCTTAGAAACAGCTGCAAGACTCCCCATCTTCCTCTTTGTCCACTGCCCCCCCCCCCCCCCTCACTTGGTGCTAAGGTGGGACCAAAGATTCTTATGAGTTGGATTTTAAGAAATGTCCATCTGGCTTGGATCCACTAGGATCGATTCCACAAGGTGTCGGCACCGTAAGGTGGGGGGACTGATGCATCTACAACCATCAGTTCGGGCTGAGTGTCATTCACCTGTCGAGTTGTTTACTGTCCGAAGGCTCTGATGAACTGGGCCCGCCACCTTGATTACGGGACGTCTTATTGGATCGTTTCTTTATATTGAAAAGCCATGAATCAACAAAAAGATCGATAAGGTTGCGTCGGGCCTCTTTCGCAAATTATGAGGATTTGGGAGTGGAAGGAATCTCTCCAATGTGTTGGAGAAGCCTGGTTTATTTAGTGAGTGTAATCTTGAATCCTGCTAGGATTAGAGATTCCCAAGAACTCAAGATGATTCTCAAGATATTCTGACATCCATACCAATAATTCACCACCCATTGTATATTAGAAGGCATATCATTATTGTATGAAGAATCTCTGTATAAATTTTCAACTAGGGGTGTTTGAAGACATTTGAGTGATGTATAAAAAAATCTCGAGTTTGTCTTACGCCGTATGGCGTATACATAATATGGTGCTCCTATGGACAAAAATAAGGTTCGGTCTTAGGCGAGAAAACAAAATCTTAACCCATATGGGGTTGGCAGGCTTCAAACCGCGGTTTCGCTGATGAAGTAGCACTAACAACCAATGTCACTTGGATTCAGGACACGTGTGTCAAGTGTACACCCAAGTGTCCTAAAGAATCTAACACGACAAACCTTCAAAATATCGACATAAGAATATGTTGGCATAGGTGTCAAGTGTCTGAGTGGTACCAGTGTCAAGTGTCCGAGCGAGCTGTCGTGTTCGGATGGAGACACGGCAAATATTGAAGAAGGTGAAGTGTCTGGTAGTGCTGCTTACAGCTGCCGCTCTAACCGGATAGGTATGATGTCCGATTCAAAAAAAAAAAGGTTGCACAGGCTCGTAGTATTTTTTATTTTTAGTTTACTAGGAAGCTATTTCTAACTTTATTTTTTCTCTCATCAAAATAGGAAATTTTTTTTACTAGTAACCTGTTTATTTGTACTCTTCAACAATTTAAAGAATTAGAAAATAAATCAGTATTAGACTAATTTACCAATTCAAATAAATATATAAAATAAATAAATATATAAAATCACTCAAAAAAAGAGTAAATATTATATATATATATATATATATATATATATATATATATATATATATATATATATATATATATATATATATATATATATATATATATATATATATATATATATATATATATATATATATATATATATATATATATATATATATATATATATATATATATATATATATATATATATATATATATATATGAGTCTATTATTCCAATCTAGAATAGACCATAATGATATCACTATTAAGGAAATAAACATGCAGTGAATCAGACATACCACGTCAGTCGTGTATCCCCCACACGAGAAGGATTTTGTTCACCGCCCTAAAGGGGTGATGAGTAACATCCTCTTTCTCATTGGTCTATTTCAAGGGCATTTTTATCATTTTGAGCTATTCATCATGATGAAATGACGAAGGCTTTTCAAAAGGACCAATGAGAGAGGGTGTTGTCCATCACCATTGTAGGACGGTGAACAAAATCGTTCTCCCCCCCACACCCAATGCACTATTGAAAGTTCCTATATATTTTAGCCAATACCGTCACCACTGATTAATAGTGCATCGGGTGTGGAGGATACACAACGAGTGTGGTATGTCCAACCCACTGAACATTTTCTTGTTATTAAGATATATAGCGAGATGAGTTCAAATATTTTCCCTAAATCTTAGATTTTGACCACCGCTGTTTTGGGCCGTCGGTAGTGGTATCGCTCCTTGGGAAGTACTATCCTGAGTTCGAGACCCGTTCTCCGCTCGTGCAGCAAAGTCTTGGGGCCAGGTGGCCTTCCCTCACTTGGTGTGTCGCTTCCGCTCGTTCCATGCGGCGACTTCCTAGGGCAACATGGGCTCTTCCCTCGCTCGGTATGATGCTCTCGCTCGTGGTGTAGTGACTTCTGTGGGCAAGGTGGGCTTTTCTCCTATGACTGGGTAGTTGTGCACCGGTGCGGTACCTCTTGGGTTTAGCTAGGCCCTCATTATGTACCCAAAAAATATGGTTTATAAGGTTAGCAAAACCAAAATTTTGAATAGACCCTACCCCAAACAATGTAAGTTAAGGCCTGATGGGCCGACCATTTATGCCCCTACGTTAAGCCCATGTGGTTGGACTTTGGCTAAAGTGAGCTCCGTCTACTTCGCACATATAATAACAAAAAAAATTAAATAACAATTTTACCCCCAACAAATAAAGAGTAACAATTGGTAAAGAGCAATGATCAGTTAGTTTTGGTTAACGCAAGCTCCTTCTGCCAAGCACATGTAATAACGAAATTTTTTAAATGACATTTTTAACCCTATATATAAAGTGTAACAATCGTAGCAAAAGTGTAACAATTGGTAAAAAGTAACAATTCATTAGTAAAGAGTAACAATTTAATATGGTAAAATGTCTTAATTGTAGATTGATTATAGCGGTATTTCTGCTCATCTAGTCGCAATATGATTTTTTTTTTTGTGACAAAAATGTATTTAACTATGTGAAACCAGATTGATTCGATCTCGCATATAGAGTAACAGTTAGGTAAAAAACAGTAATTATTTGGTCGGTTGACATAATGAATTTTTTTAGAAAAATAATACAGAAAAAATTAAATTGTTTTATAATTTTAAATCGGCAGTCTGCAGTTATTTTAAATGTTTTTCAAACAAAAAATGGTCCTTGTTCCATTAATGATAGAAAATATAAATTTAATGGACTTCGGCTAGATATTATTATTATTTTTTTATTTTCTATCTGGTTCGGTGGGATTTCGGGAGGGAGCTATCACTAAGTCTCCCCAAAAAAACCATAGATTTTGAAGCTACGACCAACTGTTTATCATAGTCATCTGCAGGCCTGGTAAGACAGATGAGCCTCCGAATTCACTCTCTACGGGCCTAGTACGGACAGGTGGGCATCAAGTGTCCATGAATCGGGCTTAGTTCAGATGAGCCCAATAGGTGTCTAGGCATCTGTCTTGATAATGGGCCAACTAATAGCCCATCAAGAATGAACAAGCCTGTTCTTAAAAGGCCGAAAGTTGAGCATTCAAACTCCTAACTTCTGTCACAACTCTCAACTAATAGCTCCCTAGGAAAAACCATAGTTACAAATTCGGCGTTCGGGAATAATTCAGCAAGGGGGCAAAATGCAAAGTTTAAAAAATAACCAAAAATATTCAGAATAAGTCCAAAAACACATAACACAAAATATATTATATTACATTAATAATTATATATATATAAATATATATAATTAATTAAATAGGTAGCACCCAAAACATTAAGAAAGTCATGAATTATTCATAAAATTCATAAATTATTCGTGAAAGATTTGGGATTTTCCCGATTGTGATCCATGTCACTGAATAATTTTGGTGAATAATTCGTTTGCCCTTGATTTTGCGAATATTTCAATAATTCGGAGAATATTGTTAGGATGTAAACTGAAGGGCTTTGGCTTTCGACACGGTTTAGGGTTCTAGGCATGTTTCCTCCCGCTCTGTTGTGGCGGATCTCCCATCTGTCTTAGTGGTGAGCTTTCCTACCTGAGGAGTTACTAAAAATCAGAGCATTTTCATCGTTATTATGGAGAGTTTAGATCCTTGGTCACTAGGGGTGTGTAAAAAACCGACCAAAGTGATTAATTGAATCAAACCAAACCAAATTATGCCTAACAGAGGGGTTTGGGTTGGTTATTGTTATATATGATTTCGGTTGGTTTTAAATTTTGAAAAAACCAATCTGGTTGATTTGATTCAAGTATATAGTAGTTGGAATCCGAGCCTGATCGAACCGAACCAACTCGGTTTATTTGAGCTGCGGTTATTTTGACCCCCCTAGAAGTTTTGGAATTTGATAAAATTTGGTTGTCTAGGGTAAGATGATCATCCTCACCAATTTTCATCAAATTCCTAAACTTCTAGGGGGGTCAAATGGTTAAAGCAAAATCTGTAGATTTTAACGGTGACTGCGGACGACAGATTTTGCTTCGACCATTTGACCCCCCTAAAAGTTTTGGAATTTGATAAAAATTATTGAGGATTATCATCGTACCCTTGACAACGCCCTCACCAAATTTCATCAAATTCCAAAACTCCTAGGGGGATCAAAATACCAGTAGCTCACTTATATTTTTTTTCAGAGTTTGTGGATTCAAAGATTACGTCTTACCACACGGAGAGGTAGGCTTCGGCCGAACTCCGTCACCACTCCCTGTGTCAACTATCTCTCTCTCTCTCTCTCTCTCTCTCTCTCTCTCTCTCTCTCTCTCTCTCTCTCTCTCTCTCTCTCTCTACTCCAAAGTTCTGTGTGATAGCTAAGCACGCGATAGCGCATCATCCTACATCAATCACATCTTGAAGGTTAACACCTTTCATCGACTGTTGGAGGGGGACCGTACGATGGTCGTAATCTCCCCCTATAAGCATAAGCAACTTACCTTAGATAGCACAGCCACAAAAAATCAGCACATTCTAAAACTTTTAGGGCCATCAAATGTTATTTTTCAGATTAGCGGTTACAACAGACGTTCGAGAAAACTTCTAACATTTGTGCCCCTAGTAGTCTTAGAATGTGCGTATTTTTTGTGGGTATTCTATCTAAGATAAGGTGCTATGCTCACAAAAAATCAGCACATTCTAAAACTCCTAAGGATTTCAAATTGGTGGCTGCCCATTTCGCCAAAATATGTTTGGTTAATTCAATGGAATCCAAAGTCTGAACCAACTAGAGAATCGTGATGGAGGGACGCACCTAGAAAATCCTATCCAATGTCGCGGCTCCTCTGCAATCTCCTTCGAAATCCCCTCCTTTCCTCTCTTTATCTTCTGGAGATGATCGACGATTCGGCACAGGCATTAGTGCTATTGTCAGATGAGTTTTTCCCTTTCCTTTTCATCCCCTTCCTTCATCTTCTTCCTCCTTGCTTGTTCTTTTCCTATTATCTTCCCTCCTCCTCCCTTGTTTGAAACTCTGTTGCTTTCTTTACTTGATGCTCAGTGACCTCCTTGGTGGTTTTGTTTTAAACTTTGAATCATGTTGGTTTTGTTTGATTTTAGAATTTAGTTAATGGATTGTGGATTTACCTATGCTTTTACTTTATTAAATGTAAAATACTTAGTTTTGAAAGGCCAATTTTCTTTGTTTGTGTGTGTGTGTTTGACGGGTAATTTTCCTTTGTGTTTCGTTGATGAAGTAGAGAGGTATATGTAGATATGCGGGTCAGGGTCGAATGACCCAGCAAATAACCCAGCACCCTTTGATGCACCTAGAGGTTTTAGAATGGGCTGATTTTTGGTAGACATGTTGTCTATGGTATGTTGATCATCCTCACAAAAAATCAGCATATTCTAAAACCTCTAGGTGAATCAAATGCGCTCTTCAAATCAACGGTTAAAATTGACAGTAAAAAACCGTTGATTTGAAGAGCGCATTTGATGCACCTAGAGGTTTTAGAATGGGCTGATTTTTTGTGAGGATGATCAACATACCATAGACAACATGCCTACAAAAAATCAGCCCAATCTAAAACCTCTAGGTGTATCAAAGGGTGCTAGGTTATTGCTGGGTCAAAATTTGCTGGGTTAGTCGATCCCGACCCGTAAATATGCATATTAAAATTATGGAAAGACCAAATAAAAAATCGATGGGACTAATTGGACAAAACCAACCAAAATTGATTTGGTTTGGTTCAATTTTAGTGCTTAAGTGGTTTGGTACATGTTCGGTTTGTAAATTAGAAAAAATCGACTAGGTTGGTTTTGTTCAAGTTTGAGATCAAAACCGGTGGAGCCTAACCGATGCACACACTATTGGTCGTAATGTCTAGCATGTAAACAATACCCACTAACTATAGGATATGTTTTATGTGGTGAAAAAACACATGTACATGCATCATTTTTCATTCATTGGGATCTTTGCTTATAACCACTGCAAGTAGGCTAATTGCTTATCAACCGCTAATAAGACCATATTTATACATTGAACCTGAAACTAGATTTCAATGCAAATCGATTCCTCATATTTACTGAGGTCTAAAAGAAGAAAAACCCGAGTATACTCGTAGTTTTATGGTTACTAGGAATATTTTATCTTAAGGGAAAAGGTTGGTTAAATGATATTGGAGTAAATGATCATTTGAGACCATGGGTTAAAGGCAACCCAACTTTAAAATCTATATGGTTACAATGAGTGACCATAAATTAGAAATATATGTAATATTCATGCCAAATAGACATAAATTAATCTGAGGGATCAATTTGCACACATAATCTAGCTTTTCAGAATCAATACATAAATATAAAGTTTCCATAGATCAATAAGTAATTAGTCCAGTTTCCAAGAGGCTATATGCAAAAATCCTTTTTTTTTTTTTGAAAGGTAAAAAATTCCTTGTTTTTAAGTATCAGTTTTTAGAAAAACATGATAAAAGGCAACAAAATGATCATAATAAAAACATGATAAAAGACAACAAAATGGTCATATTATAGAAGTCAGACTACATTAACTTGCTCAACCACCCCTCCTTCCATCTCAGAACGATTTTGTTCCAACCTCCTTAAAGAGGTTGGAGCATTCCCGTCTCTTTCATTGGTTCATTTCAAGGACATTTATGTTATTTCATACTATTCATTATGGTGAAATGATCGAAAGTCCTTGAAATGGATCAATGAGAAACAACAATGTTCCAAACCTCTTTAAAGAGGTTGGACCGATTTTGTTCCAATCTCCTTAAAAGAGGTTGGAGTATTCTCGTTTCTGTCATTGATCGTTTTTAAGAGCATGTATGTCATCTCATGCTATTCATTATGGTGAAATGACCAAAAGCTCTCGAAATGGACTAACAAGGGAGACATAAATGTTCCAACCTCTTTATGGAGGTTGCAACAAAATCGTTCTCCATCTATCACCCTCCCCCTAGCTACATCGATCAGGTTAGGTTGGGTTTGGTTTGGTGGGTTCGGCAAGCCTCAAGTGTGGATCGGAAGCGCCTGAACCCTCTAGTGTGTGTGAGGTGGAGTTCGAATCTTCCACGGTTCCAACAACCTACAGTTGGAAATGGTAACTGGCCCATGCATGACATATTGCAATAACAACATCGAAGCCGTCAGACTTAGAATTCACCTGTCATATATGCCTGCCATCAGGTCCGACCATAAATCATGCTTAGTCATAACGGCTGCGATGCCATAAGTGATATGTGGCGCGCATCGACCGGCTACTATTTTCAGCCGCAGTTTGTTGGTAGGGATGGCAGTGGTGCGGTTTAAAACCGAAAATTATGGTAAACCGCATCGCATGGTGCGGTTTTGGTTGTCAAAATATAAAACCGTCGCGGTGCGGTACGGTTTCGATTTTCGGTTTCGGTGTAGCGATGCGGTTTCGGTTTTGACCAAAACCGTATAAAACCGCACTGTTTAGGTCTTTATAATGATAAACCGCGGTGCATCGCACCATACCGCACCACATGTTGCAGTTTCGATGTGGCGGTTCGGTGTTACGGTACAGTTTCGGTTTTGCCCAAAACCGTACCGAAACCACACCGTTGCTGACCCTAGTTGTTGGAACTGTAGAAGATTCGAACTCGTGTGAGGTGGTGACCGCTGCCTCACAAGAAATTGCACCACCCAATTGAATGTGTGGGTCCCACAGAAGCCTTCCATGGCCCATGACAAAGCTCCCAATGCCTTTATGTGCCACCACTCAGCTGCTGAGACGTAAATAAAAGTCATCACATGATAAAGCCAACCATCATCATCATCATCATCCAATGTATCCGTTGAGCAACGGCTTTCCAGCCCGCCGATTGAATTCAAACAACAGCAAAGCCGTAAGAACAGGTCCACCCCCCACCTTCCTTCTACTCCACTTGATAAAACAATAGAGAACCACCCTCCTCTCCTCTGAAGCTTCAAGCCATGGGATCTTGTATTAGCAAATGCCATCCCAACCCAACTCCCACCCCACAGGATAAGCTTGTCATCTCCCAATCCCCCGCTGCCGCCGCCATCAATCCCCTCTCCCATGATCTCCCCATCTCACAACACCCTTCTTCTTCCTCCTCTTGTTCTAATTCCTCAAACACTAGTAGTTGTTCCTACTTTTCTTCTTCTTCCTCCTCTTCAAAAGATGGGTTGTTTTCGAACGAATTCTTGCTCTCCTGCGCTCGGAGAAACCCACACCTGATCATCCTCGATCCCCACGGGCAGAGCTTTACGAAGCCAAAACCCGCAAAACATCCAATCCGAAGGCCACAATCGCAGCCCAAACCAGCGACGCTTCCACCGGAACAATTGCGCAACCGAACCAACCGATCCTTACCCCTTAAAAGGGCTCGATCCGGTTCCCCGCCACCGCTTGCTCGACAGAAGAGCTTTAGGAGTACTGGGATCAGCTCTGCGGTCCCTCCCCCTCGTCGAACCCTGAGCTCTCCTTCCCCTTGTCGCAGAATTGTCGGTGGCCCTCCAAGTAGCGCGCCGCAAAAGTGCGAGGTTGGATCCTCGGGCGATGATGTCGCTCTTCCGCGAGGTGCGAGGAAGGAGAAGCTCCGAGCTCTGAGTCCTCGCAACCCCTCGAGCGTGCGGCGTTCAAGTCGGGAGGAGGTGGCTTCTGTCCACCAGATTTCTTGGGGTCATCCACAAGAGGGCAAGAATGGAAGGGGAGAGGTGCTATCCGGTCAGGGTGCCAAGGCTCCTCTCATGGAGGACATTGATAATCCTCTCATATCCATGGACTGCTTTATTTTTCTCTAAGATGCCTGAGTGTTGAGCATTGAAGAAGTCTGTAAATGCTTGTGCATTGGAACAAGTCTCTTAATTGTTCAGAATAGAGGTGCTTGTTGATGTAGGTCAACCAAAACTTCACACTCATGTTAATTTTTTCTTGCTACAAATCATTTACTGTGAGTTGATAGTAGACTAATTACATGGATCCCTCACTTAGATGTATGTTGCTTCTCCTTTCTCTTCAACTCCAAACACCTCCAAAGGCCTAATGTACAGGACAAAATAAACAATATCAGCCTCTCAATCATCCAAAAAAATTTATCTAACATTTTTGAAGGGTGCGCGGACAATAAATTCACAATAAAGCTTTGCAAGAAATACAACAAAATTACATCTACGGTTGTATCCCAGCGGTTAACCCCATTGTTTAACTCCCAGGCGATCGCAGGATCGAATCCCGGGTTTGTTTTATGCCGTGTGGTGTATAAATAAAACGGTGCGGCCGCGGGCAGAAACAAGGGTCGTTCTTCTTTTTGGACAAGGGTTGGTCTTTGGCGCAAAAAAAAATGCTTTGCGCTCCTGCAATTGGCAGGCTTCGAAGTGTGGTCTCTTGTGCATTGGCACTTACAGGGGTCGATAGGACAAGCATGACCTCTTCAAAAAGAAAACACACACAGCTAATTGTTAGGTCCAAAAGCGCATCACCTTGGTGAAAATTTCAGGAAAATGGATAGGCTCCATGAGCGCATCACCTGCAAGTCCAAAAGGCATGCCCCTTCTTAATAGCCTTCATTGCCGGCCAGAACATTTCAGCAAAAAAGTTCTGAGAGCTACCCAAGATCAAGGTTTTAAATGTCGTTTCCAACATCATTATCTGTCAGCCAAGAAAAGAAAACTAACCAGAGTTTCAGAAGAAAAAAAAATCGGTAGAAATTCACATTCTCCACATGTATGAATTGTCAGGGATACCCTCACGCCCCAAAACCCGGGTTGTAAGGGTCCACAGAGGATATATTAATCGGGCATTAGGTGCCCCCTTTACCGATGTGGGACTAACCGGTGGACTTCCTCAACACCCTCCTCAAGCAGAGCACACGGAGCGAGGCACAATCGGAAGTGGCCGCACCCGGAGAGAGACGGTGAACCCAACTCTAAAATCATGTTAGATATCCTCACGCTTCAAAACCCGAGCTGTAAGGAAAGGTCCACAGAGGATATATTAAGCGGACGTTAGGTGCCCCCTTTACGGATGTAGGACTAACCGGTGGACTTCCTCAACATGAATAAAGTACGAGTACAAAGCACAAACATCCAAAACCACATCGGGTGGTACAACATACAAATAGAAATACGAACGTCAAAACTTATCTAATACCAAAATGAGATCCGGAGGCGGAGGGAGCAGCTACGTCATCATTGGATAGTTGATTGTGGTACTAGCAATACGTAGCCTTTCGGATTTGCTGCTCTTGATACATGAGATATACTGTTGCCATACAGGGTGCCTCCACCATGTCTCATAATCACGGATGTATTACCGATGTTCAAAACACAAGCTCAAGTTTTATAAAGGAGAGAACCAAAAAAAATTCTATTTAACTCACAGACGAGGACATGATAGGACCTATATTTAGGGGTGGCAATGGGTCGTGTCGGGTCGGGTTCGTGTCTTGTCTAGTTTCGGGTTGTGTCTAAAACCCCTAGACTTGGACCCGACCCGTTTAACTAATCGTGTCTAGAACTTAAACCCGTACCCGACCCGTTTATAAACGGGTAGACCCGATAAGACCCGTTAGATCAGTTTACCATACGGGTTTATTCAGTTGACCCGATCCGGCCCAATCCGACTCAACTCGACTTAACCCAATAGACCCGCTGATACTATATATTACAGTATCGGATTGTGGGTAGACCTGACCCGACCCGACATGATCCGTTGAATTTTAAATGGGTCTACCGTGTCCAGACCCTAAATCCGGACCCGACCCGTTTATTAAACGGGTCTATCGTGTCGAGCCATTTACGACCCAAACCCGTTTAGCCCTGACCCAGACCCGCTAACTTTGTGTCGGTCGTGTTGGGTCCGAAATTGCCAGCCCTACCTATATTACATCTCAGTTGGTACCTAGAGAAAATGGTATTTGCCATATAAAACCATGCCCGAGATTGGCAATAAATACCCATTAAGCAAATAAACAAATCCACAAAACTCTAGATGAATCCATCTCATTTTCCCAAATAGATGAGGATGCTCTTAAAGCAGATAATTCTAAGTTCAGAGAGCTTTTAAAAACAAGGGGGTGATTGGTATGTGGAATGGTTGTTCGCCTTAATCCTCTTCCAGAAGAGGTTATTACCGTCAATTACTATTTCTAATGTAATTTGATGATCCAGCATTTCGGTTGGCATAAAAATAGTCGGAGTGATATTTTTTAGTTCCCAAGTCCTTCACTCCATTGAAACAATTACTATCCCTTACTTTCAAATCATAGAATTCGGAATGGAAATAGATTGTTCCGGAATGATGAAACACCCCCCAAACATCTCCATAGCAAAATCCACAAATTGTTCTTGAGATATTATCATCCACCCTTCTTCTAGCAAGTCCCCCAATCAGGACCAAGCTAGAGCCTCGATAAGGATAAAACCGAGCACATCCATAACGAGGACGATTAGCGGTATGTGTAAAGACTTTACGCATACCGCTAATCCTTTGATTGGCCTAAAATCTTCCACCTTGTTCGTCTCTTATTTCTTTGGTATGAACACTACTAAATAGAAGTTGATTTTGTCCAATAGTAAATTCCACCCTTGAGAATTTATCAAAGCCGCTGACACAAAAAGAAGAGGAAAATCATCGAGACTTTCTTTTCAGCACCTAAGCCACACCTCGCAAAAAAGTCGCGTTATCAAGGAGGGAGGGAGAGAGAGAGAGAGAGAGAGAGAGAGAGAGAGAGAGAGAGAGAGAGAGAGAGAGAGAGAGAGAGAGAGAGAGAGAGAGAGAGAGGCAACTCTTCTCCTTCTCGACTCTCCCTCTGCGCTGCATTGTATCCACGGGCGAGCCCTAGTGTGCGGGAACTGTAAAATGCTTGACCAAATAGGCCTTGATGGGGGAGCAAGGATAGCGGATTAGGGATGTCTATGAGTTTATTTCTAACCATCAACTACACGGGCACTCGATATACTCAAAGCCTACCAAGAGATAATTATCCGCATTGGATGCTAGATAAACTCGCTACCCAGTCAAGAGAGAAACTCATCACCAAGGCAAGAGATTTAACCTCTGAGATTAAACCATAACCTCCGACGAGAAAAGCTATAGAGTTTTTTTTTTGGTTCTTCAAAACGGGTCACTATCGGACCTCCAGGAGGTGCCACATGTCGGCACTAGGAGAGGAAGATAGCCACTCAACTAGAGAAAAGGCCCTTGGCCCCGACCAGTAACCACCATCACCGCGGTGTGAAAACCAACATCCCGGCACGCCGATGTCCCGCACACCGACAAAATCACATCACTACCGCTCACCGATGGAGAATCGCACTCCAGCGGAGAGGAAAGGGAACAACACCCAACCCATAAGTAAAAAACAACAAAAAGAAACATGCCCCAATCTGCCATCGAACAGCCTCCGCCGCCACAAACCACCGAGCCGTAGGGATCGAACTGTAGATTTAATGCTGAGGTGCAACCGTAATTGCATTTCCATGGATTAATGGTGGGGCTCGATCGCCTAATCACAATATCCTATGGGCTCGACATTTTTTCCTTCTTCAAGAAGAGCCCTCGATAGATGAGCTCGACATAGATTAAGTGTCATTGGGAATCAATTCTCAATCACAAATCAGTGATCCAATCGATTGCTTTTCTTCTTGGTGGTCACATGTTCTATCTCTGGGCTTTATCTCTCATCTTGGTGGTGAGTTTCTCTCTTACCCAGGTGGTGAGTTAATGTAGCGAGGGGGGGGGGGGGGGGGGGGGGGCGACCGACCACCTCACTAATTACTAATTAATTATTTGTAATAAAATTTCTAGTCCACAAGCCTAAGGTGTATGTGATTGTTGCTCAAACTATTTTTTGGGTAGGTTATGGTGTTTCATCTGCCCTAACGACATTTTTAACTGACGCTTTGGCGTTCATCCCAAAACTAAAACCCCTAACAAACACCTCCATTTTTTATTAATAGGAAATCCAGCCACGATGTTTGGTCCGGGGCGGAGTGGAGGGGGGGCGAAGATGTGGTGCCACTCGTGCCGGGAGGAGTACGACGAGCTGGACGCCGGCACGTGCAAGGAGTGCTACGAGGAGGCGAGCGAGACGGAGGAGGAGCTGAAGCGGGAGATCGAGGACCTCAAGGCCAAGGTCGCCTTCCTCCGCCTCTGCTCGCCTCTCGACCCCCACCTCCCCCACTCCTCCTCCTACTCCACCGACGCCCTCCTCCTCGCCTCCTCCGACGCCCAAGATCCCGGCGCAGGCGCCGCCGCGGCCGCCGTCCTTACCCCCGCCGTCCCAGCCCACCGCGCCGTCCTCGTAACCCCTCTTCCCTCACACTTCCTTTCAAGTCCTTGAATTCTTGAGTGGCATCTTAGGATCGTGATTTTGGGTTACAATTTTATCTCCATTATTTTATTTCCCCATACTCAATAGTTATTAATTAATTTTATTTCCTCTTTTTTTTGTCAATTGTGTTTGTGGAACTTCGTGTATTTCACCTTTTACAACAAATCCTATACCAAGGATACTATATGCCCCAAATTGTGGACTAGAGTTCATCATGGTGGCGAGGAAAACTAAAACCGAGGGCAGAGTATCCTCGAATTGTTTAGGGATACAAGAACTATGATGTTAATAAAGAGTTGCTACCCATTCAAAAGTTAGAAAGCGATGATGTGGATGGTTTTACAATGCAATGTGAAATTCACATGATCATCTTGGTACCCGGTATTGTTTGTCGTGTGTGATAGCATAGGTGGTCCAATGCCATAGAAATGGGTATGTGGTCATTGCACAAGTGGTGTTTAGTGCTGCACGACCGCAAATTAGATGTGCAGTCGCACTGTCCTATTTCTAAGGCCATTGAATGCGCAACTGCACAATGAGATGTGTGTACGCATAAACGTATGTGGCTGTGGAACTCTAGTCGCTAATATTAGTCGTTGGAGTTGTGCAACCGCATTCTGTAGTATGCAGTCAGTCACCAACTGCATACTAAAGAATGACATGATATTCCTTCCCCCACACCCTTCCACCCAAACCCTCTCGTACCTTACAATACTTCTTACTCAAACTTATTTGTTCAAACACAAGGTTTTAAATTTCGGTTTCATGTTGGGTTTTGGTCCAAGCCTAAACCAAAATTGACCAATTGATACTTCCAGTTCTAAAACCAACTTTTGCCAAAATTTCTATTGAAATTAACCAAAATGTATATTTCCAGTTCCAGTTCAAAAATTCAAAACCAAAATAGACCGAAATTCCGACTAAATTTCGATCAAAATTGACCGAAATAGCTAGTCCCCTTGGTTTCGACCCTCATTTTATTTTGGTCCTGTCCGAAACCTAAATATTTCGGCAAATTTCGGTATTTAGATCAAAATTTCAAACCATGCAAGTGCGTGAGCTCTCTTTTGGGTTTTGAGCAATGTTCCCCCTTAAGTCTCCTTCATATGTTAAAGAGGAGGCGAGGGACGACGACGAAGAAGCCATGACAAGAAGGTGATGACGTGTCAATGAGGAATGGCGAGAACATCGATGAGGAGGCTGCCATCTGTAGTATAGGATATGAATCTATGCAGTCAAAGTCGGTAGTCGGCCCTAGTCGGCCAAGGGCCGACTAGGACTAGTTGGGACTAGTCGGGACTAATTCGGGACTAGTCGGCCAAAACTTATTCTAACCCCTCCCCCCCTCCCTAAACATATATGATATATGAACTAGCATAAATGTTAATAAGTATATGATATTAGTCGGTTAATAACAATACATACCTTCACACTTCACAGCATGGGTATAAATACATAAGTAACAGTCTAACATAACACAGTTGTATTGGCTTCATGCCCATGTCAAAAGACTCAGAGCTAAGAATTCATCACAATATTTGTTTGAAGATGTTTAATCAGTGAACAACCCAATTTTAATTATAGGGTTATATGGATATCAACAAATAAACTAATTATTTGTCTATGTTTTTATCTGAGATTCTCAGGTGCTCAACAGATGATTACAGGGAAGAGCCATAGTTGTGAGTCTTGCAACTCAAGACTTTGAGCCAATGTAAAAAAATACAAACAAAATTGCTTGCAAAGACTCATTTCAAAAAAAAAATTTGCTTGCAGAATGCTGCCTGGGGACTAGTCGGCAGTCATTAGTCAGGGACTAGTCGGGTCTAGTCGGGGTTCCGCCCAGCAATGATGGAATCGAAATTAATCGGTCGGCAAAATACCGCCCAGGGACTAGTCGGGGACTAGTCCCCGACTAGTCCCGACTTTGATAGCATAGATATGAATATATGAGACAATACATGGTGGACAAGTTTGGAGTTTGGAATGCAATCGTAGATTCAATACGTGCATTCATGGTAGCCTATAATCGAGCGATAGCTAATACTTGAAGAAGAGCGATGAACATTTAGTTACTTTCAAGAGTGAATCAAATTTATTGCAAATATAGTATTTTCTCTTATCACGGACAAAAAGATCAATACGAAAAACCGTAAGGTACTACTAGGAGAAAGCAAACAGCTTGACCACACAAGATATTCATGCAGTTATGGATGTGGATACTTGAAGCTATAAAAAAAGAAGGAAACTACTCTATGCCAAGAAAAGATGATGGAATTTAAAAGAATAATTCAACATCAAAGATAATTACCAAGGAGAGAATTGGACACCAAACACGACGTGATAGAGGACAAGCTGTATCAAGACGATTGCTAGAGAAGTTATTGGGGAATCTAATAGGTAAATATGCAAATAAGAAGACTATGTTGTAGAATTATATAGTCCAAAAGGCAATAAGAGAAAAGAGGTCCTGGTTCAAGTAATAACAAAGATAAAATGGTGTTAATGGCTTGTAAAGATATAAAAAAAACTAAGGATGTGAAAAGCTAGTAGTAAGAAATAGGCACATAATTCTGATGAGGGAAAGGAAAACTAGACAAAGATCATGTTAAGTACATCAAGAGTGAGGTTTATGATATTTTTGTATAGGATTGTCAAACTTAAGAGAGATGAAGAGGCTATTTTCGTGAAGTACTGAATGAGCTGGAGGATTTTGTTCAGATTAACCATTATCTATGAGTTGACATTAATTCAATAGTTCAACCATAAGCTAAAATGGCAATCTTAAAAAGGATAAGTTCAAAGCTCTAGGTCTTATGAGATGTCAACTGAGGTTCTCAAGAAGAACTAGGTTTACTTTGATTCGCTAGTTTTTTTTCACGAAATCTTGAAAACTAGTGAATACAAAATGATTGGAGAAGAATCATGGCACTATTTATTAGGATAGGGGTGATATACAAAATTGCTCATATATTGTAGAATCAAGCTTTCAAGTAAAACCATGAAGTGTTAGAGAGTGATGGATGGAACAAAGGTTAATGAAAATGATAAGAATTTCAAAGAGCCAACATGGATTTGTGCTAGGAAGGCCCATGATGGCTGTTATTTTACAACTAATGGAAAGATTTCGAGAGAAGAGAAATAATCTTAACATGGTTTTAAGTGGTTTAAAAGAATGTTTACAACATATGGTGATTAGGTGATTTGGTGGACCTTAAAAATAAACCAGGCTTGATTGTTATTGTTATGAATAGACCAAGCTTGATTGTTTTGGTTACAAATAGATGATCCCTTGCTCACTTATTTTGGCGGCATTTGTTCCCGTGCAGGAGACCACACGTGTGGGGTGGGAAGGTGGGGTGTTAAGCCCTTTGATATATATTGTTGGCCCCTTAGATGGCCTGACACTTCTTTTCCCAGATGGTTGGCGCAAGACGGGGGTTCTAGATGTTACTATGATAAGCCTAAGGATATTTTGTGATTGTTTGAATATTAATCTTCAATTCCTGATCAATGTTTCAAAGGTGCCTGAGGCTTACGCCATTGTTGTCAAGGCGTGCGTCTAGGTGCACTAGGCGCCCGGAAACATCTAGGCCCCAGTGCGCCCAGGCGCACCTCACTAAGCGGCGGCCTAGGCACATCTAGGCTAGGTGTATGCCTAATTTTAGGCAATGATTTTTGTTTTTTTTTTTTAAGTAAAACCCAATCCGTCCCCATCTTCTTTGTTCATTTTGTTGTTGTATACTTGTTAATACTATGTGTTCATTGTGTTGCATCCATTTGATTAGAATATGCTCAATTTTACGTTAGCAAGTGTTTGTATTCTATTTGTTCTTTTTGTTATTTACTTGTTTATACTATGTATGTGTCATTGTGTTGCATGCATTTGACTATAATATGTTCAATTTCATGTTAGTAAGGTGTTATATTGCTTCCTATTTCATGTTAGTAAGGTGTTATATTGCTTCCTATTACATATATACCTCGTGGCGCGCCTCAGGGCGAGGCGCAGCACAAACGCCCCAAAGGCGCTGTATGAGGCGTGCAAATAGCTAAGGCGTACGCCTCACAGGTTGAGGCGTAGCTGAGGCTTACGCCTCAAGCCCAAGGCGTACGCCTCAGCTGTGCTTGATTTTGGTAATCTTTTTTAATGAAGTGAGTGTTTTTTTTATAAAAAAAAACACTGTTTTATGGGCCCCAAAGTTGCTTTTAATACTATAGAAGATGAAGAGCTCCAATTTGATTGAGCAAATCTTCGAGTTGTGTTTTTTTTTGTTAAAGTGATAATTTATAATTTCTAAGTGTGCTTTTTTATTTCGGATGAGACTTACGCCTCGAGGCTTTGGCCAGCAAAACGCCTCGCATCACGCCTTCGCGTCTGAAAACTTTGTTCCTGATAACACAAACTCAAAATCAATAGTTTAACTTGAAGCTAATCATTTTACAAGGTTATGAAAATATACGAAAATTAATACCTAGCTTGCAACTTGGTCAATGAGGCAAAATACTATCTCAAAGCAATGAAATCTGCACATAATAATCACATGAATTTGCAATTAAGCTCGTGCCATATAAAGAGGAAAACAATCAGAGACATATAATGGCAAAGGAAGTGATCAATCCATTCCTAATATGGTTTAGGATGGGCTGTAAGTATCCAAACTGAAAATAGTATTGAATTTGCAGCACTAGGAGAGGCGAGATAAGTAAGAAAGCAGATGGAATAGGCGATATAAAAAAGAAACTAGATGACCGAGAGATAGGAAACATCTCACTATAACAATGTTTGATGGAAAATGTAGAACGACTCTGTTAACTTCAAAATCAACCAAAAATACTTCTCTCAGAGGTGAAGGGTGGTGAAGTAAGAAAAGGAAAAACAAAGAAACAAAGGAAGAAGTATGAAGAGATAATCATGAGTGAATCTCTCCTCCATCTCCATAAAGCCGCATGACCTGCCACATCTTCAAACTTTGAAGTGCATTTTGTAACAAATACAGCTAATTGCCCCTTCTTTATCAGTTTTTTTTTCATACATTCCTTTCCTTGATCTTTCTCTACTTTCCTTCTCTTCCTTCTGATGATGAAGATTTGAAACTGTTATTTCCTGTTTTCTCCCTCGTCATGCAAGAGACTTGGACGACACAAGTGATGTCCTCGTTTTTTAGGCTTCTTTCCTTCTCTTGTTTAGCTATCTTCCTTTTTGCTGTCCTCTTATGTTACTTGTTATTAAACTTTATTCCCTTTCAACATCCTCTTCGCTCTTAATATGAAGTCTCTGCAGAAACTTATTGTTTGATGATTACATCCTTAATTATTATTAAAAAGCTAATTAAAATGGACCCTGTATATTGTTGAATAAGTGTATGTTTATCACTAGTCTATACTCTACTGTTTGTCATTTGACTTGGTACTATTTCCTCTTATTTTACGAGTTATATGCTTCAAATTAAAAAGTTATGTGCTTTATTTCTTTGTCGCATCTAATTCTTTTCTGCTTGAATTTATGTTGAATGCTGAAGCTAATAACTAGTCTACAATGTGATATTATTCCTAAGGCTCTGTTAAGATGTATTTGTGTATATACATACACTCAGTGTATATATGACTAACATGTATTCACCATATAAGGGCAATTGGCCTAATGAGAGATTAATTCCATTCTCTCCCCAAACCCTAGCTCTCCTTCTCTCTCTCTTCCTCTAGGGTTTGTCACATGGTATCAGAGCAAGGTTGATCGCCGGCGTGGTCAATGGCTTCCTTGTCTTCGTTGATCCAGCGATCGCAGCTTCTCGAGTCCCGATCGCAGCTCCCCGCGCGATCGCAGCAGCTCCCCGATCCGCAGCTCCCCGTCCCGTGCACAATCCCCGATCCGCGCGCGATCCTTAGATCCCCGATCCGCGCACGATCCGCGAGCGACCTCGCGCTCCGCTCCGCTACTGCCACGCGACCCGCTCCAGCCCGCTACTGCCGCGCACGATCCGCAGCTCGACCTAGCGCTCCAGCCGCGCGATCCGCTCCAGCCCGCGCTCGACCTCGCGCTCCGCTCCAGCCCCGCGCTCTGCTCCAGCGATCCAGCCCCTTGCGCCTCTGCGCCCCTGCCTCTGCGCCTCTGTCTCTGCGACCTCGCACTCACGCGCTCACTCCCGCGCCCGCCGCTAGCTCTTCGAGCATTCACTCTATACAAACATGTCCTCGACTTCCTCGATGACGACTCCGCCGTCTCCTCCGGTGACTCCCTATGAGATTCCACGGGATTTTCTCCCGCTCGCCACCGACTTTCTTCTCCAAGAGGCCTCCGACTGGCCGGCATGGTCCGCCACGGTGGAATCCACCCTTGAGGGTCGCAATCTTCGAGGACACCTTGATGTCTCTTCCACGCTTTCTGCTTTCGATGCAGCATATGGTCCCTGGCGCCTTCGCGATCAGCGCATCAAGGCCTACCTTGTTGCATCTATGGATCGTTCTCTTCGCCGGGACATAGTTGGGCTTGCCACTTCTACAGCGATTTGGGGTCATCTCACTGCTCGCTTTGTTGAAAAGAGTGGAGCACGTGAGTATCAGCTTCTCATACAGGCCCAGTCGGCACAACAAGGAGAGTTGACGGTCCAACAGTTTTATTGTCAAATGCGCTCCTATTGGCGTGATTTTCAGGATCTCGCTCCCGTTCCTGACCCTTCCCGTGCTGTCGAGTATCAGCTCTACCGAGAGCGCCTTCAGCTCTATCAGCTATTCGCTGCCCTACGACCAGAGTTCAGTGCTCTGGCCGATCAGCTTCTTTCACCGGGACAGCCTTCCTCGTCTTGATGAGGCTGTGGCTGAGCTGATCGCTGAGGAGACTCGTTTGCGTACTCTTGCCTCCAGGGCCTTACCTCTATCTGGTCTTCAGGGTGTACTTGCTGCTGCTCCGCCACCAGTCTCAGGCCCCCCAGTGTCTTTTGTGTCTTCTCTCTCAGTTACTGTCTCACATGGTAGACCGTTTTGCACTCATTGTCAGACACCGGGTCACTTCGTGGACACTTGCTTCTCACTTCATCCAGAGAAGCGTCCTACCTACAGAGATCGAGGTCGAGGACGAGCTCGAGGTCGTGGTCGCCCTGTTCCTACTGCTGCTGCTGCTGCCTCTTCCATCTCAGCTGGCGAGCTACAGTCTATTCGTGAGGAACTAGCTCAGCTTAGACTCTCTCAGCAGTCTGCCGCTACTCCTGGATCTTCCAGCGCCTCAGCCTTCTCTGCCTCTCCTAGTAGTCCCATTGTTTGGATACTGGATTCAGGCGCCTCACACCACATGACTCCGGATGCCTCCCTGCTCACTGCTTGTCAGTCTGTGACGCACCTGCCACCGATCCACACTGCAGATGGATCTCGCTTAGCCATCTCACAGTCTGGATCCATTACTTCCGCCTCCGTCCCTGCTTGCCATCTCTCCTTATCCTCTATGCTTCATGCTCCCACACTCCACATACACCTGATTTCTGTTAGTGCTTTGTGTGACTCTGGCTGCTCTGTGACATTTACCCCTTCCTCTTGTTCTGTGCAGGATCTGCGTACTGACCGACCGATTGGAGCAGGTCATAGGGCAGGTGGACTCTACCAGATGAAGTTTCTTCACTCTTTGGATCCGTCATCATCTGGGTTTTGTGGTGTTGTCTCTCCTAATGCCGACTTGTGGCATAGGAGACTAGGTCATGTGTCGGAACCACGACTTAAGAGATTACTCCATTCTGGAGCTTTAGGTCGTGGTCCTTTTTCATCTTTATCTACTTGTACTGGCTGCAAGCTTGCAAAAGGTGCTGCCCTTCCTTTTTTGTCAAGTACTTCTCAGAGCTCTGTTCCTTTTGATCTTGTTCACTCTGATATCTGGGACCCCTCTCCTCTCCCCTCTATGACTGGGTATTTATATTATGTCTCGTTTGTGGATGATTACAGTCGCTACACGTGGGTCTATCTTCTTCGCCGTCGATCGAATATCCTCCAAGTCTATAAGGACTTCACCTCCATGATTCACACGCAGTTTAGTCGGTGCATCAAGATCTTTCGATCTGATTGTGCCCTTGAGTATCTATCAACCGTTATGCGCAGCCTTATTCAGTCCCATGAGACTATTTTCCAGCACTCATGTCCTCACATCCATGAGCAGAATGGTGTTGCTGAGCGCAAGCATCGCCATATTCTTGCGACTACTCCTGCTCTCCTTCTTTCTGGTTCTGTTCCTCGGCGCTTCTGGGCTGAGGCTCTCCTCACCTCAGTCCAGCTCATTAACATCACTCCTTCGTCAGTTCTTTCGGACGACTTATCTCTTCATGAGCGTCTCCTCTCTACCACTCCTGACTACAGCCCTCTTCGCACTTTTGGGCGCACCTGTTTTGTTCTTCTTCCTCTCCATGAGCGCACAATGCTGTCTGCTCAGGCAGCTAAGTGCATCCTTCTTAGGATCAGCACTGAGCACAAGGGATACCGCTGCTATGACCCTGTTGCTCGTCGTTTGCGTATTTCTCGACACGTCTCCTTTGTCGAGGATACGCCCTACTACTCTCATGAAGCTCAGGATCTGACATTTCTCGAGGTTTCTTCTCCTCCATCCTCGACACTTATGCCTCCCTCGTCGGCCTCTCTAATTCCCCCGGCTCCGTCGGCTCCTTCCCCACCACCAGCTCCCTCGGCACCACTGGCTCCTTTGCCAGCTGTTTCCCCAGCGTCTCCAGGGGACTCCTCCGAGGCTTCCTCCTCTATGCCCGTGCCTCTCTCTCCTCCCCGGGTTGTCTCTTCATTTCCTCAGGTCTACTCTCGCCGGCCTACCCCTGTGTCTCCGTGTCCTTCCTTCTCAGCAGATGCCGGCTCCCCTGCTGTTGAGGTTACTCACATGTTAGTATAAGGATATTTGTATAATTTTCTTTACTCAGAAGTATATATTTGAGGCCAACAGTTGTGTTTGAATTGCCCATTCTCTGTCTCTCTCTCTAGGAAAGCAGAATGGGGGCCTTTGGGCTTATTCTGTAAAATATCATCATGATGGTACAATTGTTTTAAAAAAATTCTCGTTTAATATGTAAGTGGATAGACTAAGATTTTTTGTTCTGATTATTCTGAGGCCTTTTCCCCCGGTGCCTTGTCTTACCCTGTTCGAGTTCTATCAGTTGCATTGATTCAGGGTTTGCCTCTCCTTAAGCTTGACATCAAATAATTTCTCACATGGTGATTTGCAAGAAGTATATATGGAGCAACCTCCTGGTTATGTTGCTTATGAGGACTCAAATAAGGCGTGTTGCTTGAAGATAACAATTTATGGGTTGTGACAATCTTCAAGAGCATGACTTGATAAATTTAGTATTATTGCTGCTTAGGATCGCATATGGATTAAAGCGAACAATGCCTGATCATTAAGTGTCTGTACAAAATAGCCAAGGTGATATTATCATTTTGCAGTATGTTGATGGCATAGTTGTTACAGCTAGTGATAAATAGGGTATTCATGAACTTATAATATATTTGAGTAAAAAATTTCGTATGTCAGATTTGGGCCAACTGTGGTACTTCCTTGGAATAGTGGTTGCAAGATCAAAGAATGAGTATCTCTCTCATACAATGGAAATATGTGACTAATTTGTCGGATGGGATAAAGGTCTGTTGCCTTCTAAACTCGCTGATTATCCGAGGGATCCCAGCGTTAAAGGTCGATAATGATGAGCGTAATATGATTGATATAGGAGGTTAGTTTAGAAGTCGGTATACTGATTTATGGTTCGATCGTAAATTATTTTTGCTGCGGGAGTTATTAGTCAGTTCATGGAGAACTTAGGGAACCCCATTGGGAAGCGGATTGTCCTATTCTGAAATACTTATAGGGGGACTCCCGGAAAATGTCTTGTTTTTAAGTTATCTAATCATTTTAATATTGTCTGTCCCTTTCTTTAGATTGGTGAGTTTCTACTTGCTAAGGTGTACACATTAATCTTGTTACTTCAATATTCAATCTTTGACATACGGACTAATTATATTGATCATACATGCTTGTAAACAGAATGACGTGACTCACAATCACAGCCGTCTGTTGCACCCACCCCCTACCGGTGAATCACACTCAACCCCGATCGGCAGGCAAAGGGACGTTGTGATTGGTGCCACATCATTCTGTTTAAAACTTTCGGGATAAACGTTCGGGATGAACAGCCTCTGGTTATGGTCTTAGTACATTGAACCTAAAACACGGAAACAGGAAAACTTTGCTAAAACAAAAATACGACTTCTGCTTCATCAAGAAGGCATATGTTCCGACAATGTTGGGAAAGATGCTCTTTAAGGTTTCATTTTAGTTTGGACTGGTAATTAATGTCAACATATTATCCTGAATCATTTTCTATGAGATGTTCATATAAAAAATATGATTCTTCCATTAAGAGGTTCTAGTAACAATTTGACTCACTCTCGATCAGATAAGCCGGTCTCCTGTTTTTAGAGCAATGCTAGAGAATGAGATGGAAGAGAGCAGGAGCGGCGTCATCAAGATCTACGATGTCTCGTATGACGTCCTTCGGGCCTTCGTCAACTACTTGTACACTGCAGAGGCACTCCTTGACGAGCCATTGGCATGCGACCTCCTCGTCTTGGCGGAGAAATACCAAGTGAAGCATCTCAAGGCTTTCTGTGAGAAGTTCATGACATCAAAAGTAAACAACGAGAACGCGATCCCGAGCTACGCCTTTGCCCATCGTCACAACGCCAGACAGCTGCTTGATGCCGCTCTGTCGGTGATCATGGACAACATGAGCACGCTGACAGAGCGGGACGAGTACAAGGAGCTCGTGGAGAAGGACCCGAGGCTCGTGGTGGAGATTTACGAGGCCTACCTCAGTAGGCAGGTTAACACCGCCGCCGCCAAGGATGTGACATTGCATCCATAGAGAGCTGGACCGTTGGGCTGCATTATTGCCGAGAAAGAATGGCCATGTTGTTTAGTCGCAACTTCCATAAATTTTATGATCAGTGTATGCTTATGTAGTGTGTTCATAGAGAGTTTTTGTAGCATTCATGGCTAGCGAAGTTTGTGTCGGGATGATTGCTAAAATTTGTTGAAGTACAGATTGATAAACGATCGCGACTTTCAATTGATTCTTCTTGTTTTTGATGCAACAAGAAGGATTAATCAATTGCCCATTTTCTTCAATATTGTGGTGGACAAAGCTGGGGATTTGGTTTTATGTTTGGTTTTATGCCTGTCGATGTATTAGATCTGAGTTCAAATCACCTGCAGTCGGCTGACCCCCTGGCTGCTCGCCTCGCATTTCGCAAACACGATGGCAGGCTACCCGAAAATGTGAACTGTACTTCGTCATTATTGGGTGGCCGTGATGTCGTTTGCTTGCGAAGATTGGGTTGAGAATAAAAATGGTAATCCTGTGCTTCTGTTTAAAGCTAATTGGAGAGTCAGTGGTGGCTAAGAATTGGGTTGAGAATAAAAATGCAGAGGTAACTTCCGTAGAGCATCTCCAATGGGCTCGCTACAGTCACTCTTTCGCTACTCTAGCAAACGAAAACTTCAATTTCACCACTCCAACCGGCTAGCGAAACAGTTTCGCCAACCTGTGGTCCCCTGCGAGCGAAACACGGTAAAACCAATGCACTAAACATCCGAGCGAACGAATCATGTGCCCGGCAAAAGAATTGTGCGCTATTCTGGGGTCCCCGTGAGCGAATCACAAAGAAATTTACAGAGCAACGGCTTGGATTCACATCAAATATGGAAGTGCCACTAGGAGTCCGTGTTGGAGTGCTATTCAATCCCCGCTCTCTACTTTGTTTCTGTGATTGCTAGGAGCTCCAAAAACAGGGGAGGCACCTACGAGTTTGTTGGAGATGCTCTTAGACTCTGTCAGCTGAAATATCCTAGTTAAAAAAGGGAAAAGTTGATGGCGCATTATTAGGCAAGAAAAGTAAGGCCAGAAAGAAAGGCTTGTCTTGATTTGTTCCCGATAGGGAACAATGTAAAACAAAGTTCTAAAGCAGACTTGGGTTAGGGAAGAGACCATATGAAGAAAAAAGACCATGTGAAGAATGCGAGAAACTTTTCGAGGTCATAAGTCATTTTATTATGGATTCTCCAACTATCGAAAACTTTTACGGATGTTTGGCATAAGGAACTGTTGTTCCGCTTAAACCTCATCCAAAAAAGGGTAATTCTATCAATTCCTATTTTTGATGTAATCTGGTGGTTCAATGTTCCGATTAGCATAGAAACGGACTGAGTGATGAATTATCATTTCAAAGTCCTTCATTCCACCGGAACGAATAGTATCCGTTAATTTTAAACTATGATACTACAGATAGAAACGAACAGATCCAGAATGATGCCAAACACCCCCTTCGTTTCTCATCAAGAGTTTCTTTCAATTCTTACCACCTCTACGTAGAGCAGTTGGTACTTAGAGCACTTGGTAGTGGTACCACTACTTGTGGGCGCTTACCCGGGATTGATTCCTGCTTCAACCATGTGCTCTTCTTCGGGCCATGTGGGTTTGTTCTGGACCAGGTGGATCCATTCTCATGGTTGCTTGCGTGGAGGCCTTCCGTGTGTTGTGCCATGAAGGCCTCTTTCGATGGTCCAGTGAACCCTTCCCATGTACCAAAAAAAGTAGTTTCTTTCTTAAACTTGAAAGTTCAAAAATGTGACATGCCTTATAAGGTTGGATGATTAAATCTTGGATTACTCTTATTCCAAAGGTAGACTCGCGTATGGTATTATCGGGATTCAGGCCTATTAGCTTAACCAATTGCTCATATCGTGTCCTTGCTAGGGTGTTGGCCGGTCGTTTATTGAGTGTGCTTGAAGCGGTGGTTTGACCAAATCAGTCGGCATTCATTGGAGGAATGAATATTCTAGTTAGTGTAGCATCGGCGCAAGAGATTATTTTTCATTTGTGGGAGACACAGCAGCAAGACATTCTTTTGAAGATTGACTTCGAGAAGGCGTTCGATAGGATGAGGTGAGACTTCCTCCTAGAGATCCTGTTGGAGAAGGGCTTCCCTCTAAGTTGGTCGAGGTGGATGGAGGGTTGTCTCAGCTCCTCCAACTTGGCTTCCTTCATCAACAGTGAAGCGGGGAACACCTTCAAGATGCGGTGTGGTCTCAAGCAAGGGTGCCCCCTTTCTCCGTTCTTGTTTGTACTGGTTATGGACATGTTCGATGGCATCCTCAAGCGGGCTGCTGAGTTGGGGTACATTCGGAGGGTGGGACACAATGGATGGAGATTGTCCAACCTGCACTTTGTTAATGAAACCTTGCTGTTTTGCAAGACTGACCCAACACATATTATTGCGTTGAAGTTTATCCTCTATGCATTTGAGGTGGCCTCGGGGCTGAAGATGAACTTCTTGAAGAGCTCGGTATAACTAATTGGGGGAGATGACCGAGATGGAAGATTCTTTGCAGTCTACTGGATTGTCAATTGGTGAAGCTGCCTTTGAGGTACTTGGGTGTGCCGATCAGTGATCACGCCCTAGGCTCAAGCGGGATGTTTGGTGTGAGCTAGTGGAGCAGGTGGACCAAAGCCTTGCGGGTTGGAAAGGGTGGTTGCTTTCCATCAGTGGCCGACTAACACTGGTGAACGAGGTGCTAACCTCGATCCCGAGCTACATAATGTCTTTCTACCTCCTCCCAGCATGGGTGATCAAACACATTGACAGGATCCGTCATGATTTTTTGTGACGAGGGCGTGAGGGCACATCGAGATCTTACAACCTTATATGTTGGAAGCAAGTATATAAATCCCGCGAACAAGGTGGACTAGGGTGCTCGACCTAACTGACTTCAAAATTATCTCAGAGATAGCTGGACATCCATTGTTCATGATCGCTACTTTCGACGGCTTTCCCCTTTGCGCTCCTGTGGTCGTGTCTCCGGTAGCGTCTCTCCATTCTGGCGAGGAATTTCTAAGTCTTTTGATGTTTACCATTGTAGGTGTAGCACTATTCTGGGAACAGGTAAGGACATCCATTTCTGGCATGACATCTAGTTGGAAGAGGTGCCACTACAAACCTTGTTTGGTGAGCTCTTTCGCCCGGCTTGGGACCGAGGTCTACAGTTTGGTCACAATGGAGGGCCCAGGAGGTAACTGGGGGGTGCCACCTCTCCTTTTGTCTAGCGGTTCACCGATTTTGATCTCTGAAAATCGGGATGCTACTAGGTGGCATTGGGAGAGAAGCAGCAGGTTCTCGGTTTGATCGTTCTATCGGTTCATCAATGGGGGAGGTTTGATCTGTCCGGTGGCGTGGCACCTGTGGCAAGCTAGAGCCCCACTAAAGGTGCGTATATTTGCTTGGATCGCCTTGAAGGATCGGATTCTCACACAGGTTCAACTTCAGCGGAGACACCACCCAAGAGTGAGTGACGCCTCATGTCCTTGTTGTGACTCGGGCGCTCAAGAATCTACCAGTTATCTGTTACTTCATTGCCCTCAAGTAGCTACAGTGTGATGACGTACGGGTGTATGCGGCGACAGGGGTCCGGGGTCATGCAGCCTCTATGTTCTCGCTCTGGACCAAGTGGAGAAGCAAGAGAGTTCGTGGGGACCATGCACTCAGGCAAGCTTGGGACGTCCTCACTTTGGCTACCATATTTGATGGATCTGGAGGGCACGCAATGATACGGTGTTTTGTGGGACGACGTGATCTCATGAGGATATTATCATTGATATTTGACTTTCGATCCAGGAGTGGAGTGTTGGTGGTGGTGCGGATTTGAGGGACAGGATGCAGATCTTAGGAGAAGCTTTATAATGGTATGAGTTGTACTGTCTTTTTTTATTTTTTAATAAATTGGTTGGGGTCTATACCTAACCCTAATCACCTCGAAAATTCTCAAAAGAAAAAGAAAAAATCTTGTGTCAACTTTAATATTAAGACATCATAGGGCTCTTTCTGCCCTTGTATATGATCGAGGACATGCAGGTCATAAAATAATGGCCCATCTGGTGTACCAAAAAAAAAAAAAAGACATCATAGGAATGGATGGTCCCTTGCAAGAAGAAGCATCTTCAATTGATGTCCGACTATAAGCACGGTGAAAGGGATTAGCCCTCATCATTTGATGCTTCATGCTATGAAGCATGATGCTTAAGGTTGTGCTTGGTTACTGGAAAATTTTTTGCAAGCAAGGAATTCATCGGAAAGAAAAAGGAAAGGAAAAACATTTTATTTTTCTACTGTTTGGTTACCTTAAAAATAAAAATAAAAATTTGCTTCTGTTTTCATTTCATGTGCTTTTGGTAGGAGAACTTTTGTTGCCGGCGTATTGAAAAAAAAACTGATTTCTATAAAAAAATTATTTTGTTAATAGGACCACACTTATCCATCAAATTTGTCAATCAAACATAGTATTGCAAAAAAAAAATACAACTTTTTTATAAATTTTGGTGTTTGGTTCACGAAAAACCATGAGTCTATATAAAACAATTGTCCATAACTACCGACTTTTCTCTCAAAACTTTTCTTACCAAAACCCAAGGAAAACTGGAGAAAGTAAAAATATCGCTTGCTGATGCACTTTCCTGTCAAAAGAACTATCTTTATTTCCTTTACAACCAAACAATCCCGGAAAAGTCATTTTTTTTCCATTCTCTTCATATCTTTTACTTTCTAGTGAATTCTTTTCCCACAAAATATTCCTGACAACCAAACACACCCTAATGTAATTCACCATGAAGGGTAAAATCTAATCTAACACAAGAACTTCTGGCCAAAGCCCAATTCTAGAATCGCATTCAATGTTCTTCCATTCTTTACACGAGATGGGAGTTTTATAGGTTTTTTTTTATTCCTGAGAATTGAAGAAAAGTTGTATTTGCTAAAAGTGGTCAAGGAATCATAGATGAAAATGAAAGTATATTGATGAAACTTGTAGGAATGCACCATTATATTGTCGAGATTCATGGATGGAGACACCCGAGGGGCATACAACACCTAAATCTCAAGTACGAGTTCCACGAAGCAAAATCATATGATGCAAGTGCAAAATAATACGAATGATAAGCACTTTGCAAATTTATTATATATATATATATCTATTTTTTGCGACAGAAAAAGAAAAAACAATAAAGAACACCTAGTTAATAGACTTGGTTATATATACTCTATAGGACTCAAAATGGAGTCATCGGTTCCGTAATGCGACTAAGCTTTCCACGTAAACCATGGGTTCAAAGTAGTTCTCGCAGTCGATGTAGACATCTTCTCCTTCGGCGTCCTCGTGGCTTCCGCTCTTGCTCTTGAGATGATGATAGCGCAGCAGGCACGTAGGACTCGTCACATTCCTCGAAGCGATGCGGTCATATACGTGCACCAAAATCCTTTGGTCGTGGATAAGTAGAGGCAAGGGCGTAGAATACTGCCTGGGCAAGAGTATAGAGTATTTCCGAGTCCATTCATGCTTGATACTGCCACTCCTCATCTCCTCATTTAACATCCATATGTCCATTCGTGGTGGCACCCGACCACGATCCTTTGTGAAAACTGGGCAGCACACGCTGTCTTGTAGCTCTACCAGTTGATAAATTGGCCAGCTGATCGACTCCCCTTGCTCGTAATATATTTCGAGGTTGGGAGGTGAGATCTTAGTAAACCTCTCGTCTTTGAGATCAAAAGAAGCAACTGCATCAGACGAATCAACAAATTCTTCTACAATCCAGTACATTACTCCCTTGGCAGTAGTACTTTGAGGGTACCTAAGGTAGAAATCGACGGTGCCGATTTGCCTCCATGAACTGGTGCCGAGGGTGTAGGCTTCACATTCCCCGGTAAATGTGAAGCGTATGACCTTGTATTCCTTGGTCACAGGGTGAAACCCCAACAAGGGCTTAATGCTGCCTGAACAGTACCAGGAAGGCTTCGGTAGAGTTAGGGACTCTCCTGTTGCCGGGTTCAGCACTTCCACGCTTCCATCCACATCACAGATGCAGAGCAGGCCGTTGCAGGACCCGCTCAAGAAAACATGTCGCGAGTCCGTTGTTTTGCCTTTTGGCCTCGATAGGGTTCGGTTGGGGGACAATGAGTCGGAGCTGAGAACGGTGATCCCCAATCTGTCCTTTGTGTCGAAGGGGTGGGAGCCGAAGCCGAAGCCGAAGCCGAAGTAACGCCCAAGGAGATGGGCCTTGCGGGCATCCTTTGTGTCGAACTCGAAGGGGTGGGAGAGGACGATGGCAGGGGGATGGGCGGCCTTGCGGGCGCGCTCAAGGTGGGTGTCGATGAAAGAAGGATCGCGGGTTATGGCGCACCAGTGCTTGCAGACGCGGCGGAATCTTGCGAGGGTGCTCGCCGGCAGCCTCAATAGTATGTCGAGCATGATATCGAAGGGGATGTAGTCCCTCGCTTTGACGGCCATCCCGTACGTACGCCGCTTGCACCCTCGCACAACGCCCACGCAGTCGGCCGGCCACCTCGATCTACCACGCCTCCACACTGCCGGATGTTGCTGTTAACCCAACCCGTCGGCTGCTACTCTTCCCTAAACGCTAAACCGTAACCCTAGCCTTTTTATCCCTTGAGCCCCATCAACAGTTAGTTATCTGATCGATCTATATCTTTATCCATACTATAATACTAAGCAGGAAAGAGTAAAAAAATACAGATTTTTCTTTTCAAAACATTTAAAAAACTGATAAAAAGATATGAGGCCACGTACTACTGCAGATTTAACCTATTACGGCCCCAAAAAACAGCCATATATCTGTTTAAACGGGCCTTTTAACCGCCGGATTTACAAATTACAGGCCGCGAAAATCCAGAAATGGTATAGGACTGGGTTGTAGAAGGACTCAGCCTGAAATGGTAGTGTAAGGGGGGGAAGAGAAAGAGAGGAGGAAGAGGAGGAAGAAGAAGAAGAGGAAGACAAAGGAAGAGGAGGACAGGAAGGAGGAGGAGGAGGGAGGAAGCTGTGGCAATCTGCATGGCATTCGCGTCATCAACTAGCAAAGGAGGAGGGAAGAGGAAGAAGGTGGGATGTTTACAGATTCAAGGGTGGTCTTCAATCGCAACCTGCCCTTAGAAGAAAAAAAGTTCTGAACTGTACATGCACCAAATCATCGAGCTCACTGGCGATGATGGCAGAGGATGCATGGCTACATCATTTTCTATCTGGTTGGGTAACTAGTGCCCGGGGTTACTTTATTTTACTTATCTTTACTTTAATCGTCTACCAATGAACATTGTTAGTGTTCAAATTAATGTTTGTCCCAAATTAACAGTGGGGAGAAACTACAGTGCACACGGATCTTATATAAGGACATGTGTCGTCTTTTGATATAAAATATTGATAAAAAAAATCATGAGACGTTTATGCATTATTGCTCTACTAATAGGAAGAGTCTGACATGAAACTTGAAAGCAAGGAGTACTCTCAATCCTTTGGTGTGAAGTCAGGATCGTATCTTTTCCTTATGATCTTCTCTCTCTTCTTCCTCTTCTTTCTCTCTCGTTCTGTGCTAATTTCGATTGTGCATAAGTGCAGCCTGACTCCTGGCCTTGGTTTCATGCCGCTTAAACCAGCACCCGTCTGTGCACCATGCTGACCAAGCAGCGCGCCCATCCTGTACTATGCTGATCCAATTTCGCGCCTTAACTCGTGCAACCCGGTTTTGCACTAGTTTGGTACCCAAGATACTGAGGTGATATAAAAAAAATTTGGGAAGTCCTATCTTTTACATGTTTTTTCAAACTCTCACATGACATAAAAAAATTCCATTGATAAAAGATTTACCCTAATACATTGGGAAGTCCTATGTAATACCCAGTATGATTGATTTCGGGGCAGCCCAATTTTTATTTTTATTATTATATGGTTGCTAGATTGATTGATTTAATTTCGTATTTATGATAGTCGATGATGTGGGTGTTTGAACATGACCGGGCAGTAGGCCCCGGGTCCGAGTCGCAAGGCGACAGTGAAAGAATAATACTTTATACATGGGCATGTGCATGTGTGTATCAGTGCACGATAACCTTATGTTAATTAATAAATTGATGCTTATCCAAGACGATCAGACCCGACAAGGTTCGCACGCTGGCGCGTCTTGGCCCGACCCGAGTCAAGGGTGAGTCAGGCTCGGCGTGAGTCAAGCACGAGTCGAGCTCGACCGATCATAGAAAAAAAAAAAAGGAAATGATTTAAAAACTAAACCTAAAAACTAAAAACCCAAAACCCAAACCCATCCCCAAACCCGAACCCGACCCCGACCCTGACCCCAAACCCAACCTCTCTCTCTCTCTCTCTCTCTCTCTCTCTCTCTCTCTCTCTCTCTCTCTCTCTCTCTCTCTCTCTCTCTCTCTCTCTCTCTCTCTCTCTCTCTCTCTCTCTCTCTCTCTCTCTCTCTCTCTCTCTCTCTTTGATCTCGACCCTGACCCCAAGCCTCAATAGTATGTCGAGCATGATATCGAAGGGGATGTAGTCCCTAGCTTTGACATGATCTGATATGATGTTCTTCCAATGAACATAGGCCTTAGTATACAACCTGGTTAATTGACAGGGATATTGTGATATACGGCAAGTAGAATATATGTACTTTCATTAACAAAGGCTAGAAGATAAAATTAATTAACTCGGCTACCGCCTAAGACTATAACTCCAGAGAAAAAGGCGGAAGGCAAGGCTAAAAAGAGCCTTCAATAAATCAGTCCCAAAAGGTTTCAAAATAAAGCTGTAAAAGAATCATCGGCAAGTTGAATATATACAGTTACTTTCATTTATGAAGGCTAGATCGAAGATAAAATTAACTCTGCTACAGCCTAAGACTGCAACTCCAAAGACAAAGGCAAAAAGAAAGGCGAAAAAGATCCTTCACAAAATCAGTACCAAAAAGTTTAAAAATAAAGCTGTAAAAGAATCATTAGCAAGTTGAATATGTTTACTTTCATTTATGAAGGCTAGAAGATAAACTTAGTTCTGCTACCGCTTAAGACTGCAACTCCAGAGAAAATGGCAAAAAAAAGGCTGAGAAGATCGCCTTCACAAAATCAGTCCCAAAAGGTTTGAAAATGAAGCTGTAAAAGAATCCATAGTTTTTGCATTGGTATCCAAAGAAGTCTCCTCATTCAATCATGGACCAACCAAGTTACTCATATTCTAAAAAAGTTTGAGGATGTTTTCCTAAAGACCTCCCGGATACTCTCCCGCCCATGTGAGACATCCAACATGTGAATGATCTAGTCCCGAAAGCTACCTAGCCAAATCTGCCTCATTACAGGCTGAACCCATATGAGCATGCCGAACTCAAGCGACAAGTTGTATTAATTAATGAAAATGGGTTCATTAAAGAAAGTATAAGCCATTGCGTAGTTCTTGCACTTCTTACTCCTAAAAAAGACGGAACTTGGAGGATGTGTATAGATAGTAAAGTAATCAACAAAATAATGGGAAACTATCGATTTTATTCCATTTTAACGATATGCTTTATCAAATGTCTGGTGCCATGATCTTTTCCAAAATTGATTTAAAGAGTAAATGATCATACTATCTAATGTATTTCCAAATAGTGAATGGGCAACTGAAGGAAAGATTTTTTTTCTTTTTTTCTAAGAATCAAAGAAAATTTGTAATTTTAAAAAGTGATCAAGGAATCATCGATGAAAATGATAGTATATTAATGAAAGTTGTACGTAGGAGTGCACCAATATATTGTCGAGATCCATGGAAGGAGATGCATGCTCGAGGGCCATATATACAACACCTAAATCTCAATTACGAGTTCCACGAAGCGAAATCATATGATGCAAGTGCAAACCAGCGACACTCCTTGGTTTCTATAGGGGGCATGCAACACTCCACCATATGGGAGATAGCATGAATGATAAACACTTTGCAATTTTATTTATTCTTTGCGACAGAAAAAATAATAATAATAATAAAGAACACCTCGTCAATATCGTGCTCGATGCTATGATGCTCGGAGGGTGTTTTGCCGCCAAAGGCGGCCCGCTGCATTATTGACAGGTGTGTTGCCGCCGAAGGCGACCCGCTGCAGTGCCGACAGGCACGGGCATGCACTAGTAATAATAATAAAGAACACCTCGTCAGACGACTTGGTTACTCCATAGGACTCAAAGTGAAGTCATCGGTTCCGTAATGCGACTAAGCTTTCCACGTGAACAAAAGGTTCAAAGGAGTCAATGCACTCAAAGTAGACACCTTCTCCTTCGTCGTCCTCGAGGCTTCCGCTCTTGCTGTTGAGCTGATGATAACGCAGCTGGCACTTTGGTTTCGTCAGATCCCTCGGAGCCTTCGATTCATGATCGAGCACCAAAATCCTTTGGTCGTGGATAAGTATAGGCCAGGGCGTAGGATACGGCCTGGGCAAGAGTATAGAGTATTTCCGAGTCCATTCATGCTTGATACTGCCACTCCTCGTCTCCTCGTTTAACATCCATAGGTCCATTGCTCGTGGTGCAAACCTATCATCCAACGTGTAAATCGGGCAGCACACGCTGCCTTGTAGCTGTACCAGTCGATAACGATACCGGGTGATCAATTCCCCTTTCTCTAAATATATTTTGCGGCTGGGAGGTGAAATCTTACTAAACGTCTCGTCCTTGAGATCAAACGAAGCAACTGTACCATACAAACCGCCAGCAAATTCATCTATCAGCCAGTATATTACTCCCTTGGCAGTAGTGACTCCAGGGTCCACAGGTAAGAAATCGACGGTACAGATTTGCCTCCATGAACTGGTGCCGAGGGTGTAGGCTTCACATACGTTGCTTCTGAAGCATATGACCTTGTATTCCTTGGTCACAGGGTGAAACCCCAACAAGGACCCAATGCATGGACGGTACTGATCGGAAGGGTCCGGTAGAGTTAGAGACTCTCCTGTTGCCGGGTTCAGCAGTTCGATGCTTTCATCCGCATCACGGATGCAGAGCAGGCCGTTGCAGGACCCGCACAAGTAAACAGGCACCGTGCGGCGGCGGCGGCGGGTTTTGGCTTTTGGCCTTGATAGGGTTCGGTTGGGGGACAATGAGACGTCGGAGCCGAGAATGGTGATCCCCATTCGGGCCCTCGTGTAGAAGCGACTGCAGTGAGTTCAAATCACTGCAGTCGGCTGACCCCGGCTGCTCGCCTCACATTTCGCAAACATGATGGCAGGCGATCCGAAAATGTGAACTGCACTTCATGATTATTGGGCGGCCGTGATGTCGTTTGCTTGCGAAGATTGGGCTGAGAATAAAAATGGGAATCCTGTGCTTCTGTTTAAAGCTAATTGGAGAGTCAGTGGTGCCTAAGAATTGGGTTGAGAATAAAAATGCAGAGGTAACTTCCGTAGAGCATCTCCAATGGGATCGCTACAGTCGCTCTTTCGCTACTCTAGCAAATGGAAGCTTCAATTTCACCACTCCAACCGGCTAGCGAAATAGTTTCGCTACCCTATGGTCCCCCGTGAGTGAAACATGGTAAAACCAATGCACCAAACATCCGAGCGAAAGAATCATGTGCCCGGCAAAAGAATTGTGCGCTATTCTGTGGTCCCCGTGAGCGAATCACAAAGAAATTTACAGAGCAACGGCTTGGATTCACATCAAATATGGAAGTGCCACTAGGACTCCGTGTTGGAGTGCTATTCAATCCCCGCTCTCTACTTTGTTTCTGTGATTGCTAGGAGCTCCTAAAACAGGGGAGACACCTACGAGTTTGTTGGAGATGCTCTTAGACTCTTTGTCAGCTGAAATATCCTAGTTAAAAAAGGGAAAAGTTGATGGCGCATTATTAGGCAAGAAAAGTGAGGTAAGAAAGAAAGGCTCGTCTTGATTTGTTCCCGATAGGGAACAATGTGAAACAAAGTTCTAAAGCAGACTTGGGTTAGGGAAGGAGACCATATGAAGCAAAAAGACCATGTGAAGAATGCGAGAAACTTTTCGAGGTCATAAGTCATTTCATTATGGATTCTCCAACTATCGAAAACTTTTGCGGATGTTTGGCATAAGGAACTGTTGTTCCGCTTAAACCTCATCCAAAAAAGGGTAATTCTATCAATTCCTATTTTCGATGTAATCTGGTGGTTCAATGTTCCGATTAGCATAGAAACGGACTGAGTGATAAATTATCATTTCTAAGTCCTTCATTCCACCGGAACGAATAGTATCCGTTAATTTTAAACTATGATACTATAGATAGAAACGAACAGGTCCAGAATGATGCCAAACACCCCCTTCGTTTCTCATCAAGAGTTTCTTTCAATTCTTACCACCTCTACGTAGAGTAGTTGGTACTTAGAGCACTTGGTAGTGGTACCACTACTTGTGAGCGCTTACCCGGGATTGATTCCTGCTTCAACCATGTGCTCTCCTTCGGGCCATGTGGGTTTGTTCTGGACCAGGTGGATCCTTTCTCGTGGTCGCTTGCGTGGCGGCCTTCCGTGTGTTGTGCCATGAAGGCCTCTTTCAATGGTCCAGTGAACCCTCCCCATGTACCAAAAAAAGAAGTTTCTTTCTTAAACTTGAAAGTTCAAAAATGTGACATGCCTTATAAGGTTGGATGATTAAATCTTGGATTACTCTTATTCCAAAGGTAGACTCGCGTACGGTATTATCGGGATTCAGGCCTATTAGCTTAACCAATTGCTCATATCGTATCCTTGCTAGGGTGTTGGCCGGTCGTTTATTGAGTGTGCTTGAAGCGGTGGTTTGACCAAATCAGTCGGCATTCATTGGAGGAATGAATATTCTAGTTAGTGTAGCATCGGCGCAAGAGATTATTTTTCATTTGTGGGAGACACAGCAGCAAGACATTCTTTTGAAGATTGACTTCGAGAAGGCGTTCGATAGGGTGAGGTGAGACTTCCTCCTGGAGATCCTGTTGGAGAAGGGCTTCCCTCTAAGTTGGTCGAGGTGGATGGAGGGTTGTCTCAGCTCCTCCAACTTGGCTTCCTTCATCAACAGTGAAGCGGGGAACACCTTCAAGATGCGGTGTGGTCTCAAGCAAGGGTGCCCCCTTTCTCCGTTCTTGTTTGTACTGGTTATGGACATGTTCGATGGCATCCTCAAGTGGGCTACTGAGTTGGGGTACATTCGGAGGGTGGGACACAATGGATGGAGATTGTCCAACCTGCACTTTGTTAATGACACCTTGTTGTTTTGCAAGACTGACCCAACACATATTATTGCGTTGAAGTTTATCCTCTATGCATTTGAGGTGGCCTCGAGGCTGAAGATGAACTTCTTGAAGAGCTCGATCGGTATAACTAATTGGGGGAGATGACCGAGATGGAAGATTCTTTGGAGTCTACTGGATTGTCAATTGGTGAAGCTGCCTTTGAGGTACTTGGGTGTGCCGATCAGTGATCGCGCCCTAGGCTCAAGCGGGATGTTTGGTGTGAGCTGGTGGAGCAGGTGGACCAAAGCCTTGCGGGTTGGAAAGGGTGGTTGCTTTCCATCAGTGACTGACTAACACTGGTGAACGAGGTGCTAACCTCAATCCTGAGCTACATAATGTCTTTCTACCTCCTAACAGCATGGGTGATCAAACACATTGACATGATCCGTCGTGATTTTTTGTGACGAGGGTGTGAGGGCACGTTGAGATCTTACAACCTTATATGTTGGAAGCAAGCATATAAATCCCGCGAACAAGGTGGACTAGGGTGCTCGACCTAACTGACTTCAAAATTATCTCAGAGATAGCTGGACATCCATTGTTCATGATCGCTACTTTCGACGGCTTTCCCCTTTGTGCTCCTGTGGTCGTGTCTCCGGTAGCGTCTCTCCATTCTGGCGAGGAATTTCTAAGTCTTTTGATGTCTACCATTGTAGGTGTAGCACTATTCTGGGAACAGGTAAGGACATCCGTTTCTGGCATGACATCTAGTTGGAAGAGGTGCCACTACAGACCTTGTTTGGTGAGCTCTTTCGCCCGGCTTGGGACCGGGGTCTACAGTTTGGTCACAATGGAGGGCCCAGGGGGTAACTGGGGGGTGCCACCTCTCCTTTTGTCTAGCGGTTCACCGATTTTGATCTCTGAAAATCGGGATGCTACGAGGTGGCATTGGGAGAGAAGCAGCAGGTTCTCGGTTTGATCGTTCTATCAGTTCATCAATGGGGGAGGTTTGATCTGTCCGGTGGCGTGACACCTGTGGCAAGCTAGAGCCCCACTGAAGGTGCGTATATTTGCTTGGATCGCCTTGAAGGATCGGATTCTCACACAGGTTCAACTTCAGCGGAGACACCACCCAGGAGTGAGTGACGCCTCATGTCCTTGTTGTGACTCTGGCGCTCAAGAATCTACCAGTTATCTGTTACTTCATTGCCCTCAAGTAGCTACAGTGTGATGACGTACGGGTGTATGCGGCGACAGGGGTCTGGGGTCATGCAACCTCTATGTTCTCGCTCTGGACCAAGTGGAGAAGCAAGAGAGTTCGTGGGGACCATGCACTCAGGCAAGCTTGGGACGTCCTCACTTTGGCTACCATATTTGATGGATCTGGAGGGCACACAATGATACGATGTTTCGTGGGACGACGCGATCTCATGAGGATATTATCATTGATATTCGGCTTTCGATCCAGGAGTGGAGTGTTGGTGGTGGTGCGGATTTGAGGGACAGGATGCGGATCTTAGGAGAAGCTTTATAATGGTATGAGTTGTACTATCTTTTTTTATTTTTTAATAAATTGGTTGGGGTCTATACCTAACCCTAATCACCTCGAAGATTCTCAAAAGAAAAAGAAAAAATCTTGTGTCAATTTTAATATTAAGACATCATAGGGCTCTTTCTGCCCTTGTATATGATCGAGGACATGCAGGCCATAAAATAATGGCCCATTTGGTGTACCAAAAAAAAAAAAGACATCATAGGAATGCATGGTCCCTTGCAAGAAGAAGTATCTTCAATTGATGTCCGACTATAAGCACGGTGAAAGGGATTAGCCCTCATCATTTGATGCTTCATGCTATGAAGCATGATGCTTAAGGTTGTGCTTGGTTACTGGAAAATTTTTTGCAAGCAAGGAATTCATCGGAAAGAAAAAGGAAAGGAAAAACATTTTATTTTTCTACTGTTTGGTTACCTTAAAAATAAAAATAAAAATTTGCTTCTGTTTTCATTTCATGTGCTTTTGGTAGGAGAACTTTTGTTGCCGGCGTATTGAAAAAAAAACTGATTTCTATAAAAAAATTATTTTGTTAATAGGACCACACTTATCCATCAAATTTGTCAATCAAACATAGTATTGCAAAAAAAAAATACAACTTTTTTATAAATTTTGGTGTTTGGTTCACGAAAAACCATGAGTCTATGTAAAACAATTGTCCATAACTACCGACTTTTCTCTCAAAACTTTTCTTACCAAAACCCAAGGAAAACTGGAGAAAGTAAAAATATCGCTTGCTGATGCACTTTCCTGTCAAAAGAACTATCTTTATTTCCTTTACAACCAAACAATCCCGGAAAAGTCATTTTTTTTCCATTCTCTTCATATCTTTTACTTTCTAGTGAATTCTTTTCCCACAAAATATTCCTGACAACCAAACACACCCTAATGTAATTCACCATGAAGGGTAAAATCTAATCTAACACAAGAACTTCTGGCCAAAGCCCAATTCTAGAATCGCATTCAATGTTCTTCCATTCTTTACACGAGATGGGAGTTTTATAGGTTTTTTTTTATTCCTGAGAATTGAAGAAAAGTTGTATTTGCTAAAAGTGGTCAAGGAATCATAGATGAAAATGAAAGTATATTGATGAAACTTGTAGGAATGCACCATTATATTGTCGAGATTCATGGATGGAGACACCCGAGGGGCATACAACACCTAAATCTCAAGTACGAGTTCCACGAAGCAAAATCATATGATGCAAGTGCAAAATAATACGAATGATAAGCACTTTGCAAATTTATTATATATATATATCTATTTTTTGCGACAGAAAAAGAAAAAACAATAAAGAACACCTAGTTAATAGACTTGGTTATATATACTCTATAGGACTCAAAATGGAGTCATCGGTTCCGTAATGCGACTAAGCTTTCCACGTAAACCATGGGTTCAAAGTAGTTCTCGCAGTCGATGTAGACATCTTCTCCTTCGATGTCCTCGCGGCTTCCGCTCTTGCTCTTGAGATGATGATAGCGCAGCAGGCACGTAGGACTCGTCACATCCCTCGAAGCGTGGCGGTCATATACGTGCACCAAAATCCTTTGGTCGTGGATAAGTAGAGGCAAGGGCGTAGGATACTGCCTGGGCAAGAGTATAGAGTATTTCCGAGTCCATTCATGCTTGATACTGTCACTCCTCATCTCCTCATTTAACATCCATATGTCCATTCGTGGTGGCACCCGACCACGATCCTTCGTGAAAACTGGGCAGCACACGCTGTCTTGTAGCTCTACCAGTTGATAAATTGGCCAGCTGATCGACTCCCCTTGCTCGTAATATATTTCGAGGTTGGGAGGTGAGATCTTAGTAAACCTCTCGTCTTTGAGATCAAAAGAAGCAACTGCATCAGACGAATCAACAAATTCTTCTACAATCCAGTACATTACTCCCTTGGCAGTAGTACTTTGAGGGTACCTAAGGTAGAAATCGACGGTGCCGATTTGCCTCCATGAACTGGTGCCGAGGGTGTAGGCTTCACATTCCCCGGTAAATGTGAAGCGTATGACCTTGTATTCCTTGGTCACAGGGTGAAACCCCAACAAGGGCTTAATGCTGCCTGAACAGTACCAGGAAGGCTTCGGTAGAGTTAGGGACTCTCCTGTTGCCGGGTTCAGCACTTCCACGCTTCCATCCACATCACAGATGCAGAGCAGGCCGTTGCAGGACCCGCTCAAGAAAACATGTCGCGAGTCCGTTGTTTTGCCTTTTGGCCTCGATAGGGTTCGGTTGGGGGACAATGAGTCGGAGCTGAGAACGGTGATCCCCAATCTGTCCTTTGTGTCGAAGGGGTGGGAGCCGAAGCCGAAGCCGAAGCCGAAGTAACGCCCAAGGAGATGGGCCTTGCGGGCATCCTTTGTGTCGAACTCGAAGGGGTGGGAGAGGACGATGGCAGGGGGATGGGCGGCCTTGCGGGCGCGCTCAAGGTGGGTGTCGATGAAAGAAGGATCGCGGGTTATGGCGCACCAGTGCTTGCAGACGCGGCGGAATCTTGCGAGGGTGCTCGCCGGCAGCCTCAATAGTATGTCGAGCATGATATCGAAGGGGATGTAGTCCCTCGCTTTGACGGCCATCCCGTACGCCGCTTGCACCCTCGCACAACGCCCACGCAGTCGGCCGGACACCTCGATCTACCACGCCTCCACACTGCCGGATATTGCTGTTAACCCAACCCGTCGGCTGCTACTCTTCCCTAAACGCTAAACCTTAACCCTAGCCTTTTTATCCCTTGAGCCCCATCAACAGTTAGTTATCTGATCGATCTATATCTTTATCCATACTATAACACTAAGCAGGAAAGAGTAAAAAAATACAGATTTTTCTTTTCAAAACATTTAAAAAACTGATAAAAAGATATGAGGCCACTACTGCAGATTTAACCTATTACGGCCCCAAAAAACAGCCATATATCTGTTTAAACGGGCATTCTGCATGGCATTCGCGTCATCAACTAGCAAAGGAGGAGGAGGAGGGAGGAAGCTGTGGCAATCTGCATGGCATTCGCGTCATCAACTAGCAAAGGAGGAGGGAAGAGGAAGAAGGTGGGATGTTTACAGATTCAAGGGTGGTCTTCAATCGCAACCTGCCCTTAGAAGAAAAAAAGTTCTGAACTGTACATGCACCAAATCATCGAGCTCACTGGCGATGATGGCAGAGGATGCATGGCTACATCATTTTCTATCTGGTTGGGTAACTAGTGCCCGGGGTTACTTTATTTTACTTATCTTTACTTTAATCGTCTACCAATGAACATTGTTAGTGTTCAAATTAATGTTTGTCCCAAATTAACAGTGGGGAGAAACTACAGTGCACACGGATCTTATATAAGGACATGTGTCGTCTTTTGATATAAAATATTGATAAAAAAAATCATGAGACGTTTATGCATTATTGCTCTACTAATAGGAAGAGTCTGACATGAAACTTGAAAGCAAGGAGTACTCTCAATCCTTTGGTGTGAAGTCAGGATCGTATCTTTTCCTTATGATCTTCTCTCTCTTCTTCCTCTTCTTTCTCTCTCGTTCTGTGCTAATTTCGATTGTGCATAAGTGCAGCCTGACTCCTGGCCGTGGTTTCATGCCGCTTAAACCAGCACCCGTCTGTGCACCATGCTGACCAAGCAGCGCGCCCATCCTGTACTATGCTGATCCAATTTCGCGCCTTAACTCGTGCAACCCGGTTTTGCACTAGTTTGGTACCCAAGATACTGAGGTGATATAAAAAAAATTTGGAAAGTCCTATCTTTTACATGTTTTTTCAAACTCTCACATGACATAAAAAAATTCCATTGATAAAAGATTTACCCTAATACATTGGGAAGTCCTATGTAATACCCAGTATGATTGATTTTGGGGCAGCCCAATTTTTATTTTTATTATTATATGGTTGCTAGATTGATTGATTTAATTTCGTATTTATGATAGTCGATGATGTGGGTGTTTGAACATGACCGGGCAGTAGGCCCCGGGTCCGAGTCGCAAGGCGACAGTGAAAGAATAATACTTTATACATGGCCATGTGCATGTGTGTATCAGTGCACGATAACCTTATGTTAATTAATAAATTGATGCTTATCCAAGACGATCAGACCCGACAAGGTTCGCACGCTGGCGCGTCTTGGCCCGACCCGAGTCAAGGGTGAGTCAGGCTCGGCGTGAGTCAAGCACGAGTCGAGCTCAACCGATCATAGAAAAAACAAAAGGAAATGATTTAAAAACTAAACCTAAAAACTAAAAACCCAAAACCCAAACCCATCCCCAAACCCGAACCCGACCCGACCCTGACCCCAAACCCAACCTCTCTCTCTCTCTCTCTCTCTCTCTCTCTCTCTCTCTCTCTCTCTTTGATCTCGACCCTGACCCCAAGCCTCAATAGTATGTCGAGCATGATATCGAAGGGGATGTAGTTCCTAGCTTTGACATGATCTGATGTGATGTTCTTCCAATGAACATAGGCCTTAGTATACAACCTGGTTAATTGACAGGGATATTGTGATATTCGGCAAGTAGAATATATGTACTTTCATTAACAAAGGCTAGAAGATAAAATTAATTAACTCGGCTACCGCCTAAGACTATAACTCCAGAGAAAAAGGCGGAAGACAAGGCTAAAAAGAGCCTTCAATAAATCAGTCCCAAAAGGTTTCAAAATAAAGCTGTAAAAGAATCATCGGCAAGTTGAATATATACAGTTACTTTCATTTATGAAGGCTAGATCGAAGATAAAATTAACTCTGCTACAGCCTAAGACTGCAACTCCAAAGATAAAGGCAAAAAGAAAGGCGCAAAAGATCCTTCACAAAATCAGTACCAAAAAGTTTAAAAATGAAGCTGTAAAAGAATCATTAGCAAGTTGAATATGTGTACTTTCATTTATGAAGGCTAGAAGATAAACTTAGTTCTGCTACCGCTTAAGACTACAACTCCAGAGAAAATGGCAAAAAAAAGGCTGAGAAGATCGCCTTCACAAAATCAGTCCCAAAAGGTTTGAAAATGAAGCTGTAAAAGAATCCATAGTTTTTACATTGGTATCCAAAGAAGTCTCCTCATTCAATCATGGACCAACCAAGTTACTCATATTCTAAAAAATTTTGAGGATGTTTTCCTAAAGACCTCCCGGATACTCTCCCGGCCATGTGAGACATCCAACATGTGAATGATCTAGTCCCGAAAGCTACCTAGCCAAATCTGCCTCATTACAGGCTGAACCCATATGAGCATGCCGAACTCAAGCGACAAGTTGTATTAATTAATGAAAATGGGTTCATTAAAGAAAGTATAAGCCATTGCGTAGTTCTTGCACTTCTTACTCCTAAAAAAGACGGAACTTGGAGGATGTGTATAGATAGTAAAGTAATCAACAAAATAATGGGAAACTATCGATTTTATTCCATTTTAACGATATGCTTTATCAAATGTCTGGTGCCATGATCTTTTCCAAAATTGATTTAAAGAGTAAATGATCATACTATCTAATGTATTTTCAAATAGTGAATGGGCAACTGAAGGAAAGATTTTTTTTCTTTTTTTCTAAGAATCGAAGAAAAGTTGTAATTTTAAAAAGTGATCAAGGAATCATCGATGAAAATGATAGTATATTAATGAAAGTTGTACGTAGGAGTGCACCAATATATTGTCGAGATCCATGGAAGGAGATGCATGCTCGAGGGCCATATATACAACACCTAAATCTCAATTACGAGTTCCACGAAGCGAAATCATATGATGCAAGTGCAAACCAGCGACACTCCTTGGTTTCTATAGGAGGCATGCAACACTCCACCATATGGGAGATAGCATGAATGATAAACACTTTGCAATTTTATTTATTCTTTGCGACAGAAAAAATAATAATAATAATAAAGAACACCTTGTCAGACGACTTGGTTACTCCATAGGACTCAAAGTGAAGTCATCGGTTCCGTAATGCGACTAAGCTTTCCACGTGAACAGAAGGTTCAAAGGAGTCGATGCACTCAAAGTAGACACCTTCTCCTTCGTCGTCCTCGAGGCTTCCGCTCTTGCTGTTGAGCTGATGATAACGCAGCTGGCACTTTGGTTTCGTGAGATCCCTCGGAGCCTTCGATTCATGATCGAGCACCAAAATCCTTTGGTCGTGGATAAGTATAGGCCAGGGCGTAGGATACGGCCTGGGCAAGAGTATAGAGTATTTCCGAGTCCATTCATGCTTGATACTGCCACTCCTCGTCTCCTCATTTAACATCCATAGGTCCATTGCTCGTGGTGCAAACCTATCATCCAACGTGTAAACCGGGCAGCACACGCTGCCTTGTAGCTGTACCAGTCGATAACGATACCGGGTGATCAATTCCCCTTTCTCTAAATATATTTTGCGGCTGGGAGGTGAAATCTTACTAAACGTCTCGTCCTTGAGATCAAAAGAAGCAACTGTACCATACAAACCGCCAGCAAATTCATCTATCAGCCAGTACATTACTCCCTTGGCAGTAGTGACTCCAGGGTCCACAGGTAAGAAATCGACGGTGCAGATTTGCCTCCATGAACTGGTGCCGAGGGTGTAGGCTTCACATACGTTGCTCCTGAAGCATATGACCTTGTATTCCTTGGTCACAGGGTGAAACCCCAACAAGGGCCCAACGCATGGACGGTACTGATCGGAAGGGTCCGGTAGAGTTAGAGACTCTCCTGTTGCCGGGTTCAGCAGTTCGATGCTTCCATCCGCATCACGGATGCAGAGCAGGCCGTTGCAAGACCCGTACAAGTAAACAGGCCCCGAACGGCGGCGGCGGCGGGTTTTGGCTTTTGGCCTCGACAGGGTTCGGTTGGGGGACAATGAGACGTCGGAGCCGAGAATGGTGATCCCCATTCGGGCCCTCGTGTAGAAGCGATGGAAGAGAACGATGGAAGGCGGATGGGCCTTGCGGGCACGGTCAAGGTGGGCGTCGATGAAAGAAGGATCACGGGTTATGGTGCGCCAGAGCTTGCAGACGCGACGGAATCTTGCGAGGGTGCTCGCCGGCAGCCTCAATAGTATGTCGAACGTGATATCGAAGGGGATGTGGTCCCTCGTTTTCTTGATCTGTTTGACGGCCATCCTGTGCTTTCTTGATCCGTTTGCAACCTCGCTCAAGGCCCACGCTGCCGGCCGGCTACTGCTCCCACTGCTGGCCTCCACGCTGCCGGATGTTGCTGTTAACCCAACCCGTCGGCTGCTACTCTTCCCTCTTATCCAACAGTTAGTTATCTCATCTATATCTATAAAGATCGAGTAAAAAGATAACAATAAATCTCTTGAGCCCCATCAACAGTTAGTTAACCTAACCCTATTGTCCCCTTCAGCCAATGGGGGCGCTGGCAGCTATTTATGGAGAGCTCCAATTTGCCCACCGAGTTTTTGCTAGAGCTGGCAATTTCGGACCCGACACGGCAGACCTGACACGAAGTTAGCGTATCTGGGTCAGGGCTGAACGGGTTCGGGTCGTAAACGGGTCGACACGATAGACCCACTTAGTAAATGGGTTGGGTCCGGGTTTAGGGTCTGGACATGGTCGACCCGGAAAGACCCGTTTAAAATTCAATAGGTGTTGTCTGGTCGGGTCAGGTCGGGTCGTGTCTACCCGCAATCCGATACTGTAATGTATAGTATCAGCGGTCTATCGGGTCAGGTCGGGTCGAGTCGGATTGGGTCGAATCAGGTCAACTGAATAGACCTGTGTGGTAAACAGGCCTTACCTGGTCTTATCGGGTCTACCCGTTTATTAGCGGTTCGGGTACAGGTTTAGGATCTTGACACAATTAGTTAAACTGGTCGGGTCCGGATCTAGGGGTTTTGGACACGACACGAACCCGACACGACATGACCCGTTGACACCCCTAGTTTTTGCTCTCCACACATCCTTTTAAAAAAAAAAAAATAGATAAATGACAAAAACTTCACGTCAACTATATATACCTCATTTCATATTGGGCCTCAACTATTTTTTTTGGACAATTTGATCTCTGAATCGAACTATGTTTTTTCTGCATTTAGCTCTCTCCGTCAACTTTTATTTCGAAAATACATACCCTTGTCCTAGTAAGCATAAATTAAATGTTTTAAAACAATTTTAAGTCTTATTGGAAATTGATAAGAGTATTTTCGGGATAAAAAGTTGTCAAAGGGGGCTAAATGCATAGGGAGTATAGTTAGAGAATCAAATTGTTCAAAAAAAAAGTTAAGGGACCAATATGAAATGAGGTATAGTTCAAGGGAGGATTTTGTAATTTGCCCAAAAATTTTATTACAATTTTACCCCAATGTAAAATTATCCTAATGTCATTTATACCAATACGCCAGGTCTCATTTTCTTTTCCCACTATTCCAACAAACCTTTCCCCTACTCTCATCCTTTCTCTAATCCTAACCCTAACACATTCTTCCCCTAACCCGTACACATTTTTGAGCAATGGACAAGGAACGCATTGTCCTCGAGGATGCTCACATGGATAAGCAATTGATCGCTCGTAATGAAGCTAATATGGTAAGACATCAAATTTTTTTCCCAATTCACGACCTGTTTTGCTAACCAAGGTCAAACAGGTACTAGTGTATTCGGCCAATCAAAACAGAACAAGAAATAGTGTGCTCTGCCGACATTAGAACAAATAATAATATCCTCCGTAATATATGTTAGGAAAGAATATTTTGTTTTGTGTTCTTCTAACCAGAGCAAAACACTATGTTCCACATTCAGCCCTAGCCAATTGAACAGATCGAGATCTTGACAAATCCTTCATTCTGCGGGTCCATGGAGCGAGAGTGGGGTGGGGTAGGGTTTGGGTTTGAAACCAAAATGGGTGGAGCTAGAGGAAACTAACTGGAGGGAGAGGAGCTCGTCAGTGGTTCAGAGAGGATGCTATGGCACCGGGGACGGAGAGGAGCTCATTGATGGTGTTGCCGAGAGAGGGTCCTATGGCATCAGGGTCGGAGAGGAGCTCGCCAGTGGCTCAAGGAGGATGCTAGGGCGCCATGGGAGGAGAGGAGCTTATCCGTGGTGTTGCCGAGGGAGGGTCCTTTGGCATCGAGGGTGGAGAGGAGCTCGCCGGTGGCCAGGGTGGATGCTAGGGCGAAGAGGAGAAAGCAGTTAGGGTTGGGGGAGGGAGGAAGGAGGAGGAAGGGGTGGAGTGTATTGATAAAGGTGGAGGGTAAACTAAAGTTTAGAAAAACTGTGTGATATGTGTGTTGAGATACCAGTGTGATGGTGTGCAAATAGAAACCTTCCTATTTACAGCACAATTTTTTTTCACTGTATCTCACTTTTACCTTCCCTCTGTCCTCCTCTTCCGCCACCATTGTCAGCCGTGCATGCTGCCCTCCACCTTCCTCCTCCCTCATCCTCCAAAAGTCTCACTGCTTCTCATTCAGCCATTTTAGGCTGAGTGCTCCTACTGATCATCCAACCACTGCAGAAAAACTATCCTAATGTCATTTACAGCAATACAAAATGAGGTATTATTCAGGGGAGGATTTTTGTAATTTGCCCAAAACTTTATTACAATTTTACCCCAATGTAAAATTATCCTAATGTCATTTACAGCAATACATCAGTCCTCATTTTCTTTTCACACTACTCTAACAAACCTTTCCCCTACTTTCATCCTTTCTCTAACCCTAACACATCCTTCCCTTAACCCATTCCTAACCCTAACACATCCGTCCCCTAACCCGTAAGCATTTTTGAGCAATGAACAAGGAACGCATTGTCCTGGAGGATGCTCGCATGGATAAGCATTTGATCGTCCAAAATGAAGCTAATATAGAGGTGGTAAGACATCAAATTTTTTTCCCGATTCACGACCTGTTTTGCTAACCAAGGTCAAACGGGTACCAGTGTGTTTGACCAATCAAAGCAGAACAAGAAATAGTGTGCTCTACCAACAACCTATCTTATGGGCTAATTAATTTTTGAACTGCCCCCATTAAATCTCAGCAAATCTGTTGTAAGGGATTTGCTAGTTCCTATGGTAACCAGTTGTGTTTTTCTGGCATGTCTTTGGCTCTAGCTATTAATCGGTTGTAAGGGATTGGGCCCCGGATTAGTCGAGGCACCTCCCGTACTCACTAATAAGGGTGTGTTTGTAATTTTCTCTCTAGTTAAATTCAAGTTTGATTTAACATTAAAAAAAAAAAAATCTCAGCAAAGGACTGATTAAGAACAATACCCACTTTCATATAAATAATTATAATAAGGCTTGATTAAAAAAAAAACCTCAATATTGATGGTTAAAATTGTTCTGACCTATTGTTCGATCGATCTACGCACGAAGTCATAGCACAAATGACTTTGAGGCCGTAGAACGACAATGACACGATTATAGCAAAAACTTCAGACGGTAAGAACCCTCTGCAAATCCTCGGTGAGACCATCTAAATCGATGACTTCCGGTTGCTTGCTCTTATAAGCACCTCTAACCTCACGGAGCTGCGCATTCAATTCGGATATCTGTCTCTTTAACTTATCTCCTCGATCAGGTAGTTTTGAGATCAGTGCCTGAAAACAAAAAACAAGAAAAATATTTAACAGAGGCAAGCGATCAGTCAGAACTCACAAGAATTAATAGTTACCTTGTTTGCCAAAGTTTGAGACAGACGCTTGATTCTATCCTCGATGTTTTCAGGGCTGTTCTTCGCTTCAATTGTAAGAGTCCGGGCTGGATTTGTTTTAGAAGAGAACTTCTCGTCATTTGGTTTGAACGCGTACTCAACCCTGCAAAAAGGAAAGTGTTGAAGCCTATCAATCAGCATTGTCTCTAAAGTTCGATGGAAGATGAAGCATCCATGTACCCGTTGACAACACGTTCAGATGATGAGACCAACGATGACCTCATAGCAATTCTGTTTCCCATCTTGCTGCACAGAGAAATTTGGTAAATAAGATAAACAATTGAACATCAAAGAGCTTCAGTGTCAATTACAGAAGATATTGACAAGGCAAAGAATCTCTGCTATAAAAAACATACAATAAAGAAGAAAGGCTGAGTGGATATACAAGTCTTTCGTCACATTCTAAAAATTCAAGCTGCCACTCAAAAAGTGGCTTCAGCCAGAGAAATACTGAATCTTTGAGTTGCTTGATTCGTTAGCCCAAACCATAGTTACCAAGTCATAAAACGGGAAAAAAATGGCAAGGGAAAAAATCGGAAAGATACAATGAAAATGGAAAAAACGGAAAAACAAAAAAATGAAAACATCGGAAAAAACAAAAAATATATATTAAAAATTATACCAAGTATGTATATATGTCATTTTCCAACATTAAGTAATCAAAAGTTCAAAACATAGATCATATGCGTTTATTATGCACGAACAAACCCGAACCTAATTTAAACCCAGACCAAACCCGACGTGTTTTATATGCGTTTTTCATGTTTTAAACAAGTATAAAACGCATACGGACGTTTTTTTCAAAAAAACAAGTTTTTTTTCCTGTTGCTACGACTTCGGATCGATACGCTTTTTTTTCAAAAAAAACGTCCGATTTGATAACTATGACCCAAACAAGTTCCATTACATGGGCCCACTGCCAAGTCACCGTGTTGATAGGCACAACTTGTTTAGCCTAAACCGATTTGACGTCCCCAAATCATACCTAATGGTTCCACTTCCACCTGACCCAATTGCGATAGTTTTCTCAAGGGGCTGGTGTTCCAACCATGTCGATATGGGTCCCACCACTCTTTGGCTCAGCTTATACAAATTGCTATGGCTAAGCACTCGACCTAACAGTTCCAACCCAAGTCTGACTTGTCGACCTATGGTCCGAGCCTAAAACATGAGCAACCCAAGGCAATCAATCCAAGCCCAATGCGACAGAACCAAACTAGACGGAATCACATCCTAGTCGGCCGAACTCATTGGCATATTTGTCCACACAGTGGGTTTTACAGCAAAATGAGATCTTATGCAAGGAAAGGAAACAGTAACATGTCTACTATATAAAAATAAATGGACCTTATAAAACAAACAAAATCAATACCTACTGCTACCCCTATCCTATGCAGACAAAAGCTCAAGAGCAAAGGGTGCATATTTCTGTAGGTGTGCCTAGGCATGAGTCTGGGGGCAAGCCTAGGCTTTTCAGTTTTGAAGTTATAATCCATATTCGAAGTATTTAATCAAAACAAGATAAAAATCACAAAATAAACTGTTGAGAGTAGTCCCAGAGTTCCATGTCTTAATATATACTGTTGAGAGTAGTTGAAATGCCGAAGTTTCAGTTTGGGCCGCTACCAAAATGAAACATCCATGCGAAACACCGAAAATATGGATTTCGGGCAACTGCGGGGCATTTCAGTGGTTTTTGGTGTATTTCGACCGAAACCGATGAAATTTCGATCGAAATGTGAGATTTCAACGAAATTTTGGCCATATGTTGTGGGACCCTAGAAATGAGATGTCAGCTCTTTCGGTGAGATTCTCTCCAAAATCGCATGGGCTCGAAAACCCATGGCATAATTCAGATGGATTTCAAGTTTATATAAATTTATGTAAATATATGGTGATTATCAAGTTTTTTTTTTTTCAGTTTACTAGTATTCCACATTGGTTATCACGGTACATACAATTTTACTACGTGTTTGGTGTGTGTTTTCTTCAAACCATTCAAGTAAATATGTATGCACAACTATAAAAGACTTAAATTTAAAATTTCAAAGAAAAAAAACTTGCAAATTCGGCCCCTTTTTTTTTACCATTTTGAATTTTCCCACATTTCAGTCAAAATTTCGGTTTCGGTCAAGATCGAAACCAGACACAAAATCAAAATTTCAAACCTTTGAGGCAACTATGTATACCTACGCGGCTATGCCTCAAGGGGCGCTGCCTAGTTGAGGCACCAAGCTTGCGCACTGAGGAGCCTGGTGCGCATATAGACACCTTTGAATGCATATCCCCTACCTTAAGCAAATAAATTATTATATACATATAATATTGGATTATTTTTAGCTTTACCTAGGGCACTTAATTCCAAGAGCAATGTTATTTTGAGAGCCGAAAAAAGGGTACCCCAACGAACGGAGGAAACATCTACATGTTTCTCATTCTTTTTCTCATTGTTCTTTCTTATACATGAGGGAATGTACCATGCCCCACATCTATTTCAATAAATTGCACTTTCGGTTCAATAAATTGCTTCCAGTTTTTCCACCAATTCAATGAATAAAAAATTTGTGTAAATCTTAATGGTTTCTTTTAAAATACTAAAATTAGTCAGGGATCATTAAAATGGCCTATGGTATTCAATCCAAAACTTTGTAAGATGAGTCTCTACTAAACTGCCAATAGTTCTAAAAACATGTAAAAGTGGGCATGAAGATCCCAATTGTTACAAAACGTGGTTTTTAAATGAGAATGAAAACTGGGTTTTGTGTTTAATTTCATATTGCGCGGCGGGGGGGGGGGGACTATAATTGTGTCTTTAATATAATTCCCTCCTTAGGGCCTTATAGCTTCCCTACAGCCACAGCTTGGCCCACCACATGCATGTGCACCCAACCAAGCTGAGCCAAGCCCGAGCACAAGCTCGTGCCGGGTAGAGGTCCCAGCTCGCAAGCCTCCTGGACACGAATGGGCTTCGGGCTTCAGCGTTAGTTTTTGGGCCCAATTGTTTTTAATCCTCTATTTTAATTGATTAGAAGTGTAATGTCGACGAGTTATGTTTGCGAGTTAATGAGTTCGTTACCGAACTTTGCAGATAAGCTTGTAACGTGTAAAGTTCCTCATTAACTCTCCCTTACTCGTAGCGTAAAGGCTAGTGGAGGAACTCTATATAAGAGTGCCAATGAGACAGAAACAAGACACAACAAAGCTTCTCTTCTTCTTTCTATTTTGTTGCTGGTTCATCTAGAGTATAGAGTACACTGAGAGTCCCATAGGGTTCCTTCGATGCTGCAGAAGCGTTCGAGTCGTTTTACCCTGGGGAGCTGTCGTCGGAGGCCTTCAAGCACCACTAAAGCGGCGAAATTGCTTTCAGGGTATTGTGCTTGCACAAGCCTTGACACTTCTGACAAGTCTATCGTTCACCTTCTCACTCATCCTGCAATGGCCATCTCTGTAACAAACCTACAGGTTCCCTCAACCTTTAGATAGAATTGTTGTGATACCCATTGCATGCTACTTCCATCAATCATAGACTGAATGTTGTTCTCCCTACTATATGCTAGCTTTGATAAACTTTAGCTAGAATTGTTGTTCTCTCCATTGCATGCTAAAATAGAATAAAATCCCAACACAACTACCATAACAATTCTTCACATGTCGACGTCCATGTATATTGTCAAGATTAACACAATCAAATGTTTCCAAAACTCATCAATTGAGATACTTGAAGAATTACGTTATAGGGAAGAAGTGAAAATAGGAGAGACAAATTTTATTCTTAACAATTCGACATAGCCTATCAAACATGGCCCACATGCAATCTGCCTTTTTGAGATACTTTGGTAAAAGATTCACAAGTCGCCACTTTTATTCACTTTATTACATTATGAAACTTATTTAAATTACTATAAATCTGATTACCATCATACAAGTCCAAGCAGATGAAAATAAACATATGCTTGAAGAGAAAAACTAGTATCCAACAAAAGTTGAACCACAAGAAGTTTTTTAAAAACATGTGATGAAAAGACAATGACATATCAATTTTGATGGCCTTACATGCAATATTGATCATTGGAAGTCTCTCCAAGCAAGCAAGGAGAGAAAAAAACATGAAAACTAACCTTTGTCCTTCATTGTTCTCCTGCACAAATTTTACAGTTGCTGTCTTAGAGAAGAGCAGGCTGTGATGACTGATACCAGCAATATCTTGTTTCTTCAAAAACTTCAGGTGGTTAACCAAAGCATCATCCCTTATAGATAGCAAAGAAAGAGAAACAACAATAAATTGATAGATGTCAGTCAGTAATAAAATTTCTCCTTTTAAGTGTCCACAAAAAATTGTTCTTTGTTGTATTAACCACATACCAATTAAATGCGACAATAACTTGTTAAGATCATTAGTTTATTTCTCCTATTCTATCACGACCCGAAAGTACAACCAAACTATTTACAATCGCCTTTTACTTCAATAGACATTTTGATCCTCAACTTTGATAATATTTATCATGTTACAAATTCACATTGGAATCGAAGGAAAGAGTGTTGAAATGAAATTACTATTCTCATTAGATATCAGCTGATATATATATATATATATATATATATATATATATATATATATATATATAGAGAGAGAGAGAGAGAGAGAGAGAGAAATAGAGGATTGCTAGAATGGGGAATATAGTAATCCAATTTAGATGCATCTAGAGGTTTTGGAATGTGCTGATTTTTTGTGGATGTGTTATCCATGCCATGGATAGAAAATGCACAAAAATCAGCACCTTCCAAACCCTATAGTTGCATCAAAATTGAAATCATTCAAATAGACGGTCGATAAAAGTCCTTTCAAATTTGATGCAACTATAGTTTTAGAATGTGTTGATTTTTTGTCCATGTTCTATCCATGGCAAGGATAACACATCCTCAAAAAATCAGCACATTCCAAAACCTCTAGGTGTATCTAAATTGGATTACTGCATTTACCGCATGCTGCATTCTAGCATCTCTCTCTCTCTCTCTCTCTCTCTCTCTCTCTCTCTCTCTCTCTCTCTCTATATATATATATATATATATATATATATATATATATATATATATATATATATATATATATATATATATATATAGAGAGAGAGAGAGAGAGAGAGAGAGAAAGAGAAATGCTTAGGTGCGGTCTGCAGCCGTCCGATGCACCCGCCGCGTGCATCAGATGCACAGAGGGGTGCATCGAACTGCTACAGACCGCACCTAAGCATCCCTATATATATATATATGGGGATGCTTAGGTGCGGTCTGTGGTCCGCAGCCGTCCGATGCACCGGCCGCGTGCGTCTGATGCATGGAGTGGTGCATCGGATGGCTGCGGACCGCACCTAAGCATTCCCATATATATATATATATATATATATATATATATATATATATATATGGGTCAAGATCTCGTGCCTTAAATTTTTGCCTTCATTTTTTGCCTTCGATTTTTATTGGATGCCCTAGAGTGTTTAGAATGTGCTGATTTTTGTGGATGTAATCATTCCACCTCCACAAAAAAAAAATCAAAAAATTCTAAAACTTCTAGGGGCATCAAATATATAATAAAAGTTAACGGATAAAAACGGACGGTGGTTAAAGCTTGTAATATTTGATGCCCCTAGTAGTTTTAGAATGTGCTGGTTTTTTGTGGATGTTCTATCTAAGGTGGGATGATTACATCCACAAAAAATCAGCAAATTTTAAAATTCTCTAGGGCATTAAATAACCTTGAAGGCAAAAAATTAAGGCACATGATCCTGACCCTATATATATATATATATATATATATATATATATATATATATATATATATATGGGCCAGGATCGAATGACCAATGAAATTTTCACCCATATTTTGGCCCATCCTAAACGTTGGATTCGGGTTTCAAAATGTGCTGATTTTTTGTGAGGATGATCAACATACCATAGATATCACACTCAAAATTTTAGTAGATTCTAAAACCTCTAGGGCATTAAATATTATAAGGTTTTTTTGCCGTCAATTTCAACCATAGATAGCACCTCTACAAAAAAAAAATCAGTACATTCTGAAACCTGAATCCAGCGATTAGGATGATGGGTCAAAATTTCATGGGTCAGCCGATCCTGACCCTATATATAATATATATATATATATATATATATATATATATATATATATAGAGAGAGAGAGAGAGAGAGAGAGAGAGAGAAATGCTATAATGCGGCACCACACCGCAGCCGTCTGATGCACCTCTGCGTGCATGCGATGGACGCAGCGCGTGCATCAGACGGCTGCGGTACAGCGCCGCACGTACCGCATGCCGCATTATAGCATGCCCCAATATATATATATGACTTGCACCCATATGAATTGATAAGACAACAAAACCTAACATATAGTCAATTTACAAATGCAAGAACAAAAAGAGAGCACACTAAGTAATGAATTTTAAGTAGTTTCAAATTCTATGCAATCACTTTTCATTTCCACTTCCTGGATTTAGGTGCCAAATTTATGACGCTATATCATGTCCTTGAGACCCCTTTGTTTCTTTACATTATATAGACCTCAAATATTATTTAAAATTTTCAGTGAAGTGGATTCAATTTATTTGTTACACTGCTAACGATCATTTTAATAACCAGTAAGTAGGGATACTCTATAGGAAATGAGAGGAACAAGATTCACATCACTAGCAATCTTAAAACTTTGAGTTTACGAGGATAGACTAGGAGAGGAATTAGTTCTTAGAAATTTTTGAAATCTTATATGCAACAATAAAGGCATATTATACCAACAAAATCCCTTAGAGAAAAAAACAAGAATTGGAGGATAATTACTACGTTCTCGGGCATTCAAGCCTTCCTTCTATATACTCTTTCAATTTTAAAAGGTAATAGTGTATAGCTGATGTAGTCAACTCAGATTCAGCCTAAGATAGAAACTAATAGTAAATCATCCTTCCATAAATCTAACCACAGATAGAACAGACAAAGTTTTAAGATCATTATTTGTTTATTTTCACACATGTTAAAGTATGAATTTGTTAGAAGTCAAAGCAGCATAAAAGAGATCTTCTACCCTTGTGGTAATGGATCTAAAGAAGAAACAAAGAGAGGAAAAACAGAATACACTTGGCTAATCAGAAACTTTAGAAGAACTGACACGATTCGTGTGGAATGTTTATTTCGAGAGGCTACTAAAGTAATGCTAATTGTATCCTAGACTCCTAGCTCAGGATCCCATATTGATATTTTATTCAGGGGTATCCACTTTTACCTTACATTGACCATTATATGTACCTACATAACATATCTAGACCATTTCCGCCTAACCATATATAGAGACGCCGAGTTTCCACTTGCACCACAATTAAGCTGAAATATGAAAAATCGCATGTCTTGTGTAAGAAACTGACAAGCATCTATTGGTTTAACTAAGAAAACAAAGCAGTGGTTTACAATATTTCACAACTGGTACACTTTAACCAATTAGCACAACAAACGATGCAGAAAATTTAGAAGTTATAATGAATACATAGTGTGCTGTTGATCGTGCTCCACATGCAATTGTTGTTGGGTAAGCGAAACATCAAATCCTTGTTCTGGAAGACTAAAAAGCTCGCTTATATCCTGTAAGTATTCAACACATCAATAATAAATCCACATGGATATAAACATATATCATGAGACACACTTATTTTAACAAAAGAAATAAGAAAAATAACAATTTGAAAAAATTATGGTGGTGAAGATACCTTTTGGCTGAAGTATCGAGTCTGTTCCTTGTGCTCTGTTGCGCTTTTAAATAATCCACCCTTGAAAACCTGTAAGAAGTGTACACATTTATTTGCAGCAATTTATCATTAATATTGAAAATCTTAATGAAGAAGAGGGGCAAAGAAAGCTTCCAGAATTAGTGTTAATATCAAAATGAAACAAAATAGTAAAATAATTACTGATGGAAAGGTCACTTGGAACGGGGCAAAGATGATAGGTCACCATGATCTAAGAATGAGGTATCAATAAATGATAATCGATTGGAATTGAAGATAATAATGAAAAAAAAAAGTAAATCAATAAACAAGCACCAAGGAGATATCCTATGTCGAGCCACTAGAATACAATTGCAACAGAATCAGCAATCTAACCTGCATTTTATATATCTTTTCTTCTATAGTTCCACATGTCATCAATCGATATACAAGGACATCCTTAGTTTGCCCAATCCGATATGCACGATCGACACTTTGGTTGTCCGTGCTGCATAAGGAACAACAAAGACCATTAACGAACTCATGCTAAACTAAGTTAACCCAAAATGTGTCATAGACAAAGGAAAAAAGTTATCCAAACTAGAGACTTTGTTCAACCAGTCAAGTATATTACTACTAAATATCAATGCAAATATTTTCAATATGCTAGGATGAACATTATGTACCTAAGTACAACACATATTCAAAACCCTAAATTGAAGAGAAAGAAGGATATGGTAATAACATTTTCAACGTGGAATGTAAATATTGTTATTTCTGATGCTTCTTTGACTAGATAAATTAACTGCTACCAAAACTAAGACTCGTTTACGTAACTAAAGGACTTACTGACAAGTCATAAGATAAATAATTAAAATCAACAGAAACTCTTGGACTGACGAATCAATGCTCTTTCCAAAAAAAAAAAAACAATGCTCGGGAGGGTAACAAGATGGGCTTTCTAAGTTAGAAGCAAGTAGGTTGTAGAATTTAGTCAACAAATTGGCTTGTCCGAACATGAGCTGGCTAGTGGCTAGACATGAACTACATCTTGGCTGAAAAATTATACCAGATCTCTGGATCATTATTGTAAACTTTTTGTAGTACTTAGAAATGTGAGTGGATGCAATAGCCCGAGACATTCCAAGGTATAAACTTAGTCATGCGTAGCATAAACTTATCATAATAGAACAAACCAAGAAAATGTGAGCACAAAACCATCAAATCCCCTCTCCCCCCCATCCCCATCCAATAGTTTGATTGTTTTTCTCTTTCACTGACTTTCCACATGCACACAAATACACAAATACATAAGCACACACACAATCCCCCATCCACACGCACACACAAAGAGAGAGATGTTGATTGAACTATTCGTTCATCCTTGCTATCATGGAATCAAAGCCGTAGAAAGCTTACACCCCCCCCCCCCAAAAAAAAAAAAACACCAACACATACACCACACCAAATATGACTTCTTATATGCAAAGTATGTAACACCCATAAGAAATGGCTCCTCGGGAAATGTAATGCAATCGTTTCCTTTTTTATCCATCGCACCATCTGCTATTATGAGCATTCTTCAATCATTCTTCTATCTCCTTCAAAAATAATGTCGTCGTCGTCCCCCCTCCCCGCCCCCCGGTCAGGGCTTCAGATCATTCTTCTTTTTTCCTCCAAAAAAGCACCAGCTCTCCCATCATAAGCATAAATCTGACTTCCTATATTGATGGCTTCAAGCACAACCCTAGCACCACTATCCTCAATTACGGAATCATACTCCCGAATCAATATCTCCTTGTGCTTTTGCTTCCTCAATGGCGTGTATGTTCTCTGTGAACCAATTCTCTCTTTCACCAGAAATTAGACTCTCACTACACCTCATCCCTGCTACCTAATATCATCAAGTTGAGGTATCACCTGATCACATTTATGATCCAGCCATCACAATTGATCTTGTGCAAGTTCATGCAACTCCCATCGATCAAGCACAATATTTGTGATCAATTTGTCTTTGTGTCCGAGCATCCAACAAGATCCTAGCGTATAATGGGATTGACCTTATTGCCATCTTAATCCCGTGCAACCATCTAGTGCATGGCGTTTGATGTTTGCTTGCTTTATGTGGTAGTGGATCCAATAGCACTCTCGGTCTCCTCTCTCCACTCTCACTCTCTATCGACAACTAGCAGCGACGGGGGGAGGTGGAGCCGCAGCTCCCTCCCCCCTTCTTCCTTGACGGCAGCAGAGGCAGGGGGAGGTTGAGTTGGAGCTCCCTCCCCCCTTTTCGATTAGCGGCAGCCCGGCAGGGGAGGAAGGCCACCGCCCCTCCTCAAGATGGCAAGCAGCCCGTCAAAGGAGGAAGGCCATTGCACCCTCCTCAAGGTGGCACACAACATGGCAAAAAAGGAGGCCACTACTCACTCCTCTAGATAGTAGGCAGGCATCAAGAATAAGAGGAGTCTCACTTGTGTATAGCAACACATAGTAGAGGGGAGGGGTTGCGCCTCCCCCTTCTCCAGTGAAGACAGCAAGGGGAGGGGTGGTCGCAGCCTCCTCCCCCTCGAATCGAGCAACTGGGAGAGAGGAGGTTGCCACCACCACCACCACCCCTTGAGTCGCAACGGCCACAACGAGAGGGGTGGTTGAATCCCCATCTGGCAACTACAACAAAGGAAGATATAGGCTGACGCCTGACCACCACCCTAATCGACTCCAGTAACGGCCCCGAGCTACTGCGACGGTAGTAACCTCGACAACGAGAGGTGTGTGCGAGATGGGGACTTTGGTGAAACCTACACCGCGGCCACCTATGTTATCAAAAACTCCGATTTTTTTAACAAGTCTCGATTAAAACACAACTTATTCAGTAAACGTTCGCTACGCGACTCTTTCCATATTTTTTTAAAAAAGTCACGATTTTCACGTTTTAATCCCGTCATGTTTTCCTCAAAAAACCAATTGTAGTATCTATATATAAATATGTTCTAAAACTCTATTGTTTGTTTCCCGACCTTTCCGATTTTTCCGACTTCTCCCCTAGACGATTTTTTTCCGACTTCCGACTTGGTAACTATAGCGGCCACCCAAGGTGCGCGACAACCAAGGTGGAGGTCCCAAGACTCCCAACGACCTCAAAGATGGCGAAAACAGGAGGTCCGTGTGCAATATACGTGTGTGAATGTATATATGAGTGGGTGTGAGTGTGTACATGAAAGGGCATGCGTGCCCATGAAAAATGTGATGTATAACATGTGCGAGGGACAAGTGACTTAGTGGAGTGAGAGCTCAGTGGATCAGGGGACGCCTCAGACAGCTATCTTGAAGCAGCCCTCATATGGGTCGGCCCAATGACATCAACTGATTCAGAGGGGTACAATATAACCCATGTCCTATGTTTGAAAGGCACGAGAGAACCTAAGAACGATGTAATCATGTAAATATAATCGATCTCGGATGACAGTAGATTCGCTCACTCCGTTCCGTGGTTTTTTCCCTCCCGCGTTAGGGATGGTTTTTCTCATAAATCGTGCATTTAATCTTTGGTCGTTGGTATCCGATACAGGATCTCATGGATAATTTCCCCCGACAACTACTACAAGCATCAGACTTCTAGAGATGAACTAAGAAGTCAAACCTTAGTGTTTCCTAGGCATAGCACCATGGAATTCTTAGGTAAAGGAAGTTTCAGAAGAAATAACAACAAATAAGAGTAAACTTGATTGCTTGATTATGATGGGCAAAGGCTTCATTATATAGTATATGCAGGCCTTATGGACCCCTCTTACTCCTATAAGTGTAGGCTTCACATACGTTGCTCCTGAAGCATATGACCTTGTATTCCTTGGTCACAGGGTGAAACCCCAACAAGGGCCCAACGCATGGACGGTACTGATCGGAAGGGTCCGGTAGAGTTAGAGACTCTCCTGTTGCCGGGTTCAGCAGTTCGATGCTTCCATCCGCATCACGGATGCAGAGCAGGCCGTTGCAAGACCCGTACAAGTAAACAGGCCCCGAACGGCGGCGGCGGCGGGTTTTGGCTTTTGGCCTCGACAGGGTTCGGTTGGGGGACAATGAGACGTCGGAGCCGAGAATGGTGATCCCCATTCGGGCCCTCGTGTAGAAGCGATGGAAGAGAACGATGGAAGGCGGATGGGCCTTGCGGGCACGGTCAAGGTGGGCGTCGATGAAAGAAGGATCACGGGTTATGGTGCGCCAGAGCTTGCAGACGCGACGGAATCTTGCGAGGGTGCTCGCCGGCAGCCTCAATAGTATGTCGAACGTGATATCGAAGGGGATGTGGTCCCTCGTTTTCTTGATCTGTTTGACGGCCATCCTGTGCTTTCTTGATCCGTTTGCAACCTCGCTCAAGGCCCACGCTGCCGGCCGGCTACTGCTCCCACTGCTGGCCTCCACGCTGCCGGATGTTGCTGTTAACCCAACCCGTCGGCTGCTACTCTTCCCTCTTATCCAACAGTTAGTTATCTCATCTATATCTATAAAGATCGAGTAAAAAGATAACAATAAATCTCTTGAGCCCCATCAACAGTTAGTTAACCTAACCCTATTGTCCCCTTCAGCCAATGGGGGCGCTGGCAGCTATTTATGGAGAGCTCCAATTTGCCCACCGAGTTTTTGCTAGAGCTGGCAATTTCGGACCCGACACGGCAGACCTGACACGAAGTTAGCGTATCTGGGTCAGGGCTGAACGGGTTCGGGTCGTAAACGGGTCGACACGATAGACCCACTTAGTAAATGGGTTGGGTCCGGGTTTAGGGTCTGGACATGGTCGACCCGGAAAGACCCGTTTAAAATTCAATAGGTGTTGTCTGGTCGGGTCAGGTCGGGTCGTGTCTACCCGCAATCCGATACTGTAATGTATAGTATCAGCGGTCTATCGGGTCAGGTCGGGTCGAGTCGGATTGGGTCGAATCAGGTCAACTGAATAGACCTGTGTGGTAAACAGGCCTTACCTGGTCTTATCGGGTCTACCCGTTTATTAGCGGTTCGGGTACAGGTTTAGGATCTTGACACAATTAGTTAAACTGGTCGGGTCCGGATCTAGGGGTTTTGGACACGACACGAACCCGACACGACATGACCCGTTGACACCCCTAGTTTTTGCTCTCCACACATCCTTTTAAAAAAAAAAAAATAGATAAATGACAAAAACTTCACGTCAACTATATATACCTCATTTCATATTGGGCCTCAACTATTTTTTTTGGACAATTTGATCTCTGAATCGAACTATGTTTTTTCTGCATTTAGCTCTCTCCGTCAACTTTTATTTCGAAAATACATACCCTTGTCCTAGTAAGCATAAATTAAATGTTTTAAAACAATTTTAAGTCTTATTGGAAATTGATAAGAGTATTTTCGGGATAAAAAGTTGTCAAAGGGGGCTAAATGCATAGGGAGTATAGTTAGAGAATCAAATTGTTCAAAAAAAAAGTTAAGGGACCAATATGAAATGAGGTATAGTTCAAGGGAGGATTTTGTAATTTGCCCAAAAATTTTATTACAATTTTACCCCAATGTAAAATTATCCTAATGTCATTTATACCAATACGCCAGGTCTCATTTTCTTTTCCCACTATTCCAACAAACCTTTCCCCTACTCTCATCCTTTCTCTAATCCTAACCCTAACACATTCTTCCCCTAACCCGTACACATTTTTGAGCAATGGACAAGGAACGCATTGTCCTCGAGGATGCTCACATGGATAAGCAATTGATCGCTCGTAATGAAGCTAATATGGTAAGACATCAAATTTTTTTCCCAATTCACGACCTGTTTTGCTAACCAAGGTCAAACAGGTACTAGTGTATTCGGCCAATCAAAACAGAACAAGAAATAGTGTGCTCTGCCGACATTAGAACAAATAATAATATCCTCCGTAATATATGTTAGGAAAGAATATTTTGTTTTGTGTTCTTCTAACCAGAGCAAAACACTATGTTCCACATTCAGCCCTAGCCAATTGAACAGATCGAGATCTTGACAAATCCTTCATTCTGCGGGTCCATGGAGCGAGAGTGGGGTGGGGTAGGGTTTGGGTTTGAAACCAAAATGGGTGGAGCTAGAGGAAACTAACTGGAGGGAGAGGAGCTCGTCAGTGGTTCAGAGAGGATGCTATGGCACCGGGGACGGAGAGGAGCTCATTGATGGTGTTGCCGAGAGAGGGTCCTATGGCATCAGGGTCGGAGAGGAGCTCGCCAGTGGCTCAAGGAGGATGCTAGGGCGCCATGGGAGGAGAGGAGCTTATCCGTGGTGTTGCCGAGGGAGGGTCCTTTGGCATCGAGGGTGGAGAGGAGCTCGCCGGTGGCCAGGGTGGATGCTAGGGCGAAGAGGAGAAAGCAGTTAGGGTTGGGGGAGGGAGGAAGGAGGAGGAAGGGGTGGAGTGTATTGATAAAGGTGGAGGGTAAACTAAAGTTTAGAAAAACTGTGTGATATGTGTGTTGAGATACCAGTGTGATGGTGTGCAAATAGAAACCTTCCTATTTACAGCACAATTTTTTTTCACTGTATCTCACTTTTACCTTCCCTCTGTCCTCCTCTTCCGCCACCATTGTCAGCCGTGCATGCTGCCCTCCACCTTCCTCCTCCCTCATCCTCCAAAAGTCTCACTGCTTCTCATTCAGCCATTTTAGGCTGAGTGCTCCTACTGATCATCCAACCACTGCAGAAAAACTATCCTAATGTCATTTACAGCAATACAAAATGAGGTATTATTCAGGGGAGGATTTTTGTAATTTGCCCAAAACTTTATTACAATTTTACCCCAATGTAAAATTATCCTAATGTCATTTACAGCAATACATCAGTCCTCATTTTCTTTTCACACTACTCTAACAAACCTTTCCCCTACTTTCATCCTTTCTCTAACCCTAACACATCCTTCCCTTAACCCATTCCTAACCCTAACACATCCGTCCCCTAACCCGTAAGCATTTTTGAGCAATGAACAAGGAACGCATTGTCCTGGAGGATGCTCGCATGGATAAGCATTTGATCGTCCAAAATGAAGCTAATATAGAGGTGGTAAGACATCAAATTTTTTTCCCGATTCACGACCTGTTTTGCTAACCAAGGTCAAACGGGTACCAGTGTGTTTGACCAATCAAAGCAGAACAAGAAATAGTGTGCTCTACCAACAACCTATCTTATGGGCTAATTAATTTTTGAACTGCCCCCATTAAATCTCAGCAAATCTGTTGTAAGGGATTTGCTAGTTCCTATGGTAACCAGTTGTGTTTTTCTGGCATGTCTTTGGCTCTAGCTATTAATCGGTTGTAAGGGATTGGGCCCCGGATTAGTCGAGGCACCTCCCGTACTCACTAATAAGGGTGTGTTTGTAATTTTCTCTCTAGTTAAATTCAAGTTTGATTTAACATTAAAAAAAAAAAAATCTCAGCAAAGGACTGATTAAGAACAATACCCACTTTCATATAAATAATTATAATAAGGCTTGATTAAAAAAAAAACCTCAATATTGATGGTTAAAATTGTTCTGACCTATTGTTCGATCGATCTACGCACGAAGTCATAGCACAAATGACTTTGAGGCCGTAGAACGACAATGACACGATTATAGCAAAAACTTCAGACGGTAAGAACCCTCTGCAAATCCTCGGTGAGACCATCTAAATCGATGACTTCCGGTTGCTTGCTCTTATAAGCACCTCTAACCTCACGGAGCTGCGCATTCAATTCGGATATCTGTCTCTTTAACTTATCTCCTCGATCAGGTAGTTTTGAGATCAGTGCCTGAAAACAAAAAACAAGAAAAATATTTAACAGAGGCAAGCGATCAGTCAGAACTCACAAGAATTAATAGTTACCTTGTTTGCCAAAGTTTGAGACAGACGCTTGATTCTATCCTCGATGTTTTCAGGGCTGTTCTTCGCTTCAATTGTAAGAGTCCGGGCTGGATTTGTTTTAGAAGAGAACTTCTCGTCATTTGGTTTGAACGCGTACTCAACCCTGCAAAAAGGAAAGTGTTGAAGCCTATCAATCAGCATTGTCTCTAAAGTTCGATGGAAGATGAAGCATCCATGTACCCGTTGACAACACGTTCAGATGATGAGACCAACGATGACCTCATAGCAATTCTGTTTCCCATCTTGCTGCACAGAGAAATTTGGTAAATAAGATAAACAATTGAACATCAAAGAGCTTCAGTGTCAATTACAGAAGATATTGACAAGGCAAAGAATCTCTGCTATAAAAAACATACAATAAAGAAGAAAGGCTGAGTGGATATACAAGTCTTTCGTCACATTCTAAAAATTCAAGCTGCCACTCAAAAAGTGGCTTCAGCCAGAGAAATACTGAATCTTTGAGTTGCTTGATTCGTTAGCCCAAACCATAGTTACCAAGTCATAAAACGGGAAAAAAATGGCAAGGGAAAAAATCGGAAAGATACAATGAAAATGGAAAAAACGGAAAAACAAAAAAATGAAAACATCGGAAAAAACAAAAAATATATATTAAAAATTATACCAAGTATGTATATATGTCATTTTCCAACATTAAGTAATCAAAAGTTCAAAACATAGATCATATGCGTTTATTATGCACGAACAAACCCGAACCTAATTTAAACCCAGACCAAACCCGACGTGTTTTATATGCGTTTTTCATGTTTTAAACAAGTATAAAACGCATACGGACGTTTTTTTCAAAAAAACAAGTTTTTTTTCCTGTTGCTACGACTTCGGATCGATACGCTTTTTTTTCAAAAAAAACGTCCGATTTGATAACTATGACCCAAACAAGTTCCATTACATGGGCCCACTGCCAAGTCACCGTGTTGATAGGCACAACTTGTTTAGCCTAAACCGATTTGACGTCCCCAAATCATACCTAATGGTTCCACTTCCACCTGACCCAATTGCGATAGTTTTCTCAAGGGGCTGGTGTTCCAACCATGTCGATATGGGTCCCACCACTCTTTGGCTCAGCTTATACAAATTGCTATGGCTAAGCACTCGACCTAACAGTTCCAACCCAAGTCTGACTTGTCGACCTATGGTCCGAGCCTAAAACATGAGCAACCCAAGGCAATCAATCCAAGCCCAATGCGACAGAACCAAACTAGACGGAATCACATCCTAGTCGGCCGAACTCATTGGCATATTTGTCCACACAGTGGGTTTTACAGCAAAATGAGATCTTATGCAAGGAAAGGAAACAGTAACATGTCTACTATATAAAAATAAATGGACCTTATAAAACAAACAAAATCAATACCTACTGCTACCCCTATCCTATGCAGACAAAAGCTCAAGAGCAAAGGGTGCATATTTCTGTAGGTGTGCCTAGGCATGAGTCTGGGGGCAAGCCTAGGCTTTTCAGTTTTGAAGTTATAATCCATATTCGAAGTATTTAATCAAAACAAGATAAAAATCACAAAATAAACTGTTGAGAGTAGTCCCAGAGTTCCATGTCTTAATATATACTGTTGAGAGTAGTTGAAATGCCGAAGTTTCAGTTTGGGCCGCTACCAAAATGAAACATCCATGCGAAACACCGAAAATATGGATTTCGGGCAACTGCGGGGCATTTCAGTGGTTTTTGGTGTATTTCGACCGAAACCGATGAAATTTCGATCGAAATGTGAGATTTCAACGAAATTTTGGCCATATGTTGTGGGACCCTAGAAATGAGATGTCAGCTCTTTCGGTGAGATTCTCTCCAAAATCGCATGGGCTCGAAAACCCATGGCATAATTCAGATGGATTTCAAGTTTATATAAATTTATGTAAATATATGGTGATTATCAAGTTTTTTTTTTTTCAGTTTACTAGTATTCCACATTGGTTATCACGGTACATACAATTTTACTACGTGTTTGGTGTGTGTTTTCTTCAAACCATTCAAGTAAATATGTATGCACAACTATAAAAGACTTAAATTTAAAATTTCAAAGAAAAAAAACTTGCAAATTCGGCCCCTTTTTTTTTACCATTTTGAATTTTCCCACATTTCAGTCAAAATTTCGGTTTCGGTCAAGATCGAAACCAGACACAAAATCAAAATTTCAAACCTTTGAGGCAACTATGTATACCTACGCGGCTATGCCTCAAGGGGCGCTGCCTAGTTGAGGCACCAAGCTTGCGCACTGAGGAGCCTGGTGCGCATATAGACACCTTTGAATGCATATCCCCTACCTTAAGCAAATAAATTATTATATACATATAATATTGGATTATTTTTAGCTTTACCTAGGGCACTTAATTCCAAGAGCAATGTTATTTTGAGAGCCGAAAAAAGGGTACCCCAACGAACGGAGGAAACATCTACATGTTTCTCATTCTTTTTCTCATTGTTCTTTCTTATACATGAGGGAATGTACCATGCCCCACATCTATTTCAATAAATTGCACTTTCGGTTCAATAAATTGCTTCCAGTTTTTCCACCAATTCAATGAATAAAAAATTTGTGTAAATCTTAATGGTTTCTTTTAAAATACTAAAATTAGTCAGGGATCATTAAAATGGCCTATGGTATTCAATCCAAAACTTTGTAAGATGAGTCTCTACTAAACTGCCAATAGTTCTAAAAACATGTAAAAGTGGGCATGAAGATCCCAATTGTTACAAAACGTGGTTTTTAAATGAGAATGAAAACTGGGTTTTGTGTTTAATTTCATATTGCGCGGCGGGGGGGGGGGACTATAATTGTGTCTTTAATATAATTCCCTCCTTAGGGCCTTATAGCTTCCCTACAGCCACAGCTTGGCCCACCACATGCATGTGCACCCAACCAAGCTGAGCCAAGCCCGAGCACAAGCTCGTGCCGGGTAGAGGTCCCAGCTCGCAAGCCTCCTGGACACGAATGGGCTTCGGGCTTCAGCGTTAGTTTTTGGGCCCAATTGTTTTTAATCCTCTATTTTAATTGATTAGAAGTGTAATGTCGACGAGTTATGTTTGCGAGTTAATGAGTTCGTTACCGAACTTTGCAGATAAGCTTGTAACGTGTAAAGTTCCTCATTAACTCTCCCTTACTCGTAGCGTAAAGGCTAGTGGAGGAACTCTATATAAGAGTGCCAATGAGACAGAAACAAGACACAACAAAGCTTCTCTTCTTCTTTCTATTTTGTTGCTGGTTCATCTAGAGTATAGAGTACACTGAGAGTCCCATAGGGTTCCTTCGATGCTGCAGAAGCGTTCGAGTCGTTTTACCCTGGGGAGCTGTCGTCGGAGGCCTTCAAGCACCACTAAAGCGGCGAAATTGCTTTCAGGGTATTGTGCTTGCACAAGCCTTGACACTTCTGACAAGTCTATCGTTCACCTTCTCACTCATCCTGCAATGGCCATCTCTGTAACAAACCTACAGGTTCCCTCAACCTTTAGATAGAATTGTTGTGATACCCATTGCATGCTACTTCCATCAATCATAGACTGAATGTTGTTCTCCCTACTATATGCTAGCTTTGATAAACTTTAGCTAGAATTGTTGTTCTCTCCATTGCATGCTAAAATAGAATAAAATCCCAACACAACTACCATAACAATTCTTCACATGTCGACGTCCATGTATATTGTCAAGATTAACACAATCAAATGTTTCCAAAACTCATCAATTGAGATACTTGAAGAATTACGTTATAGGGAAGAAGTGAAAATAGGAGAGACAAATTTTATTCTTAACAATTCGACATAGCCTATCAAACATGGCCCACATGCAATCTGCCTTTTTGAGATACTTTGGTAAAAGATTCACAAGTCGCCACTTTTATTCACTTTATTACATTATGAAACTTATTTAAATTACTATAAATCTGATTACCATCATACAAGTCCAAGCAGATGAAAATAAACATATGCTTGAAGAGAAAAACTAGTATCCAACAAAAGTTGAACCACAAGAAGTTTTTTAAAAACATGTGATGAAAAGACAATGACATATCAATTTTGATGGCCTTACATGCAATATTGATCATTGGAAGTCTCTCCAAGCAAGCAAGGAGAGAAAAAAACATGAAAACTAACCTTTGTCCTTCATTGTTCTCCTGCACAAATTTTACAGTTGCTGTCTTAGAGAAGAGCAGGCTGTGATGACTGATACCAGCAATATCTTGTTTCTTCAAAAACTTCAGGTGGTTAACCAAAGCATCATCCCTTATAGATAGCAAAGAAAGAGAAACAACAATAAATTGATAGATGTCAGTCAGTAATAAAATTTCTCCTTTTAAGTGTCCACAAAAAATTGTTCTTTGTTGTATTAACCACATACCAATTAAATGCGACAATAACTTGTTAAGATCATTAGTTTATTTCTCCTATTCTATCACGACCCGAAAGTACAACCAAACTATTTACAATCGCCTTTTACTTCAATAGACATTTTGATCCTCAACTTTGATAATATTTATCATGTTACAAATTCACATTGGAATCGAAGGAAAGAGTGTTGAAATGAAATTACTATTCTCATTAGATATCAGCTGATATATATATATATATATATATATATATATATATATATATATATATATAGAGAGAGAGAGAGAGAGAGAAATAGAGGATTGCTAGAATGGGGAATATAGTAATCCAATTTAGATGCATCTAGAGGTTTTGGAATGTGCTGATTTTTTGTGGATGTGTTATCCATGCCATGGATAGAAAATGCACAAAAATCAGCACCTTCCAAACCCTATAGTTGCATCAAAATTGAAATCATTCAAATAGACGGTCGATAAAAGTCCTTTCAAATTTGATGCAACTATAGTTTTAGAATGTGTTGATTTTTTGTCCATGTTCTATCCATGGCAAGGATAACACATCCTCAAAAAATCAGCACATTCCAAAACCTCTAGGTGTATCTAAATTGGATTACTGCATTTACCGCATGCTGCATTCTAGCATCTCTCTCTCTCTCTCTCTCTCTCTCTCTCTCTCTCTCTCTCTCTCTCTCTCTCTCTATATATATATATATATATATATATATATATATATATATATATATATATATATATATATATATAGAGAGAGAGAGAGAGAGAGAGAGAGAAAGAGAAATGCTTAGGTGCGGTCTGCAGCCGTCCGATGCACCCGCCGCGTGCATCAGATGCACAGAGGGGTGCATCGAACTGCTACAGACCGCACCTAAGCATCCCTATATATATATATATGGGGATGCTTAGGTGCGGTCTGTGGTCCGCAGCCGTCCGATGCACCGGCCGCGTGCGTCTGATGCATGGAGTGGTGCATCGGATGGCTGCGGACCGCACCTAAGCATTCCCATATATATATATATATATATATATATATATATATATATATGGGTCAAGATCTCGTGCCTTAAATTTTTGCCTTCATTTTTTGCCTTCGATTTTTATTGGATGCCCTAGAGTGTTTAGAATGTGCTGATTTTTGTGGATGTAATCATTCCACCTCCACAAAAAAAAAATCAAAAAATTCTAAAACTTCTAGGGGCATCAAATATATAATAAAAGTTAACGGATAAAAACGGACGGTGGTTAAAGCTTGTAATATTTGATGCCCCTAGTAGTTTTAGAATGTGCTGGTTTTTTGTGGATGTTCTATCTAAGGTGGGATGATTACATCCACAAAAAATCAGCAAATTTTAAAATTCTCTAGGGCATTAAATAACCTTGAAGGCAAAAAATTAAGGCACATGATCCTGACCCTATATATATATATATATATATATATATATATATATATATATATATATATATGGGCCAGGATCGAATGACCAATGAAATTTTCACCCATATTTTGGCCCATCCTAAACGTTGGATTCGGGTTTCAAAATGTGCTGATTTTTTGTGAGGATGATCAACATACCATAGATATCACACTCAAAATTTTAGTAGATTCTAAAACCTCTAGGGCATTAAATATTATAAGGTTTTTTTGCCGTCAATTTCAACCATAGATAGCACCTCTACAAAAAAAAAATCAGTACATTCTGAAACCTGAATCCAGCGATTAGGATGATGGGTCAAAATTTCATGGGTCAGCCGATCCTGACCCTATATATAAATATATATATATATATATATATATATATATATATATATAGAGAGAGAGAGAGAGAGAGAGAGAGAGAGAGAAATGCTATAATGCGGCACCACACCGCAGCCGTCTGATGCACCTCTGCGTGCATGCGATGGACGCAGCGCGTGCATCAGACGGCTGCGGTACAGCGCCGCACGTACCGCATGCCGCATTATAGCATGCCCCAATATATATATATGACTTGCACCCATATGAATTGATAAGACAACAAAACCTAACATATAGTCAATTTACAAATGCAAGAACAAAAAGAGAGCACACTAAGTAATGAATTTTAAGTAGTTTCAAATTCTATGCAATCACTTTTCATTTCCACTTCCTGGATTTAGGTGCCAAATTTATGACGCTATATCATGTCCTTGAGACCCCTTTGTTTCTTTACATTATATAGACCTCAAATATTATTTAAAATTTTCAGTGAAGTGGATTCAATTTATTTGTTACACTGCTAACGATCATTTTAATAACCAGTAAGTAGGGATACTCTATAGGAAATGAGAGGAACAAGATTCACATCACTAGCAATCTTAAAACTTTGAGTTTACGAGGATAGACTAGGAGAGGAATTAGTTCTTAGAAATTTTTGAAATCTTATATGCAACAATAAAGGCATATTATACCAACAAAATCCCTTAGAGAAAAAAACAAGAATTGGAGGATAATTACTACGTTCTCGGGCATTCAAGCCTTCCTTCTATATACTCTTTCAATTTTAAAAGGTAATAGTGTATAGCTGATGTAGTCAACTCAGATTCAGCCTAAGATAGAAACTAATAGTAAATCATCCTTCCATAAATCTAACCACAGATAGAACAGACAAAGTTTTAAGATCATTATTTGTTTATTTTCACACATGTTAAAGTATGAATTTGTTAGAAGTCAAAGCAGCATAAAAGAGATCTTCTACCCTTGTGGTAATGGATCTAAAGAAGAAACAAAGAGAGGAAAAACAGAATACACTTGGCTAATCAGAAACTTTAGAAGAACTGACACGATTCGTGTGGAATGTTTATTTCGAGAGGCTACTAAAGTAATGCTAATTGTATCCTAGACTCCTAGCTCAGGATCCCATATTGATATTTTATTCAGGGGTATCCACTTTTACCTTACATTGACCATTATATGTACCTACATAACATATCTAGACCATTTCCGCCTAACCATATATAGAGACGCCGAGTTTCCACTTGCACCACAATTAAGCTGAAATATGAAAAATCGCATGTCTTGTGTAAGAAACTGACAAGCATCTATTGGTTTAACTAAGAAAACAAAGCAGTGGTTTACAATATTTCACAACTGGTACACTTTAACCAATTAGCACAACAAACGATGCAGAAAATTTAGAAGTTATAATGAATACATAGTGTGCTGTTGATCGTGCTCCACATGCAATTGTTGTTGGGTAAGCGAAACATCAAATCCTTGTTCTGGAAGACTAAAAAGCTCGCTTATATCCTGTAAGTATTCAACACATCAATAATAAATCCACATGGATATAAACATATATCATGAGACACACTTATTTTAACAAAAGAAATAAGAAAAATAACAATTTGAAAAAATTATGGTGGTGAAGATACCTTTTGGCTGAAGTATCGAGTCTGTTCCTTGTGCTCTGTTGCGCTTTTAAATAATCCACCCTTGAAAACCTGTAAGAAGTGTACACATTTATTTGCAGCAATTTATCATTAATATTGAAAATCTTAATGAAGAAGAGGGGCAAAGAAAGCTTCCAGAATTAGTGTTAATATCAAAATGAAACAAAATAGTAAAATAATTACTGATGGAAAGGTCACTTGGAACGGGGCAAAGATGATAGGTCACCATGATCTAAGAATGAGGTATCAATAAATGATAATCGATTGGAATTGAAGATAATAATGAAAAAAAAAAGTAAATCAATAAACAAGCACCAAGGAGATATCCTATGTCGAGCCACTAGAATACAATTGCAACAGAATCAGCAATCTAACCTGCATTTTATATATCTTTTCTTCTATAGTTCCACATGTCATCAATCGATATACAAGGACATCCTTAGTTTGCCCAATCCGATATGCACGATCGACACTTTGGTTGTCCGTGCTGCATAAGGAACAACAAAGACCATTAACGAACTCATGCTAAACTAAGTTAACCCAAAATGTGTCATAGACAAAGGAAAAAAGTTATCCAAACTAGAGACTTTGTTCAACCAGTCAAGTATATTACTACTAAATATCAATGCAAATATTTTCAATATGCTAGGATGAACATTATGTACCTAAGTACAACACATATTCAAAACCCTAAATTGAAGAGAAAGAAGGATATGGTAATAACATTTTCAACGTGGAATGTAAATATTGTTATTTCTGATGCTTCTTTGACTAGATAAATTAACTGCTACCAAAACTAAGACTCGTTTACGTAACTAAAGGACTTACTGACAAGTCATAAGATAAATAATTAAAATCAACAGAAACTCTTGGACTGACGAATCAATGCTCTTTCCAAAAAAAAAAAAACAATGCTCGGGAGGGTAACAAGATGGGCTTTCTAAGTTAGAAGCAAGTAGGTTGTAGAATTTAGTCAACAAATTGGCTTGTCCGAACATGAGCTGGCTAGTGGCTAGACATGAACTACATCTTGGCTGAAAAATTATACCAGATCTCTGGATCATTATTGTAAACTTTTTGTAGTACTTAGAAATGTGAGTGGATGCAATAGCCCGAGACATTCCAAGGTATAAACTTAGTCATGCGTAGCATAAACTTATCATAATAGAACAAACCAAGAAAATGTGAGCACAAAACCATCAAATCCCCTCTCCCCCCCATCCCCATCCAATAGTTTGATTGTTTTTCTCTTTCACTGACTTTCCACATGCACACAAATACACAAATACATAAGCACACACACAATCCCCCATCCACACGCACACACAAAGAGAGAGATGTTGATTGAACTATTCGTTCATCCTTGCTATCATGGAATCAAAGCCGTAGAAAGCTTACACCCCCCCCCCCCAAAAAAAAAAAAACACCAACACATACACCACACCAAATATGACTTCTTATATGCAAAGTATGTAACACCCATAAGAAATGGCTCCTCGGGAAATGTAATGCAATCGTTTCCTTTTTTATCCATCGCACCATCTGCTATTATGAGCATTCTTCAATCATTCTTCTATCTCCTTCAAAAATAATGTCGTCGTCGTCCCCCCTCCCCGCCCCCCGGTCAGGGCTTCAGATCATTCTTCTTTTTTCCTCCAAAAAAGCACCAGCTCTCCCATCATAAGCATAAATCTGACTTCCTATATTGATGGCTTCAAGCACAACCCTAGCACCACTATCCTCAATTACGGAATCATACTCCCGAATCAATATCTCCTTGTGCTTTTGCTTCCTCAATGGCGTGTATGTTCTCTGTGAACCAATTCTCTCTTTCACCAGAAATTAGACTCTCACTACACCTCATCCCTGCTACCTAATATCATCAAGTTGAGGTATCACCTGATCACATTTATGATCCAGCCATCACAATTGATCTTGTGCAAGTTCATGCAACTCCCATCGATCAAGCACAATATTTGTGATCAATTTGTCTTTGTGTCCGAGCATCCAACAAGATCCTAGCGTATAATGGGATTGACCTTATTGCCATCTTAATCCCGTGCAACCATCTAGTGCATGGCGTTTGATGTTTGCTTGCTTTATGTGGTAGTGGATCCAATAGCACTCTCGGTCTCCTCTCTCCACTCTCACTCTCTATCGACAACTAGCAGCGACGGGGGGAGGTGGAGCCGCAGCTCCCTCCCCCCTTCTTCCTTGACGGCAGCAGAGGCAGGGGGAGGTTGAGTTGGAGCTCCCTCCCCCCTTTTCGATTAGCGGCAGCCCGGCAGGGGAGGAAGGCCACCGCCCCTCCTCAAGATGGCAAGCAGCCCGTCAAAGGAGGAAGGCCATTGCACCCTCCTCAAGGTGGCACACAACATGGCAAAAAAGGAGGCCACTACTCACTCCTCTAGATAGTAGGCAGGCATCAAGAATAAGAGGAGTCTCACTTGTGTATAGCAACACATAGTAGAGGGGAGGGGTTGCGCCTCCCCCTTCTCCAGTGAAGACAGCAAGGGGAGGGGTGGTCGCAGCCTCCTCCCCCTCGAATCGAGCAACTGGGAGAGAGGAGGTTGCCACCACCACCACCACCCCTTGAGTCGCAACGGCCACAACGAGAGGGGTGGTTGAATCCCCATCTGGCAACTACAACAAAGGAAGATATAGGCTGACGCCTGACCACCACCCTAATCGACTCCAGTAACGGCCCCGAGCTACTGCGACGGTAGTAACCTCGACAACGAGAGGTGTGTGCGAGATGGGGACTTTGGTGAAACCTACACCGCGGCCACCTATGTTATCAAAAACTCCGATTTTTTTAACAAGTCTCGATTAAAACACAACTTATTCAGTAAACGTTCGCTACGCGACTCTTTCCATATTTTTTTAAAAAAGTCACGATTTTCACGTTTTAATCCCGTCATGTTTTCCTCAAAAAACCAATTGTAGTATCTATATATAAATATGTTCTAAAACTCTATTGTTTGTTTCCCGACCTTTCCGATTTTTCCGACTTCTCCCCTAGACGATTTTTTTCCGACTTCCGACTTGGTAACTATAGCGGCCACCCAAGGTGCGCGACAACCAAGGTGGAGGTCCCAAGACTCCCAACGACCTCAAAGATGGCGAAAACAGGAGGTCCGTGTGCAATATACGTGTGTGAATGTATATATGAGTGGGTGTGAGTGTGTACATGAAAGGGCATGCGTGCCCATGAAAAATGTGATGTATAACATGTGCGAGGGACAAGTGACTTAGTGGAGTGAGAGCTCAGTGGATCAGGGGACGCCTCAGACAGCTATCTTGAAGCAGCCCTCATATGGGTCGGCCCAATGACATCAACTGATTCAGAGGGGTACAATATAACCCATGTCCTATGTTTGAAAGGCACGAGAGAACCTAAGAACGATGTAATCATGTAAATATAATCGATCTCGGATGACAGTAGATTCGCTCACTCCGTTCCGTGGTTTTTTCCCTCCCGCGTTAGGGATGGTTTTTCTCATAAATCGTGCATTTAATCTTTGGTCGTTGGTATCCGATACAGGATCTCATGGATAATTTCCCCCGACAACTACTACAAGCATCAGACTTCTAGAGATGAACTAAGAAGTCAAACCTTAGTGTTTCCTAGGCATAGCACCATGGAATTCTTAGGTAAAGGAAGTTTCAGAAGAAATAACAACAAATAAGAGTAAACTTGATTGCTTGATTATGATGGGCAAAGGCTTCATTATATAGTATATGCAGGCCTTATGGACCCCTCTTACTCCTATAAATATCAATTGGACTTAAATCGATTCCAATGAAAAGAACACTAAAGTCTAGCCCTCCTATTCAATGAGTCTAGGAGGTTGGTTCCCCTATTTTACTTCACACGGAGCTCCATGGGGCTCTGGTTCCAAACAAATTTGAAATTAGATTCCTTACTAGTTGAAACCTAAAATTAGCATATGAGCATCTCTAAATTGTCTGAAATTTTCGAGGAAAAAGAGACTCTTAATTAATTCAAATCCAAGAGGCCGGACTTCCTCGGGGCTCCTTTTTTGGTCAATGGACAACCTTTTTCTTTGATGATACCAACCGCATTAGTGATCAAAAGAAGTTGGTAATAGATTAGTTAACAAAGTTTAGACACGTTAATAACAATGAACAAGTACATGTATAATATTATAAGGTGTACACAAGCAACTTGTAGGCACCTTCATTTGCCATAAATAGCTCACCTTGGGTTCCATGCTGGATCAACCACAATGACGCGATCTGCTTTTGTAAGTGTCAGGCCAAGTCCACCAACTTGTGATGTCAACAAAAATATAGGAGCCCCAGAACCCTCTTGAAAATCCTGAAAAGGATAAAATGACTTGCATTAAACAAAGAAAAAATAAAAACCCACTTAACTCTTGGTGCATTACTAAGCATACAAAACTAACCTTCACAATTTTCTCTCTCTCGGAAACTTTTGTTGTCCCATCAATTCGCAAAAACTTATAACCCTCCGAGAACATAGCCTCCTGTTTATAGAAGATTAAAACCATTAAAAATAAACTATCATAACAGAGAATAGGAAAATTTTAAACAGTCAAGTCTATTACCATAAAAGACTGCATATTTAAAGCAGATGATTTTTTGCACAATTGTTCATGCGCGTAAGAATTTCATGCAAAAAGAAAAATCAAATAGCTCCAAGTATTAAAAGGACTTTGTCCAATAAGGACCAGCAAGACAATCTATGAACAAGACCAGATGAGTACACATAATTGACCAGTAAAGCAAATTGGCCAAAACATTTCATAGAAAGTTCATTTACAAGCTGAAAAATAAACAAGATCATACAAAAAAAAGTACAATACAAGAGATATATTATAAGGTATCAATGATAAAGATATAGGATTTGAGTGATAAAAACAAATAAAATCATTATATGCAAAATCTCACAGCTATATGTGATCCTAAAGTAATAGTGAATAAGCAATTGGTGGTAATGTACCTTACGAACATGTAATTTAAGCACCTGCTAAAAGATGCAGCAAAAAAATTTAGTAAGGTTGAATTGAGTGGTAAAATTGTTCACAAGAATGGAGTTCCTCTGCAGTGTAACCTTCCCAAGAGTATCTAATTATACTCTTTCCTCCAAAATTATATTGAACTATTTTTAGCAACTTTTAATTTAAATATGGTAATTCAAAACATAATGACAAAATCCACAATAATACAAAGTTTCGAACAGGCAACTTAGACAACTATCAAGTGGAATGACGAATTACGCAAATTGTTAGGGATGTCATGTACACCATGAAGTCCTTGTGATCAAGGTTTAAAATCACGGTATCGGTCGCGGTATCGGTCGGCCCCGAACCGGTATGTACCGGCCGGTACGTACCGGTACCGGCCGATACGGACCGATACCGGTTGAGAAAAAAACCCCGAAAAAAACCAAAAATCCAAAAAAAAAAAAAAATTAACATGTCGGTACCGGTCCGTACCAGTCCGTATCGGCCTGAACCGGCCGATACAGACCGGTACGTACCGGTACCGACCGGTACGGGCCAGGTATCGGGATCAATTACAGTACCGGTCTCGAACCGGCCAAAACCGGTACGTACCGGTATCGGCCGATATTTAAAACCCTGCTTGTGATACAATGCACCATGCTCCACAATTATAATTTTCATTCACAAATTTCTTGTCTTTCAGCCAGATGATATCCTGATTAGAATGTTATCTAGCCATTGAGATGATTTAGCCACTTTTATCGGAATAATAGCAATAAACTTTATTGATGATGACAGAAGACATAGAAGCTTTCACATATCACACCACATACCAATCACTAGCTCTCAGTTTACCAAAACCCTTACATATACAATTAACCACTACAAAATCCCTACCCAGCCTAAGCCACGCATCTCTATCTACCATGGAATGAGTTGCGCTCAGATCCACCATGTGCTTAGGACTACAAGGGAAGACAATCATGCCTGTATCAGATCCTTGTGCTTCGTATTACTAGAGTACCCACCTACGTTCTTCCCTATCCCCTTCGTCCTCTAGCCTTCTATTATAACAATCCCTCAACATAGAGTGACGATCCAACTTCCATGCATGATTGGGTTTCCCTAACCTTAGTCAGAAGTGGTAGGTTTAGTGTACCTTTTAGAGTTATAGATTCCATCCTTGGGTAGGAATCTTCTAAGAAGTTTGAGGATTCTTCGGATGGAAGGCAATCCTCAAATCCTTTGGAATCTTCATTAGGATCTATATTCCTCATTCTTCGGCAACCTGGCCAACTGGGCCATCATTTATAATCATCTTAAGCGAGAAAGCATCTTGGTCGGGGATAATGATCTCCTTCGACTTCCCTGCAACCTTAACCTCCCTTATGGACCCTCTAAATCCCGTGACCCAACCTACTAAACTTCGGTCCATGGCGCACAGGTGGTTCACATTCCATGTGCCCATGAGGGTCGATATGTACAAGTATATTCTCAGATGAAAGGTATAATTCACCATAACCAAATAGTACCACAACTACCATGACTCTATCCAGGATGCAACGAATCAATAGACTTATAGAAGATAGTGATCAGATAATACAAGTGCTAATGATGATCAAAGTTATCGAAGAAATTGCATAACCACTAAATGATAAAATTACGGCTATGCAAGTGAATATAAAAGTAGGGAGTGATATGATTACAAGTCGATACTACTGAGAGAAAACATCAATATCGATAAGGAGCTATGACTAAGCATGCGATTCTAACAGTGGTCATCAACAAACAATCTAAGCAGTTAAATGAACAGCTTTAAATGACACAAGCATAGAATGTATTCAAATAGAAACCTAGATGGCACCTACTAGTTCTAGCTAAGGTTTAGTAAAGTCTCACCTGACCGGTGGTCCGGTACGACTGAGTGTCCAAGCAGAAATAGGAAAAAAACAGGTACAACTGTGCAAGGACACAGTCAATGTATTAGCACTGAGTATAAAAGAATAAGTGGTGAGTGACGTGATCCGTGTGCGTGAGTGTCGAGTGGTTGCGAATTAGGGTTTAATCATATTTAATGGAGGTGATATGGAAGCTAATGGAGAGGGCTTGTAAAAAGGAGGGGTAAAGGCTAATGGAGAAAGAGAAAGTAATGGAGGGAATGATTTAATTGGTGAAAGAGGAAGATTGGAGGGAAAAATTAATGGAGGTTAGTTTTAATGGAGAGAATGGGAGTAAATGAGAGAGAGAGAAAGAAATGGAGAGGAGCCATTAATGGAGGGAGGGATTGAGAGGTAGTGGTTGGGGTGGCTTTAATGGAGGGAGGAAGAAAAGGAGAGAGAGAGAGAGTGAAATGATGGCAATTGAGTGTGCAGGTGGGGTGTCTCTCGGGTAGGAATAGAGAAAGAGAGAGGAATGGGTTAGAGTGAGAGAATGAGAGGATGAATGATATAGAGAAAAAGAGCAGTAGAGAGAGAAAGTGAGAGAGAGAGTGTGTAGTAGAGAGAAAGTGAGAGAGTGCAGTAGAGAGAGAGTGAGGTGTAGAGTGAGAAGGCGGATGGGAGTGGAGCTCGGGTTGGGGTTTCGGTGGGACGAAACTAGGAGGAAGAAGGAGGTACGTGGGAGGGGTGGTGATGGTGGTTGGCTTGGGGTCGGGATGAGGTGCAGGTGAGAGGGAGGTGGAGGTCAGTGAAGAGAGAAAGAGAGAGAGGAGTTCTGGGAAGGGAGGTGGTTGAATGGGTTGATAGAGGCTTGGAGAATATGGGAAGCTTTGAAACGGTGGAAATAAGACACGAGAGACATGGGAGGAGATGGGCGGTCAAGTAGATCAGATGGGCATTAATTTAGGATCTGATGGGAGGGCTGACTTGGGGGGTTGAAGAGATACATGGAATGGGGGAAATCAGATGAGGCTTTGAGAGTGGTGCGATGTAATGGAATTTAAGGAGGGAACGGATCCGATCAGGTCGGATCTGACGGCCAACATTTCATACTAAAAAGATAACATAGAGTGACTCATATCAGTAAGGGTTTGAGATAATCCTATGCTCTAATTTCTTCTCATCTCACCATATAATATGGATTATTCAATTTAATTCTGTATTTAGAATCCCTCTAACCAATAATGAATATGCAAACAAAAGATAATTGGTCGATGGACGGGTCGACCTCGGCGGCCTGTGCCACTCGGGCACGGATTGCCACCGTAAATTAACATAGATAGATAACCTTTAATCTTTATTTAAATATTTTTTTATATGTGCATACACACACACAAACTCAACACTCGTGTGCATACGTGTGGGCACACACACAAACACATATGTGCATACCAGCACTCCGCTACAATTCTGTCACCTGGCAATCTGGATCCGAGACCCATGATCCGATCCGACATTGTGTAAACCTCACAACCCAAGTGCCAACAGAATGCAAACACAACTTTTAATTATTATTGTACATTAGATGGCCATTCATAGGTGCAACAAAAGAAATTTCTGGGAAAAATTTTACGGGTATTACAGTGACCCTTGACGTGAAATCAGAGCTTCAACATGCGCCATAGTTTTTGCGAGTAGGGGAATAGAAAAAACAGGTGTTTCACGTCCTCCCTATGCACGTGGCAGAGGGTGCAAGAGATATCTTGGACATTCAGGTTGTCTCGTCGACGAAGGATGACTCTGATTAGAAGTCGTTCCCGAATGGCCAGCCACATGAAGATTCTCGTCTTGAGAGACGCAGGGGATTTCCAAAGATACTTCGCAATGGGGTAGATGATTCCTCCTGCGTTGAAGAATCGATAGAAAGATCGTACAGAAAAGACACCGAAGGTTTCCCATTTCCAGCCGGAGGAGTCTCGTCCAAAACTAGGAGAAAAAGAAGCTAGGATCTGATAGAGGTCGCTAAGCTGGTCCTGAAGGACAGTTGGAATCACCCTTCTGAATTTGACGGACTAGGAGAGGGAACCCTGTGACTCGATAGTCTAAGAGCGTATTGTGGCATTCTGGTCCCAAGCTAGGTCATAAAGATCTATGAATAAGGAAGCAAGACTAATGTCATCAACCCACTGATCTGTCCAGAACTTGATATTGCGGTCATCACCTAGGATCAACCTTATACCGCATTTAAAGGGAGCCCCCACTTTACAAATACCCTTCTAGAAAGGGGAAACTTTCCAAGATCGACGGGTCCTAGCTTGGAGCGGGCAAAAACGACAGAAGTATCTGTCTTTAATGATGTTCGACTAATGATCTCCCTGATCGTTTTGCAGCCTCCACCACAATTATGAATACTTGGTTTCTAAATTAGATCATGTTTCTTATGATCAACATTCAAAATGATTCAATCCAACTAAGAGAGATGGCTACAACAGCCTAAGAAGCACGGACACGACACGACACGGACACGTCGACACGATAACTTTCAAAAAACTAGGACACGGACACGTTAGGGGACACGCCTAATTTTATATATATGTATATATATATATATATATATATATATATGTAGGGGCATGCTATAATGCGGTTTGCGGTACGTGCGGCATTACACCGCAGTCGTCTGATGCACGCACTGCGTGCATCGCATGCACGCAGCGGTGCATCAGACAACTACGGTGCAGTGCCGCACTTACCGCATGCCGCATTATAGCATTTCTATATATATATATATATATATATATATATATATATATATATATATATATATATATATATATATATATATATATATATATATATAAAACAAGTCTTATATTATGATTTATAATCAAACATAATCCTAATAGTTAACTAAAAAAGTCTCCACCAAACATCATAAATGATTCAAGTGTATAGTTTCAAACTTTCAAAACACAAAAAAACAAATAGAACACGCATAAAATCATCATCCATCAAGGCCAACGTCAAGTGTTACCACATCATCACCATCGATGTGAAGACCACGGCCTCCATATCCGGCTCATTGATGGAAATATTCGCAATCTCAAGAACCCTAACATCTTCAAATGAGAAAAAACCTCTTCAGTAATATCCGACACGCTCCAACATGCATCTGACACGTGTCGGACAACCTTTCTTCATAGAAGACACGTTTTTTGGTATGTCTGACACGTGTCTGACGAGTGTCGGTGTCCGACACATGTTGGACACAGACACGATGAGGTCCCGAGAGTGTCGGTGCTTCATAGACAACAGCCTCTACAAATTCCCTCTCATCTGTTGAGCATATAAACTACTGAACAGGAGAAGGAACTACTTGTTAGCCAACGTAAAATAGAGGACGACCAAAACATGCACACGAACCATGAATGCCCACTTTATCTAAACTCTCTAACTTGTTATCACTTTCACTCACCTCCTTTATGCTTACATTTCTTATTTATTATTGCCTTTATTTAAAGTATGTATTCATATTTTGCTATTACATTTGGAGTAGAAGAGGAAAAGAACATTCTTCAGATTTATTATTAACTTATTTCATTTAGCTTTTACTTTTACATGGTTTAGCTTCCATTTCTGAATCGTTCAATGATGGGTTAGCATGTTTACATGATTTAGCTTCTACTTTTGCATCGTACCACACCCATTTGCATCATTTTTAATCTTCTATTCCCTACTTTAGCCTAGCTTCATGATTCTGTTGTTTTTAGCTATTTGCGTCTTTCGATAATCTTAGTATCCAGCGTCTAAGTTTCTTTGCACACTCACATCATCTCCTCTTGAGTCTTGCATAATCTTTTTCATTTGAATTATTTTGCTATTTCTTGCACCTTTGGATATTTAGTTTCATTTTTCTTGCATCTTTTAACAACCATTTGTATATTTGAACCTATATTTGCATTTGCATTTTTTTCCTTCACTTTAAAACTGAAAGGATACCACATAAGGCATGAAGGTGAGAAGTTCAAGTAAGAAAATTCATACAATAATTTGAGCAATGAATACCATAAAAAAATGATATGCATGCTTTCGTAAAATATTAACTGTAAGAATTATGACGGACTGATAACCAAACAGAAAAAATAACTTGTAATAACACATAAAAATAAATTGTTGACTATGTCAAATTTTTTCAAACATAAATATGGAATGTTTCTGGCAAACTATTTGAGGAATGTTCCCAGAAATATAAACCAGAATGTAATCCTTGCAGGAATTACACGGTTCCAACGAAAAGTAAAAAGATAGCAAGCAACAATCGATCACTTTGGCATAGAAGACACAGTTTTGAGGCTAACAGTAACTACTCGCAAGTCACAAATAGCACCATAGAGCTATTTGCAAGTAGCAACAATATGATACTAAGTTACTAACCCTGGTCCCAGGGCTTGCAGCAAGAATAATAATATCTAGGGTGCTGTGTTTGGATGAGGTATTTGGAATTTACCATGGAATTCAAAATGAAGGGATCTAAAATACCTTCATATGCGAGTTTTCAAGTTTAGCTAAACAACTCTGCACTTGGGATTCTAATTTTGGAATTGCAAATAGTGTCATCAGCGCCAGTGGTTGTGGGGCTGTCTGCGGTAGTGGTGGTAGATTTAGGACCCCCATATACCTTCAAGGAGAGGAATTTTGCAAAAAACAACTATTGAGACAGTTTAAATAGGGGGTTAGCGAGCTAGAAATCACACCTTAAAATCCCTCCAAGAATTTCACAAATCCATCTTTAATTTCTCAAACGAGAAAAATTACCTCTGCAGAATTTTATTGTCCATTTTGACCCCAAATTTCTCCCGAAAGTACCGCATCCAAATGAACCCTAAATAAACTTGCATACATATTGTGGACTCGGGTGGTGTGGCATAAGGTTTCCATATGCTCAGTGAAGGTGGGTGGCCGGCGTGCGCTTGATAGTCGACGACCAAGTTAACCATGGGTTCAAATGACGGTGACGCTCTATTAGTTGTGTAGCGAGGATATGCTCAACATGTGGACTAAAACAACGAGTAAGAAATAGAGAGATCGATTAAGAGAGAGATATGAGGATAAATCTCAAATAAAGAGGGTTTGCATGTTAATTAGTAGAGCCAACGATGGTTAGTTCCAATAATGGTCATATGCGATTGATCGACCACCAAAACGGGATAGTGCGGGGTGGATGGGTCTATAGGAGGGCACAACAGTTGGCAATGGATGAGGTGGCATAAGCATGGGTTCAAGATGACTAGTCGTAGACCTTCCTAGCGAGGTTTGTGAGCGACAGCCAACGTAAAAGAGAAGGAGAAAGCGAGGAGAGGGAAGTAGCAGATAGCAAAAAATTGAGAGAAAGAGGGCCTTACACCAAACGAGGTTGTGCCTTGGACCTTGGTTACGGTGCCCTAATTATTTTTTCTTTTTAATTTTCTTTAGCTTGTAGATGTTTCTCTCTATTTTTGTTTGCCTTTTAGAGATAGGCTAGCATCATGGGAATGTTGTTTCATTTCAGCTTTTATGGCCTAAAACAAGAAACTTCCTTCCCTAGATGTTAATGCCAATTTTTTAGCATAGTGCTCTTGTCACACATCAGTCAAGACATTCAGAAACTAAATTCTTAATTAATATATTCAGAATGAAGTTTTGCAAGCACCAATATCTATCTTTTCAGCTACTTCGGATTCACAGCAATGTGCATGCTTAAAGTATTAATCATTGAGATATGCAAGCATAAATATATAAAGGCATGTTCCAATTTGACGCAGGACGATCGTGGCGATAGCGTAGGGGAGGGGATGGAAGGGTGAAGGGGGTTGTCGGCCTCGCACCGACGGTAATCCGACCTCACGCCGGCGAGCCTCTCGCTCTTCGATCCTCTCTCAGGAACGGAATACGAAACCTCTCACAGGAATCAAAGCAAATAATTGCCATTTTTTTCATTCATCATTCAATCAATACCATTACAATGGGGGGCTTCATGGCCTTTAAATAAATAAAAAAAAACTCTAACAGATAAGATTATAAGAGATAAGCTCATATGATTTAACAGAATAACAAAAATAACAACTTCCTAAAATAAAGATAAAGATGATAACCACTGATGAGATAAAGATCTCACCTAATTAACTTCCTAATCCATCATATCCCTATCTTTAATATTATCCATAAATAAAGATAACTACTACTAAATTTAAAATACCTAAATCTATCCAAATCTTTCCTAAAAGATATTTTTAAAACTACCATATTTAATAAATCCGAAAATAACATATTTTCGGATTAAAATAATAATTTCGGAATAAAATAATTATTTTATTCCGAATTTTATATTTTATTCCGAAAATACTATTTTCAAGGATTATTAAATCCGAAAATAATTATATTATTCTTATTCAAGTCTCGAAACACGTGCTTGTCGAATCTGCTCCCGCATCAAACTCCTCAACTACAAAAGAACTCGACCTCGAGTTCTGTGAGGCCCATGCAGGAAGCAAAGTCAGTAGCTGATGGTGGAGACCCTGTAGTGGATGTCGTATCATCAAACAATCGCCTCCCGGATCCCATACAAGCAGTCTGCTGGAGCAGTGGCTGAAGTAGTCCGGTCCGGAGGAAGGCACACACAAGTGAAACTGGAGGAGTACTCGAGTCGAGGGTGGAAGGTCTAACCCGAGGAAGTCAATTGTCGGGGCTAGTGTGCTGAAGTCGACACCCGATAACGGCTCTGCAGGTAGTGAATGCTCCACTGGAGGCAAAAGTAGAGGTAGAAGATCCCCACTGGAGGTGCTACAGAACATGGAGACTCGACCGGCGGACTTATAGCAGGTAGAAGATCATCGACCGTCAAACTCAGAAACTCGTCCGGATGTGGAATGTCCTCAGGAATCTCCACTAGTGGCACTGCTGGAGGTGGCACCACTAGTGCGGGTGGAGCCATCGGTGCAGGAAGCACAACTGATGGAAGTCCGACTGAGGCTCGAACTCTGCGCTTTTGTATGATCGTAGCCTCTTGCTCAATCTCGCTAATCAGCTGAATCACATCATCAAGTCGCTCTTCAGTCGATCCTCCTTGGTGTAGAAACCATTGGTCAAAGGGGTCGGTTGGCATACGCAGCTCTCGGGCCCGATCCTTGATGCGCCAAACATAAATAGAATCACCGGATGTGGAAGGATGTAGTTTAAGCCCCATTGTCTTTACCCAATCCATGAGTTGCACAAAAAGGACAGTCTGATGGTACATGGCGATCAGGGGCAGAGTTGCAATTCTGTAGTGTTGGGATGACTGGATGAAGACATGGAGAGCACGAGTGGATCGGATTCAGAAAATAAAACAGGTTTGGTATTTGGATGGTCAGTGATGACGGAGACCACGATGAACACGACGGGCAAGACCGCGTGAGGGAGCAGAATCCTTCACAGCCTTGCTCTGATACCAAATTTGACGCAGGACGATCGTGGCGATAGCGTAGGGAGGGGGATGGAAGGGTGAAGGGGGTTGTCGGCCTCGCACTGACGGTAATCCGACCTCACGCCGGCGAACCTCTCGCTCTTCGATCCTCTCTCAGGAACGCAATACGAAACCTCTCACAGGAATCAAAGCAAATAATTGTCATTTTTTTCATTCATCATTCAATCAATACCATTACAATGGGGGGCTTCATGGCCTTTAAATAAATTAAAAAAAACTCTAACAGATAAGATCATAAGAGATAAGCTCATATGATTTAACAGAATAACAAAAATAACAACTTCCTAAAATAAAGATAAAGATGATAACCACTGATCAGATAAAGATCTCACCTAATTAACTTCCTAATCCATCATATCCCTATCTTTAATATTATCCATAAATAAAGATAACTACGACTAAATTTAAAATACCTAAATCTATCCAAATCTTTCCTAAAAAATATTTTTAAAACTACCATATTTAATAAATCCGAAAATAACATATTTTCGGATCAAAATAATAATTTCGGAATAAAATAATTATTTTATTCCGAATTTTATATTTTATTCCGAAAATACTATTTTCAAGAATTATTAAATCCGAAAATAATTATATTATTCTTATTCAAGTCTCGAAACACGTGCTTGTCGAATCTGCTCCCGCATCACAATTGGTCTGTAATGTTCTAATCTTAAATTTTTAACCAGTGAAGCTGGTGGTACTTGCTACAATTATTTTTACCAACATAATAAGATATGGAAATCCCTTCAGCTTGAACACATGCTTCAACATAATAACCTACATCAGTACATCAACATCATAAGGTGAAGAAAATGAAACAAGCACACATTTAGAGACAAAAAGAACCTGAATAAGATTTAACATTTTACGAGTTTGGGAAAATATCAGTATAATATGCCCCTCTTCAACCAAGTTTTCCTGCAGATATGAACCACAGCATAAGTTTTATGAGAATCGCATATTGAATTAGTTTATAAATATGAAAAAGAAAGGGATGCTAACCAGTAAAGACATTATAAAACATATCTTGCATGAAACATTTTGATCCACTTGCTGAAAATCACCATATTGAGCTAAATTTGCTAGATTCTTGGCCATTTCTTCCACCATACCAAACTCTTCACGGTTTAACACATTATCCATCCCTTCAAGTACACCTTCTGCAGCCTTTTTAGTCAAAAGCATTGGGTGATCACATATTTTCTTCAATATCTAGAGCAATGCCAATACAATGTGATTAGGTACATGTATATGTATCCATGAAAGAAATCCCAACAATAGAACGTTATAATATCCAAACATTATTAAATCAATTGTACAAAATGTCCAAATTGCATCAGTTTTAATAAACTTCCAACAAAACACGAGCAACAACGACATAATGAACAAATTGAAGCCATCATTTGGATAAATCATTCAACTCTACGACATAATCAGTAAATAACCAAAGAAATATATATATATATATTGAAGAAAGAACCTCTCTCTCTCTCTCTCTCTCTCTCTCTCTCTCTCTCTCTCTCTGTGTGTATATATTTATATATATATATATATATATATAGAGAGAGAGAGAGAGAGACAAAGAGAGCAATGCTACGGTGAGATGTGAGCTCAGTGGAGAAAGTGAGCTTACTTTCTCCATGACCACCCTACAAGTTTCAGAATTTGTTGAAATTCAGTGGGTGGTTTGTCTAGGGTAAGATGATCATCTTCATCAAATATCAACAAATTTCAAAACTTCTAGGGTCATTAAACGTGCTAAAAAAATTAACAGTTACTATGGACGGTCGATAAAGTTTCTACCATTTGAGGACCCTAGAAGTTTGTAAGCTGTTAAAATTTGGCCAGGATGATCATCTTACCATAGACAACACACCTACCAAATTTCAACAAATTCCGAATCTTGTAGGGTGGTCATGGAGAAAGTGAGTGAGCTCACACCTCATTGTAACATTCCTCTCTCTCTCTCTCTCTCTCTCTCTCTCTCTCTCTCTCTCTCTCTCTCTCTCTCTCTCTCTCTCTCTCTCTGTATATATATATATATATATATATATATATATATATATAGGGGAGGGATACTCTTACTCATGGCCTCTTACTCATATAGTTACCTATGATCCGAGCCGTCCATTAGATCCCGACGTACGGTTCGGATTAGCTGGGGAGTTAAAGCAATGGTGTCCGCATTAAATGCCCATATTAAAAGCCCGTATTAAAAGCCCGCATTTAATGCGGACACCATTGCTTTAACTCTCCATCTAATCCGAACCGTACGTCGGGATCTAATGGACGGCCCCGATCATAGGTAACTATATGAGTAAGAGGTCATGAGTAAGAGTATCCCTCCCCATATATATATATATATATATATATATATATATATATATATATATATATATATATATATATATATATATATGGGGCGGGGACCCTGCACCCGGGGTGCAGCAACAACGCTGCACCTCAACCTTGTTTTACCTACCTAGAAGTTTTGGAATTGGATGAAATTTGGTGAGGGTGTTGTCTAGGGTAAGATGATCATCCTCACAATTTTTCATCAAATTCCAAAACTTCTAGGGGGGTCAAATGGTCGAAGCAAAATCTGCAGATTTTAACGGTGACTGCGGACGGCTGATTTTGCTTCGACCATTTGACCCCCCTAGAAGTTTTGGAATTTGATGAAAATTTGTGAGGATGATCACCTTACCCTAGACAACACCCTCACCAAATTTCATCCAATTCCAAAACTTCGAGATTCATTCCATGAGCTTTTTTCTCACACTTCATAAGGCAATGATAATTGAAGCTTTGATCATTGAAAGCCACATTTGGTAACAAACACATGAATTCATCAATATACGGATCCCTAACAATTAGAAGTAACGCAAACAAATCATGATTCACCCTCTACCAAACACTATTGATAAATAAATTTTGGCATACGTCTATAAGGAGGGATTTTTGCACATACACCCTAAGAAAATACAATGTTTATGTATAACACCTTCTAACTAGCTATTTTCTTACTGAACCGTGCAACTACTTAAAATTGCATATATAAACCCCATCGTATGTGCCACAACAAATTAACCAAAAGTAAATTAAAAGCTAAACAGATAATGGGCAATATTGACATTTAACACGTTTGGACAAGCTACTTTCATATTGAACCCTGTAGACAATCCATGCTTCATCCAGTTATCACTAAAGTAATATTCCATATATTTGGAGTATTTATCTATATAGGGATTTTATACATACACCCCTAAGAAACTAAGAAAAATTGCATATAACGCCTTTGACCTTTTAACTGTCGATATAACCACATCATACATGTTCTAAAAAGTTAATCTAGAGCTGACCATATGGGGAAGTGGCCAATCTATCTCTCGCTGGTAAAGAAACACTTTCAAAAAAATCAAAAAATTCAACAATGACAAAATTATGTTACCTACCACCCTCTCTTCTTGTTTGCTTTATTTTTCTTGTGAGGACAGTTTACATAAACTGTAAGCATAATTTCTTGATGGAATTAGCAGCTGTGGTCGCGGAAAAAGATACGGGTCGTCTTTATTGCGGGTCACACGAGATTACAAATTTTTGATCAGGAGATTGTGGGAGAGATCCTCTGGAGGGTCCCTTTGATCCGCGTCTCCACGTGGTATTCGTGCGAGAGCTCTGAAGGGGTTGCCCAGGACAGAGGTCTTTACAGGGTGAGGGTTTTTGAGAGGCTAAGGAGTTTCCGCCGTTGATTTTGTCCCGTCCGTGCTTCGCGCTTTCTCGGCTAGGGAGGCTTTGGGCTTCGTTCCTCGGTCTTCGTGTCTTCCTCGATCCTTGCTTGACCTCGGCGTCCTTGATCGTCGGTTCGCGGCGTCGATCGTGCTTTTTGCGTCGGCTTTGGCTTTAGCTTTCGGCTTTGGCGTAGGTTTGGTGTGGCTCTGGCGTTTGCTTTGCTTTGGCGCTTGCGCTTGAACGTAGGCGGGTAGAGACTTGCGATGCTTTAGTTCTTCCGGACTTCGCGTCGTATCGGCTAGAACGTGCGGTGCTTTGCTCGTGACCGTCGTAGTTGCTTGGCTTTGGCACGTGCGTTGCTTTAGCGCGGGCTTTACCGGTGCGTTTGCTTTGGCTTCTTGCGTTGGCTTTGGCTTCGGCTTTGACTCGATCTTCTTCTCGAACGGCGAAGGCTACTTCTGCGAGGCTTCTTGATTCTTCCGGCTTCCTCGACGGTTGTGGCGTCGGCTTGGCTTCTCGGTGGGGGTAGCACCGATCCTTGTGCGACGGTTGTAGCGTCGGCTTTTGTTGATGAAGACGGCGGGTGTAGCACCGATCCCCGTACGACGGTTGTGGCGTCGACTTTTGTTGGTGAAGACGGTGGGGGTAGCACCGATCTCCGCACGACGGTTGTAGCGTCGGCTTTTGTTGACGAAGACGGCAGGGGTAGCACCGGCTTCAGGCCTTCTTCTCCAAGCTTTCTTCTTCGTGCGAGGAGTCGACGCCTTTGTTGAAGACGACGGGTGTTGTCGGCTTCGATCTTCTTCTCCGGCCTTTGCTTATGGCTTCTTCGGAGTTGATGAAGATCGTTGGAGAAGTCGGGATGACGACGACTCCGGGTCTTCTTCTCCAAGCTTTCTTCTTCGTGCGAGGAGTCGAAGCTTTGATCTTCGAGTGCAAGGTCTTCACGTTGATGAGGACTTGAAGGGCCAAGGATTCCCGTAGGACGTGCTTGCCGTGCCTCGTGAAGCCTTCGGTCTTCAAGCGTTGGAGCTCGTCTTTGCAGAGCCTTTTCCTCTTCAGCTTTCGACCCTTTGTGCCTTCCCCCACCCCTTCTATTTATAGGCAAAGGGGGGTGGTTGGGGGAGATATAGCTGAAATCTTTTTTTTTTCCTCCAATATCTCCCCCCATAACCATCAAGATATTGTTCCCTTATTTGGGGAAACAAACCCGATCCCCTCCTTTTTAGTTGGGGTGGTTACGGGCTAGATGTGACTCGATCTTCAAAGATCGAGTTGTTATTTTTGTTGCACTTTTGGATCGGATGGCGACACAACGTCATCTTGTCCGTTGGATCGAGGGATCGTCGCGGATCTACGGCTACGTAGACGTCCACGCCACCTCCCCCCGCATCGAGGCGGTTTTGATTTCTTTTTCCTTTCTTTTCTTTTTCTTTTCTTTTTCTTTTTCCTTTTTGTTTTCTTTTTCTTTATGGCCGGCCCCACCTCCCCATGGGGAGGGGGGCACGGTTTTCTAGAGGGGGGGCCGGTGGGCCCCCCTTTTTGTGCTCGAGCTGCGGGTCGGGTGGACCCGTTTGCTTTGAGTTGGGCCGCGATGCGCGAATTGGGTTTGCACGCGGGCCGAGTTCGCATGCGGGCCGTTGTGTGCGGGCCAGATTTCGCATGCGGGTCGTTGTGTATGGGCCAGGTTTCGCATGCGGGCCGTTGTGTATGGGCCGAGTTGCGCATGTGGGCCGTTGTGTGCGGGCCAGATTCCGCATGTGGGCCGTTGTGTATGGGCCAGGTTTCGTATGCGGGCCGTTGTGCACGGGCCCAGTTTCACATGCGGGCCGTTGTGTGTGGGCCCAATTTTCGCATGCGGGTCGGGTCCAATCTGTGGGCTAATTTCGGTGCCCACAGCAGCATTCCATTATTATCAAACAGGATACTTGAGGAAAATGCATCGGATCGTTAAGTGTACGTTTGAAATCCACATGTGTATCACCCTAGTCCATTGACTCCATTCAATGTTTCCAAAAAACACAAGTGTAAAATAGAATATCTATAAACAAGGCAATTAAGAAAATTGACAGTTTAAATTGTGTATTGAAACTGATATCAAAGAAAAAGCAAAGTTGTTCCTCTCAGTTTCTGCTTCAGTTACAATAGCAATAAAAATTCAAAAGACACTTGAACTAAGAGTCCTTGAAAATTAAGTTGCATATCATATTGCGAGAAAGACAAAAAAAGTACTGATGGATGAAATTTTGACTGTAGAATTTGTAAAAAAAAAAAATACAAGTAGAAGGTTACCAACAATTAGGTAAATGACAGACATTAAAGAAGACTACATTCAATACAAATTAAGATAGTTCGTAATAACGAAATCAAACAATCAATCAAAACACAGCTTGACAAACCAATAAAAGAACACTAACCCTACCGTCAGTGCAGCTAACGGTGAACCATTAATTGATGCATGAACCAGCTCACTATTCAGGAAAGCTTCATAAAGTCGCCTCTGCATACCTTAGTTTGTGAACTCAACATTCCCTCCAAAAAACAATAAGCTTAGAAGGAAACAAAGAACACTGTACACAAGATTGGCCATAAAAATACCTGACAAGACGTTAACTTAAGCCAAACAATTATCTCATTCTTTTTAGAAAGCCTGTTACTTGTTGCATCATCCTCAAAAAATACTTCACTTTTTAAGCGTCGCAAAAAATATGGCTTTATCCGCTCTCTCAGTTCCTGTAGAGAAACAAAGGCATGGATGGTAGGATCTCATAAAATGACTATCGACAGAAGTTCAGAACTAAAAGGCAATAAGATAAGAATCAAAATGTCCAAATTATATATTGCAACAGAAACAAAATAGAGAGGATTTCCTATTCAGTCTTTTCCGCCAGTGGAGCCCACAGGGTTTAGTAGGGACAGTATTCCCAGACTCGTGGGGAAAGAGTCTTTGTCTCCCTTTTTTTTATCGGATCCTAAGAAAAAATAACGTTGCAGCCGCTATACATAGCGTTTTGCAGAAAAGTCCATATTCTACAAACTGTAAAATGCCCCTTCAAGAAGCAGAGGATAATGTACTTTTACTAATTATCCACAACAAAACCTCCAAATCCGTTAAAGAAGACGATTAGGTGCTCCCAAAAAGCACCAAAGAACACCGACAAGACAGTGTCAGAATGTTACTTATTGGAAACTCACATGTAAAAAGAGATGTTTCGAAATCAACATAAATTTATACACCAAAAACTATGAACTTCCAATGCATTCTAGAAACATTAAAAAAAAATCCATATAGGACGAAATGATAAGAAAAACTGAGGGTTTTTTATCATAATCATTTATCAAACATATCATTAACATCTCCAGTAGTATATGTATCCACATATTCATAATTGCATTTGCACGGTTCAGAATGTGTAGGTCACTTGTTCCATACATTTTGAATACAAAGCAAAGAATACCAAATTGGCTTTCCAAGTTTTTTCTCCATCTGACTCTCTTTTGGTAACTACTATCTATGTATAAAGTTGTTCACATTTGAAATTTCGTCTACCATCGTGATTATGCAATTATTTACTCTTTTTCCCTCTTTCTTTTCTTTTTTGCTTATCCTTTTAGGAATATTTTTTCTAAAAAACAAGCATGGAAGTTAAGATAATAAAAATATCATTTGCTTAAGGAACTTGGTTTGAAACCTCATCCTTAAGCTGCTAGAGTCATATGTCTAAGTACTTTTAGGAACAATTCATACTTCCTTCACAGCACGCCTCGTTACCTAAAAAAAATTCCAAGAGCATGCAGGGACAGTCCAGGTAAGAAGATGGTCTCGGATTACTATGAAGGGGTCAAGAAAGAGGAACCGAAAGCTAAAATAACAGTGATGGCTATTATTAGGAAAAGTTATAGTGAAAACAGGGATTGCCCTAAACAGGAATAACTAGCGGAGAAGGATTCATAAAGCCGGTCCCAAATAAATGGGGAACGGCTTGATGTTGTGGTTTTATGGTATAAGTATGAGCTGTGCTTAATGAGGCAAGACTTGGGAATAATCCAAGCACAAAATTAAGTATGGTCAATCCATGACATCAACCCATCCTTACAACAACCAAATGTAGATATAGGCCCATAACAACGCATGAATCTAAGGAATGGCTAAGCGCATCAGCACTCAATCAACAAAAATGTGTAGACTAATTTAGTCGATGTGGACAAAGTCACCAAGCTATTCCATAAATGATCATGCACACAGTGTTATAACTTATAATGCTATTTTGGTAGGCTCTACACATTCATGCACCACAAGGTGATGCATCAGTTTCTTCAAGATTAAGGAAATTCATCGCAATAAGCCCATGCCCATGAACTACTACTGTGAAATTACTACTATGAAATCATATCTCCAGAATTCCTGAATTAGTGGAAGATAACCTACATCCACAAATAATGTAGCGAGCTCAATTTGACAGGGCATGTTTTAAGCCACTATTACATATGGCACCAGTAAAGAGCACTTCCCTTAGTGAAATTAAGTCCGAATTTGTTGTTAACTCTTACATAACAATCAAGTTTATGTTTGATTTGGTGTCTAACTTAACCGAAACTGCATAGTTTTTTTCCAAAAAACCAAGCACCCACTAGTTCAGTTTCAATTAGCAGAAAATCAAAAAAAAAATTATAATACAACTAAACCATGTTCGATTGCTTAATAACAACATATGAGAAAAATGGAGAAAAATGATTCGCGGGTAGGTGCTAGGAAGAAGAAGGTATTAATATAGATTATGCTATATGAAAACTTTATACCTTTGCAACACTAGAGCCAACATGTTTTTCCCGATCAGAAGCATTTTTATCATTCCCACGAAGGATAGGATTTTCATACCTTGTCTTAAACCTGATATTGAAACAAAGTTATCATTGTTTACTAAGATACAGATACCCAAGAAAGTCAACAAGACCAATGAGAAAGAGTCATTACATATCCTTGTCACCCAAGATTTCTGGACAACAAAAGTTGAACAAAGCCCACAGTTCCTATTCAAAAGCAAAAGCAAACCTCAACAAATCTTAAGAAGTAAATGAGTAAAATTGCCCTAAAACAAGATCTAAAGAACAAAAAATAAGTATGAGGATGTAATAAAGTGGATAGAAAAAACCTTCAGGTTGTTTTGTATTGGTGTCCCACTGATAATAATGCGATGAGCACTTGGTATCTCATGTAAGCTTTTGGCCCTTTGTGTCTTAGGATTCTTAATGATATGTCCCTGTATTAAAGAAAGAAGGGGAAAAATAACTCAGATGAAAATTATTATCTGAATTTCCAAAAAAAATAACAACAGAAGAAAGAAAGCATATCATTTATACCTGATACAAAATAGTCACTGATCACTAGTATGACAGTTCCAATGATATTTTACTAAAATGCACCTAGATCCAAAGGTTTCAAGCAAAAGATGTCAACATGCTCTGTTACAGAAAACTCCAATTTTTTGAAAAAAAGTCACGATTAAAACTTGACTTATTCAGCAAATATTCGTTGCGCGACTCTTTCCCAATTTTTTTAAAAAAGTCGCGATTAAAACTTGACTTATTCAGTAAATATTCGCTACGCGACTTTCCCAATTTTTTGAAGTTGTGAAAAGATCACGATTTTTGCGTATTAATCCTGACTTACACACTTTAATCGTCATTAATCATGTTTTAATGCCATCATGTACTGCTCAAAAAACCTGGTGGAACATCTATATATAAATATATTGTTAAATTATATTCCTAAGTCGTACTCCCTAGTCTTCTCTTCATTCGGTCATTGATAGAAACAATCTCTTCACCCATCTCTTTTCTCCTCTTCACTAAGACTATATCTGCCTCGTTCATAATACGCCTAGTATGACCAAGACCCATAGTACTCTTTTTCCTCCATTTAGCCAGATGATAAATGTTTTCCTCACCCCTTAGGTGTTTAATCTCATTTAGAAGTCCTCATACGCTGCCCACTTTACTTACAACGTGTTGAGCCTCTTTTGAGGCTAATAATATATGATCATCTACATTATTGCTTTCCTATCATTGCTTAAAGCCTTAAACCAACTCATTACACCATAGTCTGTCCTTATGGATGTGATACCCTCCTTAGATTCTCCAAGCACTTCTTCGCTACCCAGTTAATACAATGGGTTGACTATAAGGAAGATTGACAAGAATTTCCGATTAAGAGTCAACCCAACATTAATCGTCTAAGGTTGGTGCAAAAAACTCGACCAAGGCAACTTGGCAAGAGAGGGACAGGTCAAGAAACCCAATAGAACAATTGACAGGTAGGAAATCGTACATTGTTGGTTACATATTTTAATCTCGTGCAACTAAGGAGCAAGCCACGAATATTCCCCTAAATTAGGAAAGAGTTTAGACAAAGAAGGGTAGAAGGCAAGATTTGATATAGGGAATTGCATTCATCTTTGTGAAATAAATCATAAGCCAATGAGCTGAAATGGAATAACATGTCCACAATTATTTATTCGTGACCACATTCTATTAATTTTGCCAATAGTCTTCTTTCACCTTCTTGTAAAAATTGTGACTTACAACATTTCTATGCATTCCCTTTCAAATTCCAGCAGTATATCCTCAAGCCTATATGATTCAGCACTACTGTCTTCTTTATCTTAATTCAAACATCTATAACAAGAAACATATCTTTCCCTAGAAAAAATTATACAGACCTAACAAGCCCCTTTCTCTCAATTTCTAAGGAAGAATTATTGCCAAAGATTATGGTTTAAGGGTAGTTGTCAAAATGATCTAGGAATTCCATTCCAGAATCTTTTAACTGCCTTACCAAGTAGAAAGAAAATGCAATAGTAGTGCATTTGATCAAGATTCAAGACAATTAGACTACTATTATGAGCAAAATAATACCTTCCATGAGATACTTCATTTTGAATATAAGTCAACATTTTATGGATCGGCAGGTGATGAAAGGAACATTTTGGAGGTTTCAGTTGCAGGTTTGCTTAGTCACTATCCATCGGACATACATGCTCCTGCTAGAAACTAGGTGCCTTATGTTTAAATCTGGATGTGCTGCTGAGAATAAAGATCAGCCATTTGTTTCAACCTAAGGGCACCTCTGTTTGAAATGAACAGTCACCATATTCTTACATTAAAACAGTATTTTTTATACTGAATTATGCAAGTAAATGAAACCACTGTTTTAAAACTCGGAAAAACTCGACCGAGTCGGACCGAGTCAACTCAACTCGGACAGATTTCGAGTCGAGGTATTTCGCAGAGTCAGAACGAGTTTGGATAAAACTCGACTGAGTCGGACCGAGTTTACTCAACTCGGCTGACTTTCAAGTCGAGTCCGAGTTTCGAGTTTTTAAACAATGAATGAAACATTAACTAAAAAAGTAACCGATGAGTAAAATCATTCATGTTAGTGAATACAAAATTCAGTGCCCCTTTTCAAGTATATTTGTAGACTCATGACCTCATAAAGGTGGCACAAAGAGCAACATTAAATCAAGTTACAGGATTTAAAGCCATAGCTATAGAAGTTTCCTTCTTCAATTAAAAAACGGCTAATCAATATCGTAACCATGGCTTTTTTTTTATTTGTCACTATATAAATACGGACATATGGGATGTGACTGTTAAGGTATAGCCGCATGAACGATCACCATATTCTTACATTAAAACTGTATTTTTTTTACTAAAATATGCAAGTAAATGAAACATTAACTAAAAAAGTAACCGATGAGTAAAATCATTCATGTTAGTGAATACAAAATTCAGTGCCCCTTTTCATGTATATTTGTAGACTCGTGACCTCATAAAGGTGACACAAAGAGCAACATTAAATCAAGTTACAGGATTTAAAGCCATAGCTATAGAAGTTTCCTTCTTCAATTGAAAAACGGCTAATCAATTGCGTAATCATGGCTTTTTTTTATTTGTCACTATATAAATACAGATATATGGGATGTGACTGTTAAGGCATAGCAGCATATATACAAACAAAGGAAAAGATGGTAAACAGATGTAGAACATGTTCATATTCTTAAATCTACATAAGAACTGTATAAAAAAGTAACGGTTTCACAATAACAGTGTCGGAATTAAAAGTAATAATTGCCTCACTCCTAATTCTTATCCCTCATCATTGTCAGCTCTTGTTTCTACTAAATTTCTAATGGTATCAGAGAAATTATCTTCGAGTCAATGAAAGATTCCAGAATAAGAATAGTTTCTAGAGACATTGATAAACCCATATCAATCTTGTACCTAGAGAATTCTCTAAATTCTTTTCTTTTCCACAAAGAGCAAATTACCATTGTTTTGATTAAATAAGGTTCACTTTAATGAATCTTGGCCTTATGTTGAATTTCTCATGGATTAACTAATGCCAGACTCTTTTAATAAATAAAAAAGTGCACAAATACTGACAAATACTATTATTCCTTTCATTTATCATCTAACCCTTTATCATTACCTATAAACTTAGCAAGAATTTCCTCCCTAAAAAGTAACCTTTATCCCCCCAAAATTAGGAAAGGTTCTTTTTTCTCACCACATCAATCATTTGATGTAAAGCAGATCATGGTCACATTGTTTAGATTGAGAAAGTTAAGATTTCCAAGATTTAGAACAAAATAAAGTGTTGTGTATACATATATGTTTCTAAGGGGACTTTGCTGCCTGAAATCTGTGTAAATAGCCAATTCTGGATTTAGGCTGAAACAAGAATTTACTTGCACCAAGGCCCTAGGTACCCAAAATAAAGGAAGGGTCGTGAACATGGATGGTCAAGATATATGAAAGGATAAGAAAAAGTTTAAATGAATTGAAATACTGGTTTACATAAAAAAGTATATAAAATAAGTTATAGAAACGTCATGAACAGGATAAAGAAGGATGAACAAGAGGAAGTACGATATAGAAGAAAAGGGAGAACAATCTTTTTTCTAGGTACAACTTATTCTAAGATCTAGATTTCAAATCAACATTCAGAATAAAGATGAAAGAATAAGGACACAACAAAGAAAAATAGAAAGACAGACGATGACTACTTTCTACCAAGATATTATCAATTACAGGCACAATTTAAGGTAATCAAAAAAGACATAAAGATACAATTCAGTCCATGTCCTCCTTTAACAACTTCTAGAATAAATTACACGCACGTAAAAGAAATTTAAATTACACCTAATAGGTGACAAACATGAGGAAGCTCAGTAGAGGCGGCCTGTGCTTTGATAATTGTGGATTCCAAGGAAACACTTGAAAGTGGGAGTATGTCATAATAGTGCAAGATAAATAGATAAGTGATCCTTAGATGGCTTGTAACCGGAAATAAGATAAAGACACCTGAGTTTAGGCAATAGAGATGTGGGATCACCATATGGTCGTACACAAGACAATAAGGATCCATCAGTAAAACTTCTGCAAGGGAATAGCATGCAAAAACGTTGTATAAACAGGGTCAATACGACTACGTGAGTGTTAGGAGATGACGGCTAGGGTTTGGAGAGGAATAGAATGCATTCCATTAAGGGACTCAAGCCCAATATATGTACATGTATCACTATACAACCCGACCCGACTGTACAGTAAATCCAACCCATCTATATATACATTAACACTCCCCCTCAAACTCACGGTGGATCATGAACCGAGAGTTTGCCAAGAAAATGCCTGAAGCGAGCAATCGTCAGGGGCTTCGTCAGAAAATCAGCAGTCTGCTCCGATGAGGAAATGAAAGGCAGGGAGATGGTGTGGTCGAGAAACGTCTGGCGAACATAATGACAATCAACTTCAATATGTTTTGTTCGCTCATGGAAGACCGGGTTGCTAGCAATCTGAATAGCACTCCGGTTGTCACATAAGAGAGGGGTGGGCCCGGATATCACCACTCCCAAGTCGAGCAGAAGGCGGCGAAGCCAGACAATCTCAGCGGTGGTGGAAGCCATGGCCCTGTATTCGGCTTCGGTGCTGGAGCGAGCAACAGACTCCTAGGGGGCCGGGGGGGTGGGCGGGTGGAGGAGGGGGGCCGGCAGGGTGGTCGGGTGGAGGAGGGGGGGCCGGCGGGGGGGCTGTAGGGCGGAGGAGGAGGGCCGGGGGGGTGGGCGGGTGGAGAAGGGGGGCCGGCGGGGGGCTGTAGGGCGGAGAAGGGGGGCGGGGGGGTGGGCGGGTGGAGAAGGGGGGCCAGCGGGGTGGTCGGGTGGAGGAGGAGGGGCGGGGGGGCTGCCGATCGGGTGAACGGAGGCCGGAGGGGAGGTGCTGCCGGAGGGAGAAGACCGTCGTCGACGTCGCCGCGCGGGAGAACCCTAGAGCTCTGATACCATATTAGGAGATGACGGCTAGGGTTTGGAGAGGAATAGAATGCATTCCATTAAGGGACTCAAGCCCAATATATGTACATGTATCACTATACAACCCGACCCGACTGTACAGTAAACCCGACCTATCTATATATACATTAACAGTGAGGAATAAGAGGAAGCATACAACACTGGATGATGGAAACATGGAATAAGATATCGTGTCTCGAGCATATTGTCATAACCCCTGGTAAGTGAACCATATTGTGGTGTACCTCGCCAACGCATGGCGTGCACCAAGGTCGAAGGATATGCAACACTACAGAAAAATACATAATTGGCAGACTTGGATGCACCAAGTCTTTTCTATTTCTTTGACACAAGGTTACCTTAAATGGCTTTTGAATAGGGATTAGACACACTCTGCACACTCAAACATGATTTTTGACTCTTCTATGCATTATTCAGCACTTTTGCTCCATGCTAACCATTTTCAAAATGCTATGCCATGCATCTTACTTGAATTCCATCGCTGACCTTTTCACAAGCACCAAATAGCAGTTTGTTTCAAATGTTAATGAAATTACTTATGCAATCTAAATTCTGAATAAAGAGGACCTAGAAACATTTCTCTCTCATACAATAGATTGGCCAGCTCTACAAACCAATGAAACTATTTTCACCATAAAAAAGAGCCATACTTAAAGCAGTATATTAATGAACATGAGATAGAGTATAGTCTGGTTATTCTGCTTTGCCAGCACTTAATATACTTGTAATTATGGGGTATCCAAGCTTACAAACACTTGTATTGACAGGCTTCTTCTTTGTTGATCATACAAGTAAAGAAAATTTCAGCATGTGATTAGGCAAGCGCTCTATAATCTTCAAAGCTTGGGGGAGCTAGGCCTAAAGAAGCTAAAGTACAAAAGATTCATAAAACCCTGAAAAACTAGTGTAACAATTACATAATTCTAAAATGGAAAAGCAGAGGCCATAGCAAATGACCTGTCCAAAAGTTGAACAAAGTAATCCTGAGTTCTTTTGATAATCTATGTACTTTCTCTCCATTTGTTAACATAGAAAACATCTATATTCAAGAGATGAAAAAAAAGTGAATTTAGCCAAACAACAGTTCTTGTAACTTAAAGGTGATCAAGCAACAGAGAACTCAACGATAGAAAATAGCACACAAAACAGTCTGCTAATGAAAGAATATCCAAGAGTAAATAAAATAAAAATCTATTGGATCACATCCTAAAAGGCTGAAATTATTAAGCAGATTGACCAATCAATTAGAAAGTTAACCTCATCAAGTATAATGTAATCCCATATGATTTCCTCCTCACTTTGATCTCCAACGTACCGATCACCTCTAATAGATTTTGAGTTGTTTCGTACAATATCATATGTTGTCAGAAGAACACCACCTTCCTACAGTATAGAAATATGTGTCCTGTAAATAAGCAAATTCTTTAATAAAAAAGAAAAATTAGAAGAAGTTTCATCCAAAAGAAAATTTCATTCATACTTAGAGAATCCCAGATTGTACCTAGACATATTAACAAATAATATGATGAATTGTGTGTAACAAACTTTGAATTTTGGAACATCACATCACATGACTGCAAATTTATATGGAGATAGCTTAGAAACCATAAAAAATGTAGAAGTAATGAAACCTTGAGTATAGATTGAAGTTCATATTGTCGTGTTTTTGTACACACTCCAGAGTAACTACATAGAAAGATGTAAGTAACGAAAAACAAAACACCATCAAATTTCTTGACTAAAGATAATTTAGTGATAAGAAAAGGGAGAGAACATAAAATAAAATAAAAAAACTTACTCTCTAATCTTCTCACCAAGCCCCACAACTGACAGCTCTTTCATCCAGTGAGCGTGTAGTGTCTTTGGGGCTACAATCAATGCCCTTTTAATCAAATGAGAATAGAAAAGCCCAGCCAAAAAGGCACAAACCTGAACAAATTTGCTATTATTAAAAACACATTGTTGCCCTAGAAGAAAAGGTAAACAAAATGTACAAAGATCAAACCTAATCCACTTCCTGCATTCTTGTATTAAACATTTTTAGTGAATTTAATCAAGATAACAATGGGCCAGTGGCATTGAATATGCAAATCGTTTGAAATAGGAAATCCTCTCAACCATTTGTTCATCCATTATCACATGCATTCACAATCAAGTATGCTTAAGTGGATAACACATATACATAATAGAAGGTAAAAGAAAAAGGCTTTGTTGCAACATAAGCTATATTTACAGAGTGTCAATTGCAACATAAGCTTTGTTGCCGACACTAAATCCTAACGGTAAGCTCTCGGCTTAAGTGGTCAGCTAACTGCCATCCAACTGACTCTAACATCACAAGTCAGTTGATTTAAATTAGAGATCTTCTAGAATAAATTATCGCTAGAATCACACTGGAGTGGCCAATTTAAGGCGTGGCTACCCTAAGTGATGGGTGTGTACACCCCTACATCTATGAGGATATTAAACTAGTACGCACCAACAACACCAATGTATATATAAGAAAGTGCATGAAAATCGGAAGAAAAGGATAGTCTTGTATCCCCAATTCCCCATCAACATCTAAAATCACTAAAACTGGTAAGCATGGCGGAGGTTACATCAAATATGTGTTGGGAAAACTCGTTCCCACAAAACCCGGCAACTGATCTGAGAGATAAAAACATTCAAAAAATATTGAATTCAAAATTCAAAACCAACAATATGAACAAAAATTAAGTTCCAACAATCAAATGATACTTTGTAGCTCATCCTTCAAGGACCCGGAGTGTGTGAGGAGATGAAGTTTGCTGGAAAGCCCTTCTGTTTCTCTCAAATCATATAGTTATTGGAATAAAAGGAGGGTGCATCTGTGCATGTATTACCTGCATGGTCTTCCCCAACCCCATGTCATCACCCAGAATCCCTCCGGTCCCCCCACAGTGCAGCGCCCACAACCACCTCAAGCCATCCCGCTGGTGCGGATACAACATCGTTACAATATTTCCAGAAAGTACATACTCCACCGACCTACTGGCGCCTGTCCCGGCCATCCTGATGGAGCCTGCAGCATCAGCAGCAGCAGACAGACCACAAACAGAATCATCCTCGTCTTCGTCATCCAGTATATCGATGGACCCACCATCATGATTTCCTCCTCCCTTCGGCTGCCGTTTCCCATCCAGGATCGTGCAGCTGTCCTCCCCCTCCTCGTCAGAAGATAAATGGGCCGCCGCTTTCCCTTTGACCTCCGCCCTTCCCTTGCCCTGCTCCTTCTTCTCAGGGGAAAGGGCCAGAGGAGAGGTGGTGATCTTGCAATCCACCGGGTCACAGCGCACGGGCTTTGGCCGTGCCGCTGGCTTCTGCATGGAGAGGGACTCCATCCTGGAGCTGAGATCGTCCAGGATGTCCCTGATACTGTCCGTGCAGTCTTCACCCGTTTTCTCTTCGAGCGGCGAGTCCAGACATTCCTTCACCCCTCCGTCCTTTCCATCGGGCGACGAATCCAGACATTTCTCTTCGTCAGCGGCCTCCTCCGCCGCCGATCCCGATGATAGCTTGCAGAGCCGGCGCCTGCCCTCCAGCCTCACTTTCCGAACCCTAATTTCTAATCGGAAATCGAAATGGAAATGAGACCGATCGGTTGAGAGAGAAAGGGCTTGGTGGAGAGAGAGAGAGAGAGAGAGAGAGAGAGAGAGAGAGGATTTGTACCTGTGCGACCAGGTGAAGCGGCGGCGGAAGGGCGAGGGCGACTACGAGATAAGTCGCGGAGGAGGCGCTCGTTTTTCTCGTTCAGGCTGAGGGGCTCATCACTCCCCGCCATTGGGAGCCGCAGCGCGGAAGGAGAGGAGGAGGAGGAGGAGAATAACTCTCGTCGGCCGGCGCCGGGTGAAATGAGAGCGGCGGAGGAAAAAGATGGGGCGGTCGGTTTAAAAGCCGGAGAATAACTCTCGTCGGTCGGCGCCGGGTGATGGGATTTTCCCGCCTCGGCTTTCAAAAACATTGCCTCGATGGAACTACGTAGGCTCTTGCAACGATGCCGATGGTGCGTTGCAATTTGCCAAGCACGGTGAATGCAACAAGAATTAGAAGTGGCAGAGTAACTCAGCTTAGTTGTATGCCGTTCTCGATGCAACACCCGATGGGACTCCTTTAGTGGGTCATTTTTGTGTGTTTTCCCAACTCACACGGTTGAAAATGCTTTTTCCACGTGGTAGACCTGTTCTTCGCCTTCTGTGTTTCGTCGGGTTTAGGATTGGAGTGATCATGTGGGTGTCGACTATTGTAGTCGTCCCTCACCTTTTCTTATTGGTGTCGACTGCTCCAATCGTCCCTCTCCTTCTTCGTTGGTGTTGATTGTTGCTTCTCATCTGCGCACAAATATGGATCCGTAGCTTTGTTGATGCATTTGAAATCCCGGGTACTTGATTTCTTCATACGGTTTCGTTTGAGGGGTTCATGGTGCCTCTCCCTCCCATGATTGCTAGGTTTTCAGTTCGGATCGGGTTAAAAATCTTAGGGTTTACGTTTTTGGCTTGAACCCTAAAAATTCGGGATGAAATTTTGGCTTGAACAGTTCTATATCAGTTACATTCCTCTGCTTTGATAATTCTTTGTTGATGCATGTGAAATTTGTAGTTTTTTTGTTGAGGCATGATGTGAGGGTTTTATGCTTGAACCCTTAAAAAAGGGGGGCATATGGATCCTCTGCTCTGATGGTTCTTTATTGAGGGGTTTTAATGACAATTCTTTTGCTGATGCATGTGAGATATATAGTTCTATATAGTTTTTTTAAATTCTATATCATACAAAGGGATAGGGAGGTCGAGGCTCATGTTGGAGTCCTATTTGATCCCTTCATGTTTGTCGGCCACCAATTCATGGATTAGTGTGGGTTCGAAGCACAAAGGTAAAGTCCCCTTGATCCCCAATGATATTAGTCAAAGAAGTGCTTCTCGGTTTGATATTTTCGGGTCTCTAGAGGGCAGAGATTATGATATTGTTCATGGAGATAGTGTCAAAATTACAAAGCCTGCGATGACTAATGCTGATGTTACAGAGATTGGTGAGAAGGCGATGATGCTGCTACAAAGTCTGATGGCGTAAGTAATGCTGCTGTTACAGAGTCTGCTAGTGGTATTGCAGCAAAAAGGGCTGATGGTGATGAAGCTCTTAGTGTGGCTGATGCAGTGGCCGTTGTAAGTGCTGAAGTACCTAAAATTGGTGAGGGTGATGGTAGTGTTACGCATGCAGAGGCTACTGCAGTGGCTGAAGCAACATGGGGTGCTAATGATGCTGATGGTACTGCAGCAAATGCAGTGGCTGACTCAATGGTTTATGTAGGCTTTGTTGGAAGTGTTGTTGGTGGAGTAGATGTTGGGGTTGAGGAAAGTGTTATTTCTGAGGTTCTCGAGATAGGGGGGAATGAGGCGTTGTGGTTGCAGCAGTAGCCGATGTATTGCAGAATGTTGGCGAGGGTTGTGCCAAAGCCACGTCGCAGCATCGCCTGGGAAACCTTGGGACATATTCGATCAAAATTAGGGCTGCGCTTCGAACCAAATCTCGAGCTCTTAAATTAAGCACGCACAATCGCCCTCCCCGTCCAAGGCATGGTGATTCTCTCATTCCGAAGGTTTAGGATCAATTATCACCATTTGACGGAGCGGCGGCGAAACTATCTCTGAATTCAATGGAGGACAGCACACTTCTCAATTTAGCTTCAGCTACGGGGTTCTCTATCAAATGAGGAAATTCGAAGTCCTTTGTAGAACAGATTCGTGAGCTATAAAGGTCTACTGCTTCATAGTCATGAGACCTTGGTATTTTTGTTTTAAATTGGGCCTTTGGGCCTCCTAGATTGACCGTCTTGGTCAGGTTTATAGCATGTGTATTCTATACCTTTGGGCATAAGTTGTACCTTTACCTCAATTTAATAAACCGGTAGGGGTCTAGGCTGAACCACCCCTCCAACTCATAGAGGGATTTCTCTAAAAAAAAAAATCCATATGACAATTTTATATCAGTTGACATACAGATCTGATTTGATAATTATTTGCACTGAATGTGAGATTTACGATTTTATATAAAAATTTTATATTTCATATTATAGATTTACATCAGTTTTGACATATGACAGTTCTAATTTCATGGTTCTTTGTTGATGAATGTGAAGTCTAAAGTTCTATGACAGTTATAATTTGAGCAATTTATAAGATAGAGGGCAATTATGATTATATCATAGCCCTTTTATGTCACATATAAGAAATGTTATATATAACCATATATATTTCTCATATTCATCAACAAATAAATGTCTATTGTCGATGATGAGTTGCCATTGATTTGATGGTTATACATTAGAAGGATTCGAAGCAATGATAATTTTTTTTAAAGTAAGAAATTTTGATTGATAGAAAAAGAAAATTTACAGGTGTTGTTCTCTTCTATAGATCCCAAAAACTCTAAAAAACAAAACATAAATATCAGCAAACTGATAAGTCAATACCATTCCCCCGTTATGCTGCAAACCATTCAAAAGAACACGCAGATCAGTGCAGGAATCTACTGAAAGTTGCCCACAACCTACATGAGCCTCTCCTTCCATCGTGCCAAGACTATTCGATCACATTCATTCATTCTGATGAAATATAAACCTGAAAATAGGGTGATAAGCTGTGAACAGATTTACTGAAAAATAGTTGCTGAGAAGTCCTATCGTCATCCTCGAAAATGCACTCATTTCGTTCTCCCCAAAGAGTGTGGACTGTGCAAGCAAATGAGGCATGAATGATCTTTGCTCCCATGCCGTTAATACCTCCCGAGACTCCCAACCTGTCAAACAAATCATGAAGTTCCTCGTTCATGCGGAAGCAAAACTACATTCGGGAACAAATCTGCTCCCATATAATGCTTGACATCTTGCATTGGAAAAATAGATGTTCGGCATTGTATTTGACCGCAGGTCCTTATCCAGAACATTAAGTTCCTGTCGATTTTCACATATCTCAAGTGACTGCAACTCCTGTGCGGATACTTTGGCTAAGGAGGTTTTGCGTACTAACATTGTAGTATCTTCTTTTTCAGTATCTCCCTGCATTTCAATTTTAGTGATAACAAAAAAAGAGTTTTGTAACAATCTCTGCTAAGGAGGTTTTTCAGTACATCTTTGCGCCATGATAGAACCCCTGTCGTTCACCAAAAAAAAATTGGGTTAATGTATGAGATGTCCCTAATAACATATCCATCCCGTGAACAAAACCTCATAAAGTTTCTTTTAGCCTATGGTCCCTGTCTTTTTTAATAAATCCAAAATTATCCTTTCCCTGCTCTCTTCTCCCATCTCTTTCTCGACGCAACCACCGCCTGTGAGGAGGGAGGAGGTGAGACTCCGGATGGTGCATCGCACCCCCACCACCGACCGCAGCCACCACCGATCGTACATTGCACCCCACCCCGACAACAGTAACAACCGGTGAGGAGGGAGGAGGTGGGGCTCCGACTGGTGCATCGCACCCACTCCGACAGCACCATTGCCAACTGGTGGATCGTACCCCAGCCCCGACGGCAGCCACCGACGACGAGGAGGAAGGAGGTGGGAAAAAGGACACAGGGTCAGGCAACGATGAGCAATAGAGGAGCAGATCTGACCAGGTTCACTGGTTCGATGGCATTGAAAAAAAAAATTAAAACGAAATTGTGGATATTTTCGTCCATAGGTTTTCATAACCCTTTAGCTTAACCGCTCTTTGTTAGGGATGGCTCACTAAGTCCCTCCAAAAAATTTGACAACATAAGATGTTGTTAGTCGCACCCCTACAGTGGGATAGGGGGACCTTTTTGATGGAGGCACCCTTTTCTTTTGGATAAATTAAATTTTACATCTCTGAAGTTTAGCTCAAAAACACTTAATCCTCATGTAATTTATTATGTTCTAAATCACTCCCTAAAGTTTGAAAAGTTAGTACAATACCTTCTTTCGTCGACTACGCAATGTATCCTCATTTGGTAATTTTTAAACGATCAAAACTAAACTGAAGGGGACAAAATATAGTTTTTAAACTATAAACAGGTTAAGTATTTTTGAGTTAAACTTCAAGGGGTTAAAGTGTAATTTAATTTTTTTTCCCCCAAAAGATCAGGTGGAAAGGCGGTGGAGGGGTGTCAAGACCGGCGACGAGGCAGTAGTCCTTATAAAAAAAAAGTAAAAAACCTATGAGGCCTCGGCGACACAGTGGGTATTTTGGTTTTTTTTTTTGTTAAGTTGGGTGCGTTATCCATTGGTGGTGGTGCAAATAACAACACCCTCAAGTTGACCAGGTCTGGATTGGCCCGTTGACCTCCGCTATGGGATCCCTGGGGTGACGTCACCAATCACCTACTCTCGGTCGTATAGAGCCGAAGCACACATGCACCGAGGAGAGGAGGCGTAGCTGACCGGAGGCTCATGGAACCGGGAGGTGCTCTGCTCTTTGCCACCGTGCTACTTCTTCGCCTATCTGGGGCGCTAGGCGGAAGCAGGGTCTGCATAATCGGGAGCGGGATCGGCGGCTCGTCTGTGGCGCATTTTCTCAAACAGTACAGCTGCGATGGCGGCGGCGGCACCGGCACCTCCTGCCTCGACGACATCCGGATCCTGGAGAGGCGAGGGACGGTGGGAGGGCGGATGGCCACCGTCACCATTGGGGGCGACACCTTCGAGGCCGGGGCATCTATCATCCACCCGAAGAACCTCCACGCCCTCCGCTTCGCCGCCCTCCTCAACCTCACAGCCAAGGCCAAGGCGGCCGAGTTCACCGCCAATTCCAACGCATCCTCCTCGTCCTCCTCTTCCTCCTGGTTCGGCATATGGGGCGGCTCCCGTTTCCGCTTCCAGACCCTCCCCCCTCCACCCAGCTCCAGCTCCGCCCTCTACCGCAAGATCCACTCCCTCCTCAATACTCTCCTCATCTTCCGCCGCTACGGCTTCTCTCTCCTCCGGATGAACCGCTTCGTTAAGGTCTTCCGCTTCTCCCTTCATATTGCTTTACTGCTAGTGTTTCTTGCTTCCTCTGCTCGTTGTTGATTGCAATGGATTGGGTTCGTGGTGGAACAGAAAATGGTGGACAGGTTCTTGCTTTACTATGGTGGGTTCGAGACCCGTCCTGTTTTTGACACAGTGGATGAGATGCTCAGGTGGTCGGGCTTGCATGGACTCACCCGCCGGACTCTGCAGGCAGAGCTGGCCGATGTTGGGTTGTCTTCCCTATTGATATCAGAGCTTGTCACTGTAAGCTATAACTACCATTCAATTATTCTCTCTCGATGCGATACCTCCTTTCCTGCAAACAATCTCAAAATGCTTTACTCTGTAAACTCTAATGCCTGCACATTCGGGGAACGAAGCTTCACCATTTTCTCGATTTAGACTAGCACATCTTTGCTTATTGCTTGAAGTAAGATTTGCAAACATATTGGACGTTTTCCCGAACACCTTTACTAAGTTACCATGGTATGGGAGCTGGAAGAATGAGGAGATGGGTCCTGGTGACGAACCAGATTGTACATGAAAAGTGTGTGTGTGTGTGTGCGCGCGTTATATCAACATGAGTAGATACTTCTCTTTAAGTCGCATTTGAAAGACAATTGAAGATAGAGGAACTCAGTATGGGTTTGAATTACTTACACAAAGTGTGTGACTAACTGCGGCAGGAGATGCTCTGATTGGCATAGGGAAGAAAACCTTTAAAAGGAGGTGTATTATGATGTTTAAGGACAAATTACTTCTCTTTCAAGATTCATCCTTAAAGCCTCTACAATTGTTTTTTACGAATAAATTTTTGATGCTTAGTAGGAAGCGCCATGGTCCTATTTGAAGGACCTGGTTTTGTTGACTAGATAAGATTGGGTTAAGTTCTAGACGGAGCATGATAAGTAAAATTTGAAGGATAAAGTTCTAGAACTCTAGATTGAATAGAACTTACATAAAGAATCTGGAATGCAGTTTTTAGATGATGTAGAAGTGAGAAAAAAATTTGAGTAACTAATGAAAACAGACGACCACAGGTACTCTAATGCGACCATATACCCTATCTTAGATCTATTATATAGAACAATTAGACATCTAGAGAGCTAATAGTAAGGTGTATGAAGTGTGCTGGTGCGTTTGATTGTAGCATGCTTTAAAACTTTTTATAATCATTTTTAGAGTTGATAAATAAATGATGGGGCTAATGTTGAATGTATCATATTATTGGGCATCAAAGAGAGTACATGCTGTAAAGATGACGTGGATACATGGTAGAATTAGAAAGTGAGAATTGAGCACTTGTGCATTCAAGGAAGCTTATGATGTTGAGTGTTGCAGAGAGAGCCACCCATGAGCATAGATGAACAATGAAGACAATGTTTTTGTGAAGTGCGATAGGACCAAAATGGGTAAGGTTACATGCCAATGCATTATAGGAAGCATATGAATCTACTGTGGGTAATGTGTTGGAGAACCAGGTTAGATGATTTTAGCATTGACAATGAAGATTTGGGGAAGCTGGAGGAGATTGATGTGAAAAAAAGAGGACGATAATTGATGAAGATGAAAGGAGGAAGATATGGGCAGACGAGGGACAAGCATGGTGCAATTCTTATGCTTGCAAAACTTTACTGTAGGGAGAGCTTCTTCTTTGAGTCATTTTGGGTTGGGAGTTGGTATCTAATTCCATAAGGTGTAAAATTGATCTGCCTTTCGCGTGGCAAGCTGAAATGGATGAGATGATGGACATGTTATGCATCCTTATAGGCATTCTTAGTGAAGAAGGAAAGTAAGGGAAGTGGAAGTGGTAACTAATAAGTAGCCCACAATTAAATATGAAAAAGTGGGTGGTACTTACTTTTTAGGAAGAATCACAAGTGATTTAGGAAAGAGGGTGCTCGGCAATATCTGTTGGTGTGCACCACAATTCCATAATCCTACTTTTCACATTATTTTGAGTCCTTTAAGATCGCTCGCTTCCATAAAATTAGAAGGAAAGATCCAAAAAAGTGAGTCTAGACCATTTGAAATGGTTTCACCATGTGCAACGTAAGCCCAAAGAGGCCTCAACTTGGAGCCTTGCATAGGAAAGAGAAAGGAAGGTGTGGTTAGAAGAAGCTTGGAATGACTTCTTTACAGTGTAGCCAAGGCGATGCCTAGGCGAGGCATAGGCAATAAAAATAAATAAATTTGGAATATATGTAAAATATATTTAACTAATTTTTTATTTTACACCTAGCGAATTTCTAATGTATCTAACTTATAGATAATGAAATTGGTCGAAATAACATAATATTCACTAATACGTACGATGCAAATATTGTGGTGAGCTACAAAATAACATATGAATAATGCTAATGTCTTAAATAGAAACACAACAACAATTATTATATATTGCAAGTTTGCGACATATACAAAAAGTACATCAGCTCTTGATAGTGGTCCTCCATTCCCTTTCACCTCCCTATTTTTCTTCTTCTTCCAAGTTCCAAGAGAGAGAAGCCCCAACTCCAACCCTATGATCTCAAAAGAGACGATGCAGAGAGGGGTTAACTATTTGATCCAAAATCCACGTCGGATTTATCGATTGGTATCGAGGACAGTGGAAGTGACCTCCCGATGGGGAAGAGACTATGTTGGCAGAGACGATCTCGTGAAATTTATGGGGAAAAGACCTTGTTGGCGGATGGGGAGGAGATCACGCGATGGCGAAGAACCTCATTGCTTGGTGGCGACTCAAGGAGGAAGAAGAGGAGAGGAGGCGACTGGCTTCGAGTGGGCGAAACAGGGAAGTCAAGCAAATTGGATCATCCGAAGGGGGTGAATCACTCAACATTTAACTTAAGATTTAATCGGCTGTTCTGACCCAATAGGGGATTCGATAGGTGAATTTTAGAATTCTAGTTTTATCAAGCAAATTGGAAAGATCAGTAGATGAAGATCGATTGCAAATTTTCGAGATATATTGACATCACTAGTTGTTCTATTAAAGTTAATATTACTCTTAAGGGAAGAAAGATCCATTGATGCTGAACATGATTAATCAAACAAAGCTATTACTCTTCTTTTAGTCACTGCTCTTCCTCATGGAAAATTTACTCTATAAGAATATATTATTTCAGCTTGGGGAATTTGAAACTGCCGTTGTGAGGGAATCGTTCCAATGTCTATTTAGGGTAATGGTTTTGTTGCAAATTGTGGTAGGCGTGGTTTTCTCCTGATGGCCGTTCTTCACATCCAAATTCACGCTACATCTGAAAAAATTTGTATGGCCTCACATTTCTCCAGGTAGTAACAAGAATCAATTATGGCCAAGATGTCAGCATCAGTGGACTAGCGGGAGCAGTTTCCTTAGCTGGTTCTGATTCGGGATTGTGGTCTGTTGATGGGGGCAATTGGCAGCTCGCTGCAGGGCTGATCAATCATTCTAAAGCTTCATTGCATCTCCATGAAGAGATAGATTCGATCTCCTATTCAGGAGGCTTTTATGTGCTAAACTCTACTGAGGGTGGTCATTACAATTGCGAGGTCACAGTAATTGCTACACCCCTAGATGAGCTAAACATCAGCTTTACCCCTCCTATCTCGATTCCAGTTAGGAAGTTGCAACATACATTCACAACATTTGTGAGGGGCCTCTTGAACTCTGTAAGTCTTCAATCAAAGTCGTTTCATTTGGATTAAACATTTTTTTTTGTAATACAAGAAAGTATATTTTGATCCATCATCCTGATTAATCTTACATTCTTCAAACAAGAACACCATCTCTACAGTCTACAGACCATTGTAGTTCATCTCTATAGCATATAGAAAATAAAAACCCTTCTCCTCACAGGAACTCATTTTTTGGACTTTCGTTACCAGATATTCATAGGGGAGGCAATGGAGTCTGAAAACCCTAAAATCCAAACTGAACTCGGTCCGAAACTTTGGGTATGGGTATTAGATTCTGAACCCAAAATAAAGTTTGGGTAGGTTATCGCCTTATCGGACTAAGAATTCTACCCAATCAACTTTCGGGTATGGGTATGGGACCATAGGTACCGCAATACCATACCCATACCCGATTCCCCTCTAAATTGTGTATACTAGATAATATGGTTGGACTCTAAACTCATTCTAATATACCCAAATTCAACCAAACTAATATCCCTACCCAAACTAATACTTTTCTAAAACAAATATAATTAGAAGCCATCAGAACTTCTTAAAATTATAATACATTGATTTCTTTTCACAAACAATTTTATATATGGTGGAGATAATAGAAACAAAATTATACCCAAATCATATCCGAAATTTGAACCAAAACCCGAAACCCTAATGGGTAAGGGTCGGGTATGGATCCTGCCATACCCAATTGGGTATGGGTACTAGCAGGATCCGAGCCGAACCTGACTTGTTGCCACCCCTAGATGTACAGTATACTATTATTTCTTGGGTTAGTGTACTTTATAAACAATATATGGTTTTATGACAAACCTGCATTGTTCCTTAGAAATACTTCGGCCTGAACTCTGCGTCAGAAATTCCTGACCTCATCGGCACAATTGAAGCTCCCGATATTCCGTTCTCCAGTATTTCTGTTCTCAAGAAATACAGTGAAGACGATGTGACATACAAGGTATTCTCACGCACGCCACTAGGAGATGATTTACTGGACCTGATCTTCAGGTGAACTTTCACATCAACATTGCTGCAAATTTGAATCATAGCGCTCGTGATTAGAGCCCTCCTTACATCATATAATGCTCAGATCCAATCCTTGGACAGCACGAGGACGGAGATTGTTCGAATGGATTGGGCCGCGTACCCTCATTATGAAGCTCCAGAAGTGTTTGCACCAATCGTGTTGGATGGGATGCATTTGTACTACATAAATTCCTTTGAGAATGCCGCGAGTACCATAGAGACCGGCGCTGTAGCAGCCGAGAATGTTGCGAGGCTGATCATTTCAAGGCTTTCCGGGCTGCCTTCGGATGCCTCAACCTTAAGATTGCCTCTTTCTGCTCAGCAGACTCTGCACGTTGATCTGTGAGAGCACAAGAATGGAAGGATCGCAGCCGTCAAAACTGGTGCAAAACATCTCCACCATTGTTGAAAGGGGGGGAGAGAGGGGTTTGTCATTCTATGAATATGTTTGTTTTGTCCAATGGTTGAATGATATTAATCAGTGAGAATTCCTCCACGGGGAAGTGTGTTCTTGAGCTAATATGCTTGCATACAAAAATCCTGGTTGTAGAACAGGCATTCTAATGCTGTGTACTAGCTGATCCTTTACATCAGATGGTTGCAGCTCGACGACAACAACTCCAGCAACCCGAGAGACAAGGACACTGGTCTCGGTCGTCCTGTTTCTGCCCAGATCAGGCCATCCTGATGTGGCGGCAATCACAGCCGTTCGTTATACCCAGTCTTGACAGATGAGCTGTACTCAGCCCGAGTGGTAGGCAAAGGGATGATTGTGATCAGGTGCCGCTTCAAAATGTTCAGATTGGGATGGAAACTTACATTGCTGAGTAGCATTGCTCTTCATAAGTATACGATGGACGAGACTATATACCACTAACAGGTTGCCATTGGTAGCCCCTCAACTTAAAAAATATCCAAACTACCACTGCATGATCTAGCCCTATTCCCCAAAGGCAACCCACACCCATTGCCACCTGCTGACGCTACTCCCATGCCACTGCCACCTTCCTCCTCCTCCCCCCCTCCTCATACTCCTCCTTCCTTCTTCTCCTCTTCCTCTTCTTCTTCCTCCTACGCTCGACCATTTTAAAGACGAGTGCTTCTATGTTCCATTCGGCCATTGGAGACTGAGTAATTAGTGGTGGAAGAGCGTCACTACATTACACTCGGGTCTCCTCCTGCCCAATGGGTTATAGAGACTGGTCCTTAAAATGGCTAGGTGTAGGAAGAAGGAGGGGGGTAGGAAGGAGGAGCACTAGCCCTGAAAATGGCTGGGTGTTGGAGGTAGAAGGGGACAAGGGGATAGGAAGGAGCAGGAGGGAGGGGGGAGGAGGAGGAGGAAGGGGAAGAACAAGAAAGGAGCCTATGGTGATGGTTTAGATGGGACCGATGGTGGAAAGGTCGGCAGACGGCTGGATGGCAACATGCACGAGTGCGACAGGAGCAACGACGTGTAGACTGTAGGGACACTGATAGCAGGAGAGGAAGGAAGCCCGGGGTTCCCATGGAAAATCATGGGTTGCCTTCTAAGTGGGATTGCCTTCGGCAAATTGCGAGTTGTATATAACTTAACTACACCAATATATGATTCTTTTCCGAAGCAAGATGTGGTTTGAATTCGTTAGCATATAAAAAACTTTGGTGATGTGGGGCGAAAGTACCCAATCACATGTACGTATCAAACGACCATGGTGTGCAATTCTCCCTGTATCTCTCTCTCTCTCTCTCTCTCTGAAAAGTCAGCACCCTCGCCGATGGGCTAAAAAAGAGAAATGCTATTCAACCCGAAGGTTTTTCTGATTTCGCCGGCCCGATTGATACGGCAGCGTACAACTGATGCTTTTAAAGATTTTAAAATTGCTAGTGGGTTTCAACCACCAGTTGCACGCTGCCACATTAATCGGGCCGGTAAAATCGGGACAAACCTCCAGGCTGAATAGCATTCCTCGCTAAAAAATCATCAAAATGTAGAAAAAATTTTAAGAGAGAGAGAGAGAAAGCACCCATCACAGTTTGAGAGAGAAAATTGTGATTTTTGTAGGAACAATACTTGCCTTCCGTTAAACGGTTAGTAGCACATCGGTAATAGACATGGAGATTATTGTCTTTCATATACTGGTTGTGCACCTCTCTTTATAAGTGGTAGGACTTTTGGAGCACTCGGGTTGTTCATGCCTGCTACCCCTGTAAGCAAGCCAAGCATTTATTGACGAGAATGATTTTATTCCAACCTCCTTAAATAGGTTGGAGCATCCCGCTCTCTCTCATTGGTCCATCTCGAAGGTTTTTGGTCATTTCACCATAATAAACAGCATGAAATAACAAACATACCCTTGGGATGGACAATGAGAGAGCAGGATGCTCCAACCTCCTTAAAGAGGTTGGAACAAAACCGTACTCTTCATTGACTGTGGGGTGGTGATGGGCACAACTTTAAATATTGAAAGTCAATATAATCTGGCTGATTTTTTTTTTTTTGGACTTAGTGAGAGGTCCCTGACAAAAGATCGATTTAATGAAAAGGACAACCAACAAGATGGTTTTGCACTAGGTCTCTCCCAAAAGTGATGCAGCTAGAGCAAGTCCCGCACGTGACTATTATCCTTTTTTAATGATCAAACTTTTCCTTAGTGCATGCCCCTCCGTCCTTATCGCTATAGGATTCAACCCACGGATTTGCTATAGTGATTTTATTGTAGCAAATGTTTTTTGGGAACATGGTTTCATGGAAAAATAATTGTTACATTAATTTTATTGTAACAAAAGAGTAATAATCTGCGCATATTGTTACTCAATCTGCAAAATTGTTACTCTTTTGCTACAGTGATTTCGCTGTAGCATTTTTTTTCCCTGACAAGAATTTTCAAAAAAAAGTTCTATAGTGATTTCACTGTAGCAAAAGAGTACCAATTTGCACATATTGTTACTCAATTTGCGCAAATTGATACTCAATTCACGCAAATTGTTACTCTTTTGCTACAAAGATTTCATTGTAGCAAAAAAAAAGCAATATTTCACAAATTTTTTTGCTAAAGTGATTTCACTGTTGCAAAAGAGTAACAATTTTCGAAGATTTTTATTCTTTTTGCTATAGTGCTTTTTTCGGCTTAGATCGGGACCCACATGTACAATTGCACGTAGTGGTCTTGCTCATATGTACATCTAACTGTAGGGGTAAAAAATATATATTTCTATCAAGAGGATCTAATGCTAATTATCCATATTGGCTGTCTTTATCACTAATATCGATCTATTAGAGGGACCTATCATGATCTATTAGAGCTAACTGCAGGGAAAAATAGGGAGACTTAGCCTTAAGTCTACTTAGCAGATTCTGTATTAGCTAAAGGACAAACAATGTTTCAATATTGCACCAAGTCCCTCCTGAACATTGCGTGCTACAGCAAGTCCCTCGTCCTATTTACCCCCTCACATGCTACAGAAAAGAGTATCCATTCGCTGGTTGACACTATGCATGTAGCGGTTGCTACAATGATTTTACTATAGCTGCTATAGTGAAATTACTGTAGCAAGAGTATCGATTTGATTTAGTAAGAGTATCAATTTAGCGAATTGTCTGTTGCTACAATGATTTCACTGTAGCTTCTAGAGTGATTTCACTATAGCAAGAGTATCAATTAGCCGAATGGATACTCTTTTTGAAGACGAATGGATATTTTTCCTACAGTAAAATCATTGTAGCAACTGCAACATGCACAGTGTCACCCGATAAATAAATACTCTTGTTGATGACGAATGAATACTCTTTCCGGAGACGAACGTATACTCTTGCTATAGTGTTTTAGCTGTAGTAACTACAGTGAAATCACTGCAGCGATCACTACATGTATAATATTAATTGGCGAATGGATATTAATGCCAAAGACGAATAAATATTCTTACTGGAAACAAATGGATAATCTTGTTGGAGGGGTAGTTTTGTAATTTAAAGGGTAAAAAAAGTCAATATTCGTGGTTAAGGATTTGTTGTACAAACGTGTCCTTCAAGAGGGACTTTAGCTAATATCCTAACTTTTATCCTTTAGCTTAAATAAAGATATGTGGAGGGATTAGGACTAATTAATCCTTTTTATTTTTACATGGAAAAAGCTATTCAGTCATATGTCATCCTGATGTGAACCTGATCACAACCGTCCTTTGCACCCGTTCTCAACTGGTGCGTCGGCAATCAGTCGCAAACTGTGGAAAACTGTATGGATGGATAGCTTTTTTATGAGGTTTTTCCCAAAATGGCCCCAACTCTGACGTATTGTTGGAATAGACCTGGTTGCCTTTTGCTTTCCTTTTCTAGCCTTCAACACATGCCAATGTCACTTCCAAACAGCTGTTGCATTTTTCTGACCATTTTACCCTTAAAGAGAAAGAAAATAGATAAAAGTTTGTTCATCTTCTTCATTTGATTTTTGAGGTTTTTTCCAGAATGGCCCCCAACTCTGTCGTATTGCTTGGAATAGACTTGGTTGCTTTTTGCTTTACTTTTCTAGCCCTCAACACGTGCCAAATGTCACGTCCAAACAGTTGTTGCATTTTTGTGACCATTTTACCCTTAAAGAGTAAAAGAAAATAGATAAAAGGCTATTCATCTTCTTCGTTTGTTTTTTTTCTCGCTTCAACCGCCTCTTGTCGCAAGAGATCGTAAAGTACTTAGTGAGCCCTTGCCGTCGAGCCGGCGGCGAGCAGACGATGGCCGACAGCGGCGGTAGGCGATAAGAAATGAGAGATGAAAATGAGAGTCGGAGGTAAGTTTGGTATGGTGTACCATCTTCATTTCTTATCAGAATTTAGTGATTCTGGAGACATTGCAATCCTCGGGTGATCTTCTACGAGATCATCTAAAGACAAGGATAAAATGAAGTCAGTACCGCTAGTAGCTTTTAATGAAAGATTGGATGGATATAATGTAAAAACAGTGAAAGAAAGTGAAGAAATGAGAGGTGAAAATATGAGCCGGAGACAAGTTCGGCACGATGTACTATCTTCATTTCTCATCAGAATTTAGTGATTCTAGAGGTATTGCGATCCTTGGGTGATCATCTACGAGATTATCTAAAGTCGAGGATAATATAAAGTCAGTACAACTAGTAGCTTTTAATGAAAGATTGGATGGATATTATGTAAAAATAGGGAAAGAAAGTGAAGAAATGAGAGATGAATTGAAGAGCAAATGGGCGCCGGTTCCCAGTGAAGAAAGTGAAGAAATAAGAGATGGAAATTAGAGCCGGAGGCAAGTTCGGCATGGTGTACCGTCTTCATTTCTTATCAGAATTTAGTAATTCTGGAGGCATTGCGATCCTCAGATGATCCTTTACGAGATCACCTAAAGACGAGGATAAAATAAAGCCAGTCCAACTAGTATCTTTTAATGAAAGATTGGATGGATGTAATGTAAAAACAGTGAAGAGGCGCCGACGCCCCATTCACAAAGTGCTGATGCTCTATTCACAAAGCGCCGGCACATTGTGAAAGGGGCGTCGACGCTTTGTGAATGGGGCGCTGACGCTTTGTGAAAGAGGCATCGGTGCCATATTTTATTGGGTGCCTTGACTCGGTGCCTTGTGAAAGGGGGACACGCCTTGTGAAAGAGGCACTGACACCTCTTTCATAAGACACCGACGTCATTTCACAAGGCGTCGAGTAACACAAGACGCCCAATAAAAAATGGCACCAACGTTCCTTTCACAAAGCACTGACACCCCATTTACAAAGCGCCGGCACCCCATTCACAATGCGCTGACGCTTTATGAATAGGGCACCGACGCTTTGTGAATGAGGCGCCGACACTTTGTGAATGAGGCGCCGACGCTTTGTGAATGGGGCATCGACGCTTTATAAGAGGGGTGTTAGTGCCATGTTTTATTAGGCGCCTTGTTTCACCCGGCACCGGTGCCCCATTCACAAGGCGCCCAATAACACAAGGTGCCGACGCCCCATTCACAAGGCGCCCAATAACACAAGGTACCGGCGCCCCATTCACAAGGCGCTCAATAACACAAGGCACCGACGCCTCTTTTACAAGGCGTCGGCACCCTTTCACCATCGCTCATTTCACAAGGCGCCTAACATCACAAGGCACCGACGCCTCTCTTACAAGGCACTGACACCCTTTCACCGGCGCCCCTTTCACAAGGCGTCCAATAACACAAGGCGCCCAATAACACAAGGCACCGGCGCCACTCTCATAAGGCGTCAGCACCCATTCACTGGCGCCTATTTCACAAGACGCCAACACCCTTTCACAAGACACCAGGTAACACAAGACACTTAATAAAATATAGCACCAACGCTCCTTTCACAAAGCGCCCCATTCACAAAGTGCCGACACTCCATTCACAATGCGCTGATGCTTTGTGAATAGGACGTCGACACTTTGTGAATGGGGCACCGGTGCTTTATGAATGGGGCACCAGCGCTTTATGAGAATGGGGCATCGGAGCTTTGTGAGAGGGGTGACAGTGCCATGTTTTATTGGGCACCTTGTGTTGGGGTGGCAATGGGTCATGTCGGGTCGGGTTCGTGTCGTGTCTAGTTTTGGGTCGTGTCCAAAACCTTTAGACCCGAACCTGACCCGTTTAACTAATTGTGTCTAGATCCTAAGCCCGTACCCGACCCGTTTATAAACGGGTAGACCCGATAAGACCCGTTTACTACATTGGTTTATTCAGTTGACCCGATCCGACCTGATCCAACTCGACCCGACCTAACCCGATAGACCCGCTAATACTATATATTATAGTATCGGATTATGGGTAGACCCGACCCGACACGACCTGTTGAATTTTCAACGGGTCTTCCCAGGTCTACAGTGGCCAGACCCTAAACCCGGACCGACCCGTTTATTAAACGGGTCTATCGTGTCGACCCGAACCCATTTAGCCTTGACCCAGACTCGCTAACTTCGTGTTGGGTCGTGTCGGGTCTGCCGTGTCAGGTCCGAAATTGCCAGCCCTAACCTTGTGTTACTCGGCGCCTTGTGAGAGTGGAGTCGGTGCCTTGTGTTATTGGGCGCCTTGTGAAAGGGGCGCCGATGAAAGGGTGTCGGCGGCTTGTGAGAGTGACGTCGGTGCCTTATGTTATTGGGCGCCTTTTGAAAAGGGAGATTGAAAGGGTGCGCCTTGTAAAAGACACAGGTGCCTTGTGTTATTGGGCACCTTGTGAATGGGGCGCTAGTGCCTTGTGTTATTGGGCGCCTTGTGAAAGAAGCACCGCCACCTCTTTCACAATGTGCCAGGACCTTTTCACAAAGTGCCGAGTAACACAAGGCGCCCAATAAAACATGGCACCGACGCCCATTTCACAAAGCACCGACGCCCCATTCACAAAGTGCCACCGCCCCATTCACAATGCAGCTTTGTAAATAGGGTGTCGGTGCTTCGTGAATTGGGCGCCAGGTGTAACATCCGTCCCAAACACAGAAGATTTTTGTCCGCTTTGCCCGTGCCCGCACGAGAACTTCCCAGGGAGGTCACCCATACTAGGACTGCTCTCGTCCGAGCACGCTTAACTACGGAGTTCTTACGAATTCCGTAGCGGCGCACGGTTTTAAAACGCGTCTTCTATGTTTGGGAGGGGAAATTATATAAGTAGCTCAGGATCTCCTTCTCTCCAAACGATGTGGGGCTAACTCATGGCCTTGTACACCTCACCTCACCTCACCTCACCTCATCCATCTTGGTATTCCCGCCTCAGGAGTCTTGGCTCTTGGCTATTGGCCTATTGGATCTTGGTCGTCACAATCCACCCCCCTTAGGGCTACACGTCCTCGTGTAGGGTTAGACCCCCCCATTGCGAGGAGAACCGGCTCTGATACCATTTTGTAACATCCATCCCAAACACAGAAGATTTTTGTCCGCTTTGCCCGTGCCCGCACGAGAACTTCTCAGGGAGGTCACCCATCCTAGGACTGCTCTCGTCCGAGCACGCTTAACTACGGAGTTCTTACGAATTCCGTAGCGGCGCACGGTTTTAAAACGCGTCTTCTATGTTTGGGAGGGGAAATTATATAAGTAGCTCAGGATCTCCTTCTCTCCAAACGATGTGGGGCTAACTCATGGCCTTGTACACCTCACCTCACCTCACCTCACCTCATCCATCTTGGCATTCCTGCCTCAGGAGTCTTGGCTCTTGGCTATTGGCCTATTGGATCTTGGTCGTCACACCAGGGTTTTGTGAATGGGGTGTTGACGCTTTGTGAATGGGACGTCGACGCTTTGTGAATGGGGTGCTGGCTAGCTCTTTATGAAACGGGCGCCGGTGTCATCTTTTATTGGGCACCTTGTGTTACTTGGCGCCTTTGTGAAAGGGTGCCGACTCTTCTCTGACAAGGCGCCTAATAACACAAGGCACCGGGTCCTCTCTCACAAGGCACTGGCGTCCCTTTCACAAGGTGCCCAAAAATACAAGGCACCGACGCCACTCTCACAAGGCGCCGGCACCCTTTCACCGGCATCCTTTCATAAGACGCCGAGTAACATAAGGCACCTAATAAAACATGGCACTAGCACCCCTTTCACAAAGCGCCGGCTCCTTATTCATAAAGTGCCGACACCCCATTCACAATGCGCCAACACTTTGTGAATGGGGCGCCGGGGCTTTGTGAATGGGGTGCCAGCGCTTTGTGAATGGGACGCCGGTGCTTTGTGAATGGGATGCCGATGCTTTGTGAAAGGAGCGCCGGTGTCATGTTTTATTGGGCGCCTTGTGTTACTCGGCGCCTTGTAAAATGGTGTCGATGCCTTATGAAAGAGGCGTCGATGCCTCTTTCACAAGGCACCCAATAACACAAGTCACTAGCACCTCTTTTACAAGGCGTCAGCACCCTTTCATCGGCGCTCCTTTTACAAGGCGCCCAATAACACAAGGCACCGCCGCCTCTCTCACAAGGCACCGACACCCTTTCACCGGCGCTCCTTTTACAAGGTGCCCAATAACACAAGACACCGGCGCCACTCACAAGGCGCCATCATACTTTCACAAGACACCGAGTAACACAAGGCGCCCAATAAAACATGGCACCGACGCCCCTTTCACAAGCACCGTGTAATGATCGGTGCTTTAGAGTTCTTCCGCGTAGGCCAACTCAGTTTCCTTTTAATATTATTATAATAATTGTTTGGATTCATTTGTCGTGTTGCATAATTTGATTGTCGATGCTATGTGTTCAAACTTGTGTTGGACCAGGCAGCAGGCCTCGAGTTCGAGTCGTGAGGCGACATTGGAAGAGTAGTTACACAGGCATATATGCACGTATATCAATGCATGGCATGCATGGTAATATAATTAAATTAATTTATAGAATGGTTATCATGGTGAGTCTATCGGATTCGACGAGATTCGCGTGTCGGCGGATCACAGCGCGACGCGGGTCCAGTGTGAGCGCGCTTGACCACTTTAAGAGTTAGGAAAAAAAAACCTAAAACTAAAAACCCCAAAACCCTCACCTGAAACCGAACCCATTCCTCTCTCTCCCTCTCCCTCTCCCTCTCCCTCTCATCTAACCCGAACCCGACCAGACCCAAACCCAGCTACCCCTTTTTCCCCTTTCTCTCTCTCTCTCTCTCTCTCTCTCTCTCTCTCTCTCTCTCTCTCTCTCTCTCTCCCCCCCCCTATCCCACTCTCGGATCTCCTTCTCTCTCTCTTGGATCGCTCTACCCCCTTACCCGATCTCACCTTTCTCTCGGATCTCTCTAAACCCGATCCGATCCGACCCGTCAGCCCCCCCCCACCTCACGTCCCATCGCCCCTGCTCTTCCCTCAACTCCCCCTCTCCAGCGCTGCTCTCCCCTCACCTCTCCCTGTCCTTATCTGATCTCCCCCTCACCCCGATCCGGCCCCAAATCCGCCGTGCAACCGGCCGCCACCCCTTTTTCCTTTAAAGCACCAAGCCCTAACCCGACCCTCTCCCCACTTTCTCAGTCCGACCCCCTCACCCACCTCTCCGATCCCTCTCTTCCCCCTACGGTCTCTCTCTCTCTTCTCCCTCTCCATCTCTCCTTCCCTTTTTGTGGCGTGTGGCAGCCAATCGGCAATGAAGAGCCCTCGCCGGAGAAAAGCAGCCGGCCGTAGCGAGGCGTCGTAGCCGGAGCCGATGCCCTCTCCGATCAGGTCCGTCCCCCTTTCTCCCTTTTCTCCTTCTTCTTACGCGATCTGGCCTACTCCATCCCTAGTTTTCCATTCCCCTTCATCGCAGCCACGGTCGCCAACCGGCGGCTGTGCAATCGGCATATGTTGACCAAACCAGGTCACATCTCTTCTTTTCCCCATCTTCTTTTTCTTTATTCTATCAAGACCTGCGAGCCAGCCCTCCGTTTGCCTTTTCCCTTGCCGCGGCCATGTGGCCAGTGATTATGCAGCTGGCGATACCCCGACGTTCGGATGCCCAATCGGTCCGGCCTCTTCTCCACATCAAGTCAAGCCCATACACCTCCTCTTTCAGTTTTCTTTCGTGCACCCCGACCGGCCACCCCGACCGGGTACTCCGCACCCATGATCATTTTTATCCGTAGTGTCACTCTACAGCCTGTATTCGTATGTAGATCCTCCCCGACCGGTGACGAAGCGACTGGAATCCAACCCCGAGCCAACCTTGTGGTGGTCTTGGACCACGGAGTTCGCCGGCTAGGATCCGGGCCGCTGTAAACTGAACCGACACCACTATGTGGGTCTCCTTTGCACCCCCTTCGGATTGCCGCCAACGGCAAGGCCGGTCGACCCTAGTGCGAGACCCGAGAGCATCGCACAACCTCCTCCCAAGCTTGTTCTCTGTACCAATGGGGAGTGGCAGGTTTTGTAAATTTGAATGCCCTTAGTGGGCATACAATTCAAGTAATCTTATAAATAGTAATAATTAAATAATTTAAAACTCTAAATAGTGGCCCCCACTTTAATGTGTGGCCCCCATCTTAAAGGGAGGTCTTTGTTAGTCTCACTTAAGTGAGTGGACCCCACTTTTGTGGATCGGCTTATTTAAGTTGGTGGGCCCCACTTAAGTGGCAAACCCTATAGCTACATAGTGCATAGTGGCCGGAATTGTCTCGGTCGTCATCCGAAGTCAGAATTCAGTGAAATTGACGATGACGGACTAGGTTCTCCGAGACCTACCCATTGGCGTCGATTTAGCCCCCACCAAACATAGTTACCAAATACACCCTGGTTCCGGTTTGACCTAATATTGATTTGACTGTCAATTCACCGTCTCGAGTCGGAACTCGACAAAACGAGTAGCCATAGACTCGGTTCGACGAGACAAAGCTATTAACATTAGGTTGGCCTAGAATTTATGAATTACCAAAAGGTCCCTATATGGGGCCCAGTATAACAATTATTTCACCGACCGTAACTTTCAGACGGATCTTGATTATCGTGAAACTTGCGACATCAGATCCTAAATCCCGAAATATACTTAACAGTACCACTGGAATCCACTAAGATACCTCTAAGATGCAGCAATCTTACTATAGCCCTTAGGTCGTGCCCTCTCGAAAATATGAACCCACTTTCTGGAAACAATTCCTCACACGCTAGACCTAACCTCAATATGAGTTATATTAATACATATAGGATTAGGGTCCGATGACCCCTGTGAAATTAAGGTCTCGACCTAAGTAAACTTAGAGCATTGTTTTGTGTGCCGTAGACCGACATCCGATAACGCAAAATTTCTCGACTAGGCCAACTAGGGCCTAAACCAGTGTTTTTAGTAGCAAGCAATAATCATGTGCCGTTGTGTGTGTATTTGGTAGTTCGTGACCGTGTTGACCAGTCAGAGTCGGAGTGGAGGTTGCTAGCAGAAGTCCGTGTTCATCAACCAGGTGACATTTACTTCCCTTCCTGTGGTCTTTGATAGTGGGAAATGAAAACAACTAGGGTAGGTGTCATCGATACTGCATGCGGGTCCCGTCGGGCATCGTCACATGTGGTCACGTGGATCTCTCCTTGCATGCGGAGTTGCGAGTCCGACGACGCATGCTTTAAAATATTATTAAAATAATCATGCTTTAAATATTAATAAAATAATCACAATTATTGCGTGGACACCGTAATTAGACATTTTCTTAAATTAAAATATAAATTATGTAAATAATGATCTATCGGGACTCACCCTACTAACATGAGTGGCAACCCTAATATACTGGTTTTGGGGGAGTGTAGGTCGAATCGCTTTAAGAGCGATGTGACCTTTAGTTATAGTGCTATTATGGGTTGCGAGAGCAGTGCGGGACCAGAGTTAAAATATTACAGATTATTAATCACCGTATTTATTTATTTATTTATTTCAGTATATATGTAAAAATAATTATTTACTGTGTGGAGCATTTAATACTTTGTTAAAATGGGTGAAATTGATAATCTATCTTGTAAGAAGATTGGGTTTCTGTGCGCGCAAGGGTCATGAACCACCCTGCGTGTACAGCTGAAGATCAGTAGACTAAGGGGTCACGGGCAAGGATTGTGATAAAGCCAATAGTAGGTGCCCTCGAATAGGAATTGGCCTAGCAATTCCTGTTCCGGGGTAGTTGAAGCCCCCAAGGAAAGCAAGTTGGGCAGTAGAGCTCCATCGTGAAAAACGAAAAATCCCTTATTTGTGCATGGTGTGAGAGGATGCACGGCGAGAGAGTTGGCCCTCTAAAAGGCTCTATAGTAATGTCCGACCGGGGGCAGGATGAACAAAATATCCGGGGTTCACATTAGGATATATATTTTATATGATTGCTAATTAACAAACTAATCTTTATATGGATTATGAAATTATAAAGCATGATGGTCTTTTTGTTTAAATAGTTCATTAATACTATAGAACATTGAATGAACTTTATGTTAGATAATCTAGTGACAGTAGGTATTGCATAGACTGCTGGTAGGATTAGGTTATTCTTCTGTAAATAGGATTGCTAAATTTAACCCAATTAGCTCGGTTGTCTCATATTATTAAAGACTATTAGGATGTCACTAGCCATTAATTTGGCTAATCTTTCAATTTTTCATAGGGGCTACTCTTTCCCACGAGTAGACTCTCCTGCAGGTACAGAGGTTCAGGAGTAGCAGTGGGAGGTCAGAGGCGGAGTTAGAGTTACGATAGTGTTCTATCTTCAGTGTATCGTCTTGTAATTTTTCCTATTCTAGTAATATAATCGATTGGATTGGAAAAATGATTATTTAGTCTAGTCAATGTTTTGTGACTGTTAGTGGTGATGATCCAGCTGAATCTTCTGGGTATGCCTCTCCTCAAGTCCCCAATCCTAGGGTAGCTCACTATGAAAATATAAATCTTAAAGTGACCTAATTGACTAGCCCCGTAGATAGGACCCATAAACCAGTGCTAGAGAGCGGGCGAGGATACTCGGCTCACCGTCAGAGGCTTGAGTCTCGTGCTCCCTTAAGAGGGACTTTTGTCAGTATGTGGAGCACCGGCAGGCCGCACATGCTGAGGGGATAGCTCGGTTGAAGGTCGAGAGTGGTCATCTTTATTGCAAATTTTTAGCTCTCTCGGTTTCCTCTTAATAAAATATTTTAAAAAAAATCAAGTTTTAAAATACCCCTTGTTTCTCCCTCCTCCTTCTTCTTTATTTAGGAGAGAGCTGCAGCCCTCTGAGAAACCCTAATTGGTGTAGACAGCGGACTAAACCCTAAACCCCTTGGTTTTTCTCACCTCACACCCCAGTGATCGGTTTCAGATTTATGGGGCGTGACACGCCGGCGCCCCATTCACAAAGCGTCGATGCCCCCATTCACAAAGCTTTGTGAATAGGGCGCCAACATTTTGTGAATGGGGCATCGGGGCTTTGTGAATGGGGCACCGGTGCCATATTTTATTGGGCGACTTGTGTTACTCGGCGTCTAGTGAAAGGATGCCAACACCTTGTGAAAGAGGCGTTGGTGCCTTGTGTAATACGAGCGCCTTCTGAACGGGGCGCCGGTGAAAGGGTGCCGACGCCTTGTGAGAGAGGCATCGGTGCCTTGTGTTATTGGGTGACTTGTGAAAGGGGCGCCGGTGGAAGGGTGCCGACGTCTTGTGAGAGAGGCGCTGGTGCCTTGTGTTATTGGTGGTGGCCGACGATGACGGTGGTGAGTGGTGGCCGACGGGGTGATGTCGTCGTCGGGAGGTGCTCGCTGGTGGTTGACGGCGACGGACGGGCGACGACAGCCGGTGGTGGGCTGTAGTCGGTCGTGATATTGGCATCCCTCTATGATTAATCCCATAGCCCAATCATGACCATTGAAATGGGATGCATCACGTGTCTCTTCCAAAAGCGTCAGCGATCGAATGAGGAGATAGATCAATAGTGGAGCGGAGTCAAATCCCTTTGAAATTGGAAATGAAACCCTTTATAAATCTCAGGGGTATTTTAGTTCGAAACAAAAAAAATAATCAGAAAAGTAAAGCAAAAAGCAATCGAGTCTGTTCCCAGCAATACGGCAGAGTTGGGGGCCATTCAGGAAAAAACCTCCTTCTTTTATACACAGCTGTGGGCCCCGAGAAAATTTTCAGCACATCCTGCGGACTCTACAGCTACAGGGCCCACTGCGATTCAAAAGACATGGGTAGTAGGCACCAGCACATGGGGGAAGTGGCCCCAGGCCCCCAGCATTTACAGCGTGCTGATAGGCTCTGAAAATTTTCCCGTAGGCCCCACCCCTCCACAGCCAATGAGTACTACTGTACTACACATAACCCCATTTTCTTAACACGTAATCCACGCAGCAGCCAATTATTGTTATTTTGAGAGAGAGACGAGAGGCTGGGGACGTCGGGGTTCTCACCGAAACACCAGAGAGAGAGAGAGAGAGAGAGAGAGAGAGGCCGTTTAACACCCGCGGCCGTCCGATACGTGTCCGCTCGTCGGATGCGCTAATCGAAGGGAGAGAGAGACAGAGAGAGAGGGCCTCCTATCCTCCTCCAGTCCTTCCGCCTCGCCGCCGTGGGGATACGTCGGCCGCCGCCCCCTCGATGCAACAATCGGAGCGAGCCAGCGTGGCCACCGTGTTCCATTCGCATCCGCCAGTGCTTAGCCGGTCAAACTCCACCTCTCCTTCCTGCCCCCTCCTTATTTCTTTGGAAAGTTAGGTATAGGTCCTTAACTATTTGGCAATATTAACTGCAGACATCATAATTTGCTATATTAGCTAAGGTCCCTATACGTATAGGTCTTAAAAAAAGAAAGGACTAATGTCAAACTTCTTATTTCTTTCTAACCATACATTTAAAACTCTATTTTAGTTTTTTTCGTAGAAGAATGCTATTAAAATAGGGAAATTTTATTCATACCCCAAAAATCTGTAATTAGCCCCCATTTCCAACAAACTTGAACACACCCCATCTTTTGTTGTCATACCCCATTCTTATCCCAAAAATACCCTTCCCCCTTACACCCCAGTTAAATGGCCCGCTCCAACTTGATTATACCCCAATCAAACACTGTATGCGCAAAAAAGGTACGGGTCGGCTTTATTGCACAAAACGAGATTACAATTGTGGCCGGGACCCGGGTTGCTCGGGTGTAGCGAGTCCGGGTTGCGGCGAGTTTTGATCAGGGGATTGTGGGAAAGATCTTCTGGGGGATCCCTTTGATCCGCGTCTCCACGTGGTGTTCGTGCGAGAGCGCTGAAGGGGCTGCCCAGGACAGGGGTTTTACAGGGAGAGGGTTTTGGAGAGGCTAAGGAATGTCCACCGTTGCTTTGTCCCTTCCGTGCTTCGCGCTTTCTCGGCTAGGGGGTTTTCGGCTTCGTTCCTCGGTCTTCGCGTCTTCCTCGTTCCTTGCTTAACCTCGGTGTCCTTGATCGTCGGTTCGCGGCGTCGATCGAGCTTTTGGCGTTGGCTTTGGCTTTGGCTTTTTGGCTTCGGCTTGGCTCCGGCGTGGCTCTGGCTTTTGCTTTGCTTCGGCGCTTGCACTTGGACGTAGCTGGGAGAGACTTGCGATGCTTTCGTTCTTCCGGACTTCGCGTCGTATCGGCTAGAACGTGCGGTGCTTTTGCTCGTGGCCGGCGTAGTCGCTTGGCTTTGGCACTTGCTTTGCTTTGGCGCGGGCTTTACTGGGGCTTTGCTTTGGCTTCTTGCGTTGCTTTAGCTTTGGCGTTTACTCGATCTTCTTCTTCGAACGACGTGGGCTACTTCTCCGGTGCTTCGACGGTTTGCGTGTCAACGGGACTTCTCTTCTTCTCCGGGCTTCTTTGGCGTGATCGGGGTCGAAGAATGCTTTCGAAGATGGTGGGGGTAGCACCGATCTCCGTGCGACGGTTGTAGCGTCGGCTTTTGTTGATGAAGACGACGGGGTAGTGACGCTTCAGATGATCTGTTCCAGCCTTTCTTCTTCGTGGATGGTGCAGATGTTTGTCGAAGACGACGTGGTGATGACGCTTCGCTTCTCTCCTCCGGGCTTTGGGGCTTGATCGGGATCGAGGACTTGTTGGAGACGACGGGGTAGTGCCGCTCCTCTTCTTCTCCGAGCTTTTGGGCTTGATCGGAGTCGAAGCTTGTTGGAGACGACGGGGTAGTGCCGCTCCTCTTCTTCTCCGGGCTTTTGGGCTTGATCGGAGTCGAAGCTTGTTGGAGACGACGGGGTAGTGCCGCTCCTCTTCTTCTCCGGGCTTTTGGGCTTGATCGGAGTCGAAGCTTGTTGGAGACGACGGGGTAGTGCCGCTCCTCTTCTTCTCCGGCCTTTGCTTCTGGCGTCCTCGGAGTCGAAGGGTTCTTCTTCTCCGAGCTTTCTTCTTCGTGAACGGAGTCGAAGGGGTGATCGTCGTGCGCAAGGGTCTTCACGTTGATGAGGACTTTCAGTAAGCCGATCCCTCGGGACAGGCTTGACTGTGCCTCGTGAAGCCTTGGGTCGATGAAGAAGCGTGCTCTCTTCTGCAGAGCTCTGGCGCTTCGTCTTCAATTTCTCGACCATTTTTTCCTTCCCCCACCCCCTCTATTTATAGGCAAAGAGGTGGGGAGAGAGATATGGAAACTTTTTAATTTTAAATCCCCTTTGTATCTCTCTCATAATTACCCGGATTTTATTCATCCATTGATGAAGGGAATAACATTTAATTGTTTTCCTTTTCTGGCGGGTGCAATTATGGCTGGATTTTGTGCACGAAATCGATGGCGATCGGGCGCTTCGTCTTGTGCGTCGGATCGAGGGATCGGCGCAGATCCGCGTGTGTGCAGACGTCATACGCTACCTCCCCCCGCGCATGGCGGTATTTTTTCCTTTTCTTTCTTTTCTTTCCTTTTCTTTTCTTTCCTTTTTCTTTTCTTTCCTTTCTTTTCTTTCCTTTTTCTTTTCTTTCTTTTTTTTTTTCTTTCTTTTTTCTTTTCTTTCTTTTTTTCTTCCCTTTCCTTGCAGGGCCGGCCGGCCCCCCATGGGGTTCGGGTCCTACTAGGGCCGGCCCCATGTGGCTCGGGTCCTAGTAGGGACCGGCCCCCCATGGGGTTCGGACCCTAGTAGGGGCCGGCCCCCCTTGGCGCATGGGGTCCGGGTCCGCATCGGCGCGCGCGAGTCGGGTCCGCGTGTCGGGTTTGCATCCACGTCGGTGCGCGCGAGTTGGGTCCGTGTGTCGGGTTTGCATCCGCGTCGGCACACGTAAGTCGGGTTCGGGTCCGACGAAATTCGTGTGTCTACAAATGCCCCCTCAAGGACGAGTGCGTCGGTGAGAGCGTGTCGGGTTTGGACACGTAGGAATCGTAGAGCGCTTGTCCTTGATTCCTTTTGTGGGCGGGGTTGGAGGTCTATTTAAGGACCCCTACCCCCCTTCATTCGCCGTTGTGCTTCTTTGCGAAGGTTCTGCCGGCTTCTGGAGACCGCTGTCGGAAGAGAGCTGCCTGGGGCTGCACGCGACTTGCTCCGTCTTCCCGGTGTCGCCTCTTTCGTCTTTTTTTTTTTTTTTTTTTTTTTTTTTTTTTTTTTTTTTTTTTTGGACCACGGGAGCTGCAGCGGCAGTGGCAGGGTCGGCTAGGGCTGCGGCGGCTGGGCACGAGGCCAGCGGCGTGCGGCGCGCCGAGCTGGGTGCCGGTGCGAGCAGTTGGCTGTGGCTCTTGCTTGTAGAGAAGACCTTCGCTATGGTTTCGATCATCTTCTTCGTTGCGGACCTCTTTTGCTCCAAAGTTGCACGGACGTCAAAGGTGGCCGTTGCACGGAGTTCGAGACTGGCGCGAGGGCGACTGGAGTGCGATGACGGCGACGGTGCATCTCGGCGGAGGACTGTCGCCCCTCCCTCGGTGTGGGAGCGCAATGACGAGGCCGATTGTCGACGGCGACCGTTGCACGATGTCCGAAGGCGACTTAGGAGAGACGGGAGCGTGAAGACGAAAGCAACATGTCTCGACGTAGTCCCATGGCGGCGCGCGGGTGACGAAGGCGCGAAGATGAAGGCGATGCACCCGGGCGGAGTGTTGGCGATAGTGACGCACCTCGGCTCGATGAGGAGGAGGTGGAGCCATTGCAAGCGAGGCGAAGCTCCCCTTTCCTTTCTCTTTTTTTTTTTTTTTTTTTTTTTTTTTTTTTGTGTGCACGGAGTACAGCAATAGCGACGGTGGCTAGCTACGGCGCGCGTGAAGGCCGGGGTGCCGCGGCGGTGGTGGCTCGCGGAGGCAGCAGCAGCAGCAGTGGCAGGCGATGGCCGAGCGGCGCGCGAGCTGCGGTACGGGTGCCAGTGGCTCGCGGGCCCTTCTTTTTCTTTCCTTTCTCTTCCTTCTTTTTCTTTCTTTTTTCTTTCCTTTTCTTTTCTTTTCTTTTCTTTTCTTCTTTTTTTTTTTTCTTTCCTTTTCTTTTCTTTTCTTTTCTTTTCTTTCTTTTCTTTCCTTTTCTTTTCTTTCCCTTTTTTTCTTTCTTTCCTTTTCTCTTCCTTCCTTTTCTTTTTCTTTCTTTTCTTTCTTTCTTCTTCTTCTGGTTCTGGTACGCGGGAGCAGCAGCGGCCGGGGCTGCAGTGGCCCAGCGGCAGCGGAGGCAGCGCATGGCGCGGGCGGGGGCCGTTCGTCGGGGCGCAGCTGCGGCGCGGGGGCCCGGGCTCGGTGGTGCGCGGGTGCTGCGATGCGGAGGCCGGGCGGTAGGCAGGCGGCGCGCGTAAGGGCGCTGGGAGCGGGGCGCGAGCGGGCGGCGTGCGGGCGAGCGGCGGTGGCGCGCGTGGAGGTCGGGCGGTGGCTGCGCGGGCCCAGGTCGGCGGCCGGGAGCGGGGGCTGCAGGCGACGGTGGCGCGCGAGGAGTGCAGGTCGACGGGGTGATGGCCGGGCGCGGGCACGGACGCAGCGGTGGCCGGGGCTGGGCGGCCAGGCGCGCGCGGGCCGAGCGCGGGGCGGCGCGGGGTCCCGAACGGGTCGGTGCAGGGCCCCGAGCAGGTCGGCGACTGCGGGTGCGAGGCCGAGGCGGTGTAGAGGCGGTGCAGAGGCGGCTTCAGGCGGAGGCCCCGACCAGGGTGGCCGGGGTCGCGGCTCCGACCCGGGCGGGCGCGAGGCCGAGATGGGCGCCCCCTCCTTCCCGGTTACGTAGGAGAAGGAGGGGGACTGCGGGGCTGGCTGCTGCTGCTGTGTCCAACTCCTTCTTCCTTTTTTTTTTTTTTTTTTTTTTTTTTTGGTCCGCAAAGGCGGCAGGCGGCGCGGTTGTCGGAGCCGGTAGCGGCGGCGACGGCCCACAGCGCTGGCTGCAGTATGCGCGGCGCGGGGGCCGGGAGCGAGCGGCGCGGTCGCAGAAGCAACAATGGCGGTCGCCGGTGCGACGCTGAGTCGGGCGGGCCCCGATCGGGTCGGAGGCGGAACGCGGTGGCAACGGCGGTGCGACTCCGAGTCAGGCAGGCCCCGATCGTGTTGGAGAAGGGACCCGGTGGTAACGGCAGCGTCTCCGGGTTGGCCGGGCGGTGGCCAGGCTTCAGGTGGCGCAGGTGGTGTGCGGACACCGTGCGGCGCAGGGGTGCCTCGAGCGACAAGGCGGTGTCGGGCTTGGAGGCCAGGGGCGGAAGAGTGCTGCCTGGGGTTGCACGAGACTTGCTCCGTCTTCCCGGTGTCGCCTCTTTCGTCGACGGCGGCGGCGATGGTGCGCGTCGCTTGAAGACGAAGGCCTCCATTGGCTTGGAGACGAAGGTTTCTTCGATGCTCGGAGACCGTCGGCGGAAGAGTGCTGCCTGGGGTTGCACGCGACTTGCTCCGTCTTCCCGGTGTCGCCTCTTTCGTCGGCGGCGGCGGCGATGGTGCGCGACGCTTGAAGATGAAGGCTTCCGTCGGCTTGGAGACGAAGGCTTCTTCGATGCTTGGAGACCGTTGGCGGAAGAGTGCTGCCTGGGGTTGCACGAGACTTGCTCCGTCTTCCCGGTGTCGCCTCTTTCGTCGACGGCGGCGGCGATGGTGCGCGTCGCTTGAAGACGAAGGCTTCTTTCGGCTTGGAGACGAAGGATTCTTCGACGGCTCGTGAAGACGAAAGCTTCAGTCTTGGCGGCGAAGCATTCTTTGGAGCCGAAAGATTCTTCAGCGGAGTGTTATCGTCTTCTTGGTGCGGGAGCATAATGACAACGGCACGGCAAAAAGACGAAGCCGAGTGTGGTGGCGATCGCCTGGTGCGAGGATGAGTCGGAGACGTTGAAGGCCAGGGAAGGTTGCTCCTTTTTTTTTTTTTTTTTTTTTTTTTTTTCGGAATTGACTTTACCTCTCGATCGGTCTTGCACTTTTCATATCCTTGCAAGATTCGTCCCCCTGAGTACCTTCCGAAGGCTGGCTAGATTATTGATGAGGCCAACCGCGGGTTTAGCGTTACTAGCGAGGTTGCACCTTTCTGGTAGCAATGTCAGCTTGAAGGACACCGAGATGGGCGTTCTGAAGAGGATGACGAGGCCACGAGCATCAACAAGGAGTAGACTGCTTTGGTTGTCTTTTGCTTGTCGATCTTGACCTTGATGATAGCACCAGTGGTTCTTTTGGCTTGTGGAGGTCACGAAGGCTGCGGTTGTTGTTTATGCGTCCGCCATTCTTCGGGTTGCTGCTTTTGACTTTAGTGGCAGTTTCCATCCTTCAGGTGGGCCTGAGCTTTTGCATGAGCCCGGTGGATTTCAAGGCACCGACTCTTTTTCTGCGGAGCAGATGCGCACCTTCTTCGGAGAGTGGCGAGCTTCATTGCTTACGACGGTCTTCGTTGGAGGACGCTTCCTTGGGCTTAGCTGCGACTGAGGGGGAGAGACGTCAAGCATCGCTTCAGAAGCTGGAGAGTGCCCGAGCGACCAAGAAGACTTCTGGAGCAGAGTTTGTGAAGCAGCGGAAAGCTGGCGACGCGTCGAGAGTTGACTGCTTCCCTACCCCTGGAATTGAAGCGCGTGTAAGCTGTTGGGAGCGAGCCACTTTGGCGCCTTAGGGACTTCGACTTGCCACACTCGTGCGTCGCTTTAGAAGCTGGAGTTTCATTTGGGGAAAGCTCGAGCGACCGAGAAGATGTCCGGAGCAGAGCTTGCGAAGCAGCGTGCATAGCTGGCGACGCGTCGGAAGCTGACGGTTTTTCTACCTCTGGAGTTGCAGCGCGTGTAAGCTGCGGAAGGCGAGCTGCTTTGACGCCTCAAGGACTTTGACTTTCTTGTCATCCTTTAGTTTGCTGACCGGATTGATGGTTATGCACTCACTTGCCTCTGGACTGGCCTCTTGGGACGACGTTGGGATGTTTCTTTTTTTGTCTGGACTGAACCTTTGTAGGTTGCCTACGTACCCTACTGAGAGGGATCAAGTCGCACGTAGTTCGTTTATTCCCTTTTTTTTTTTTTTTTTTTTTTTTTTTTTTTTTTTTGAGGCAAGGGGGGTAACCTTGCGCTAAGCAAAGTACCTTTTGAGGGACTTGCAGCTGGTAGGCAAAGTCACCGCTGGTTCGCAGTTGTTGCCTGGCCTCTTCGCTTCAATGTAGTTAGAAGTGAAGATATTCTTGACTGGAGTTTTGATGACTGCTGGAGTTTGACTGGAGTGAATGCCTCGGCGGTTCGGAAGGATTTGTTCGCCGCCTTTGAAGAGGCAAGCTTGAGTCTTTGTCAGGCGATGTGGAATCGCAACTGAGGGTAGTGAACCCATGTGCACCATGCTTTCTTTGCTGTGGCTGGATTTGAACGTCGACTCGGTGGAGTTTTGCCCCCGAGTGTTTTCTGACTTGATTGCGAGTTGCTCAGAGCTGGTGTACTCGGAAGACTCGGTTGACCTCGAGAATTGCAACAGACCACGTAACGGTAGTATCATCTCTTGCAACGTGCTGAAGATAGCCCCGAAGAATGATAACGCTGGTTCCTTTGCTGGAGGGGAAGGCGATCGTCCTGGTTTGCGAAGCCATTGAGGTACGAGCCGCAGGACTGAAGCAACTTGAGCAGGCAACGGAATGCATCGCATCGAGCTTGATTTGAAGTTGATGTGAATTTTCTGTCTTGATACTGGCGCTTCTTTGTCTTTGTGCGCTGTCTGGATAGAGGATGTCACTAGTTTTGCAAGTAGAGAGCTTTTGTCCCTCGCAGCTGCTTTGACTCCCTGAGCTCGTAGAGGTTTTGCTGGATGAGCTTCTGCAACGGGATCTTTCACTTGGTAAAACTCGGCATCAGCAAGGTGTGCTTTAGCCTTGTTGAACAGCTTGCCGTTGGCAGCGATGCTTCTTCCCATGCTTTCGATGTTGGTATCACTTTCTTCATCGACTTCTCGGAGCACTTGGTGGACTTCCATCACGTAGCAGCAGACCTTGAAGTCTTGATCAGCTTCAAGGAAGCGATTTGGAAAGAACTCCTGGAGTGTTGCCGGCTCTAGGAAGCTTTGCTGGAGGAAATTTTTCAGATTTGCTGGTGGTACTTTGGACGTCTTTTTTCCTGGAGCATCATTCTTTTCCTTGAAGGACTTTCTTCTGGGGAATTTTCTTCTTGCCCGGTCTTTAGCCAGACGTGCTATCCTGTAGTTTGATCGTCGTGACCTTCTCCTTCGAGGCGCTATAGCCCGTGTAAGATCTTCTTTGCCAAGATGAAGAACTGGTGCTGCGACAGAAGGCTCTTCTTTGATCGGAAGGACTTGCTCTTCTAGAGACTGTACCGATTCATCTTCCGATCTCCAACCGGTTGGCTTGATTTCTTTGTTTGGAATCAAAGGAGGCATGGAGTAGAGGACATAGAAGTCGAGCTTACCTGATGGTTGGCCTAGCAGGTTGACTTCGGGGCTTCTTTGTTCGTCTCTCGCTTTGAGCATGTGCCAGGACGTAGCTTCGTTTGGAAGATGGAGTGCTTGCATGAGAGACGGTTGCCCCCAAGACAGTAAGGATTTGGCCCTAGGCACTGAAGAAGTATGCCGTTGTCGTCTTCTTGGACTGCCCCCTTTCTTTGAGTCATCAACGGTGGACTGCCCCCCTTCTGCGAGGACCGACGGGGCATCTTGCAATTCGTCGTCCGAAGTAGAAGTATCACCGTTGTCGGGATCCGTAATGGAGATATGATTGACGACAAGCATGGGTGGGTGGGTGGGTGTTGAGACAAAGTCCTCGATTGGCATCCCCAGACGATCGAATGCCGACTTCTTCTTTGATTGTTTGACTGGCCCGAGCCTCTCGAACACGGATGTGCGTTTTCGATTCGACCAGTCTTTACCACCTCTGGTTTGCTTCCGGAACAAGGTTTGGCCTCGAACCCGTCGTCGTCTTCTCTTGCTGTCTGGATGGCTGAGGTAGGTAGAGAGTGCATCGGAGATTGTCGATCCTTCAGCTGCTTCATCTACCATCCTTACCTCGATGTAGTTCGAGGTGAAGGTCTTCTTTGTTGTGGTTCTGATGACCAACGGAGCTTGACTGGAGCCGATGCCTCGGCGGTTCGGGGGAATTTGTTCTCCGTTTTGAAACAGCCGAGCTTGAGTTCTCGTCATCCCATGTGGAGTTGCTGCTGATGGGAGTGTGCCCATGTGGGTGCAAATTTTGGCATAAATCTACCACGGGACCCACCAGCCCTGCCTGGTGGGCCCACGAGGGCTACCACGGGACCCACCAGCCCTGCCTGGTGGGCCCACGAGGACTACCACGGGACCCACCAGCCCTGCCTGGTGGGCCCACGAGGACTACCACGGGACCCACCAGCCCTGCCTGGTGGGCCCACGAGGACTACCACGGGACCCACCAGCCCTGCCTGGTGGGCCCACGAGGACTACAGCGGGACCCACCGGCCCTGCCTGGTGGACCCACGAGGACTACAACGGGACCCATCGGCCTTGCCTGGTGGGCCCCCGAAGACAACCGCAGGGCTCGCAACTTTACCTGGAGGATCCCCAGATACTGCAGTAGAAACCGCCATTCGCCACCCGGAATGCCTATAAATAGCAGTGCCTTCGAATGTAAAAGGATCGAAATCCAATCCACAAATCTGATTTCCACTCTGAGATCTGACTTTCAGAACCAGAGCTCTGGAATTTCAAACTTCCGATCTACCATCTCCCTTTGATCTTCTTTCAGAAAGATCAGTGTTTACAGTGATACTCGGCCTGTCGAGATCACTTCAAAATAAGTGTTAGTGAACTCCGAGATCACATCTCGTGTCAAACTCTCTCTCTAATTGCATCTCTCTGTTTACAAATCAAAAGCTTCAACTTCGATCAACAGATCGACCAACGATCTTCGACGTCAACACGAACATTCAATTGACTGGTGCTGCGAGAGTCTTCGGGTCGGGAGAGTACACAGCTCGAGAAGAAAGAATGCAACTCTACTTGGCCTTAGTACGACGTCTTCAACAACGTTTTACTAGCGCTGAATTCATTCAAATCCCCAGAGCAGAGAACCGAGAAGCAGATGCCTTAGCTAATGCTGCCTCAGTTCTTGGAGACTCACTCGGAGGAAGGCAAATACAAATTGATTATCAAGAAGTGCCCAAAACCATCCCCGATCAACAGATTCTTACCACTACAGAAGGATCTGGGGGTGGAGATCAGCTTGAAGATTGGAGACGACAAATTCTTGACTTCTTCAAACATGGCAAAATGCCAGAAGATCCAAATCAAGCCCGAAGGCTCCAAAGGAAGCTCCCTTGCTACACTTTACAAGGTGAAGATTTATATTTCAAATCTCACAACGGGATGTTACTCAAGTGCCTTGGTCCTGAACAAGCACAGGCAATCCTGATTGATATCCACTCCGGAGCTTGTGGAAATCATTCGGGAGGAAGATCCCTTGAAGCCAAGACGAAGCTACAAGGGTACTACTGGCCAACAATGGCAAGGGATGCTCAACAAGTCATTCAAAGGTGCGAACCTTGTCAACGGCACGCTCGAGCTATTCATCTCCCTGCAGATGAACTCCATCAATTATCAAGTCCCTGGCCCTTCCATCAATGGGGTTTAGACTTCTTGGGTCCTTTCCCTCCAACTCCAAGCAAGAAGAAGTACCTACTGCTGGCCACAGATTACTTCACCAAATGGGTTGAAGCTGTGCCCCTCTTCCGAGAGACTGATAACGAAGTGATCAAATTCATTCGGCACAACATCTTCTCAAGATTTGGTACACCTCAAGTTCTCGTTGCAGACAATGGAGCTCAGTTTGACTCCGACAAGTTTCGAGAATTCTGTCTGAACCATGGTATTAAGCTATTCTATTCAACTCCAAGATATCCTCAATGCAATGGCCAAGCAGAAGCCTCCAACAGAGCTATTCTTGGTATACTCAAGAAGAAACTCAATGATAAGAAAGGATTGTGGGAGCAAGTCCTACCTGAAGTTCTTTGGGGGTATCGCACAACTCCGAGAAGATCAACTGGGTTCTCGCCTTTTCGCCTAACATATGGATCAGAGGCAGTACTCCCAGCAGAAAACATATCAAGTACTTTGAAGACTAAAGCTGTTGAAGAAGGAGTCAATGAAGAACTTCGGATCAATGATCTAGACTTCTCTGAAGAACTACGAGATCTAGCATCACTTCGTGTGGCCAAATATCAACAGAAGATCAAAAGAGCCTATGACAAGAAAGTCCACAAGAGACAATTCCCAGTGGGTAGTTTAGTTCTCAGAGCAGTTTTCTACAATACCAAAGAACACAGCAGTGGAAAGCTTGCTCCCAACTGGGAAGGTCCATATATCATTGAGTCAGTTGGAGGCAAAGGTTCTTACAGACTGATTACACCAGAAGGAGATAGATTGCCTCGAGCTTGGAATTCTAGACACCTCAAGTTGTTCTATCCATAATGTATATTCTGTGATGAATAAAGCTCTCTTTCAAATGTTCAAATGTACAAGTGTTCTGATTTTCAATCCAAGTTCTGAAGCAATTACAAGTTATCCATATTCAAGTTACCAGGTCTTTTAACAAGTTTGGGTGTTAGGGTTGCGACCCAACCCCTTACTAGCAAATGTTAAAAACTGACCATTTTCAAGTTACCAGGTCTTAACATGTTTGGGTGTTAGAGTTGCGACTCGACCCCTTACTAGCGAATGTTAAACTGACCTTCGAAATTCAATCAATTCGATATCGTCTAACAAGTTTGGGAGTTTGAGTTGCGACTCGACCCCTTACATTCAAATGTTATTCGAATTCAAATTCAATTTTCAAAGTTACAAAGTTTGGGTGATTGAGTAGCGACTCAACCCCTTACATTCAAGTATACGCGTATTCAATTTACATTCAAATGTATGTATACTCAAATAGCATTCCAGAATTCAACATTCAAAGACATTCAACTCAAAAGAAGTGCAAGTTTCAAATACAAAAAAGATGTCTTCTATTATCATCAAAATATGTCAGATACAAGGAGCTGTTACATTTCAAAAATTTACAAGTACAACAACAAAGAAGAAGAAAAGTCTCAGGGCTTGGCCACACTCTTCGCATGCGACTTCTCCCCTTCGGATCCAGGACGAGCTTTACTCGCCACTGATGCCTTGGAGGATCGGACGCTAGCTACATGAGTCCTGAGCGCTTCTGCCGCCTTCTCTGCTGTCTCCTTGTAAACCTTGCACTCAGACAACGCGTGCTCCAGTGCCTTCTTCGAAGTCTCTTCTCTGGCAGCAAAGGCAGCGTGCTGGGTAGCAAGTTGTTGCTTCAGCTCTTGGATCTCGATGGAACGGCCACAGGACACATCCTCAACCTTTGAGAGTCGAGTCTTCAGAGATTCGAGTTCGTGACTCTGTGCCTCACATCGATCCTTCAGCCCTTTGATCTCCAGCTTTCCCTCCCGAAGTTCCTTAATCTTGGTTTTGAGAGAAGCTTTCTTCGAAGTCAGGAGATCTCTTAGCTCATCTCTCTCCGCGGTCAACTTATTTATTTCAGCCACAGCTTCTTTTGCTCCCGCCCTCAAAGAGAGTTTGGTTGCAACATTCATAAGTGCTGAGTTCTGCAAAAGAACAAAAGAGTTGAATTATTCTGAAGAAAGATAAGATTCAAATGATCGATCAAGCAGATGCACCTACCACCAGGTTAATTCTATCAAAAGCTTCATCCAAAGTGGCACTCGGAAGGTTGATGAGCTTTCTGATCGCAGCAGTGGGGCGGTTGATATCAACGTCACCCAAGTTTTTTATTGTCGGAGTCAATCCAGCAGGCGTACCTGCAATCAAAGGGAATCAAAGTGTTAGATTATTTTCGAAACAAGACATTCAAAACAAGTTAAGTTCAATTACCTGATGTTTCGACCTTCGGCTCTTTGCCTTTCCGACGATCAGAGCCACTCTTAGGAGTTGATTTCTCCTGAGTCGGGGTTGGCGCTGGTTGAGGTTGAGGAGCCCCATCCCCCACTCGACTTCCCCTCTCCAAATTAGGAGGGGGGGAAGCATTCCTGGGAGGTGAGGCTCTCTCTTCTTGCGACCCGCCTGGCTGGGTAAGCCCGGCCAGCATGGCCTCCACCTCGTTGAGCAGAGAGTGAGAGGGGGGAGGGGGTTGCTCAACCTCTACACCCCCACTCATTGTTGCTCCCTCAATGCGAGGAGCGTCGGGGGGGATTTGATTCAGAGGCGTGGGGTTGCTTCCAACCCCAGCACTCTTCGACAGCTTTATTTTAAAGCGCAATGGCTTCTTCAACTCTTCGAATTTGTAGGCGGGAATCACCTTTTTTCCATCGCCTTCAGTGTCGAGAATTTCCTCCATCTGACGGGCTTTTACCTCGTCAATGGGAATGGGGATCGAGTCCTCCCCCATTGCACCAACAGTGGGGGTGGGAGGAATTTCTTCCTCACCACCCCCATTCTCACCATCCCCATCAGAGGGAGTGGAAGACGGATCATCCTCATCGTCTCCTTCCTCGTCTTCATTACTACCACTATCGTCGTGGCTGATATTCTCTGTCTCCTCTTCTTCTTCCTTTTTCTTCCTCTCTTCTTCCTCTTCGCTCTTCTTCTTTTCTTCTTCTTCGTCTTCCTTAGGCTTGATGAGCGTTTTTCGCTTCTTCTTCGCGGGGCCTCTTTGGATAACCAACTTCTCATCCATAGTGGGCAATCGGCGCCTCGCGGTGTAGATCTTCTTCTCGGCCCTAATCTTCCGGATGATCTTGCCCGAGCTGGGATCCTCTTCATAATCAGAGTATAGGACTTCGTTGTCCTCATACCTGTCCTTCGATCTGTGGAGGAGATTGGCCTTGCCATATCTCACTGGGCAGTTGGAGAACTGCTTCCACGACCTGGTTCCACAGGTCAACTCGAGGAACAAATTGTCGATTGCTCCTGCCCTCTCGGAGGTCCAAGCATAAATGCCTCCAGCACTGTACATCTTGACCGCCTCATGCACGCTGTCTCGAGGGGTGTCGGGCACAGACATGGATGTCCACGCTCCGGAGACGGAGATAGGCCAATCTGTATACAGTTTGTCCGAAGGAACTGTATCAGTTAGCGGTCGCAGCGGAGACACGCCGGTCAGATTGTAGAACGGGCTGTCCTTCCTGTAACTCCATCGATAATGGAAGAAGAAATACCCAAGTTCGATCCTGGCAGGTTCCCCATCCGGGATACTGGAGTAGCAGGCCCTCAAGTCCTCTTGAAAATCTGACTCCACTCTGCAGAAGGCGTAAATGATTCGCCATGCATTCCCTGTCACTTGTCCCGGGCAGAGGCCAGATGTATTCAAAAGTCTTGCAGCAAAGGGGGGCAACGGCAGACGCAGACCGCAGTTCATCTGGCCGATGGTCACGATGGTTCCCATGACCTTCTCGTTGCTGGCATAGTTGGTGAAGACGGTCTTCTTGTCAATGCCGAAAGCCGTCTGGATGCTGGGGAGCGAGGGCTGCGCTCCTTTCCCTTCAGTAAAGTAAGAGAGAAGTGCTTGCCACTTCTTCCTCTTCGTGTCTGTGAACTCACCGCCTACATTATACATATACTCCGTCTCATCCGTCAGGGGCATGAGAGGGCCCAGAACAAACTTCACCTTCGGGATGAACTCTGGCCTTGATGGCGCTGAGGCAAACCCAACACCTTGGTGCCTTTTACCCAGCTGGCCGAGTTCAACGAGAGCCGCCTTTCCCTTGCCACGGCCCCTCGGAGGAGATTGAACCTCCACAATCTCCTTCCCCTTTCTCTTCGAGGGAGTTGTACCGGACTTCTTCGAACTGCCCGAGGAAGCCATTTCACCGATCAGACAAGCGCAGGGAACAGAGAGCAGAAATCAAGAGAGCAAGAGTCTGGACTTCGAAAAATTTTGGACGCGTGAGGCAAAATGACAGCCGGTGAAAGCTTTTTGTACCCAGGGTAAAACAGGTGCGCAAATCGAGAAGACACGTGTCTTCACCATATCAAATCGCGTGTTTTTGTAGGTACACGTGGCATCCATCCGTAGCAAGCGCAAAACCAGGCGAACAGTCGCGACCAGGCGAAACGTCGGACCTACCGGTCCGCATGAACCAACGGTCTAATCAAGCCACCGGTCTAGGTAAACCGGACCGCCGGTTCAAAGCAACCATCAAGCCAATCAAGGATTCAAAACAAAGAAGAATCAAGCTCCATCAATGTTCAAAACTCTGCCAAAATATCGAAGAACAAAGCAGCAAACTTTCTCTGAAGGGCAGGTTCGAACTTCACCTTGACCGGATATTTCTTCACCGATCGGACAAACATGTCCGATCGGCGAAAGTTATCTGATCGGTCAAATTTCTACTGGATCTGGCAAAAAACCAAGGTTTTTTGCCGATCACTCGAAACCTTGACCGGATATTTTTCACCGATCGGACAAACATGTCCGATCGGCGAAAGTTATCTGATCGGTCAAATTTCTACTGGATCTGGCAAAAAACCAAGGTTTTTTGCCGATCACTCGAACGTTGACCGGATATTTTTCACCGATCGGACAAACATGTCCGATCGGCGAAAGTTATCTGATCGGTCAAAATTCTACTGGATCTGGCAAAAAACCAAGGTTTTTTGCCAATCACTCGAACCTTGACCGGATATTTTTTCACCGATCGGACAAACATGTCCGATCGGCGAAAGTTATCTGATCGGTCAAATTTCTACTGGATCTGGCAAAAAACCAAGGTTTTTTGCCGATCACTCGAACCTTGACCGGATATTTTTTCACCGATCGGACAAACATGTCCGATCGGCGAAAGTTATCTGATCGGTCAAATTTCTACTGGATCTGGCAAAAAACCAAGGTTTTTTGCCGATCACTCGAACCTTGACCGGATATTTTTTCACCGATCGGACAAACATGTCCGATCGGCGAAAGTTATCTGATCGGTCAAATTTCTACTGGATCTGGCAAAAAACCAAGGTTTTTTGCCGATCACTCGAACCTTGACCGGATATTTTTCACCGATCGGACAAACATGTCCGATCGGCGAAAGTTATCTGATCGGTCAAATTTCTACTGGATCTGGCAAAAAACTAAGGTTTTTTGCCAATCACTCGAACCTTGACCGGATATTTTTCACCGATCGGACAAACATGTCCGATCGGCGAAAGTTATCTGATCGGTCAAATTTCTACTGGATCTGGCAAAAAACCAAGGTTTTTTGCCGATCACTCGAACCTTGACCGGATATTTTTCACCGATCGGACAAACATGTCCGATCGGCGAAAGTTATCTGATCGGTCAAATTTCTATTGAATCTGGCAAAAAACCAAGGTTTTTTGCCGATCACTCGAACCTTGACCGGATATTTTTTCACCGATCGGACAAACATGTCCGATCGGCGAAAGTTATCTGATCGGTCAAATTTCTACTTGATCTGGCAAAAAACCAAGGTTTTTTGCCGATCACTCGAACCTTGACCGGATATTTTTCACCGATCGGACAAACATGTCCGATCGGCGAAAGTTATCTGATCGGTCAAATGTCTACTGGATCTGGCAAAAAACCAAGGTTTTTTGCCGATCACTCGAACCTTGACCGGATATTTTTCACCGATCGGACAAACATGTCCGATCGGCGAAAGTTATCTGATCGGTCAAATTTCTACTGGATCTGTCAAAAAACCCAGTTTTTTGACCGATCAATCGATTCTTGACCGGTTGAATTTTGCCCGATCGGTCAAAATCTGACCGATCGGTCAAAAGTGACCGATCGGTCAAAATTTAACCGATCGGCCAAATTTCAGCTGATCGGTCAAAAATACTACTGGATCGGTCAAAAAACCCAGTTTTTTGACCGATCAATCGATTCTTGACCGGTTGAATTTTGCCCGATCGGTCAAAATTTGACCGATCGGTCAAAAGTGACCGATCGGTCAAAATTTAACCGATCGGCCAAATTTCAGCTGATCGGTCAAAAATACTACTGGATCGGTCAAAAAACCCTGTTTTTTGACCGATCACCCGATTCTTGACCGGTTGAATTTTGCCCGATCGGTCAAAATCTGACCGATCGGTCAAAAGTGACCGATCGGTCAAAATTTAACCGATCGGCCAAATTTCAGCTGATCGGTCAAAAATACTACTGGATCGGTCAAAAAACCCAGTTTTTTGACCGATCAATCGATTCTTGACCGGTTGAATTTTGCCCGATCGGTCAAAATTTGACCGATCGGTCAAAAGTGACCGATCGGTCAAAATTTAACCGATCGGCCAAATTTCAGCTGATCGGTCAAAAATACTACTGGATCGGTCAAAAAACCCTGTTTTTTGACCGATCACCCGATTCTTGACCGGTTGAATTTTGACCGATCGGTCAAAATTTGACCGATCGGTCAAAATTTGACCGATCGGTCAAAATTTGACCGATCGGTCCAAATTGACCGATCAAGTCACTTTTTTCTCTCTAACATGCGGCAAGTTTCTTCGTGTCCGTTTTTCTAAACAGGAAGTTGCTATTTTTTGCACCAAAGTCCAAGCCAGCTAGAATGCACTCTAGCTAACTTGGAGGGGGTAACTGTGGGTGCAAATTTTGGCATAAATCTACCACGGGACCCACCAGCCCTGCCTGGTGGGCCCACGAGGGCTACCACGGGACCCACCAGCCCTGCCTGGTGGGCCCACGAGGACTACCACGGGACCCACCAGCCCTGCCTGGTGGGCCCACGAGGACTACCACGGGACCCACCAGCCCTGCCTGGTGGGCCCACGAGGACTACCACGGGACCCACCAGCCCTGCCTGGTGGGCCCACGAGGACTACAGCGGGACCCACCGGCCCTGCCTGGTGGACCCACGAGGACTACAACGGGACCCATCGGCCTTGCCTGGTGGGCCCCCGAAGACAACCGCAGGGCTCGCAACTTTACCTGGAGGATCCCCAGATACTGCAGTAGAAACCGCCATTCGCCACCCGGAATGCCTATAAATAGCAGTGCCTTCGAATGTAAAAGGATCGAAATCCAATCCACAAATCTGATTTCCACTCTGAGATCTGACTTTCAGAACCAGAGCTCTGGAATTTCAAACTTCCGATCTACCATCTCCCTTTGATCTTCTTTCAGAAAGATCAGTGTTTACAGTGATACTCGGCCTGTCGAGATCACTTCAAAATAAGTGTTAGTGAACTCCGAGATCACATCTCGTGTCAAACTCTCTCTCTAATTGCATCTCTCTGTTTACAAATCAAAAGCTTCAACTTCGATCAACAGATCGACCAACGATCTTCGACGTCAACACGAACATTCAATTGACTGGTGCTGCGAGAGTCTTCGGGTCGGCACGAAGATTTTCCCCCACAGCCCATGGCGCTTTCCTCGTTGTAGCCAGCTCTAAACAGCAACTTGGCAGCGTTTTGCCCCCAACTCCCTTTCGGCTTGAATCCGAGTTGCTCGAGGTCTGCTGATTTGACGGGTCTGCTTGGGTTCGGAGCTTCCGTCAGGCTAGGTAGTGGCACCGTCATTTCTTGCAAAGTGATGACATTGGCCTGAGACAACGTTGGGGCCAGCTTCCTTGTCGGAGTAGAAGGCGATCGCTCGGATTTGCGGAGCCATTGAGGCGCGAGACGTAGGACCGGCACCGTTCGGATCGGCAACGGGGTATGTTGCGTTGCTCTTGGCTCGAAGCTGATGCGCATCCTTTGCCCAGGTTTCGGCGTTCCTTGGACCTTGAGTCTTGCTTCGTCAGAAGGTGGCACTGGATTCCCGGGAAGAGGAGTCTTTTCCTTATTTACTTCTTCAATCTTTTGAGCTCGAGGGGTTTTAGCTGGCAGAACTTCCGCGACCAGGCCCTTTGCTTGGTAGAATTTAGCGTCGGCCAGGTGTGCCTCGGCCTCGTTGAATGGCTTGTCGTCCGCAACTATGCACCTCTCCACGCCTTCTTCGTAGTACTTGAGGCATTGATGCCAGGTGGATACTATGATGCCGTTCTCGTGCAGCCATGGTCTTCCTAGCAGGAGACGATATGATGTCCGGCAGTCGATGATGTGGAAGAGGACCGTCGTATCTAGCGGGCCGATGGAAAGCTTCAGACGAATGATTCCAACGGTGGACTGTCCGCCTTGGTTGAAGCCTTGAATGACCAACTGACTTGGTGAGAGCTGGTCGTTGGTAATGCCGAGTTGACGCATTGTCTGGATGGGCATGATATTGACGGCGGAGCCACAGTCCAACAGGATTCGGTTCACTGGCTTCTCCTTGATGTATCCCGAAACGTAGAGAGGCCGGTTGTGCAATCGCGTCCCGAGTTGCAGGTCCTCGTCTGAAAAGGTTATCGTTGCATCACACGAGGCTACAGCTCTGCCCTTCTGGTCATCCTTCCTTTTTCTCTTGTAGCTATCTGGATCGGCCAAGGCCGCCGCCATTGCCAGGCGAGCCTTCTTCGGAAGATGCAAAGCCTCTACGAGCGGCATGTGCAAGATTGCTTCGTCGTGAGCGGCGGTGCCCCCATCGTTGGAGTCGTCCCCCTCATCGGCGGAGTCGCCTTCTTCAGAAGTTTCGCTTTTATTATTTCCTTCCGACGCCTCATGGACTTCGACCATGCAACAAGATACCTTGATGTGTTGGTCCGCTGGGAGGAAGTGATCCGGGAAGAACTCTTGCAAAGTTGTCGGCTCTGGAAGACTCTGCTGAAGGATATCGTCTCGGCTCGCTGGCGGTACTTTGAACGCCTTCCTTCCTGGAGTCTTGCTTTTCTTCTTGTAGGTCTTCCGCTTGGTGAATCCCCTCATCACACGGTCTTGCTTGAGCTTCTTTTCTTGCCAAGGCTTTCGCCGCCGCGGTAGCATGACCCATGCTTCTTCGTCGGTGGATTCCCCTTCGCTAGGATGATGGTCGACAGCAGCAACTGGTTTCTTTGATGACACTTGTTCTTCCGGAGGCTCTACTTGCTCATCTTCCGATCCCCAGCCGGTGGGCTTGATTTCTTCGATTGGAACGGATGGAGGCCTTGAGTAGAGGACGTAATAGTCAAACTTCCCTGATGGCTGGCCCAGCAGACCGACTTCCGGATCTCCCTGCTCGTATCTTTCTCGAAGAGCGCGTTGGGACATAGCTTGACTGGAAGGGACTTGCTCTTCTCGAGGTTCCACTGGCTCTTCTCCCGATCCCCAGCCGGTGGGCTTGATTTCTTCGATTGGAACGGATGGGGGTCTTGAGTAGAGGACGTAATAGTCAAACTTCCCCGACGGCTGGCCCAGCAGACCGACTTCTGGGTCTCCTTGCTCGTATCTCCTTTGGAGCGCTCGTTGGGATGCAGTATTGCCTGGAAGAGGTGCTGGCGCGAGCAATGATTGCCCCCAGGGCAGCAGTGTTTCTTCCTCGGAGAACGCAGGAGTACGTTGACGTCGCTTCGAGATTTTCGGCTGGGACGTTGACTTAGCTATTGGAGCTTGACGGTTGATGCGCAATTTGGGCATGCTTCGCCGAGCAGCAACTAGTATCGGCGAGAAGGAGCCGAAGGTGATGGACGTCATGTTGGCCGTAGCAACCTCCCCGGAGTCGATCTCTATCTTCCCTTGCTTGGCGAGTGCCATGATTCTTTCCTTGAAGACGAAGCATCTTTCGATGGGATGACTCACCACCCGGTGGTATTTGCAGAAGAGAGGGTCGTCGACGCGATGCATCTGCTCGGGCCTCTTTGAAGGAGGTAATTCTATCATCTTCTCTTGCAGCAGTTGGTCGAACATGGAGGAGACTTCCGAGTCTGGGAAAGGGTACTCTTTGGCTTCGAGCTCCTCGAGAGTCATCCTTTGTCTTAGCGGCGGAGGCGGTGGTATGGCGACTCCCTTCTTCTGATCTGGCTTGCCACCGATCTTGAGCGGCTTGGAGGTCGAAGCGACGTCAGCAACATTGACTTGTTTCAGTTTCGTTGCCGGTGGCTTGTCCTTCTTCTCTATCTTCAAGAAGTCCTTGTTCTTCAAGTCCCCGCGGTTTGCTAGGCTGAGTTCCATGTCATGAGCCCGAGTCGCGAGTTCTTCGAAAGACCGAGGCTTGATACCCTTGAGGATGTAGAGCAGACCCCAGTGCATGCCTTGGGTGCACATCTCGATAGCCGAGTCTTCAGACAAGCGGTCTCGTGAATTCAGCGCGAGGTTCCTCCACCTGTCGATGTAGTCGATCACTGGCTCGTCTTTCCTTTGCTTGACGGCGGTGAGTTCGATCATGCTGACGGTTCGTCTGGTGCTGTAGAAGCGATTGAGGAACTCCCTCTCCATCTGATCCCAGCTGTCAATGGTTCCTGCAGGAAGATCAACGTACCAGTCGAACGCGTTGCCTTTGAGGGTGCGGACGAATTGCTTCACCATCTCGTCGCCATATGTGCCGGCATTATTGCAGGTCTCAATGAAGTGGGCAACGTGCTGTCTCGGATTTCCCTTTCCGTCGAAGTGCTGAAACTTTGGCGGCTGGAATCCGACTGGGAAGCGTAGCTGCTGGATCCTCGTAGTGTAGGGCTTCGAGTATGCCGCCGTGATCGGAGGAAGGCCACTGCCGTGAGAGCGCATCATGTCGGCTATCAACGCTTGGACTTGCTGAGCGTTCATCGTTGCCGTTGCTGGAGGTTGAGTGGCCGCCGAGGCTGGCGCTGGGTAGACGACTTCCAATGGGACGGGAGCCGAGGAGAGCGCTGGAGTAACTGCTTGAATCGTCGGAGCAACCTCTGCAGGAGCGGGAGTTGAAGACGGAACTGGAGCGGCTACTGGAGAAGCGACGGGTTGGCCGACTGCTGCAGCGTCCTTTGCGCTTAGCTTTTGGAGCAGAGTGTTGATGTGACGATCCTTCTCCTCCATCAGCCGAGTAATTTGCGCCATATGCTCGCTCATCTGCATGACTTGGAGCTGAAGAGCGGACGGAGGGTGGTGACGGAGAACGTCTCGGTGTTGCATGTTCGCATCCTCGCCGTCATCATCGGAGACGTAGTTACGCCGACTTGCTTCTGGTTGATGATTGATGTTTGCCCCCTGCAGAGGAGGTGTAGCGTCTGCTGGAGAACCCGAACGGGTTCGGGGTTGGGGCTGGTCCTCCCCAAACTTCTGGACATGGGCTCCAGGATCGAGGCTCGTTTCTTCATGCACCAGGGCCTCGTCGGCGCTTTGGCGAGCATCTTCGATAGTAGCTTCTGGCACGAAGATGTCCGCAAGAGTCCGTGTACGCCGAGTGTAGACGCGCACCATTGGAGGAGCATCACCCTCCGGATTTACTGGATCACCGTGGCGGAGTAGAGGAGACTCGGCGATTGGTGAGAGGCTTGGAGCAAACGCATCGTTGTTTGTTCCGGCCATCGCGAACTTCAAGCAGCTTCTTCAACCGTACGGGTGAAAGGAGAAGAGCGTCCCACCGGGCGTGCCAGAAATCTGTATGCGCAAAAAAGGTACGGGTCGGCTTTATTGCACAAAACGAGATTACAATTGTGGCCGGGACCCGGGTTGCTCGGGTGTAGCGAGTCCGGGTTGCGGCGAGTTTTGATCAGGGGATTGTGGGAAAGATCTTCTGGGGGATCCCTTTGATCCGCGTCTCCACGTGGTGTTCGTGCGAGAGCGCTGAAGGGGCTGCCCAGGACAGGGGTTTTACAGGGAGAGGGTTTTGGAGAGGCTAAGGAATGTCCACCGTTGCTTTGTCCCTTCCGTGCTTCGCGCTTTCTCGGGGTTTTCGGCTTCGTTCCTCGGTCTTCGCGTCTTCCTCGTTCCTTGCTTAACCTCGGTGTCCTTGATCGTCGGTTCGCGGCGTCGATCGAGCTTTTGGCGTTGGCTTTGGCTTTGGCTTTTTGGCTTCGGCTTGGCTCCGGCGTGGCTCTGGCTTTTGCTTTGCTTCGGCGCTTGCACTTGGACGTAGCTGGGAGAGACTTGCGATGCTTTCGTTCTTCCGGACTTCGCGTCGTATCGGCTAGAACGTGCGGTGCTTTTGCTCGTGGCCGGCGTAGTCGCTTGGCTTTGGCACTTGCTTTGCTTTGGCGCGGGCTTTACTGGGGCTTTGCTTTGGCTTCTTGCGTTGCTTTAGCTTTGGCGTTTACTCGATCTTCTTCTTCGAACGACGTGGGCTACTTCTCCGGTGCTTCGACGGTTTGCGTGTCAACGGGACTTCTCTTCTTCTCCGGGCTTCTTTGGCGTGATCGGGGTCGAAGAATGCTTTCGAAGATGGTGGGGGTAGCACCGATCTCCGTGCGACGGTTGTAGCGTCGGCTTTTGTTGATGAAGACGACGGGGTAGTGACGCTTCAGATGATCTGTTCCAGCCTTTCTTCTTCGTGGATGGTGCAGATGTTTGTCGAAGACGACGTGGTGATGACGCTTCGCTTCTCTCCTCCGGGCTTTGGGGCTTGATCGGGATCGAGGACTTGTTGGAGACGACGGGGTAGTGCCGCTCCTCTTCTTCTCCGAGCTTTTGGGCTTGATCGGAGTCGAAGCTTGTTGGAGACGACGGGGTAGTGCCGCTCCTCTTCTTCTCCGGGCTTTTGGGCTTGATCGGAGTCGAAGCTTGTTGGAGACGACGGGGTAGTGCCGCTCCTCTTCTTCTCCGGGCTTTTGGGCTTGATCGGAGTCGAAGCTTGTTGGAGACGACGGGGTAGTGCCGCTCCTCTTCTTCTCCGGCCTTTGCTTCTGGCGTCCTCGGAGTCGAAGGGTTCTTCTTCTCCGAGCTTTCTTCTTCGTGAACGGAGTCGAAGGGGTGATCGTCGTGCGCAAGGGTCTTCACGTTGATGAGGACTTTCAGTAAGCCGATCCCTCGGGACAGGCTTGACTGTGCCTCGTGAAGCCTTGGGTCGATGAAGAAGCGTGCTCTCTTCTGCAGAGCTCTGGCGCTTCGTCTTCAATTTCTCGACCATTTTTTCCTTCCCCCACCCCCTCTATTTATAGGCAAAGAGGTGGGGAGAGAGATATGGAAACTTTTTAATTTTAAATCCCCTTTGTATCTCTCTCATAATTACCCGGATTTTATTCATCCATTGATGAAGGGAATAACATTTAATTGTTTTCCTTTTCTGGCGGGTGCAATTATGGCTGGATTTTGTGCACGAAATCGATGGCGATCGGGCGCTTCGTCTTGTGCGTCGGATCGAGGGATCGGCGCAGATCCGCGTGTGTGCAGACGTCATACGCTACCTCCCCCCGCGCATGGCGGTATTTTTTCCTTTTCTTTCTTTTCTTTCCTTTTCTTTTCTTTCCTTTTTCTTTTCTTTCCTTTCTTTTCTTTCCTTTTTCTTTTCTTTCTTTTTTTTTTTCTTTCTTTTTTCTTTTCTTTCTTTTTTTCTTCCCTTTCCTTGCAGGGCCGGCCGGCCCCCCATGGGGTTCGGGTCCTACTAGGGCCGGCCCCATGTGGCTCGGGTCCTAGTAGGGACCGGCCCCCCATGGGGTTCGGACCCTAGTAGGGGCCGGCCCCCCTTGGCGCATGGGGTCCGGGTCCGCATCGGCGCGCGCGAGTCGGGTCCGCGTGTCGGGTTTGCATCCACGTCGGTGCGCGCGAGTTGGGTCCGTGTGTCGGGTTTGCATCCGCGTCGGCACACGTAAGTCGGGTTCGGGTCCGACGAAATTCGTGTGTCTACAAACACATACCTTCTTAAATATACCTTAATTATATACACTATTGAATACACCCCACTCTTAAATAAACCCCATGCAGTTGGCTGGTACTTGAAGGTAGGGGTGGCAATCCTTGACCTGATCCGAACCCGACCCGAAGTTAGCGGGTTTAGATTTGGCCTAAAAGGGTTCGGGTCATATAAGGGTCAACCCGATTGACCCGTTTATTTAATGGGTCGGATTTGGGTTTGTACTTATAGCCTGATTGACCCGACTTGACCAGTTTACCAAATGGGTCGTGTCAACCTGACCCGAGCCAACCCGGCCCAATCCGATCAAATCCGGCCCAATCCGACTTATCTTGACCCAACCTGGTTGGTTTACATGGGTTCTATTGAGCCAACCCGACCCGACCCGTTTAGTAAACGGGTCAGGTCGAGTTTGGGTTTAAGTTTTTGACTCGTTTATTAAACGGGTCAGGTTCGGGTTGGGTGTTTTGCCCTTATACCTATGTCTCAACCTGACCCATTGCCACCCCTACTTGAAGGCAGACGTAGGGCTGCAACTTGGGCGGGCCAACCGGAACCCAACCCGAACCCAATCCGAGCCCAACCCAAACCCAACCCAACCCAAATTTGGGCGGGCTAACCTGAACCCAACCCGAATTATTTCTCCTCTACCATATTGAAGCCGATCAACTCATCCCGCACAACCTGGCCAACCTGACGGATTAGGCTAGGGCTAAGGAAGTTCAAACAGACCTTGAGTTGGGTTGGGTTGGGGGTACAAAAGATGCTAAGTTAAGGCTTTGAGGTTTGGGGTACAAAAGAAAAGGGCAATGTTGGTATTAAAGGGTCGCTGAGTAAGTTATTGAGAAACGATAGGGAGACGGGGGCTAGTTACAGAATTTTGGGGTATGAATAAAATTTCCCTTAAAATAAAGGGTAAATTACACTTTGCCCCTTTAGCTCAAAAACACTTAACCCCTCCTATAGTTTAAAAACTATATTTTGCCCCCCTTCAGTTCAGTTTTGATCCGATAAAAATCGCCAAATGAAGAAATTAAGTACTGACAAAACAGGGTACTGTGGTAACATTTCAAACTTTAGGGTGCTTTTTAGAACAAAAAAACTACAGGGGGTTAAGTGTTTTTGCTCTAAAGTTCAGGGGGGCAAAGTGTAATATATCCTAAAATAAAGGAAAATCTTATTCATACCCCAAAACTCTGTAATTAGTCTCCGTCTCCAATCCGTTTCACAATAACTTGCTCAAAAATTTTAAAATATCATTTATACCCTTATCTTATACCCCAAATTCAACTAAAACCTAAAACATAATCTTTTGGGCATCGACTGTAATTGAAAAGGAATTAAAGTCGGGATTCCTCCAAACGAGAATGGGAAAAGAAGATAGACATCTCTCTCTGAAAGGAACGGGATATAATCAAGATGGGGCTGGCTATTTAACTTGGGTGTATTCAAGATGGGGTGTAAAAGAGAAGGGCATTTTTGGAATAGAAATAGAGTATGATCAAAGAAAATGGAGGTGGGTTAAAGTTTGTTAGAAATGGGGGCTAATTACTGATTTTTGGGGTATGAATAAAATTTGGGAAAATTTTATTCATACCCCAAAAATCAGTAATTAGCCCCCGTAACCCCAGCGTTTGTCAATAACTTACTCAACAATCCTTTAATACCAACAATGCCCTTTTTTTGTACCCCAAACCCCAAAGCCCTTGCTTAGCGTCTTTTGTACCCCCAACCCAACCCAATGTTTGTTTAAACTTAGCCCAAGCCCAACCCGTCGGGTTGGCCGGGTTGTGCGGGGTGGGTTCGGGTTAACCTGCCCAAAGTCGGGTTGGGTTCGGGTTAGCCCACCCAAGTTGCAGCTAGGGGTGGCAATGAGTCGTGTCGTGTCGGGTTCGTGTCGTGTCTAGTTTCGTGTCGTGTCCAAAACCCCTAGATCCGGACCCGACCCGTTTAACTAATCGTATCTAGATCCTAAGCCCCTACCCGACTCGCTAATAAATAGGTAGACACGATAAGACCCGGTAAGACCCGTTTACCACCCGGATCTATTCAGTTAACCCGATCCGACCCAATCCGACTTGACCCGACCTGACCCGAAAGATCCATTGGTATTATATATTATAGTATTGGATTACTGGTAGACCCGACCCGACCCGAGCAGACACGACCCGTTGAATACTAAACGGGTCTTCCCGGGTCTACCGTGTCCAGACCCTAAACCCGGACCCGACCCGTTTATTAAACGGGTCTATCGTGTCGACCCGTTTACGACCCGAACCCGTTTAGCCTTGTCCCAGACCCGCTAATTTCGTGTCGGGTCCTATCGGGTCGAGGAGAAATAATTTGGGTTGGGCTCGGATTAGCCCGCCCAAATTCGGGTTGGGTTCGGGTTGGGTTCAGGTTGGCCCGCCCAAGTTGCAGCTCTACTTGTACCTTCAAGTATCAGCCAACTGTATGGGGTTTATTTAATAGTGGGGGTGTATTCAAGAGTGCATATAATTGGGGTATATTTAAGGGGGTATGTGTTTGATTGGGTTAACTGGGGTGTATTGAAGGTGGGGTGTAAGGGGGAAGGGTATTTTTGGATAGGAATGGGGTATGAAAAAATAAAATTGGGGTGTGTTCAAGTTTGCTGAAAATGGGGGTTAATTACAGATTTATGGGGTATGAATAAAATTTCCCAAAATAAATACTGAATTGCTGGTCCTAAAACAACGTCGCCATACATCTTTCTCCGTTCACCCAGCGCACCCATCTCTCTCCGATCCCCCTCCTGTTGGGTTTGGGTAGAACCGTAGAAGTTCGGCCGGAGCAGGGGCTTTGAGAAGGTGGACGGTCGGTTCCCGGATGCGGGGTTGGCCGGAGAGAGGGTTCCGGCGCGAGGTGTCGGCCGGAGAGAGGGTGGTTCCGGGACGGGGTGCCGGCCGGAGTTGCACCTCCACATCCCCTCCACCAACTGGGTGCTCGGATCAAGTTTGAGAGGTATAGATAGAAAGATAGATAGAGAGAGAGAGAGGGGTGGACAACAAAAAGGGTATTAGTTTGATTCCACCATTATTATATTATTTTTATAAAAACCCAACCCAGTTCTGTAACTTCCGTTTAATTTTTTTTTTTGGAAAACTTGGCTCTGTCCACTCCCACATCCAGCCTCGACTGATTTTTTTAAAGGATTAATCCCTGATATAACATATTTCGAACTTCCAGGTCAGTGAGACATTTTGCTTAACGTTTAACGTTAGGTCCTCGTTTTTTATCGGAAATCCATAACTGTCCACATCTTGCCTCTCCTTCCATCTCTCTTGAGAGCATGGCCAGCGGCGGTAGCGAGCGCAGGTATCATAGACGAGAGACCACAGTGTTCGGTTTAGGATTTTTAGGTCTAGGATTTATCTTATGGCCTATAGATCTTAAGTTTAGGGTTAGGTTTAGATTTGGTTCGACACCAGCGAGCAGCTCCAGCGATAGCGAAAAGATCCAGAGACCGAGGGTCGGTTGGGTTCGGTTAGAATGAGTGCATTTCCTTAAAAATTAAAAATGCTGTGGAGGGTATTTCCGTCCATATGATTTGTTTGTCTTTCAGTTTAACGGGATCTGTTGTCGGGACCGCTCACCAACTACCCTTTTTTTATTTGTTTTTACAATTCATACTCCTCTTCTTTCAGTTTAACGGGATTGTTTAATCATCACCACGTTTTCTTTTTTTCTAATTCTCTTGCTTAGTTGCTTGTATAGCTAAAAACTATTTGGTCACCACCTTGATTCCATTATGTTCTCTTCTTGCAGCACCAGAAGCTCGATCTCGAAGAGAAAATGGACCAAGAACCCAGAAGAATGGAAGAAGACCCTGGGAGGAGTCTGCATTGCACGAGCCATGCTTCGTCGGGCTCTTGGCCAAGAGGTTCTACTAGTCTTTCGCATGGCGGGTGTTGGCCGGTTGTTGGTGGGGTGGGAGATACTGGGGATCGAGCAGCCGATGGTGAGATGGTCGGAGGTGGATCCAGGCATGATTCCACCGGTAGGACGAGTAGCACGGGCTCTTGGCGGAGGGGGTCATTTAGTCTTACCCGGGGTGTCAGTGGCCGGATACTTGATTCGATCAGTCTTTCGCGGGACATTGCAGAAAAGATACTCGGGGATGTTGATAGTTCGGTGATAGCGCAAGCAGGGGATAGTGGGGATCGAGTAGTGGTAGACGATAAGGAAGATGCTAGTGAGAGTGTAAGGTTCTTTATGGGTAATGCTAGAGCTGTCGAGAATGGTGTTTCGGCCCTTCCGGATGATGCGCTGATTCTTTCAAACGGCTCGCGGTCCGGTGGCGCAAACCCACCATCACCTATGTCACCATCGGCGCATGAGATTATGTCTCCACTTCCTACTGTTGCCATCTTGCACTCATCCGAGAAGAATCAAATGCAGGTCACGCGGAGTTCATCATGCAGGGTGAGTCCTATATATGTGTCGATCTTTCTTTTGAGATCAGATGTTTATAATTGTTTTATTTTAGAATGTTCGGATACGAATTTCAAAGCCAAAAATAAAAAGGTAACTTGTGTTGAAATTCTTAGATATTATGATGGAGTAAGCATAAGATTTACTGGTAACATGTTTGCAGGAAAAGCTTCCGCGAACTCTGGACTATATAGCGTACATGATTCACTTGGCTGTTCTTGGAGAACTTGGGGTAAAATTCTGATCTTATTATTGTGCTTGACAATTACAAGGAAGTCCTTTTTACATTGTGACTAATGCTGGCTGTGCACTTAGGATGCCAAAATTTAATGAGGATAATTTGTAGCAAACCCATGGAATCAAATGTTGACAAATTTCTGATGAGATCACTGAAATATGACTTTTTTTCAAGGTCCTGATATAGAAATTGACCAAATTTTTTAATAGTACCAAATTTCCTTCCGACATAACGAAATATCGGCCAAAATGACCGACATTTGACCAAAATGATCGACATTTGACCGAAATCCGATATTATGTTTTTTTCCAGATAATTTTACTGAATTTTTTTATATTTTTAAACAAAACAAAGCTCATCTTTATCAATAAGAAATTATATTTTTCCTCAATTTCGATTTTTTTCATAACAAACAATATTTTACTGTCATCTTTATCCTGAAGTATTGCTGAAATATTCCATATTTTTCATATCAAACGAGCCAAATCGAAATCTGACCGAAAAACGATAAATTTCCATCGAAAAATACTAAAATTTGACCGAAAAACGAAATATTTCCACCGAAATTTGTCTTTCCATTTTACAATTTTTTCACCGACAAATTACCAAAAAACAAAAAATTTCCTTTTTTTGCCGACCGACTTGGGCACTGATAACGACATTTAAAACCTTGAGCAAACCTAAAGGGTACTGTAAACTGAATCATAGAATGCAATGGGCAAAAGGTTATGGATAAGTCTGTTGATGCATCGACTACATAATTTATTACTTTTCTGTTACACCGTATAGCACGCCTAGGATGTTATAAAAAGAACAAGCAGCTTAAAGAATCTCTCATGTGCTTAGGTGCCAAATAGGAGATCATTTTGGATGAATTATAGACGGAGTGAGCTTTGAGTGCAACATTTTTACTTCAATACTGTAACTCATGATTCTATTCTGATTGTACGACCTCCGTAACAAACACACCGACTTCATTCAATGTGAAAATTGATGGATCTTTCCAAGGTGAATTGTGTCTACTGGTGTTTCTATGGCTCTGAGGATTGATATCCTTATTGGATGCAGGGATGATTAGAAGATGGACTCAGGTTACTATCTGAATGAAGGTTTAGAAGACTCAAATGCTGGATCTAAAATGCTTTCTAGTTGCATAATCGACCAAACTATGTGGAGTGATGAATGTAGGGCAACTGGCTAATAAGTGCCATAATCATCACCTCTAGTAGGGTAGAAATTTACCTTTGTAGGTTGGAATTAGCTTGTTTGTCTGCGAGGTTTGCGATCAATGTTACAACAACCACGATGGTTTCTCCACTCCATGGTTCCACAATATGATTAGATGTAGATATCTAATCACACATAGAAAGAGATAAAAGAACAGAAGGTAAAAAAGATGGGAAGAATGTCTATGTTTGAATCATAAATGACTTGGCTCGAGCCTAAGGGCAAAATAAAGTCGAATCCATGACTAAAAAAGAATATATATATATATATATATATATATATATATATATATATATATATATATATATATATATTGAAGAATAAGGAGACATGTTTTCACACATTGTTTAAAAGTTAAAACTTTACTACATCACTCAACTCTTTTTACATTATAAACTCTTATTAGGATTCGAGAAAAGAATAGAAGTCTTAAAAATTCCATTAAAATTGTTATAATATAGAACCTTTTCTTACATGGGAAAATTTTAAAATTTAAGTAAGCTTTGTTTCCCTTACCTCTTGTTTGCTAATGTTGAAGGCTTTTCTCTGAAGACTTTCATGAAAAATATTTTTTCTGTTGTGATGCCTACGGATCTGTCCGCCATAAAAACATGAAAAACAACGTCCAAATAAAACCCTCTTATGCCCATTTCCAAGAAACCCAGATCGCCGACTCACTTTACACATGTGTTCTGTGGTTGACTTTATCTCGTCTATAATGTTTTATCTCAAATGTGTACAAATCTTTTGATTATGCATTTCCATAGAAACCAGCATCCATGATACTAAACAATGGAAAACAACATCCACATAAACAACATCACATTTGTATGTTACCAAACAAAAAACAAGATGGTTGTTTCCATGGAAATAAAGGTCTATGGAAACAACCAAACTCAGGATTTACATATCTGTGTTACCAAACAAGGGGTTAAATCTACCGTATTAAAACACAATATTGATGCATCAAAGACTTTCTGAATCCAACTTATAGTCAAATCAGAATATTTTAATACTCAATTTACTTAAAATATGATTACTAATTCAAAAGTAATCCCAAAAATAAAAATAAAAAGGGACATAAAAAAAATGAAAATACACGATTCACTCTAAGATTTAATCTGACAAAGTCTTGATTACATCAACATCTGATCTATAACAGTTAATGCTGCCCAATGTTAATGCTGCCCAATGTTGCTGCTCACAATATGACCATCTGATCTTGATGCCAGTAGCATTGTTTTGTCGATCTTAATTCCAGTAGCACTGTTTTGTCGATCTTGGAGGATACAGTCAAAACAAGGTATTGATTTTGGGTATACTTCTCCTTGTCTGGATTGAATGGATCATAGAACTTGTACATGATCACAACGGTCAAAAGTATTGTGAAATTGTATTGGTCGACCATTGGATGTGCTTATAAGTTATAAGGTAACATTGATCACTGAGTCGTCAACCTTGAACTTTGGTGCAAATCTTCTGATAAGGTATGTTATGATCTGCACCAATTGTTGATCCTGTTAGTTTATACACATATCATATTGACTGGTTCAAAGTTTGGGAATAATTTGGCGAGGGGCAAAATTTGGAGTTTGGGGAATAATCCAAAAAATTAGGCATATGTTCAATAATAGTTTGAAAACATTAAGCACAAACCATGATATGGTATATCATATATCATAAATTTATATGAACAAATGTCTAGGTATATCTATAATTAAGCTAAGATAGTTGCTCTAAATTCAACAAAGTTACCTTTCTAAAAATATTCAACAAATTTATGAACTGTATGCAAATAATTTACAAATTTTACAAATTATTTGACTGTTTGTAGTTTAGTTTGTTTGGACTTTTATTTGTGGGTTATTAACGGTTTGTTTTCCAAAAATTGTGTTGATTCTTATCACTATGGTGCATATGGATTCGCTCAAAACTTTCTTCGATCTCTTTTCTATGACCCAAACCACATTTTTGAGAATGTTGAAGTGAGCCCCCATAATTTGTTTAGGACCTCCAAGCGGTGAAAAGAGTTAAAAAACCTGCTCTAATACCAAATTACTGTAATTAGATTTGGAGATCTAACTACATTAAGAAACAGAAGAAAGGAGAAGATAGAAAGGAAGAGTGAAACATTTGTGTTCTTCACAAACAACTTGCTCTAGTCCACGAGTAATAAGAACTGGATTCATGAACAAAAATGAAAAAAGAAAATTTAAAGAAGATATAATTTCATTCCTTAGGAAAAAATAAACTACACTCAAATTTTCCTCCTTTTATAGATTCTTTTTTCCTTAAGGCTCAAGAGAAGCAACAAAACTCCTAAAACTCCCGTGATTCCTATTTTATAAAGTACTAGTTTAAGAAATTTTCTTAAATAATGAAAATAACAATTACAAAAAATTGAATTTCTTCTAAAGGATATATAAAAACACTCCTAAAACACACCGAAATACAACCCTAATCCTTCTAAGATTTCCCTAATTCAACTTATAGCCTTTTCTCCTCGTTTAAAAGGATAGCAAATATCATTGAATAAATTTCCCTTTCTCTATTTCTCCTCCTCGTACTTCCAATTTCTTCACTTTTAGGGTTGTTAAGGACCTTTTGCTTGTGGTTATCAAGTGATGACTGACAAACATGAGGAAAGATGATTTATTTTGTGCTGAATTTTGGCCTTTGATCATCGGACCCACTCCATGACTACAACTTCGGGCTCATCAAGATTTTCTCGGATCAGTGTGACGATTTTGATCAGTTAACTATTAGATCATTTTAATATTAAATCTTGTGAGGTATGGTTGTTTTGTGATTGGCCAGAAAGAATTGTATTATTATGAGAGCTTATATAAAAGAGCGGCCTTTTAATGATTGCCAAATGTTCAAATCTTAATACAGGGGGCTAGTATGATTTGAATTTTATGAAAATAAAGGATAGATGATAGCCCTTTTATGATCACATACTATCAATTTTGTTTCTTATATACCTGAGGAAGTATTTAAGTTTCAAAATGTACCAAAATGTGCAACAACTTTTTTTAAAGAAGTACATCTACTGTAAATATAATGACATGGTACAGGGGATTTGTATTGGTACGGCATGTATGGTAGGTATAGTCCATATTGGTCTGTGAAATGATTTATCACCATGATATTCTATGATACAAATTGGCACAGTCAGTAATATTGAAAATTTTGTATTTTTTTGATAAAAAACTATAATTTTCACGGTAAGAACTAAGAAGTAGTTATGATAATTGTTTTGATATTAAAACAAAATAATTTACTTTTATCCTTCATATCCGCCCTAAGTTATTCAATATGATGCGAGTTTGTGTTTGGTGGATGTTAATCTGTTTTAACTCTAAAAGGAACATGGAGAGAGAGATATGGGAGCAAAGGGATTGCATTACTCATTGGTGCAATTGCCCTATATATGATAATACGACTATACAAAAGATAGGGTCACCGGGGGTGAGTATACCCCAAAAGACTAATAAACATATCAAGAACTAAGAATATATACACACACTCTAACATCCCCCCTCAAACTCAAGGTGGATCATACACCAAGAGTTTGTTAAAGAGGTATCAAAACCGCTGAATAGTGTGTGCCTTCATAAAGAAGTCTGTAAGCTGCTCTGTACAAGGCATATTCAGAAGCGAGAGCATGCCATCCTAGTAGCGATGTCGTATAAAGTGACAATCTAACTCGATGCGCTTTGTGCGCTCGTGAAACATCGGATTGCTAGTAATTTAAATAGCATTCCGGTTGTCACAGTAAAGTGGAGCCGGCGAGATCAGCTGAATACTCATATCACGGAGTAGATGACATAGCCAAATGACCTCACACGAAGTACGTGCCATACCACGATACTCAGCCTCAATTCTGGAGAGTAAACAATCAACTGCTTCTTGCTTTTCCAACCGAATAAACATATACAAGAACTAAGAGTATATACATACACTCTAACATCGGAAAGATGTCTTTATTCTAATGATATGTTTACTTTTATTCATGTTTTTTTACTTTGAGTTTGTATGCTATGTGGAAGAGTCGATTCTTGTTTGAATGTTCAAAACATGTCTAATTGTGTCAGTTGCATATCTTTCAGTTGTGTCATGTATCTTCTAAGCTGTTGTGTCCACCGTAATTGGTTGGAGCATGCACTATCCTTGAATGATCAGAGCACCCATTTTTAATAATTTCTGGTTTGTCTCATATCTGGTATTATAATGATCAAACTTTGCATGGTCGAAGCCGGGGCATCCTTTATGATGTACCCCCATACTTGCGGAGAAGCTCGACCTTTAGCATAAGCACAATTTAATCAAATAGTTTTGGTTAATGATGAAAAGGTACATGGGGTTGTTTTTGAGCTCGACTTGTAGTGTTAAAATACAATATAATGCAGTAGATCATAGTAACTTTGCTGATCTGCTAGTCCCAAAAAATACAAGAAAAAGGACCATATAGATATATATGCTTCCTATTAAGATTTGCACATTGATAAACAATATTTGATCCTAGGGAAGGTAAATCCTTCTTGCTTGGGCAGTGACCACATTCTTTCATTTCTACGCATATATTACGTTGTTGCTCTTTAATATTCATGTATCCTCATTTGTAAGTCTGACTCCAACTAAGCAAGCCTTCTTACAGGAGGCCATATTATATCTTCATGTGCGAGTTTCTTGCAAGTCACAGTAGTAGGCCCAGATGGTGGCTAGGAGATCTATTGATCAATTTGCCTTTTTCAGCAGGGCATTAGGACATGGAAAACCAATAATACATAATACCACAGGTTTTGTTAAGCATTTTTAATAAGAATAGAGTAAGGTTAGCCATATATATGTCCTTCTGCGTGTAAAATTAATACCTTCTTTTTTCAAATAATTGGAAATCCATGCTATACATGAAAGCAAGATCCCAGCATATATACTGGAAATATGGTTGAACCAACTCTTTAAGGACGAATTTGGTTGCATGCAATTATAAGTTGAGGAACCGTAAATTTCTGCTAGGCAGATGTTATATAAATCAATCAATTCTCATGTGTTTGTGTAGACACACAAATTGTGTCTAACCCGAACCCGACTCGCATGCACTGATTCGGAGACAAATCCGACACGCACTCGGACCCCGACCCGACTCGCATGCACTAATTCGGAGGCAAACCCGACACGCACTCGGACCCGAACCCGACTCGCATGCACCGATTCAGAGGCAAACCCGACACGCACTCGGACTCGGACCCGACTCGCATACTCCGACTCGGAGGCAAACCGGACCTGACCCGCGCCGAACAAGAGATCGGGTGGGCCCATCCTCAAGTGGGGCCCACCCGGCTCCCTTATAGAAATCCGAGCGCCTTACCTGCGGGTAAGGGATGGTCGGCCATGCAAGGAAGAAAGAAAAGAAGGAAAAGAAAGGAAAGAAAAGAAAAGGAAAGAAAAGAAGAAAAAGGAAAGAAAGACCGCCATGCGCGGGGGGAGGTTGCATATGACGTCTACATAAGCGTAGATCTGCGCCGATCCCTCGATCCGACGGATAAGAAACAAAGCCGGGTCGCCATCGACTTTATGTGAAAGATTCAAATAAATTCAAAAAGGATTGAGCCATAACTACTCCGCCAGAAAAAGAAAGCAAATAAAGGTTTATTCCCCTCATCAATGGATGAATAAATCTTGGGTAGTTATGGGAGAGATATTAAAGGGATTCAAATAAATCTTTCCATATCTCTCCCCTCCCCCCTTTACTTATAAATAGAGGGGGAGGGGGAAGGCTCAAGAGGTCGGAAGCTGAAGACAAAGCGAAGAAGCTCTGCAGAGGAGGAGACGCGCCCTTCATCGACCCAAGGCTTCACGAGGCACGGGCAAGCCTATCCCTTTGGGACCGGCTTAGTCCATTGAAAGTCCTCATCAAAGTGAAGACCCTTGCACAAGAAGATCACCTATTCGACTCCGTGCACGAAGGAGAAAGCTCGGAGAAGAACCCTTCAACTCCGAAGACGCCAGAAGCAAAGGCCGGAGAAGAAGACCGGAGCGGCATCACCCCGTCGTCTCCAACAAGCCTTCGACTCCGATCAAGCCCAAAAGCCCAGAGATGAAGCTAGGAGCGGCATCACCCCGTCGTCTCCAACAAGCTTTCGACTCCGGTCAAGCCCAAAAGCCCAGAGAAGAAGATCGAAGCGGCATCACCCCGTCGTCTTCAACAATGCCCGCCCCATTCACGAAGAAGAAAGCTTATAGAGGGACATCCAAAGCGGCGCTACACCCGTCGTCTTCAAAGCAAAGTCGACGCTACAACCGTCGCACGGAAATCGGTGTTGCCCCTGCCGTCTTCAAAAGAAGCCTTCGACTCTGATCACGCCAAAGAAGCCCGGGGAAGAAGAGAAGTAAAGCAGGCGTTACACTCTTCGTCTTCAAAGCAAAGCCTTCGACTCCGATCACGCCAAAGAAGTCCGGAGAAGAAGAGAAGTAAAGTCGGCGCTACATCCATCGTCTTCAAAGCAAAGCCTTCGACTTCGATCATGCTAAAGAAGCCCGGAGAAGAAGAGAAGCAAAGTCAGTGCTACACTCGTCGTCTTCAAAGCAAAGCCTTCGACTCCGATCACGCCAAAGAAGCCCGGAGAAGAGAAGAAGTCAAGCCGACACCATAACCGTCGAGAAAGCCGGAAGAATAAAGAAGCCCGGAGAAGCAGAGAAGTAAAGTCGGCGCTACACTCGTCGTCTTCAAAGCAAAGTCTTCGACTCCGATCACGCCAAAGAAGCCCGGAGAAGAAGAGAAGCAAAGCCGGCGCTACACCCGTCGTCTTCAAAGCAAAGCCTTCGACTTCCATCACGCCAAAGAAGCCCGGAGAAGGAGAGAAGCAAAGCCGACGCTACACCCGTCGTCCTCAAAGCAAAGCCTTCGACTCCGATCATGCCAAAGAAGCCCGGAGAAGAAGAGAAGTAAAGTCGGTGCTACACTCGTCGTCTTCAAAACAAAGCCTTCGACTCTGATCACGCCAAAAAAGCCCGGAGAAGAAGAGAAGCAAAGCCGGCGCTACACCCATCGTCTTCAAAGCAAAGCCTTCGACTCCGATCACACCAAAGAAGCCCGGAGAAGGAGAGAAGCAAAGCCGGCGCTACACCCGTCATCTTCAAAGCAAAGCCTTCGACTCCGATCATGCCAAAGAAGCCCGGAGAAGAAGAGAAGCAAAGCCGGCGCTACACCCGTCGTCTTTAAATCAAAGCCTTCGACTTCGATCACGCCAAAGAAGTCCGGAGAAGAAGAAAAGTCAAGCCGACGCCATAACCGTCGAGGAAGCCGAAAGAATAAAGAAGCCTTGAAGAAATAGTCATCGTCGCTCGAGAAGAAGATCGAGTCAATGCCGAAGCAAAAGCTAACGCAAGAAGCCAAAGCAACGCAAGTGTCAAAGCCAAGCAACTACGCCGGTCACAAGTAAAGCACCGCACGTTCTAGCCGATACAACTCGAAGTCCGGAAGAACAAAAGCATCGCAAGTCTTCCCCCGTCTACGTTCAAGCGCAAACGCCAAAGCAAAGCAAAAGTCAGAGCCACGCAAAAGCAAAGCCAAAGCCGAAAGCCGACGCCAAAAGCACGATCGACGCCGCAAACCGACGATCAAGGACGCCGAGGTATAGCAAGGATCGAGGAAGACACGAAGACCGAGGAACGTAGCCGAAAACCCCTAGCCGAGAAAGCGCGAAGCACGGAACGGACAAAAGCAACAACAGATACTCCGTAGCCTCTCAAAGAACCCTCACCCTGTAAAGACCTCTGTCCTGGGCAACCCCTTCAGAGCTCTCGCACGAATACCACGTGGAGACGCGGCTCAAAGGGACCCTCCAGAGGATCTCTCCCACAATCTCCTGATCAATATTCGCCGCACCCGGCTCAGCACCCCCGAGTCCCCGGGTCCCGGTCTCTGTAATCTTTGTGTGTTTGCAATAAAGATGACCCGTATATTTTTCTGCGCATACAATTTGGTGTCGCATAAAAATGATTTGCAAATTAGTTTCAAAGTATTCGGGACATATCAAATAATATCTGAGAATTTTGTATTAGGGATGAAGGTGATGATTGGAGTAGAGAGGTGGAGGTCAAAGTGTAAATGGGACTGACAGAGGAGGAAAGTGTAGAAAGAGATTTGTTTTTGGATCGTGCCAAATGGGTTAGGTCTAGTATAGGTGTAGACCAATCCACATTAATAACAAATCAGCTCTAGCTCCATAATTTGGATTAAACCTTATTGAATCGCTTAATGATTTGATCCAATTTTGGCTCGATGCCAAGCTTTTCAAGCATGTACATCTATTTCTTTATCATGCTAAATGGGTTGTTTCAACTTTCAAGTGTACTGATGTCAGGTTGGAGTGCAGGTATACGGTTGGTGCCATACCTATGACTCTAAGCATTGGGTTGATTCAAATTCCTTTAGGGTGGTCATTTGTTGAATTCTGGTCTACTTGTTATGCTAGTACCCCTATATTCCTTATTAGATATGCACAAGTTGTCATGGATTGGCCATAATGATTTTGACATACGGGCCTGGTAGAACTAAGTATGAGGCCTGAGGTGAATATTATGGGATTTTGAAAGAAAAGGTATCTTTTTAAGTGCAATTAACATTATGTTTGAGTCCCAAGATGCTTTAAATTTTTTTCGTCAGTGGAAGTAGAGTTTTTTTTCCCATCAGAACAACAAAAGTGCAAAAATTAGAAGAAAATTAAACAAGGAAGCACCTCATAGCTAGATCGTATGTTGCACCCTTAATAGACAGGTTGTGGCCAAGGTCAAACCCCTCCCTCACGATCGGAGGGAATTCTCAAAAATTAAATTTATAAATATCTACTAATAACTAATTGTGTTAATTATGTTATGGTCCTTGAATGAGAGAGAACAATATCACAAACAAGTAATTAGAATAAATATGTTCACTTATCATGAAAAAATTCCTTCCATATCAAACATTTTATTTTGTACGTCACGGTTTCTTGCCTTAGCTAATACAAACGCTCTATGATTCATAAGCTACTCAATCTTGTATAGTTTTGATGCAGATTAAGAGTTATGCAAGGTTAGATTGATTCTCAATTTAAATCTGAATCTTTCATTTTCTGGAATTTTCTTTTAGTTTGGGTGTTTTTTTAATTTTCTATTTTCTAGTATATATATATTCTTACAACTATTGTTGTGGGAGCTACATAATGAGATTTAAAGGAGATCCAGATCTTTCTTTTGATGATTCATTTGAAATAGGAGCCAAACGCTTCTTAGATCCTATTTTTAAGTTGTATTAGTCAGTCAGGCATCTATCCAAAGTTTAAGAAGTTAAAACTCCTTTTTGGATCTAGAAGGTTCAACTATTATGTGTTTTCGCATTCCTAATTTTTAGGGATTCAAGTGGGTGGTTAAAAATCCGAATCAAATTTAATAAAGATCATAGGAGAAGTCGGGGGAACTCCAAACTTCTTGTCCCTACGAGACTGTGGACCGAGAAACTAGTTTGTTGGATCCCTTCTCATGATTTCTCCTTTCTCTCTCTAACCATGGTAAATGTATGGAGATGTTATACTTTTCTTGCAAGTAAAGCTAGTATGTTTTTGTCCTATTGAAATTCAAGTCGCGAGTCTATAAATAGTGAGAGGGAGTGGTGCAATAGCTTATCTTGAGTGATGATAAATGGAGGTTTTTGAGTTATTTGGTGGTGGTCTCGATTGCTTGTTCTTCACTTCTTCCCATCTTTATTTTATCTCTTATTTATGCTGCTAAGATTGATAGACATGTTGTGACCTTTGAAAGTAACTACTAATCAGCCATTATTCCTTCATTAAATCCTAATTTACCTGTCTGGTGCCATGGACCTTGTCATTGGCTTCCCTTATTATCCTAGATCTTGAACTTTCTAAAAAATCATACTTAAGGCATTTCGATTAAAGACTTGTGCATAGATTTTTGGGATATAAACTTATTATGATTGTAACTTTTTATTCTATACCCTAGAAATCCCAATGTTTCAATTATAACCCTGCACCCAGGGATACATTAATTTTGGGATCAGGCCTTCTTCCTGGGTGTTCTATAACCTTGGAGATCCATTCCTTCTATATATTTGCACTGTTTCCTTTTCTTTCTCGCGCCATGTTGTGGCTTATTGATGAATAAAGAGAAACAATTAATCGCACGATGAGGATATGTGGGCTTAACTTCAAGACATGAGATGGGACCCAATAATCAAGCTGCAAAGATAGATTAGTTGATCGAGCATTTTTACATGAAAATTCTAGGAGGTTGATTGTGGTTGTCCAACTATCGAAGCTCCATTAGAAGACGCCCCTGCTAACGATCAAATAATCAAAGATATACTGGAAGAAGTTTCGATGGCCAACGATATACCGTATCTCCTACCGCCAATGGCAGTCCATCCATCCCTTCTAATATTGATGACCGAGACAAGCATGCGTATATCCATATGATCCCAATGTAGCGATAAAATCAACATCAAGATCAAACAAATTAGATAGTCGTATGAACCAAAGCCATTAGAAATTTCATCTAATGGGTAATCGTGAGAAGACACAATATCGGCGTGTATCAATAAGTCTTATAGATGCAACGTTTGGAGACAAAGATAAAATCCTCTCAGATGATCTCGAGCACATGTTTTGCGCAGCCGAAGCGTTTGATGTGTTCTTAAGTTTTAGGTTAGGTTAGATTGGGTTTTACTTTATATTTTAGTCTTTTATTTTTTTTAATATTTCTTTTATTTTGAGGTTTTCTTTTAGTTTTCTACTAAAATATTGATTTTCTACAAATATGTGAAAGTGGGAGCCACCTTAAGAGAGTAAAGCAACAAACTGTACTTTTGATGGTACATGAGTTCAAAAGAGAAAAAGGGGACCAGTCATTCAATAAACCCTTTTATTAGGAGTGTTAGTTGTCGGACACCGATCCCTAATTTTAAGGAAATAAAAGTTTGTTTTTTGGATCTAAAAAGATTATATTATGACCTGTCAGATCCCTTATTTTAAGAATTCTAATGGTTATATTTGGAAAAAGAGAGCAAAAGAGTCCTAAATAAAAAAATTGTATTTCTTTCGTTACAAACAAATTCATGTTATTTATTTCTATTCTTCAAAATCTAGTCATGCGAGTTTATAACTATTGTTTAAATGAAGGGGTGTTTCTTCAACTTCTCTTTTTTTCTCTCATTTTTCCTCTTTTATTTATGCTGCAAGGTTTAATTTATCTTCTCCATGTTATCACCATCCTTTCGCCAAACTCTAATCTTACTGATGTAGTCTTTCGTAGGCTTTGCTATTGACTTTGTACTTTGTAGTTCATCCTGGTCCCAAGTTCTGTGGAAAAACATCACAAAAGCTATTTTGAGTAAAATAATTGTGCTCATATTTGGACAAAAAATCATTATTCTGATTGTAAACCTTTATCATAAATCCTAGATATCACAAAAATGTATTAATTGTAACCCTAGTAGCCAGTGCTACATTAAGTATTATGCTGCCTCTTGACCTTCAAAAGAGTTTTTTCAGATCCCTTTGGCTTACTCCTTGATCTCCTTAACCATTACTATTAGATGATGTCTTTAAGGAAGGAAAGGATATAAGCTCACAAGAGTTGGTTTAAACCCTAAGACAGAAGACTCACCTTACTGACTTGGAACAGGAAAATTTAATGTAACATGACAACTTGGATTTCAGTTATGCGAAGTAAACTATCTCCATCCATTGATATAAGTTTTGTATGTGTCTTACGCTCATGTGGTTTTGTTTGGAGAAAAAAATTGTTGACCGGCTTGTATAACCAGTAGTATAACTGACCAATAATAACGCGTCACGTGTTCAAAAATTGGATCCAAATTTGAACATGAACAGTCCTCATGATAAAGTTTGAGCACATGGATCATTATTATTGGTCAGTCATGCTACCGGTTATACAACCGGTCTACAATTTTTTCCTCTTTTGTTTGTGATGCTCGAATTTCCCTTCGCATATTTGATGCATAGAAATGGTCAAGAAATAATGTTACTTCCTTACAAGCACATATTTGACATTTAGGAATCATGGTTACTGGAAGGGTGCAAAGCAACCATGTAATGATGACAATGCTTCTATTCATGTCTATATTTATCTACCCATGCATTTTAATTTAATCACGTAATATACTTGTCCTTTTACTGATTGCTAGGTATTTACAAGGTACTTGCTACAGAAGCTCTTTGGTCCTGGCCATCTTGCCCTCACTGGGGACCAGACCCCATTGTACCTTGATCTCCCCTCTAATATGGTCTGCCTCTTGTCATTACTTTTTTTCAGTTCAGTAATATCATTATCATCTCACTAATACAGTTCTGGATGTACTCTTGATCAGTTAGGTTCCTTCCTCATGGGTTGGTTTGGAGTTGTGCTCAAGGCAGACATAAGCCATGCATTATCTGATCATATAGCGGTTGGAATTACGACAGGTTACCTAGGAAGCCTCACCACCTTCAGTGGATGGAACCAGAAAATGCTTGATTTCTCTTCCAAGGGTCACTGGGTGTTTGCTGTGGCTGGCATAATATTAGGTAAGTTACTAACATAGCTGGAGTTATAATTACTCTGATTTGCAGTGAAGTCTTTTGCTAGTGTGTTCTCCTTGTAACCTACATCATTTGGCCACCTTCATTTTGACTTCTGATTATATTCCTGTCAAAACAAATGGAAAAATGCAATAACTCTGGCATCCATTCTATGGTTTCATGGAATGTATGCCATAAGAAATAATTTTGTTAAGAATAATCCTTAAGTTCATGAGTGTGATTTCATCGAAATGTGATTTCGGTAGAACAAATGCTAAACTACCACAATACCTGTCACCAATGTTGTCAATGCGGTCACTTGGAAAGGACTGCAAATTCTTCTTTGCATCCTTTAGGATCTGCATCTAGATATGCCCTCCTGAGGGAGGTAGGGGATGACCATCATATAGAAGTAAATTGTCATGTGAATGGCCCAATCCAAGGGCAGGGTAGTGGAGATGTTGCAGAGCCTCAAGTGGTTTTGAAGGGACTGGTTCAAGTTCAAGAGGGCACCTCCCATTGGAGTTTTGACAAAATCTTTAAATGTGAATGTGAGTGGGGATGCCAATGCCGTTGTTGATGTCCTTAGAGGTTGAAGGCTGTGCTACCATAGCTTCCCTTCAGCGTCACCTCCAGAGCCAGTTTGAGATGAAGGATCTCGGCCTTCTCCAGTACTTTCTTTGCCTTGAGATTGCCTGGTCAGCTCGAGGATTGTTGATCTCCCAGCAGAAGTACATCTCCGATATTTTTGCTGAAGCTGCTCTTACTGATTCTCGTACTGCTGACACGCCTATGGAGCTTAACTTGAAGCTTCTCTCTACCGACGGTGAGCCTCTTCAGGATATCTCTCGTTATCAGCGGCTGGTTGGGATGCTCGTTTATCTCACCATGACTAGGCCTGACATTGCCCATGCCGTCGGTATTGTCAGTCAGTTCGTTCAGTCTCCTCGCTCGATTCACTATGCAGCAGTCATTCGGATTATTCGGTATCTCCGTGGCACTGTCACTCGATCGCTGCTGTTTCCCTCCACATCTCCACTGGTTCTGCGTGCTTACTCCGATGCCGATTGGGCTGACGATGTTGCTACTCGTAGATCTACTACCGGCTACTGCGTGTTCCTTGGTGATTCTCTCATTTCTTGGCGCAGCAAGAAACAGGAGTCTGTTGCACGCTCCAGCACCGAAGCCGAATACCGAGCTATGCTTCCACCACTGCCGAGATTGTCTGGCTTCGACGTCTTCTACTCGACTTGGGAGTCAGGATTTCTGGGGCTACACCTCTGTTCTGTGACAACCGGAGTGCCATTCAAATTGCTAGCAACCCGGTTTTTCATGAGCGGACCAAACACATCGAGGTCGACTGTCATTATGTTCGGCAGGAGTTTTTTGCAAACATAATCTCCTTGCCGTTCATTCCCTCGACAGAGCAGATTGCTGATTTTCTCACAAAGCCCTTGACGATTGCTAGATTTCGTCATTTTATAAGCAAACTCTCGGTACATGATCCACCGTGAGTTTGAGGGGGAGTGTTAATGTATATACCGGGTCGGGTTCTATGTGCAGTCGGGTCGGGTTCTATGTGCATACATGTACTTATATATTGGGCTTCAGTCCCTCAATGAGATTCATTCCATTATCTCCAAACCCTAGCCGTCTTCTCCTAACATAGAGAAAGGAGTAGTAGATGGTGCAAATGTCTTGAGTCTTGCTAGTGTTGATGAAGTAGAGGAAGGTGGGGCTACTGATTTCGAGCACCAAGGATATGCGGGGACTGCAGCTCCTTTTTCGACAGATGCGGAGGCCATGGAACCGGCTAGGATGGCAGAGGAAGATATGCTAGGTGAAGGGGCAAAGGCTATGGACACAGCTAGGATGCCAAAAGAAGCTCTGCAATGTGAAGATATTTGAGCTTCTAAGAGGTTGAAGTGAAAAATGCTGCAGCAGGGGGGAGGAAAGCTAGGAGGAGGAAAGGTAGGGCCAGATTTTCAGCTGTACCATTCAAAGCCTTCCAATCCATTGGTATAATCCCCCTACGGGATGATCTCCTTGAAGGATTGAGTGGCATTTTCACCTCAGAGGAGCTAGAGTTTAGGACCTGTAGGTAGTTACCATGTTGGTCTGCTACCCTCGGAGTCTTATACTCTGTGTCTGGAGTAGGATCTCTATTCTTTATTTAATTTATTACCACTAAAAAAAAAAACCCACAGAATTGTTATTATATCTGATCTTTCTTGGAATATTTTAGTAGGTGACCCATGTTATTTCATTCAGGCATGTTGATTGTGAATGAGAGCATCAGGATTGGAGTCGAGTCTGCTGAGGCACTCCGTAGATTCCTCTTAAAAAGGTTCATCCAAGATCGAGAGAGGATAAGATGCTGCACGGGACGGTGGAGGGTGGATGGTCCTAAGAGGCACATGGCGGTTATGGCAGTTATGCTACTAATTCTAATCTCCTTGTGGGGCTTGAGTGGGGCATTGGCTCGGACCAAGCTGGACGACGTCAGCAACGGTGCTGTTCTTTGGCTGGGCTGCTTGGTGGGTCCCCCGGGTGTGTGGGCGCGTTGGTACTTGGCCAGGCTGAATGGCCAAGGTCTGGGGAGGAAAGGATTGCTCAAGTGGCTCCCCATTGGTACTTTGTCGGCCAATGTTCTTGCAGCGTGTCTTATGGCGGCACTAGCCACGATTAGCAAAGCGGTATGAGATCCCTTCTGCTATAACTGATGAATTCGATCAACCCCTTTATCGCCAATGCTTTGAAAATTGTTTTGTATCTTAAAATTTGCTAGAAGGGGGGAGGGAGGGATATAACTTGCTTAGCATTCTACTTGAAATATTTCAGTTGTGACAAAGCAAATTGCAGTTTGGTTTCTTCTATACTTGTTGTGTAATGAATGGGTCTGCTTTGGTGTGAATCAGGTGAACACAAAGCGATGCCAGATCATTGTGAGTGGAGTTCAGTTTGGGTTCCTGGGCTGCCTAAGCACGGTTTCGACCTTCGTTGCTGAGGTGTACGCGATGAGGCAGAGCGGGCACAGTGGGAGAGCCCTCGCCTACGCTGCGGCGACCATCGTTCTCTCATTTGCCATGGGAACCCTGATTTACTCTGTACCGGTATGGACGAAGCATTACCGATAGCTCTGATGCTGCTTGCTATCCACAGTGGAAGAGCGATATTGGTCAGGTGCTGCGCTCTCGCGTAGTCCCTTTTTCGATGCCAGATGCTGCTGCCTACTATCAATTATGTCATCGGAGCTACGATCCTATACATGATTAACATTTTTTTTTTTGTAAAAAGCGCTAATTTATTGTAGAGGGGTGTATTTTTTATTACTCTATGCCTTAATGCAGTGATAAATATGAATGTATGCATTCTCTTAACAGTTTCATAGATGCAAGGCATCCATGGATATCAATGTGTGTGTGGGGTGTGGGGGTGTGTGTGTGTGTGTGTGTGTGTGGGGGGGGGGGGGGGGGGGGGGGGTGGACTTCAGTCGGTCCCCCCAGCGGAGACTCTGTTTAGTGCTATAGACACCGAATAGATTGTTTAAGCTACACTCTCTTCGTAAAAAACAAAACGTCAATCATGTTTAACCACCTCATTATTTAAAAAATCCATCGATGCCCATTATATTTTCTTCAATTTACTAAGGCTGCCATCAACTAAATTCTAACATATCTTAACACTATGCAATGTTGCAAACGTTACTATTTATTAACGAAAATTTTCTATTTGCAATTTTTTAAAGAAAATTTTCATACTTTTGCTACACCCGCACCGCTTTGGCAACTCTCCTACCCCTAATGAGTTCAATTGATCTTCCTTGAAATCACATTCCTTGATACTTCATTCTATACGGCATGATTCGTGTTCCTTTTATCATCCAATTTTTTTTAATAGTTGCAATTTAGCATTAATCCCTGTTGTAGCATGTTGAATAACATAATGCCATCGGCACGTTTAGTAAATAACCACCACAACATTTTCTCTCTCACGTTGAGGAGAGAGAGAGAGAGAATATAGAGAGACGGGTAAGGTATTTGGGAGAACGATCCAATACTTTCATTAGACATTAGCCAACATATATAAACAATAATGCGCATACCCGTGAGTAACCCAAAGTGTAGTAGTGTGTAACCTATAGTATATATTATAATATACTAACACCCCCCGTTAAACTCACGGTGGGTCAAATATCAAGAGTTTGCTAATAAGGAAACGAAAACGGAGGAAATGGTGCGACTTTGTGAAGAAGTCAGCAATTTGCTCTGTAGAGGAGACATAGGGAAGAGAGATAATCCCAGCTTCATACATCCCCCTGAAGAAGTAGCAGTCGAGCTCGATATGTTTCGTTTGTTCATGAAAGACCGGATCGTTGACAACCTGTATAGCACTCTTGTTATCACAGTGGAGGGCTGTAGGACGTGAAATCTCAACACCTCGATCCCAAGGAGTCGTCTGAGGTGAACAATCTCCTTAATGGTAGCAACCATGGCCCAAAACTCAGCCTCAGTAGTATAATAAGCCGTCCATAAAGCCCTTTGGATCAAAAAAGCCTTGTAAACCGATCCAATTTACTTTTGGATAAATCACTCCAACACCCCCTAAATTATTTGATAAATACATTGACACCCCGCCTCGTTTACTTGTCTGTAAGACTATAACAGATTCCCCCATTTGTTAGTCAATCGTTAGAGGGTTGAGTGGGATGCTGAAATTAGCCATTTCACTTTTTAAAATACCCAATTTACCCTCACTAACTTCCTCTTTTTTAGAATTAGACAAACCCTAACCCTAATTCTAATTAGGGGAAACCCTACTTGGGGCAAACCCTAATTCTACTTGGGTCAAACCTTATCCCTAATTAGGCCAGACCATATTTCTAATATCCCAAACCGTAATGCTACCTATCTCAAATGCTAATTGGACAAATTCTAATTCAAATTAGGCAAAAACCTGATTGGGCTAACCCTAATTCTACTTGGGGCAAAACCCTAAGTAGAATTTCGAAATTTGAAGTCAAATGCATTGGCGACTCCAAAAATGGTCACTAATTCCTAAGTAAAATTTGACAGTGTATTTGTCAAATTGGATGAAACCCCAATAGTGGTGAAATTTTAGTTCTTGGACCCATAATTTTTCGGTAACCCTAACATGGGGTAACACGTACATTTGGGGAAAACAACAATCCTAACTAAAAACCCTCGCAATAGGGTCACAAAACCCTAATCAAGACAGAAAGAAATGTGAACTAATCGATGAATGAGAGAGAGATAGAGTTCAATATCTATATAATAGGGAGGACCGTTTGTGGCTGTGATGTAAGTGGGGTGATAAAAATATATCTTCCAGTCGTCTGGTCTACCCGCTGAAGTGAGTGTGGTTCATCACCCAGAGAGGGTGCGCATTCACTTTTGCATTAAACGCCCAAAATCTCTCTCCGTGTGCATGCCTATTGGTCCCCGTGTTCAACTCCTAATGAGAGAGAGAGAGAGAGAGAGAGAGAGAGAGAGAGAGAGAGAGAGTCTTGAGGAAGATGTGGGATATAGTTTCTGTAGCTATTTGCAGGAATATATGGCTGGAGAGGAACAAACGAATCTACGAAATTCAGCTCAATCTCAGAGATAATCTAGTGGAGTGGGAACACCATCAAACGTTGGTCCAAAACTTGCTCGAATTAGCTTTGGGAATCAGTGAAGAATTGGCGGTATATTCCGTAGTTTGTTTTGTCTGTTTCTTCTCTTTCTTCAAAATTTTCTCTTATAAAGCTAATGCTTTATAAGAGAGATTTCTAAAAAAAAACAGCTAGTTTTGTTTTAATTGCTCATTATTTAATGCATTAGCTTTAAGGGTATCCTTAGAAAGCTTCCCAGTTCACATGGTGCCATAAAATTTAGTTTTGTTGCCAGGACTAGTGCCTGCAATATTTTGAAATTGTAATGATGCGTTAGCTAGTACTTTGTTTTGATTTTCTAAGGTAAACGTGGGATAAAGAAAAGTTATGTTCCTCAGCCTTGTCTGTAGGGTGGCAATGGGTCGGGTCGGGGTCGGGTCCAAAACCCCTAGACCCAGACCCGACCCGTTTAACTAATCGTGTCTAGATTCTAAACCCGTACCCGACCCGTTTATAAATGGTAGACCCGATAAGACCCGTTTACCACACGGGTTTATTCAGTTGACCCGATCCGACCAAATCCAACTCAACCCGACATTACCCAATAGACCCGCTGATACTATATATTATAGTATCGAATTGCGGGTAGACCTGGCCCAACCCGACCCGACACGACCCGGTGAATTTTAAACGAGTCTTCCCGGGTCTACCGTGTCCAGACCCTAAACCCGGACCCGATCCGTTTATTAAACGGGTCTATCGTGCCGACCCGTTTATGACCCGAACCCATTTAGCCCTGACCCAGACGGGCCAGACCCAGACCCGCTAACTTCGTGTCGGGTCTGCCGTGTCGGGTCCGAAATTGCCAGCCCTACTTGTCTGGAGTATAAATGTCAAACTAAGAATTGTCTGGATGGATGTAAAATCTTTTGGGGTTACAATGGGAAATATGAGTAGGCTGGGGGTGAGGAGGTATGTTATTCATTGGTTTGTGAGAATTATCTTCAATATTGACTAATGTATTTTATTTTATAATTAAAATATAATTATAGGTATGAGATTGTTTGTTCAGGGATATGTCTCTCCGGCCAGAGCGGCACTTGTTAGTGTCGACGCACAAGAAAGACCATGGTTCAAAGCCTGAACCAGCCACATAGGTACAGATATTTTTGTCTAGGACCGGCCTTGAATTCACCTTAAAGGAACTCCACATTTTTTATGCATCATAGCGGTGTAGATCGAACTCAGGATTTGATCATGTGACCACTCGAGAGGAAAGCAGACAAGTTTACCGCTGGGGTGCAACTCGGGCGGTTTGGGGGCAACCCAAGTACTAGAGCCCTCAATCCTAATCTTAACCCAACCCAACCTCCAATCCGAGATGCCCAATCCAATTAAAATATTCAAAAATTGGGTTGGATTCGGTTAACCCAAGTTTGTAGGACAAGTCGGGTTGTACGGGTTCGGGTATACTTATTTTCAATAATTGTTTAAAATTTTAACCTTTGTGGTCCAAAACTTAAAAAGAATTTATTTCTACTGACACTACCGTACAACTTTTGTTGCATTTCTATTCGTGCAATTTACTAGATCACGAGCAAATAAAAAGATGGGTCTGGATGAAACGAATGATTGTGATTGCGACCTCTCAGCATATGAGTACTTGGGATGACAGTGATCGTTACCCATACATCGTATACTCCCAGACGTAGATGAGTACCCGGGTTTGGATTGGGTCGGGTTGCCTGACCCCTCAACCCAATCCTGACCCAAATTCAACTCAGGTTGTATTTTTTCAGCCCAAATCCAACCCAATCTTCAACTACATCAATTCAAACCCTCCCAAAAATCGGATCGGGCTTGGGTCCAACCCGTCCAAGTTGCAGCCAATGGAGCGCATCCCAGGTGGCTAAAATATATAAGATCCTTTTATCAGTCGAGATCACTGCCTCCGATGATAATGCGTTGATTGTTGTGTTGGATACTCTTTCCAAATTAAACTGCAAGTTTCATGTTTGAGCTATCACTTTGTATGGAGTCGAATCTTTTTTTTTTTTTTGTATTCATCAAGGGGCGATCCCAACCAGATCTCTAGGAGGCGCCACATGCTTACGCAAGCACAAAAAAACCCACTATCAGCGGAATCACCAACACCGGCGAAAACAAACACCGCCACTAGGTGAGGGGAAACGCCAACACCGGCGACGACAAACGAGCACCACTACATCGCTCATTGGCGGAGACCACACAGCTCCCTAAAACACAGGGAGAAAGAGAAAATTACAACCAAAAGAAAACACAACAAAAAGAAACCTGGCGAACCACCGCCACCATCTCCGACAACCCGACAAAAAAGAAAGATCTTCGTCGTCGCACCTTCGACCGTCGATCGCTGCCCCCACCACTGCACCGGAACCCATGCCGCCAGCCATTGGAGGCCAGATCTGAAAATCCATCACCGCTAAACAGGGGTCGGGGCCAGATCTGTGCCCCCATTTGCTACCGACGAAGAGTCGCACCTCCGAAGTTGAGAGAGGGATGCGGAACACGTTGAGGGCACCGAGAGAGGAAGACCATTGCGATGTGAACAAAAATCCGCCGCAGGAGAAAGGCCTATTCACAAAAGGGGGAGAAGGGGCCAGGTCCACCGCTAGACCGTGCCAAAACCGAGCTCCCGGCTCCCCCGGAGCCGTCGTCAGTGTCTGAGGAGGCCAAGAGTGCCACCCAAACCCTAGAACCGAACGGGACAAGAAGGGGCGCTCCGAGCCCTAGTGTAGATATTTGACACCTGAAACCCGATTGCCAGTGATAATAGAGATGATTGTATAATAGAAAGATTTTTAATAACTATTATATAAAAAATTGTATATAAAAACATATCTTCTGCCACCCCTATCTTTCTTGAAAGTAGAAAAACATTAAAAATAATGATAATTTAATGGGTTAATTTGACTTTGCCCCCAAATTTTGCCTTGAATTAGACTTTATCCACCATATTTCATTAATTAGACTTTACCCCCCAAAACTAACTGTAAGAGAAAGGGTGAGCTGACGGAAAAGAAATAAAGTTTTGGAGGTGAGCTGACGGAACAATTAGTTTTGGGGGGTAAAGTCTAATTAATGAAAATGTGGGTGGTAAAGTATAATTCAAGTCAAAATTTGGGAGGCAAAGTCAAAATAACCCTAATTTAATTTTAGCAGGCTACTTAGTTTTGATACTGGAAAGGTTTTCAATAACTATTTATGAATAACAACCGAATAATTGTAATATAAAATCATATATATATGGGGAGGGATACTCTTACTAATGGAATCTTACTAATGAAAGTTACAAATCGCCTTTTACCTACCTAGAGGTTTCAGAATTTGATGAATCTTGGTGAGAATGCTCTCTATGGCAAGTTGATCATCCTCACGAAAAATCATCAAATTCTATAACCTCTAGGGGCATCAAAGATGTTATTCAAATTAACGGTTAAAATGAACGGTCGATAAAGCTTCTAACATTTGATGCCCCTAGAGGTTATAGAATTTGATGATTTTTGGTGAGGATGATCAACTTGCCATAGAGAGCATCCCCACCAAGTTTCATCAAATTCTGAAATCTCTAAGTTAGGTAAAAGGCGATTTGTAACTTTCATTAGTAAGATTCCATTAGTAAGAGTGTCCCTACCCTATATATATATATATATATATATATATATATATATATATATATATATATAATATTTCACTAGGAATGGATAAAGAGAGCCGTTCGATACAAACATAAGAGGCGGTTATAGAATTTGATGGCCAAGATCTCTATGTGTTGGGTAGCTATGCACCATCATTTTCCTCAACAATGTGTTAACCATCCTCATCATAGCCGTCCTGATCAATCTCTCTCCCATGATCCATCCGTTTCTCTCTTAATCTCTCTCCACGATCTCGATCTACACGCCCCGCTTTCTATTTCTAACTCTCTCTTTTAAACTCAATCCTAATCGTAGCCGTCCGTGCCCCGATCGCTCTCTTTGTTTCTCTCTCTCTCACCCTCTCTCCCCGTCTGTTACGCCACCCCCATTCTCACCACACGATCTCCCTTCCTCTCTCACCGCACAGATCTCTCTCATTCTCTCTGTTTCTCTCTCTCTCTCTCTCTCTCTCTCTCTCTCTCTCTCCGCCCCCCCCCCCCCCCCCCCGTCTGTTACGCCACCCGCCACCTCACCGCACGATCTCCCTCCCTCCCTCTCTCTCTCTCTCTCTCTCTCTCTCTCTCTCTCTCTCTCTCTCTCTCTTCGTCTATTAAGGCCCCCCCCCCACACCGCACGAGAGCTCTCTCCTCTCTCCGTTTCTCTCTCTCTCTCCCCCCCCCCCTCCATGCCCCCGCCCCCCCGACCAACGAAGCGCACTCAGCAGAAATCGTGATCCTAACCCGTTCTCCTCCATCCCCCCTCTTGGTCTCCCCCTCTCAGCCCCTCTTGATCTACCCCTCCCCCTCTTGCTCTGGCGAGGACCACACCAGTAGCCGAGGAGGGCTAGATCTAGAGCTCCCTCCACCAAACTCTTGCTCCGGCCAGCCCGCAAGCACGCTGACGGGTGAATCGCACTCAGCCTTGGTCCGCAAGCACTACCGATCGGTGAATCGCACTCAGCCCCGGCCGGCAGGTAATCCTCTCCCAATCTCTTACCCGGCCAGCCCACAGGCATGCCGACCGGTGAATCGCACACAGTTGTGGCCCGCAGGCATTACCGACAGGTGAATCGCACTCAGCCCCAGCCGGCAGGTGCTGCCGATCGATGAATCGTACTCAGCCTCGGCCGGCAGGCGCTGCCATCGCTGCCGCTCCCCTTCTGCATTGTTTTCCCTTTTTTTTTATGAGAAGATCTTTTCTATCTTTTTGAAAGGGTTTTTTTTGTCCCTCTCTTTGCAGCGAATCAATTGGGTAGAAAATTTGATGGGTGTTGTTACATCAGAAAGAAGAGGAAGAGAAGTGTAGAGCGAAGCAGAGAAGAGATAGGAACACGCAGGCACCCAGTGATCAGTAAATCTCACTCAACCCCGACGTCGGCGTTAAGCCACTCGCCCTCTGCAGATCAAGGTCTTCGCCGAACTGCAGGTAGGAATCGTCTTCCTTTTTCTATTTTATTCTTCTTCTCCCTCTCTCTTTTTGCTGACTTCGGGATAATAGACGAAGAGAGTGAGTCCGGTAGAGGGTGAGGGAGTGACAGTTTTTTTTTTTTTTCCAGTTGCCTGGTAACAGAGAGAAAAGAGTAGGGGGGAAAGAGAGGGAGAGTGAGTTGGGTAGGCAGGGAAAGGCGGTTTTTTTTCTTTATTTTTTTTTTATTTTGTTGCCTGGTAACAGAGAGAGAGAGAGAGAGAGAGAGAGAGAGAGAGGTGCAAGAAGAGAGGAAGAGCAAGTTTTTTTCCCTATTTGTATTCTTTTTTTTTTCGTCGTTCTTTTTATTCCGTTTTATGCTGAGAACAACCCACAAATATCTATTTTAATTTTCAGACAGGTTGCGATGTCTCAACATAAAATGGAATAAAAACCCAGACTTATGTTTTGTTCTCAGATAGTTTTGTTTTTTGTCTCATCATCCGTTTTTTATGCATGAATGCTCTCTATTTTTGATCAATTGAATTTTGCAGCACAGAAGGGGGCTCATCATCCATTTTTATGCATGAATGCTCCCTATTTTCTTCACAAGTTTAAAACAAACCTGCAAATATATTTTTTGGTCAATTAAATTGATTGGTTCGTGTGTGATGTGTGTACCATTGTCTGTACTTAACAATTGAGTGATGGGATCTATGCATCTTGATTTTGGTAGCATCAATGTCCTTGATTTTCTTGATGGGCCAGGAGCAAGATGTCATCCGTTGTATAAACTGTACTGCACATTTGGGAAGATTGTTGATACCTATAATGCATAGAGAATGTTGTAAACTTTTAGTTCTGCGACTTCAAGTATTTGAGTTTCAGAGTATTGCTCTTTTCCCGTCTTCCGTTTATTCCAAAGCCTTGCCTTTTATGCTAATATCAAATAATTAGCAAAAAATATTTCCCTAATTGAATATCATTTTAGAGCGATGATATTCATTTAATTATATTCATTTTTGTTAATATTCATCTTAGTGATGGTATCATTACGCAAATGAAATAGATTGTTGCAATGCAAATATCAACCACATAAATTATTTCCCTTCATTTCCTTTCATTTTTCTTTATTAAAAAAAATAACAAGGAAATTAAACATTTAGACTTAACATTGTGTTTGATTTCCCTTCATTTTCCTGCTAAAAAAAATATATTTCCACTGAGTTTGATTTCTTTATTTTATTTCTTTCTTTATTTTATTTCCTAGGAAACTAAAAGTATCAATGCCAAGTTTTATGTTTATCCTCATTCAAAACTGACCTAGAATGTGATTCACAGTAAGGAGGAAGATCTCCAGTCCGGAGGCCATGATCGCTGTAAAGAGGGAGTGCGTTGATCTTCCTCCCTTCGAACCCATTCAGGATTTTTCTTTTTCTTTCTGTATCCATTACCCATTTGTTTTGGGGTATGTAAATAGTTCGAGACATAAACGATTCAGGAGTTGGATCAGTAGATTCTCCTATTCAATCTCCCTTCCAAGATTCTATGTTATGTTCACGTTCAGCTGCTGGTGAACTACTCTCTTCTTTCTTAGTTCTCTGTTTGGTTGATGGGTCAAAACTAAAGGGTTGAATTTTGGGCTTCTATTTATTCTTACCATTTATTCTACTATCAGGAATCTGATAATCTTGGATGATGGGTTGTTGGGTTGCAGGTTGGTATATATATTTTTTGAAAGGTATTAATATTGCGGTGAGTGTGAATCGAACACCCAACCTTCAAGCTGTAAAGCTGGATGCTTCTTTACAGTAAAGCCTTCACAAAGCATCCAGATTTTTGTGAATTGTGTTGATAGTCACAGTAAAACATCCAGATTTTTGTGAATTGTGTTGATAGTCACAGTAAAACATCTAGATTTTTGTGTATTGTGTTGTTAGTCACAATGAAGATCAACAAAGGCTTTGTTGATCTTTGTGTTGCTCTGGATTTATTATGAATTGTCCAAATCAACAAAGGCTTTACTGTGAATTTTTGTGACTGAAGATCAACAAAGCCTTTACTGTTGGAGTCCTAATCAACAATCACCCTCTTGCAAGTTGAGCCTTCTTCACAAAGGCTTCTTCATCGTTGAGAGTCGAAAGAGGTTGTTGGAAAGAGATTGCTTATTTTATTGAGTATTCTTCAACTGGCAAAGCATGAGGCCTCTTTAACAGCAGATTCCATGATTTGAAATCCAAATGGCAGCAACAAGAGGTGCAGAGCAATCAACAGGGAAGCGAGCTAAGGTCGAGCAACCAATCTAGCATTCATTTGTACTGAAGCACAGGTCTTTGCACGAAGAGTTTTCCCAACACGGGAATCGAACCCGGGTGGGAGTGCCCACAA